>CM070501.1:43162396-44362396 GCA_036346375.1 Guadua angustifolia | reverse complement strand
CTAAATTATAATAGTACAGATCAATTAGATGTATATGAGAGCTATTAAAGTAGGATAAGAAATATAATTGTAGTTTCAGTCATATATAAGTACTGGAGTTGGATATAGCAAATAGTACAACACTATTTTTAGATGTATCGTAATAGCTAGCCGAGCTGTATAGGATGTTTTTTTATATTTCACGACGGGGCTAGATAAAAATAATAATAAAAATAAAAAACTTTCGATGAACAAAGTTAGCATTAGTGCCTTCTACGTTGCTTTGTGTTCTACAGTTCTAGTGCCGATATCAGAACAATAGTAGCGGTACACTAGAAGTACTGTACTATTACGAATTTTTGCACCGGCTAGTTTCAGATAATCTGACTCCTTGACTCAAGTAACTGCCACCCAGGGATGGTTGTAGCCGTGTTGCGGAACATTAATGAGCTCCGGCCTTTATTCGGATTGATTGAGATTTGAGAAACACCTGAAGAATATAGTCACCATTGGAACGTGAAGCTATCAGTTTTCCAAGTGTGACAAACTTTTTTTAGAAATTTAGTCACTTTGAAACACAATTATAAAAATATATCTCCTCAACTGTAAAAGCGGGAGGGGGTAATGCAAGGTTTCTACCGAGCTACCCTAGCTAGGCAAGAAATGTACTGTCAATCCATTAATATTCGCTTTAAATAATTAATCCCTTAGTGACTTATTTTAATTAATTAATCACTTGATTAACCCCTTAATTAACATCCTTGCTTAATGAAATGATTTAGTTAAATGCTATCGAGGTAGTTGCTCCATGAGCATCCTACCGAACTCTCTATGCATGGCAATTCCTCCAGCGGTATGGAGCACGCTGGGTGATACATGTCGTCTGATGACGTTTTCGTAGTTGGAGGTAAAATTATTTTTATAATTATATTTGAAAGAGAGCTAGATTTGTAAAAAAAGAAGTTTTCTTAGGATGCCACAATTGGGCCAGAAATATGGTCCTTGAATCTCTTGTTTGTTTACTAGCTTGACCTGTTCTATGCTTTGTCGTGTTCGTTTGCTGTTTAATATATTTCACGAGATATAAAAAAGGGGGAAAATGAATATGAAATGAACTACTACGTCATGAATCGACTACTGGAGATTGGAGAGAGAATAGAGATCCTCGAACGTCTGAAAGGACATAATATGAACTCTTCGATATTAACGGTGACATGTAGAACACACTACAAGTACCAGGTCCTTTGTTCATATGAATTAAGAAACATTTTGTTAGCCTCTGTCTGTACTTTATACATGCAAATCCATGTAAAAAAATAACAATGCTACGTAGAAAAGTTACACTTTTGTCCAATGTAGTTGCAGCTTATGGGAGTATTTTTTTTTCCTATATATGCTGTAAAAGAGAAGAATTCAGCTAGATGCTTTCGCCGAGTCAAATCCCACAAAAAGTAAGAAATTGGACGATTTGGATTTCTACTCTAACCGACATGCGTACTAGCACCCACACTGACCGGTGCCGTAAGCTGCAGGGCGTGTGAACACTAAACACTCCCCTCCTGAAAGTGCAACAGTTTCTTCCAGCCATGAGATCTTTTTTAAGGCTCCCTTTTATCCCCCCAGCAAAACGTGTCGCCAGGTCTACGACCACCTGCTGCTACGTGCTTGGTAGGTCCCGTCTTGGAACTCCCGAATTCAAGGCCCACGCGCGTTCCTACACGAACTCAATGCTACGAGCACAAAATGCATTGTTTCTTTCGCTCTTCACTTTGCAGTTTTAACAAGTCAAGCACGAGCGAGGGTCCAAATCAAGATGGTCTTAGACACATCATGCATGAGATATTGTTATTCGACAACTGCTAGGGGTACTTTTTCTACGTTTCTACATTTAGATGTATACCACGAATAGTTAGGGTCTGTTTGGTAGAACTCCAGATCTCAACGTAAATCTAAAACCTATAGGTTAAAATAAAGTAAATTAAGTTTATATTTTTGTCTAAAATGAAAATAAAATTATTATCAAAATACTCTTAACGTACTCACAGCTCTAACTCTACGGATCTGGTGGAGCTAGTAATACCCAGCTCCACCAAATCTACGAATCTGATGAAACTGAAGCTCTACCAAACATACCCTTAGTGTGTCCGAGTATTTTCCAGTTCGGCATGAATCTAGAAATAGGCGGATGAATAGTCGGGAATTGCACCAATCAAGAAGCTCACGGCTTGGCTTAGAATTGATCTCAAGCACTTTGAACTAGTCCTACTAGTTGACATAGCATGACCTGGCTTGCGAACCTCGTTTAGCGTGGCCACTTTAACTATGTCTTTGGCTCCTTGCTGTAGGACTTGCTTGGATGATAGGGGTGGAACCAGCTGGCACCCTAAAGTTTTTGAAATTTTTATATATACCCTTGCTAGCGGGGGTTATAATTTATTTGAACTTCAATGTAATTTGATAATACTTAAAGGATTTAGATTTTTTTAGATAATGGAACAAAATTCCGGCTTCATCTCTCTTGAAGAGAATCGCACCACCCTTATTACAAACTTTAGAACCAAACATCGTTTCGACAAAAGAACCAAAACAATCAAGCAAGATAACCAATCACGGCCTCTAAAAGCCAACCAAAAGAAGCAAACAATGCAGAGCCATCTCTCGGTGGCGACAAGCATTGAGGAGACCCTCTTTGGTCGATTCACTTCACTGAAATTTGGCACATGTGCGGCCAAGATCGTTCCTCTGAACAAGACCTGCAAGAAAGATTTAGGTATGCAATTGTCAAAAACAGTATCATTCCTTGTGCGCCATAAGGCCCAACAAATCCCGGCAACTCCTGATAGTAATACAGAAACCTGATCTGGTCCCCTTTGTTTCACCCACCTATCAAATAAATGATGGATAGAATGGGGCGGACCCAAACCCAAAGTCATGTATACTAATCGCCATAAAATTTTAGCATACCTACACTCCAAGAAAAGGTGATGGATAGTTTCAATTGTTCCGCAATAACAGCAGGACTTATCCCCCCGCCAATTGCGTTTAACTAAATTGTCTTTAGTTAATAGCACCCCTTTTGTTCATATACCACAAGAAAATTTTAATCTTCAATGGTAATCTAGTATGCCAAATATCTTGTGAAACTTTAACTCCATTATTAAAGGATTTAGATAATAATTACATTCCATGCTCAGGGTTACCAACCATGTGGCACTGTACAATTGATAGATAAAATATTTGGTTCTGTTATCACTTATACAAACTTTTTCCTCAACTTAGCTACCAGCCTAACATCATTCATTTATGTTATTGTGATCGTCACGATGAGTGCATTAAACTAAGACTAATATTAGATATTTTATATGAAAATTCATACTATACAATCATCAATACTTAGTACTAAGCATCAGCATAGTAAAAGATGGTTTATGATTTTTTTTTGCCAGAATAATAGGATACTATTGATCAATTATATATTTATAATAATTTATTTATCAAGATTACGATTTGTTACCACTTCAAAAATATGTGATAAATATTTTGGCTTCATATGAACTTTCGTATAATGTGTAATTAGCTGTACCAAGATTAAAATCTAATAAATGATCATCAGTGAGTACTATTCTCAACTGTTATCAACAATTGATACTTATTATTTATGTAATACTATATTGCTAAGTGTCGACAGTGCACCCTTAATTTGAATTTTCTGGTTTCGCCTCTGAGTTCAATCCCTGCCATGTTAATATTCAAGCCGAGTACTTGACATGACATTTTATTACGGAAGTCATGCCCACGAAGAAATACCGCATATCCATCCCTGCACCGTAAACTATGTAATTACCATAAAAATTGTAGGGTACAAGTGGTCTAGTACAACACATGCGGAACATCCTAATTGACTGATCGATAAACCGAGTTGATCATTAAACAGCCCGACTTTACTGAACAAACAACTGGGGTAAAATCTGGCGGGCATTTGACACGTTCGGGGCACTAGTTAACCACGGCCCGTGGAGTGTCACTCTTCGTGTCCTTGTCGCCTTGACATTCTGCACGACTGCTGTTCTTCAGCCTCCCCTCTCGGCCAGACAGCGAACGAGACCGAGTCGTCCTCACGAACCGATCGCCGATCCAGTCCTATCCGTTTACGCCAAGGCAGTACATGATTATTAGCCGGCACCAGCTCACCACGACGGCGACGCGCGCTGGCGTACGAGTTACTTACCGGTAGCACGGGCGCGCGGACGGACGACGCCGAGCCGAGTGGAGACCGTGCGCGTCGCGGGCTCGCGGTCGCGGCCGTGTGCTCTCCGCGCCCGCCCGCGCGGCTGTGTCGCGTCGGGCCAAGCCGAGTCGCGGTCAATGCGGCACGCGGGATTTCGCCGCACGGTTGCTTGCGTAGGGCCTGACAGCACGTACGGTACGTGCGGTTGGTGGAGTTTTCACCCTTGTATAACTGGCGATTTTGTTTTTGCAAATTTAATTTACTTTCGGATGCAATTACAAAAACAGTCCCTTTCCTAACCGTGAGAGCGGCGATAGTCAACACATGTTACATACTGCATCTGTGGACCACGGCAAAGGTGCTGCAAAGCATGCGCTTGGAAGGAGTAACTGCTGAACTATGCTAGCTCGGTAGCGTTAAGGCATCATTTTGATTAAGCAAAATACATTAATTAAGTGGTTAATCATGTTATCGTTAATTAAGTGATTTAATTAAGTGAGTAATTAAATGCCACAAAGTTCTTATCAAGTTGTGGGCTCTTTGTAATTACGTTAAAAAAAAAGCTAGATTTTGCAAACAGAAACTGTGATGGCTTGAAAAATGGCGAAATCCGGGTGATGGATAGCTCCGGGCGCCGTGCAGCGCACCGCAACGCGACCAAATCTACGGGTTTCGATGGACAGACGTGCGGGCCCATCCAAACTCACCGGATCGAATCACATCACCGCACGACGGATGAGACAAGTCCTGGAGTCCTGGGAGAACAGAGACGTCGGAATCTTGAGCCGCGGCTTTCACACTTCGCAGTCTTCGGAGTCTTGAGCTGCCGTCCGTCGGAGCTGGACCGGACGGAGGATGCGTCGGCCGTCGGGGACAGAAACGACACAGCCGGGTACTGCCTGTGCGGCCTGGTGGACAGCGGCCGTGCCTGCGCACGGTCGCTACACCATTTGTATCTGTCCGCTACATGGTACTCGTTTGGCAGCATTACCGTGTTGTGTGAGGATGAATTTGCCGGTGAGAAAATCAAGCCTCGGTTGGTAGATTTACGAACGCGTGTGCATGTGAAGTTTCTCTGAAAACTATCTAAGCCAGGTTTGCAGAAAGAACAACGTGGAGAATGCGGTTAATTAAGGGTGTGTTTGGTTGGATGTACGAGAATGAATGGAATAGGAAGGTACAGAATAGATGGAATGATTCTGAATAAGATGGTACAGGGAAAGTGTTTGATTGTCTGAATGTAATGATACAAGATTTTGTTTAGCGGCTTGGATGAAATGATACAGGATGGTACGAGATGATATTTAGATAAAGGGATAAGATTGAATTGAGGGATGAAGTTGGTTTAAAGGATGGTGCGAGTGAACGATCCTGTTCTGTACCGATTGGTTCGGCCAAATTGCCCGTACAGGATGGTGCAATAACTTTTTGAAATATTTTAAGAATTTGTATCATCTCATTCTGTACCAAACGGTTCCGTTCAGCCAACCAAACGCAAAGACAGAACCAAATCCTGTACAAGATGGTTTGGTTCATCCTCGTACATCCAACCAAACACACCCTAAGTGTTCATCGAAACAGCACAAAAGATAGAGCATAATCAAGAAGGAATCTCACCTCAATTTCATTTTCGTGCTCTTTTCTTTGCTTTCAGATAGAGCATAATCAAGAAGGAATCTGACCTTAATTTCATTTGTGCTCTTTTCTTTGCTTTCAGATAGAGCATAGTCAAGAAGGAATCTCACCTCAATTTCATTTTCGTGTTCTTTTCTTTGCTTTCACGTTGTGGAAAAACCGCCTTACTTGCATCGCTCTGACTTTCCAGTTTATATCTCACTGGACAAATTTATCAGCCATCGTAAAAATGGAAGAAACTAAAGGTCAGAGTCTTTCTCGTCGAATAATCAAATCATCACGGAGGTTTCTTCTTTTCTTTATGATTTTTGAGCTAGAGGATAAACCAATGTTGGAGCTAAGGGCACAAAAAAGGGACAAAAACGTAAATAAATACACATTGCATCAACAATGCCTTTTCATTTCATTGCGAGGAAGAAGCAGAGGCAACCAAGCGCATATTATAGTTAGAAACAACAAGCGAAATACGAAACCATGCACATATTTTAGCCTCCACTTAAATAAAATCCACTCACTGTTTTAGACTTATAGCCCTCGATGGCCCCCAACAAGGCAGCAAGTCGCTCTGCAATATTGCTCTGCCGACATCCATGTCAATTAACTGTCCTCGATTTCAGTACGTCAATGACAAACAGCTGGCCATTTTGTGTGTCAAGCCCTTGACTCTGAAACTAGACATGACTGCGGCCCTGCGTTTTTGACAACTGAACTCTACACTAGCTGACCATTATTCAGAGTTGATTCTTCAACTAAAGCTGGCTGCAGTTGTCACTCTACAGTCTACACTGACACTCTGCACAGTCATCACACAGTCAGACCCAAACGAGGCTCAGGAAAACCAAACAATGCCTCTAGTCCCGTCCTCTTCCTGCTCGTCGTGATCCTGTCCCAACCAATGCTTCCTCTGTAGCCAGGCTTGGTCCTAGGGGTCATCCAGCCAGCCGTTCCATGCTCCAGCCTCCAGCTCTTCACTGACCTGCCATACAGGATACAGCCATAGCGCCATGGCTGGACACTGTAGACAGGACAGACGTCGCAAACAGAGTAAAACAAGAGTACAAGACTAGGAACTGAATGACTGACTGGCCGACTCACTGATATTATGTTCTGTTTACTACTTAAAGTTCACTTTAGTACACAATGGACCTTGGAGAGACGTGAAAAGTAGAAATGGACATTTTGTGTTCGCCGACCGCCAGAGTCACCCAGTGGTGGTACAGCTACAATAAGATTTTTAGTGTATTCCTTCTGTCACGTACTAACATCAGACTAATTACCTACGGATATCCTTGGGAAAGCTTCATTAGCATCGTCGCCGCATGGGCGCACAAACTCTTCAACTGAAATAAAAACTTAACGGAAGTATGTTACTTGCACTCCTTCAATCGTCAATGGCGTAGCTAGAATTTTAAGCAAGATTGGTCTAACTAAGAAAGAAAATACAACCGCATAAGTACAAAATGCCCTACGGTCTATCGTGATCCAAAATCCAAATTCAATTTTTTGCCGCACAAGCACAACGCACGATCCATCCAATTGCCTGACGTACAAGTACATGCACAGAGGCGCTACTCAACAACGTAGAACGATTGAAGTATTGAACGAACCAGTAGTAACTGCGAGTCTGCGACGTTCTATCTTCCTGTATGCGTGTACGTGAGCTAAAGAATACACAATAGGCTGGAGCATTGGTTGTGCCGTGGCACAATTGTGCCAATTACTAGCTACGCCCCTGTCAATCGCTTCTGTTTATTTGGACGAACCATGCTGCACGCCTGCACCAGACTCTGGCTGCCAGCATGTCATGTCCCTTGACCGTCGACGAGGGAAAGTCACCGTAGCGTGAGACCAAACTCTCGAAGCGTTTGGAAGAAGAAGACTATCCCGTGGCCACCGGCGGAGGTTTGCCGTGACGTGAGACGAAGCTTGGAGAAGAAGAACAGAAAAGGAGAAAAATCTGGTTCAAGTTATTTGCTCGCTGCCTTGGATGATACATGGCTTCCTCTTATACCCTCTTACACCTGCCCAGTGAGTTTCACCATCCATAGACTAAACCCACACACAGAGATCACTTTAGAATTTTTTTTAAATAATATTATTTTAATTCGAAATTGCGACATTAATACACGTATTTTAAAATTGCGAAATAATATCCGATCGCCAAACCGTTTAGCGATAATAGGTCGTCGTAAACGGTTTGGCGATAATAGGTAGTAATCAAACGGTTTGGCGACTATACCGCATCCGCGTGTCGGCCGGTGATGACCGCTTGTCGCCAGTCAGGAGTAATCGCCATACTGCTCGGCGACTACTTAGTAGTAGCTAAGCCGTTTGGCGACTACTAGTAGTCGCCGAACCGTGTGTGCGACTACTAGTAGTCGTTCAACCGCTTGGCGATAATCTTGTACATTTTTAATTTTGGGTAAATTTTGTTGTGAACTGTTTATGCAATAATTGTTATATTAAACCGAAAAAACTAAAAAACTCTTGTCATGTAATAAGCGGAAGAATTATTTTAGTTCGTTAGTGATACGCATCTCACTTGCGTATTTTCATAGCCCCGCGGGATAGGCCAGACACGGTCTAAAAAAGACGGAATAAATGAAGGCCGCCCACGCGGTCTTGGGCTACCACTTACGTATGGGCGAGATAGCGACGTTCCTCCGGCATTCTGTTGCGAAAGTCGGAAAAGGCACTTACGACTCTGAAACCACGAAATCGTGGGCACTAAGGGTTTTCGTTGCCCATGGACAGGCCGACACGGTCCAAAATTACGAAAAAAATTCAAGGGCGGCCTCATTTAATGCGGCCTACCACTTACGTATGGGCGAGATAGCGACGCGTTGGCCGGCCATTTGTTGCGAAAATCGGAAAAGGCACTCATGGGTAGAATCACCGAGCACGATAAAAATTAAATTGGACAACCACGACGTCGAAATTTTTTGAAATTTTTTATGGAGGTTTCTGATAAATCAGTGATATTACCATAAAAATTTCAAATAATTTGAAGATCTAAACAATGTTTTGAAATTCAAACAATAAAATTTGATTGTTACGAACATTTGAAAATTTTATTTTTATTGTTATGAGCATCATAGATGTGAATTTTCAAAATTTTATGGTCGACAACAACTCATGTTATGAACACTTAAATTATTTGTTGAACATATATAAGGGCACATACAGAAAGTTCGATGAGAAAATAAGCAATAGATTAGATTATATTAGAAGGACATTACAACGATGGATTTAAATTGCTTGATTTAACTAACTAACGAAAGCATTGCGTCATGGTGGAACAAATGATCGTTCGCGCCTATCGAGTCTGCGAGAATGATGTAAGACATTTTCTCGCATATTACGACCGTGTTAATTTTGCGATTTGTTATCGGACACCGCCGATCCCTACTATGAAAGAACTCCATGGGGATCCGCATCCTCCCAACCTGTCGCCGATTGGTGGCCTATGCCGTCGTCTCGGTGTGTAACATTTAAATTTTTTTTTTTTTTTATGTGGATTTCGCCTCCCATATGGGCATGTCATCCCTATTCGGTGTCCCTATGTTAATACCACCCGGTTCCGGTTGCTCTGCATAGCGTCAAGGATGTGTTGCGTGGTGCGGACCTCGGCGGCCGCTTCCCCTGTCCCTTCTTCTTGAGAGGAGGAACCCTCTTGCACCTCTCGTGTGTTGTCCGTTAAGCGGAGACATGCGAGAGCGCCTTGCTCTGTTTCGCTCGCACTCCACTATATGGTGCAGGAGGTGTGTGTTGGGCTTATGCTTGGACAACCGGAAGCGTGCCTGCGATCAATGCAATATGCCGCTTTGGTGGTTGCATAACACCGTAGGCGTGCTCGGTCCGCTTTTACGGGCGGTAGTGGCACCACGGAGATGGTTGCTCCCCGCTTATCCCATGCAAAGTTGCCCGAGATGTGGGTGGTGCGTCTCGGGTCCACCAGTTGAAGTACCAAGACTGCTTCATCCTCGGCCAAAGGGCACCGGTAGAATCTCGGTCCGCTAGATCACCGTGGCGGTATCAACCACTCGCCTCCGCACCATGTACGCAAACGTCGGGGCTTTGGGTGGCCCCGAGGAGGTTCCTCCTTTGACTTGGGCACATTCGCAAGTGTCCTTTTGAACTCCCCGTGTGCGATGAACTGTTTAGAACTACTAATTTGTGAGACTAACATGAGTATAACGCATGAAACTCACCGATTGGTTGGCCCTCGCACACCGCCCCGAGCTCTGAGTCGTTCTAGAAAAGGACATATCTGGCGGCCTCTCCCACCGGTGAACTTCTCGGCGAAGCGGGGTAGGCGTCGTGGCGCTTGTAGAGAATTTGTAGTCACATCGTCCGCCCGTCGATCCATTGGAAGAAGCAACACCGGTCCTTGTGCTGAGAAAAGAAAGAACGATGCATGAGATGGTAGTGTTACCCTGTATTGTGTGGACACCAGTAGGTTTACCTCGTAGGTGCGGCTACAACAGTAGTGAGCGCGGGCGGCCGTCTCTCCATGGGTAGATTGCATCATCTTCGCCGTAGGTTGCGATCGCATTTTGGTCGGGCAACTCCGCAGAATCGGGCGTCGGCGCCATCGCATCCGGATATTCGGGCGGGATGACTTCGCTTCTTGAGGCGGCGAGAACGACATTGTGTCTGATTTGTGTAGATTCACCGACGTTGATTGCTTTGGTTTGGTGTGTTGGATGTCTACCCTTGCCATGTTTTATAGTGGTGGTGAGGGTTACTCGAACGACGTGTCACCCATCATCAAAGCTGCGTGTTGTCGCTTCACCTGGCGGGTGCGGCGTGTTGTCGTCTCGGTCTGGCGCGGGTGCGGCGTGTTGTCGTCTCGATCTGGCGCGGTGCGGCGTGTTGTCGTCTCGGCCGGCGGCGTGGTGCAGAGTGTTGTCGTTTTGATCTGCGGGTGCGGCGTGTTGTCCGAAAGCAGCCGGCGGCGTGGTCGAGTGTTGTCGTTTCGATGCTGGCGACAACAGAAGGTTGTCGTCGTTGCCGAGCAGGCGTGGTCGAGTGTTGTCGTTTGATCTAAAAGCGGGTGCGGCGTGTTGTCGTCTCTGCGGCAACGTGGTCCAGCGGTTGTGGTCCCCTCCGAGCGAGGACGCCCTAGGCCCCGCCCGATCCACCTCGGCGGCACGTCTCCCCTTTACACGGGGGCGTGGCGGGCCTCCCGCAATGATGAACGAGGATGTCTCCCCTCGAGCGAGACATCCCGGGCCCCCGCGACGTCTCCCCCCTTTACACGGGGGCGTGGGCGGCAAAGAAGAAGACGAACGAGGACGCCTTAGCGGCTCTTTGGCCTCGCCCGAGAAAGCTGTTGTGTGCAGCGTGTTGTCGAATCGATCTGAAAAAGTGGGCTGCAGCGTGTTATCGAATCGGTCCGAGAAAGCTGCAACGTTCACGTTGTCATGTCGCATTGATATCGGAAAGGTAAAAAAAGCGTGAACATTACTATTAACATTGTAAAACAGTACGAACAAAGTAACAAAGCGAGAGCAACACTCTAAACAATGTAGAATAGTATAAAGTAAGAACAAAAGTAGGACAACAGCCTATCAACGAGTCCCTAGTCGGCCCCACCCTCCTACTAACGACCCTCTTCGCCCCTCGTCTTTGGTAGGCCTGCATCGCCAAGAGGCGAGGTGAAGCGCTGCGATGGCCCTTTGCTCTGCGATGCACACCTTGCCCGTAGTCCGGCGGGTCAGAACGCCGCACCGATCGACGGGCGCGGAGGCAACGTACCCGAAGGTACCGAACTCCGGCCGCGAAGCGTATCGGTTTGCAGCTCGTGCCACGTGCCTGCGGTCTGCAGGGCTGCGTCGCCGCGCGCTTGGTCAGCAGAGGCGATCTGAATCGTGCACCAACAAAGAACCGGTCGCGAAGAACTCTGCTCGGCGTGGCCCGAGGAGTCGTCGGACCGAGAGAATCCTCCACCCTCAACGTAGCTGCGGCGTTCGGATAATACCTTTTAATTGTAGTTACGTAATGCTAAAACTTAACGTAAGTAGCTCGACTTACGGCGTGGGGACCATGGTGTGGCGTGGTGCTGCCACCGCACCTCTAGCCACGCCGGGCGGAGGCAAAGGAGTGTGGAAGCTGCACTCCGCCTCCGCGGTGTAACGAGGAGCTGGGGTCGCTGTGGGGTGTGTAGGCACGCGCGGCGGTCTCGAGGTGGCATGGTCGGTAGCGTCGACGTGGCGACAAGAACCCAGCTCCACGATCTGCGCCAGCCGCCACCATGCATCCTCAGCCTCCGCCATCTCGTCGGCGAGATGGCAACTCCGTCCGTGCTGGACAAGACACCGACCCGTGCGTGTGCGGCTCTTAGCGTGGTCCACCGCCACACACGATAAAGCGATATGCATATGGACATAGCGTTAGGAATACAGAATGTAATTTACAAATTTAATACTTACAATGGCGTGCATGGCCGCTCCTGCCTGGCCTGGGTACAAGTCAACCACGCTAGGAGCGTAGGCGCGGCCGAGCCTCCGCCACTAGTAGGAGACGGACACGCGTCCGGCACGCACGCATCAGCAGTGCTGCTGGTGGGGCGAAGTCGTCGTAAGGTGTGGCCTCATCGACGACGTCTTCTTTGCGCCCGCCCATTGCGCCACCACGGCTCCATCCTGTAGCAAGGTGGACAGTTTTCGAGGGCCATGGTGGCGACCACGAAAGAAATCGAAATTATTAGACATACGACGAACTATTTCACATATTTTAGTTCGGATAACTCACGTGTGTACGGCGGCGTACACGATCCCCCAAGGAACAGGACCGGCCGTCGAGGTCGAATCGTCTGAGGACTCGGTGCGGCGCGTAGTCCTCCACGTAGACGTCGAGGACGATCTTCCTCGTCGTCAGCCAGAAACCCTGGTCCCGACCGCAAAGCGCCGAGATCCTAGCTGGGCCGGCTCTGTCCTGGACACGGCGCTTGCTATAAGGGTCCCAGACCACCTGCTCCGCGTGCAGGTGGTCGAACGCCTCCGTGAACGAGTGGTACGCCGAACGTACCTGCACTCCCGCCCACTGTGGCTGCAAAAGGAAAAAAAATATGTTCAAGCACATGCGACTGCAAATAAAATTTGATAAATGCAAGTCAAGAAAGTAATTACTCGTCGCCGAGTCCAAAGCGAGCCCACGGTCGGCCGGTCGATGTCGTCGCCCCCGTACATCTCGGCGGTGTACACTCGTGGGAAGACCAAGGGTCGACCCACTGGGAAGCGCACGAGGTAGGTCAAAAGCGGTGTACGTGCCCGGGTTGGTTTCCTTCAAGACATCAAGCACACGAGGTAGGTTACAATACGAAGCCTCATATGTGCCAAACCTCTTCTCTAATGCCTTTTGCTTCGCACGCCGAGCCATCGAGTAACTTATCCGGTACTTAAATGTTCTCAAGATTGCTTTCGAATATAAGAACACTCAATGTCCCTTCTCGATGATCTCATTGAACATCACGCTAGCGATTCATGACCGCATTCAAGTTGCGGTGTTTCACCGAACATTTTCTAGTCCGCATGTGTGCCCATCTACCGTGATGCAATCCAAAATGTCTCGCACTTCGCTTGTAAGCATGTACTGAATTCACATCCTTCTGTTCGCACTTCACTTGTATCTATCTCGATGGACAAAACAACTCGGAACTCTCTCTGCTGCGATAGTGCCCACAAATTTCACCGCCAACTTCAACTCGTAATTGTTTGCGAAAACTTGATTCAAATTAACGGCATTGCTACCATACTCCCCAACGCGACTCATGCCCCCACAAAACTTCCATACTAGCTTTGTTTTTCCTGCTCCACTCGTCGTGATGGGTACATCCGTTGCCCCAAGATTACTATGCATTTCATCATCTCCTCCCTCTTCCTCATCTTCGTCGATGTCATCATCACACTCCAACATTTCAGCTTCATCTTGCCTCGCCATATGGTCCACCAACTCCAATTGATCAACAATTTGCTCGATTTCCTCCTTCATCCGCCTCGACCTTCCGCGTGTCTTGCATCCCTATTATCATCCTCCGCTGCTACCTCGGTAAGCACCACTACTGAACTTGTTCATTTGAGTCGACGTCGCTTTCGCCCACGCCGCTAATATTCACCTCTTCTCTAGGGCACGATCGCACCAAAGATTACACATTCAAGGCTAGATCCCTTGCACCACCTTAACCATTTCTGCCACAAGTACGTCCGATCTATTTTCTTCAACTCCCACATAGCCGGGTCACCCTTACTACACGTGAATACGACTTGGATGGTAACAGAGTAAACACTTGCATCCAGGAAAAATATTTGGTCAACCAAAGCTTTATATCACGGATGCTAACTCTATCAGACATAAGTGTTCGCCATTGTGATCGCAAAACCGCTCAAATCAACACCATTCTCGCCTAATTTTTATTTCACCATCGCCATAATATACCCTAAATTTCATCAAGCATCCGACATTACATTCTTTACGACATAAACCAAATTAATTTCTAGATCACCACTAACGTTTCATATCACTAACTAAACAAAATTAATTTTTATATTGCATCAACATCTAAATTAACAATTCCCTCCTAAATAAGAAAATTATCATGCCGGCATTTTGTACGAACAATCTAAAATCACTATATTGCATCAAAATCTAAAATCTCTAATATTGCATCAATATCTAAGCTCTCTAATATTGCATCAATATCTAAAATCTCTAGTATCGACATTGCATTTATATCTAAAATTTTTAATATTGCATAAACATCGATATTGTATCATTTCTAAAATTTCTAATATCTAAAATCTCTAATATCTAACATTTCTAAATTCTTAATTTTCTAATATCTCAAATTTCTAAAATTTCTAATATCTACAATTTCTAAAATTCCTAAAATTTCTAAAATTTTCTAATATCTAAAATTCCTAAAATTTCTAAAATTTTCTAATATCTAAAATTTCTACATTTTCTAATACGACAAAATATCTAAATTATTTTACACTACACAAAATTTAATAACAAAATTACAAAAAATACCTTTTTTTTCTTCCTCCTCCTTCTTCCTCCTCCTCTCCTCCTCTCTCTCTCTCTCTGGCGATCTCTCTCTCCCTCCTCTCCCGAAGCTCCTCTCCCTCTCTCTCCCACCAAGCAGCACGCTCCCTCTCCCGCGCCCTCTCTCTCTCCTCCCGCTCTCTCTCCTCCTTCCTCTCCCTCTCTTCCTCTCCTGGGCGATCTCCGAAAGCGGCGGTGGTTTTTCCGCTTCGTTTCGCGGCAGCAGCCTTGATCGGCCGGCCGTTCGCCCGAACAAGTATTCGGCGAGTAATCGCCACACCGCTCGGCGACTACTTAGTAGTCGCCGTGCATCAGCGACTACTAAGTAGTCGCCGAGCGTGTGGCGACTCACTACCGACTGGCGACAATGGTTGCCACCGGTCATCACCGGCCGACACGCGGATTACGCAGATAATCGCCAAACCGCTTACGACTACCCTATTATCGCCAAACGGTTTGGCGACGACCCTATTATCGCCAAACGGTTTGGCGACCGGATATTATTTCTGCAATTTTTTAAATACGTGTATTAATGTCGCAATTTCGAATTAAAATAATATTATTTAAAAAAAATTCGATCACTTTAACTCTCAGCACATGTGTTACACAGCACCAGCACCAGCTTCAGTCCCAGCCGATGAGATCGGACTGTATTCACAATGAAAATCCATTCCACTATGAAGCGTGAACCAAATAGACAACTTTCACGCAGTGGCAAGCACCACTTCATTTATCTTCTTCGTTCATTTAACTGTTATACATGGAATAAACATGAACCTTCTAAACTGGTGCAGTACAGAACGTTCAAACCAAGTACTGGTGTAATGGACCATTGGGCTGGGCTTGAGCAGGATACATCAAATATTTTGGAGAGAAGCCTACAGAAATTTATTTTGCTCGTTGCCTAGTGGGAGAACTTGATATGAAATCGATCAAATAGAGAGAAAGCTCCTGGATAGTAGGAAGCCAATCCTGACGCGTGTAATGTTATTTTTCTATCTAAATGTATTCTTAGGCCCTGTTTAGCCAAGCTTCAGATCCTAACTTCATCTCAGATCTAGAGTTTGTAAGTTAAAATAAAGTGAATTAAGTTTATATTTTTTAGTCTAAAATATAAACAAGATGACCCACTGTAAGTTCAACCTTCATTAGTTATGGTTTTGGTGTTAATGACAAATCTAATCTTGTGTTAATGACAAATCTAATATTAAGTTTATCCCCTAATACGATATTGTTATTTAATGACAAATCTTGTATCGAGACTAACTTGTTTATTTAGAATATCTTTGATTAAGTCTCATCGCATTGAAAAATAGAAAACCCAAGGTATGTTTGCATATTCATTCTAATATTAGTTGCATACTTTGGAGTCAAGTTGAAATATGAATGTCCCCGTTATATTAACCACAAAATGTGCATCATGTTTCCCAATCCACATATTACATGGATGCACATATTTAGGGGGAATTTGTAGTTTAACTTGAAAGTCTCTTTGTATTGATCGATTCGTTATTGACACATATAAGGATCAAGACAAAGAAACTAAATCCTTGAGTATATGTTTGAATTGCCTAGTTATAAGTATACTCATGGTAATATAGGATATACTCCAATACGATCAAATTGGATATGTGCATATTATGTCCAAGTCAATTATATCTATGCACATATACATGTGGGGTGTATTCTATAGTTGATGATTTAGAGTAATGATCATTTCCATATAGTTTACATATAATGGATCATTACTTTTCATCAACATGAGTATATGAAAACTTGTGTAGTTAATATATACTCATATCAATTTAAATGATAATTTAAATTGAGTTCATTTGTCTTGTTAATCATTAAAGAACATTTCATCATGTGTTGATGGTGTTCCTTGATTAATTAAGGACAAATGAATAGCTCTTAAGTATAACGAAGCATGAGTTGCATTATTATACTTAAGACACAATTAAATCATTTCAATTGATTTAGGTTGTGCTCAATTGATCTAAAGGCATCCATTATGTGTTAATGGAGTGCAAGAGGTAATTGAGACAACCATGCATCTTGGACTAACTATTTTATGAGTTGTGATTGAGTTAGGTCCAAAAATGGATGAGATGATGAGAACGGGACAAGGACGGCATCATGAGTTGATGGGCGTCAAGAGTGGATCCCGAAGATGTCAAGTGATGATCCCGGGGGAGTATCAAAGTGATGATCATAAAGACCCCAAAGGGGATTGCTTGTGCGCGGCGGCGAAGGTATAATTAGATAGGCTAAGGACTTTTGTAGTCTTTGAGTCTAAGGTTTTATCGCCGTGCTATTAAGAGGGGTCGTCCCTTTGCTTGAGCTTCATCATGTGTTGGTGATCTCATTCCGCGTTCACTCAAGCTCAAATCTTATTTGATTTGATTTTTGCATATGGGTTAACCATTTGGCATGTGTTGCAAAATGTGTTAAGTCTATGCTTGGTTGTTTTGCATTATGTTCTGATTTGCATGTGTTGCAAAGATGAAAGAGTATATACATTTGGTTTTCGCATAATGCTTTGATTTGCATGTGTTGCAAGAAATGATAAGCTAGTGCGTTGGCTTTTGTGTGAAGTTCACTTTTGCATGTACTGCATTAGTTGAAGCTTCACGCTTTGGTTTCGCAAAACTATCTTTATAAAACCTTGGTGTTGCTTGGAGCTAAGTTTTGCATGTGTTGCAAAAGGAGATAGCTCAAGCATGATTTTATGTTGTGTGTTTGTATGGAGCTAGAGGCTTGCATGTGTTGCAAGTAGAGAGCTCATATATGAGATTTGGTTTTGGTGTTAGTTCGATTTGGTGTTGCATGGAACTAGAGAATTGCATGTGTTGCAATTAGAGAGTTCATGCATCTTGATTTGATGTTGCTTGGAGCTAGACTTTTGCATGTGTTGCAAAGAGTAGTGCTCAAGCATGAAATGGTTTTATTGTGTTATTTGCAAGTTCGTTGTGCGAATAAACTGAGGTTTATGAGTCCGAAATTCCGAGAGCATGTGAGTAGGGCTTGCAACGGGTGTTGGCAAGTTGACTGGGTCTCGTGTTGACCTTCACATGGCTAGGGGAATTAATCTCATAAACTCGAGTTTGATTTGCTTAATACGTTTTACAAATAGTCCTTGAGTTGATTGCGAAATGTGTTTTTGCAATTTGGTTGAAATTCTTTGAGCATGAGCTAAATTGGTGCAAATGTGTTTTGCACATGTCCATGATCATGTGTTGATCATCTAGAGGCTCAAAGAATGGGTTTCGGTTTTTGGAGAAATGATTTTCGAGTTAAATCTGGCTTTCTCCTCATGGCCTCAAGACTACTGCTGCATATGGGCGGTAGTACCATAAATCTTGATACTCTACGGCCTAAGGCACCGTAGGTATTTTCCAGATCTTGGATGATTTTCCGGTGAGTTGAGTCCCAAGCACTCTGCTAGGCTCGAGCGGTAGTATCAAGAATGCGGTACTACCGCCCTCGAGGGCGGTAGTCTTAGGGAAAATGGCCATTAGCCGACCGTTAGGGCTACTGGCGGTACTACCGCCTTTAGAGGCGGTAGTACTTAAAAGGCTGATTCGCCCATTTTGCCCCCAAACGGCTAGTTTTCTTGTGGGGGGCTATATATACCCCTTGGGGGCTTAGGGCAGAAGTTGCTGGTGTTGTTGCTGTGTGTGGGAGTTGTGTGCATGTGTTACTCTTCTCCCTTTGCTTCTTGAGCTTAAGAGTGAGACTAATTGCATGTGTTGCAATTAGGAAGTGATTTGAGAGCCTCTTGTGCATGTGTTGCACTTGAGTGAGGCTCTTGTGCATGTGTTGCACTTGAGTGAGGTCCTTGTGCATGTGTTGCACTTGGTGATCGCCGGAGCGCATGTGTTGTGCTCGGTGAGGTTCAAGCGAAGGAGCGGCTTGTTACTCTTGGAGGTTGCCGACTCCTAGACGGCGTAGGCGTCGTGCGCGGGAGCTCTCGAGGTGTGAGAGGCCCCGGCAAGTTTGTGAAGGTTCGGGTTGAGCCTACGCGCAAGCGTGAAAAACCACGACTAGTGGAAAGAGGCGGTGCTCGAGCGGGAGCCGGTCTAAGTGTGGGCTTACCTCAACGTGGACTAGGGGAGACCGGCAAGTCTCCGAACACCACGGAAAAACATCAGTTGTCTCTTGTCTCTTTACATTCAAGTATTTACTTTTGCATATTGTTCAATTGCTTGATTGTAATTAGAATTGCTTAGTGTTAATTGATTGATCAATTTAGCAATTCTAGTTTAGATACATAATTTAGTTAGTGCACTTAGTGAGCCTAGTTGATTTAGGCTTTAATTGTCAAAACCTATTTATCGCTTTCGCATATATCTTTGATTAGGTTTTGACTTAGGGGTGCATTAGAGCGAATTGTTTAGTGAGCGATCAAATTTCGTAAAACGCCTATTCACCCCCCTCTAGGCGCATCCTCGACCCTACACCCACATAAATACTCTTAGGGTGCGTTTGGTTGGGTGTACGAGGATGAATGTGATAGGATGATACAGGATGGATGGAATGATTCTGAATGAGAGGGTACAGAGAATGTGTTTGGTTGTTTGAATAGAATGATACAAGATTTTGTTTGGTTGCTTGGATGAAATGATGCAAGATGGTACGAGATGATGTTTGGTTGAAAGGATGAGATTGGATTGAGGGATGAGGTTGGTTTAAGGGATGGTGCAAGTGAACGATCCTGTCTTGGACCGATTGGTTCGGCCAAATTTCTCATACGAGATGGTGCAGCATCCTTTTAGAATATTCCAAGAATCTGTACTATCTCATCATGTATCAAATAGTTCCGTTCAGCCAACCAAATACAAAGATAAAACCAAATCCTGTACGGAACGGTTCGGTTCACCCTCGTACACCCAACTAAACATACTCTTAATGTATCTACAGCTCTAGCTCTATAAATTTCTGGAGCTAGGAATATCCTGTTCTACCAACTCTATGAATTTTAGTAGAGCTAGAGTTGTGTCAAACACCCCCTTAATCAATTCCATCCAAGCGGGAAGTCATGGAGCTCCATTAAGCTATACTCCCTCTGGTTCGCTATGTTTGTCCACGGCCTCGGGAGAATACGTTTCAAATTGTTTGTCCATTGTGGTAACCAAAGATGTTTTATGACCAATTTTCCTGTTATACCCCTTCGTCTTAAACGTAGGGCGTTCTTTTGAGGGACTCCATGCATGACTGTTGATCTACTCCAACCAGCCTATTTAAAGCTTTAGTTGAGTTCAACTCTAAAGGAACAATTCATCTTCCATTAGCAACGGCGTCTTCTCGATACAACAAAGTTGCTAGAGCTGAGTGGCCTTCTATTTTGGTTGCTGATTGTCGATGCCGCTGCTCGGCGAGTCGACGTCTACGGTCGGCAAGCTTGCCGCCTTCGTGGTCGCCTTCCTGTATCACAATCACTTTGCCATCTCATCACCACGCAAGCTCACCGGCAGCTTCGCTAGTGCAAGACGAGGTTGTTCCAGATTCGTTTGAAGGTGAACGCGTGGAAGACTCGCCTGATCGTGAGCAATGTAACTACAACCCTGACTTATGGGCTACTATTTCGAAGGACATCCTAGTTGAGATGCATGAGATCACAAAGTTAATGTACAAGACCTACCTTCCCTCCTTTTTGAATTCGATGGTCAAAAAAGGCGAAAACAAAAACAAAAATCGATTGGTTTTTGACCAATTTTGTTCTATTTTGACCTAGATCAGCACACTCAAGGTTCCATTTTTTATTTCAATTTTTCATCAATTTTGTTAGATTTTCGCTCGATTTTCGATCGGTTTATATCAAAAATCGGCACACTAAAGGTAAATTGGAAAATTTTCAAGAAAAATAGAAAAATTTGCAAAAAAAATTGAATAAAACCCAGTTAATCTATACTATACCTCAGAAAAATTTCAAAAAAAAATCATTTAGTGCTTCTATAAAATTAAAAATAGTAATTAATGAAAAGGAACATAGACATTATCAGATTTTTATATAAATTTACAAGCTTGATCATGCTCTAAAATTTTAGTAGTATCATAAAAAGTGTCCAAAGATCATGTTGTAAAATTTTCAGAAATACTAGACTTTATTTATTGCTCCTAAAAAATAAAAAATAGAAGACATATACAAAGATAGTAGCACGATAAGAATTTTACAAAAATCTATAGGATTGATCATCTTCTCAAAATTTTATAAAATCATTAGCATTATCTCAAGACCTCACATAAAAATTTTAAAAATTTATAACATGATTTGGAAGCTCAATTAAATGAGGAATTGCTTATTACTTTGCCCCCTTTTTTCCTTTTTATATTATGTATATTTGAATTTTCTCAAAAACATTTCCTAAATTCAGTTTTTTTAAAAAATCATCTGATATGAAAAAGATATTAATGCTAATTTTAGAGAACTTTTGGATAATTTTTTTTTGAATTTCAATTGGACCGGTTTACCGATCAATTCCAAATATCAAGCTGGCTCGATATGGTCAAATCAATTTTCGTCGATTTTTGAAACCGTTGGTGGAGGTGGACAGCCAACGAGGATCAAAGGATGGTGGGTTGGTTGCAGCCAAGGTCGGCAAAAAAGCTCGTTAGGGATTAAATAAAAAAAAACTTTGATTACTTAGTTAATAGGTTCATAATTGAAATGAATCCATATGGAATGAAAAAAATGTTCACGAGGTTCGGCTTGACAATGGCTCATTAGTTTGAATTTGAAATAACCATTTAAATGATAAGTAAAACAATTTTATGTTTAAATATGTCAATTTTGAAAGAATTTTGATAATAGTTTATTAAGCTCGATAGCTAGTCATTTGCAACTTGCAACATTGAGAGGGGCACCACAGTAGGGAGTCGACAAATGCCAAGATGAACAAGGAGGCGATGCTTATGGGCAATGTAGTGGGGAGGTCTGGTCAGCACGGGACCGTCGCGTTGCAAAGTATTCTTTTAGTTGGCGCTCCAAGACCGACTTTGGACTGCGTAGCGTTTGCAACGACGGGAGTGGCCAAACCATTATTTCTGCCAGATGTGCTGCTGAAACCTGGAAATTATCTACCACCTCTTTGTAGATTGCCCTCAGGTTAAACTCTTATGGGTTATTGTTGCCCGATGGGCCTGAACACCGTCCCTTCTTCCGGAGCAATGGGAACCAACCGCCGACCTAGAACAATGGACCATGCATCAGTTCAACCAACAGGACAGGTTTCACAAGGGTGTCAAAACCGTCATTGTTCTAACTTGTTGGCAATGGTGGAGAGAGCGAAATAACAGAGTCTTCAGGACCATATGCAAATCAAGTGATGCGATTCTCCAGTCCATCAAGGACGAGGCTGCAAATTGGATCTGCGTGGGAGCAAAGGAACTGAAAAAACTCGTCTAACGCCTTAATTGATTCTTCCTTCTTTTCCTCTCCTTTCTCCTCCCCTCTCCCCTCCCTCTCTTGTGTTGTGTCCTCTCCCCAATGGTGCAGCGTGTTGCACCATTGCACTCTTGGTCTTATTCCTTTCTAATATAATGGCAGCTTTTCTGCTTTTCAAAAAAAAAAAAGGAGTGGGGGAGGCTGGGTGTGAAGACATGTCAAATAGGGATGAATGGATGGATGACTGGTACGTGGTAATTCCGACGGCACTAATTTGCTGGTGACTTTGTATGTAGCAATGGCAAAAGTTGTAGAGAAAAACCATAAGTTTTTCCGAATTATCAATATCTGGCTAAAATTTATAGCTAATGATTTGGTAGCTAAATGATCTCTCTTCCAGCCAAGTCATGCTACAGTCGTGGATTGTTAGGATCGGCGTGATTTTGTCTTAAAAAATAATCGACACAATTTAATTCTTTCTAGTCCAGTTACAACAGAAGTCAGTCAATTCATGGGAAACGTATATGCAAGTATTGCATTAAGTAGAAGTATCAAATTTTTTAGTACAGAGTGTTTCGGTATTATAAGATGGGCAGAGAAGCATCATGAAGGTAATTCAGGGAAACAATTGGATGTCTACATGAGACTCAGCTTGGCTCATGGATGCAACATCTTCGAGAGAGCCAAGCGGTTGGTTGTGCCTGGCATTAGTAGATACCTTTTTTTTAGAGGAGAGTGTTTCTTTTTTGTTACATAGACTAGATCTATAAATCGACTAGAATAATTTTAGATTTTTGCAAGGAAATAATAGGTTTAGATCAAGCTAATAAAAAAATACAACTACATCGAATTATTTAAATAGAATTCTCGTGTTCTAAGTGAGCTTAACTGTTCTAAGTGGCAGCAACACTAGGCAACCCCAGGCTAAAACTCATTTTTTAGGGACGGATCATTGAGTAGGGATGGCAGTTTTACCCATGGGTTTGGGTACCTGTGGGTACCCGACCCGATAAGAGTGGGTATGGGTAGCACTTTAGACCCATGGGTTTACGGGTTTGGGTACCCGATAAGCCCACAGGATAGGTGTGGGTGTTAATTTGTACCCATGGATACCCAATGGGTATCCTATGACATGTGGGCCTATTTTTTTAGAGGTATATTAGAAAAACAAACTCACGGACTACTTGGCTGAGTCAGCTCCTCCCTGATTCCCCTCGCCCCCATCATTTCCCTCCCCTTGCCCCATCACCTGATTGCTTCAGCCTCCTTCCCCTCGTCTTTGCCTCCCTCGGCGGCGGACGCCTGCTCCTCCCCTCGCCGCCGACTCCTCCCATCGGCTCCCTACGGTTCGGCGCGTATAGTGCCCAAAAAAAGAGAGAGAAAGGAGATGTGAAGAGATAGAAGGAGAAGGGGAGGAGCATGCGACTGCCATAGCGCCCCCCACGTCTCTGCCTTCGCCCTTCGGTGCTCGCGCACAGATTTGTGCCCGTGGGTACCCATTGGGTATTGGGTACCCATTGGGTTTGGGTATGGGTACAGATCTGTACCATAAAGCTTAATGGGTTTGGGTAGACAGGACTTTGTTCGGGTTTAGGTTTGGGTTTAAGGCAGTGGTACCCGGAGGTACCCACCCGATTGCCATCCCTATCATTGAGCATCTATATCCCGGATCCAATAACATCCGTCTATAATCCGGTAACTAACAAACTACTCTCTAGTTCCAAATTTATAAGGTATTAGCATGTAGATCAAGAAAATATTGAATATAAATAAATTATTTTTAATTATTATATCTAATCATTATAATCTTACTAATTTCGTACCGTCCGTTGCATTTTCAACTGAACAGTGATGGACCGTTTGATCTTTTGCATGTAACATCTACTAGACAAGTTCCAAGCACAAAAGTAGAACAAAACGCAATCCACTATGGTGGACACACAGAGAAAGAGGGAGGATAGAGGGTGAAGAGGATTACAATCCTTGATGAATTGAAGAACACTAGCTAAACCACTAATTATTATTACTTAGTCATTTAATGGACTAATTAATCTTCTGCGGTAATACGGCTTGCAGTACCTTACTACACACTCTAGCCGCGGAAGCTCCAGTTGAGCTACGGGAGCGCAGCAGCATGGACTTCTGTTTGTCGTGGACAGCATTGATAGTGCAGAAATGCGGTGTCACCTGTCGCTCTTTTCACGGTTGGTGATAGGGCTATTTTTACAAAAATATTCGAATATGAGCTAGATTTACAAAAAGTGTGTGCAATCAGACCAGAGATACTAAAATTTCTATTTGGCCCTATGCATTTTTTATATATTTTTTACCTTGTTTCAAGAAAATTAATAAATCTAATTATATTTTTGACCGTGAAAGCACTGGTAGGCACATATGTCACCTACTGTGCTTCTCTACTATAGCAATTTGTCGACATCGTAGCTCCCTTTTCTACTAAGCTCGATAGGATGGAGTACTATAGTTACCAGGTGTCGGCGTATTCCACCTGACAGGCCCGGAGTCTACAGACCGGGTTTTGTTCGATAGAAGGGCGTCTTCGCGGCTGGCTAACCTAGAGGGTGAAAACCCTAGAGACTCCCACGCGGAGGGTTCCGCGCCTATGAACTAGGAAGAACACGAGGAGTTTACCCAGGTTCAGGCCTCCTTGTGAGAAAGGTAATAGCCTTACGTCCTGCTGAATTTCTTATGGAATGTCTCGAGCCAGTACAGAGTTCCTGGATTACAAGTTCTTCTGCTAGCTCTCTTTCTCTATCGACCGCCCGATTTCGGGATCCCCTTCCCCATGCACCCGAGCGCCCTTATATAGACCAGGCTAACGGGGTAGGTAAAAGGAGGGTCATCATGCTGATCTTAACACATTTAATGCTCCTTCCCGTGCTGTCCCGTTCCTCCAGCCTCATTAAATGCTTGCGCATGCCTTTGCCCGGTCCGCCGGATGGGACCCCTTCGCGACAGGTAGGTGGGAGGCGTCAGAGGAATGGGCTTGTTGCAGAAACCCTTGCAGCTGATAAGCCTGCCACGCGGACTGCACTTATGCGGTGGAGAGGGTGCCCTAACGTAGAGTACGCTAACACCAGGCTCAACAGTTACCTACCATGGAATTTAAGCTCAAAAAGAAGGAGAGCTATAGTGCTAGTGACCTACTGCATTAGGAAGGTGATTTTCACATTTAGAAAGATGCTAGATTTATAATTTTATTTAGAAAAAAATTAAAAATGAAAAAAAAATCAAGGAGCCAGATACGCTAGGCTTTCACTTGAGTCCGTGCTTTGTTCAATATGAAGAATCTTCAAAGCAAAGTGAAATTCAAATATCAATGGATTGCAATCATTTCCTGACGACAGGAACCAAATAAACAGGCCTTTTATGCGAAAAGGCTTTCTTAACCTTTTGCCTTTTATTTTTAGAAAAGTCCAGATCATATGTTTATGGCGGTAGCTACTGCCATTATTTTTTTTTTGGTAAAAAATACTCGAAAGGAGTTGTGCATCTTCAGCTACTACTGTTCCTGCTCCATTAGCTCGTTTCATATGAAATAGAGAATAATATCTTACTTTTTATTTATGTCAACGCCTATTACAAAGTATTTAATATTGGTATATATTTGAAAAAGAAATTGCCTAATAAAACCAACATGCTAAGTACTTGCAAACGAGAACAATCTTACTAAAATTTCACTTATGTTTATCCTTCTTTATAAAGATCGAAGTCCAAAGCAACCCTAAACTGTATTACGCATCAACTATTCACAGACAAAAAAAGGTACAGTCGTACAGATAGCTGGATCAATCACGGTGTTACCCCGTACGTACATTTGTTGTAATCATAGTTCAATAGTTTAAACTGCTGATTCTTTGGACTTATTTTTGTCCCTTTTTAAGACTTAGATTTCAAATTAAATATTCCAACTAAATGTTTTATATAATTCCCCTATTTGCTGAACTTAGAGCATTGATTTTTCTAGGAAAAGGTAGACACTCCATAACATAAACTTAGGGTCTGCATGGAACACAAAATGCGTAAATAGGGAGGTCAAGTATAACAAAATGCGGTGGGAATTGAAAACACATGAATGATTCAGAATTGGATTGCTCGCGTCAAATGACGACAAATACATGGGAAACATTTCTTTGATAGAAATAGGAGAGGAAAACTTGGAACAGTATGGCCAGAACACCTCAGACAACTCATATACTACACAACAGTTCTTACGTATTAGTTGTCAAATCCTACATGGTTCGTCCGGAAATCATTGTTCCAAATCCTCTGTTCAAATTATTAGCACAAATAACTTATGAATTGGACGGACCCACCGACGACAAGGTAAAAGTAAAAAACGCTGTCTACTTGTCTGCAACGTGAAACGCATGCCAACGTGAAACACACTAGAAAGGTTAGCGTGCTATTGCACGCCGTGTTTGGTAAACATGAAAATAAAGATGGGATGCAGATCAGGTAGTAAAGATATATATAAGTGTTAAGGCAGATCTGTGTAGGCGAAGCATTGACTATGTGGAGGAGGCGATTATGGTATTCATAGGGTGATATATGTGATTAGTTTGGTGATATCGTGTAGTTGATTATGTAGTATAGTAATGGCGTTTATTGATTAGCTGTGGTATGTTACACTATTTGTAAGAAAGTGTTGCTACGTTTGTTTTGTTGGGGCACTGTGTTGGTGCTATATATATCCAGGAGTTGCTAGAGTAGAGCTGATGTTAATAGATAAAAGTCTTGGGTTTTACACATGGATGGAGCAGTCTTTTACAGGCAGGAATGTTTTGAAAGCGATAGCTGCGCACAGCGAAGTAAAACGTAGAGGCGGGTTATGGGTTTCATGGTCTAGGCTACAGGAGAAACAACGTATAAGGCTGAGCGTTAGAAAGCCAGTGTCATGTCACAGCGTAGGCCAAGCTGAGGCCGTCCGAGGGTCGGTCGGGTGCGGTGGACACTGTGAAGCTGTGGGCAAAAGACGGTATGTACATGTCTTTGCATAAGTAGTGGAACACCAGGGTTGTTGTGATGCGATGGCGAAATTTGTCCGAGGCTCTACTGTCTCATGTAGACACTTTGTGAAGTCAGGGCAAAAGACGGTATGTACATGTCTTTCCATAAGTAGTGGAACACCAGGTTTGTTTTGATACCAACGGCGGTTGCCTGAAAGAAATACATACGTATGTATGGTTAGAGTTAGCATGGTATGTGTGATGTTATCTGTGTTACTTATGTGGTTGTGTATGACTTAACTTTGAGATGTCGCTAGTCAGTTGTTTCGTCGGAGAACAACTTTCTCTTGGTAGGGGGTTTGTCTTGAATAACGCTGTAGCAATTGATCCAAATGGAAGTAGCACATAGGAGTGGAGAACGGTATATCAGACGTAGAGTAAATAGATTTGCAAAGGTAAAGTAAAAGCAAACCTATGAACATTTTGAGTAGAGGCGAGGGCAGCGTCGCTATCCTGTATGGATCTTTTGAGTGCGTGTTGCGAGTCCAAGCACGGCGAGACCTGTAGTTCACAGGAGTGTGTCAGGAAACGGTATGACCTGTGTTTGGAGAAAATCATGGTATGTTAGTTGTTAAGCGAAATATAATAACAATCTGTTCTGGCTGTGTTTCGGTCTTGAGGATTGCATCAGAAGGTCCTTGTTGCCTGTCGTGTGATAGTATTAAAATAATTGAGAGAAGCGAGTCTCTAAAATGTAGGTTCTGCAAAAAATATCTCGAATCGGGTAGGAATGAAAGATGAACTGGGTAGAGTAGTAATACAGTAACGGGATAATAAGGGGAAAGTTAGGTATTGGGCATTAGTGTTTTGAATCTTAACACTTTGTTTAATCTCTTTTTTTTTTGTGGACTAAACCTGTTGTGGAGTATACGCTAAGTTTTTGTAGGGAATCTACAATAGCAGCAGTGAAGTCTTGTTAAGGAAATGACGACTGAGCTATATTTCTCATAGCGAAAATTTAGTTTACACTGATCAGGGTAAATTGGGTACTAAGGAAACACGGCCTGGTTATGGTAGTGTAACAAGCATGCTAAAAGCAGGGCTAAGTCAGGGACCGGATATGACTGTTAGAATATTTTTAGTGAGTTTAGGTTGTCGTGGGCCAAATTTTCCTGGAGTAAATCTGTTTTGCACTAAATTTTAACAGTTTGTAGGGAGTCAAGAGTAATAGCAGTGAAGTGCTGTTAAGCATATAACGGTTGTACTACGTTTGGCATAGGGTAAATTTAGTGCAGGTTAATGAGGGGATGGCAAATGTAGCTAGTGGTAAATGTAACATAGAAAGACAATGTAAGGCATGAGTTAGGATTGGAGTGTATACCTCTGTAGAGATGGGCAGAGGTGCTGGGCCGTGGGGCCTGGGCGTCAGTGGTGGCGGTGTGGCGTGCATTCCTGGTGAGTGTGTTTCTTCGTGATACGGGGATAATTGTATATTGTCCTCGGAAGTAGCAGAGGCTTCATAGGCTGCAGTGAGGTCTACACTGGGTTTATCGATCTGAGAAGCACTGATGTTAGGGATAAGAGATGATGGCTGTTTGGATATGATAGGTTGAGGAAGGCGTGGTGTTTCTGGGATGTCAAGGCGTTTAGTGGGAAGAGATTCAATTGGATATTCCAGTTGTTGCGGTGTGGAAGTGGATGTGGAGGGAAGTAACGCAGGTGATATGGAGTCGACCTGGTATGAGATTTTGGTGCGTTGTAGGGCACGGCGTGTCACTGAGACTTTTAGAGTATATTGTCTGCCGTAGAGATCGATGATTTGTGGTGGGATAAAGTTTTCTATGCCTTGGCTAGCTGCGACAAGTGGAGCGGCTGGGCAGCCTAGGAGCTGCTGTCCAATGTCAGCAAAGAATATGAATTCAGCAGTGATGGCGTTTGGGTTGTGGATGTCTGCCGGATCAATGCCGTCAATAGTTATGCGATATCTGTAAAGGAATAATGAGATTGGAAGATGTAAAGTTCAATGGGATACATATGGAGGTGAACAGGATGTTGGAGGGTAAAGAAGTAAACCTTGCGTTAGCCGTGGTGAGACCACACCTAGAGCACCTGCAAGATTCACCCTCGTACGTTGCTGTTTTCTTGCATAGGTCACACGCTAGGTACCACCATGGTTGACCTGGAGTTAGGCCTCTGATAACGATGGTAACACTGTAAGAGCTTCCCTGAAGTGATAAGCAGAGCAACAATGTGTGATGCAAAAGTTAAAAGGTGAGGGACCGAGCTATTACCGTTGAGAGCAGATCAGAAATAGGTAGGTAACTTACAAAGACATCATGCGGATTTAGATCATGGATCTCGGGAACAGTAGCGGTGGTCAATGCTTTCTGTGTTGATACTTGGCCAGTCCATTTGATGATACAGTGAGGTGCTGTAAACCTAAGGAATTGACAGTGCAAGAGGAGTATATACGTTGCATATTTGTTTGTTATACGAATGTTGGGACTATGAGTTCGAAAGTTAACGGTAACTGGATAAAAATATGTGGATCGAATGATATGTGTATATAAGTACGACATAGGAAGCAAGAACGCACAGCAATCCTGTTAATCACACTGAGTAAAAACGTGAAAGGGGTTAAGTGTTGAGCGTGTGTTTCCAGACGCTATGTATGAAGTAGTTGTTCATGTTATAGAGTAAAAAGTGTCGATGTGAGATAGGGAACATAGGAACTGTATTGTTGTGTGTTCTCTACGGTATATCTGGGAAAAAGTATTACCTATTCTGCAGGGAAGCTATCTCTGGGAGAACTGGATTTTTGTACCATCTACACACAGTGCTCCCCTGCAGAGAGAGCTGGCCTGAAACGGAGGCACATTGCGGTGAGCAGGGTATAAGAAATATGGTAGAGACAGGAACGAAAAGCAGGCATAATAATCTAATATAGTCACCTTCACGTAACTTAACCAATAGCCCCACTAACAGTAAAACAACTGGAGCACGCTGGGATTCTGCTTGCATTGTTTCGGCGTCAAACTGAAGTGCATGCGGTCCCCATAATGTCACGTCCGCATTTTCGCTATTTATAAAGGGAAAGCATGTATTAGCGTACAAAAGTATAGGCATGATAGGATTATAGACACAGAAATATACATAGAGGACAATAAGCAGTTATAATACGTTGTTGTGGTAACGATACAGACTCTTCTATTGTGCCATCACGAAGTCTGATGTGGTTTGTAAGAAGCTGCACCTTCCGCGATGATCTGGATGTTCCGGATTGGTTTGGGCACTCCTTTGACGTTTACATGTTTCGTGTGGGAAATAGTTGTGATGACGCCGACAGTATCTGAGAAGAGGTGGTAGCTAGTGTTAATCATGTGGTGGGGGGAAGACAACGAGCAATCAAAACCATATGCTGAATATGTGGTGTGAGGTACCGTTAAATACCTGAGAGCGATGTCTGTTGTGCCGCCCTTGTCCTTAGTACACTGAATGATGCTAGGGCACATGCATATATTGGGAATCCAGCAGGAACAGGGGAGATCTCGAAAACCTTGGTGTATGAAGTGAATCTAGCCATAAGCACATTGTCAATCGGTCGATAGTTGGCCCGTGCATCAGTGACTTCAAAGGACTGCACAAAGTATATGGAATCCTTTTTTAATAGTGGAGCAAAGCGTGGGACATGTCGTTCTGGTATCTGCGCATCCATGACGGTACCCTGGAAATAAAGAATTGTTGCATTCATAGTAAGCGATACAATTGGACTATTGAAAAGAAGTAATCAATGTCAAAAGGTAAACCTGCTCATCAAGGAAAATAAGGTCAATTCGTAGTATCTTTTTAGGGATGTTTTCGTCAATGTATTCGGAGAAACGTGTCAGCCTGACACGGACGCGCCATTGCTGTGAGTCTTGGGTGATGTTCTTGAGTAAAGCGTAGTCCATCTGCATAGGGAAAACCATTTGGTTAGTGAATATGTATGAAAGTGTAGGCACAGCACTAAGGCGCAGGGCAATAAAGGGAATTACTTAGTTTGAAAGTAATGACATGTAATATAATGGCTTGATACAGAATCCAAAGTACGTAAGGCATAGCAAGGTTGCTCTGGACATTCATGGTTAGCAATAGGATCGTATGTGGCGGCGATAAACAAACATACATAATCCATTGATTGTAAATGTATGCTATATGGTGTCGCCATGTGTAGATACAGCTATAGATATGGACGAATTTCGTGATAGACAATATTTTTTGTAGTAGAACTGGCTGTCCCGTCTTCAGTTTCAATGAGGACCGCTAACCCTTTTCTCGAAGTGACTCTTGAAAGAGCAACATATAGTTGGCCATGAGTAAAAACATGGTTTCTGAGATAGATGCCTACTCTGCTCAGAGTTTGGCCCTGGCATTTATTTATGGTCATAGCATATGAGAGCCGAATTGGGAATTGGCGGCGCATCAAAGTGAATGGCCATTTTGTGCTTGTTCCAGTAAGGATTATGCGTGGTATACATACGGATTGGCCAATATGTGATCCCGTCATGATTTGACCTTCTAGAACACGATCGCCAAGCCTTGTTAAGAGCAAGCGAGTACCATTACAGAGTCCCAAACTTTGGTTGATATTTCTAAGGAGCACTATAGGACTACCAATCTTTAGGCACAGTTTATGCTGCGGGAAATTATTTATGGTAATGGAATGAAGGAACTCGGAGAGGTACAAAATATCAATGTCGTGAGTTGCTCATTTGTATTAGCAATCGTATTATAACTTAGGTAGTCCTTAACATTCCTCGGTGCTGCGAAGCATATAGTCATTCAATTCATCAACTCTTCAATTGGTAGGACGGATAACCGCCACGAGCTAGGTAAACTGGATCCTCATAGTTTATATGGAAATCGTCGTATACGAAACTGGTTATAGCCATGACATTGGAGGAACTTGGTTTCAATAGAAGCTCGTGAGGGATCTCAATCCATGATTGGTCCGAGCTACCCGGTTGGCAATGAGTAGGGACACGACCTTCTCCTATGTCGAGGAGCCAATGGGTGAAGCGCTGTATATCTCTTTTTTCCTCTGCAGGTAAAGCCTGGTTGAGTAAGCGCATGTTGATGGTCAGGCGCAATACATCAACAAATTTCCAAAGTGGTGATTTAATAATGGAAGCCGCAATTATATCTGAGCGTGTACCGCCTTCAATAACAGGCAATACCTGCCTGAAATCACCGCCTAACAATAGCGGTTTCCCACCGAATGGTTTGTCCATGTTGGCTGGGTTCTCAACAGATAAGATGTCACGTAATGTATGGTCTACAGCTTCGAAGCACAATCTGTGTGTCATGGGAGCTTCATCCCATAGAATTAAAGTGGCTTTAGCTATTAACTCCCCAAGAAGAGTACCTCTTTTGATATTGCACATGCTTCAGTCATGTATGTCAAGGGGAATGCGAAATCTGGAATGAGCAAAGTCGCCACTGAGTAATAGCAAAGCTGCGACCCCGACGATGCCACGAGGACAATGCGCCCCTCGATCTTAATCTAAGAATAATGGCGTTCCACAAAAAGTTTTGTTCGTGCCTCCGTGGACCTAAATAAAGAATAAGCACTTTGTATTTTCTATTAGGGGAGAGATCACCGTGTCGTATATAGAGCGCTGCTCATCATTGAGTCTGGAATAGATAAGTTCAGCCTCTACAGCTAATCCGCTTCTGTCATTGGATAGCTCTTCGAGAATTAAGTCAAGCTTCGATGGCGGGGCTCGACGATTCTAACGGTAACGGCAGGCCATATGATGACATCGATAATCCATTGTCGGAGAACATTATATCTAACTCTCTCAATAATTTGTTCTTTAATATTTCGTCAGGTACATAGGTGCAATGGCTTCGATGGAGTGGCGGTTTATGTGCGATGTCGTCGACCATGTATCTCCAAAGATTTCGAACAAGCTATGAGGATCAACAACCTGAGAATATGTTAATATTGCCATAAGTAAGTTCCGCAGTTGACATGAGGTGGCCCATATGATGGCTTCTTCAAATAAAGAAACCCACTCGGTGTCATCGCCCACCAGTCCACGTGCTCGACATGCTTCATGATAGCCGGGTATAGAATACCTTGGTATGTTCAACATCTTCATATGACATGGCCCCATGACACCATTAGTAACATACGCAAGTAGAAACCTTCGCCTGCCGTGGGGTGGATATGACGTAGCCTACCTAGTTTGGTTCCTCTTTTTCTCTTTGTCCAGGCTTTGGTCGAATTGTTCCATGTCCACTTTGTGGGGAACTCACAATATGTTAATTCTCGAGCTGATGGGCAATGCTGGTTTATAACGAACCATTCCGTGAGCATAGTCCTGCTAGAGTCACCATCTTCAATAATATCGTTTAGATCAGATTCCTCGTGATATGTAACGATATGCATGCCTGGCATATGAACAAACAACCGTTCTACAGCTGGCATCCTACCGTGGATATCGAACCCAAAAATTCTCCAATTTGCTTCACACGCCGATAAGTATCGCGATCTAACATACTCAGCTATCTCGTCATTACCATCACTTGGATCACTTCGGCCTGCATGTGGCTGTGCTGCAGATGAACCAGAGGTAGACGGAGCTTTTTGGGTGCGCATGATCTCTGATGGCCTGTCCAATGAGGTAGGGATTGGCATAACCGCGTCGTTCACATCGTGTGTGGCACGTTGTGGTGGAGTATCATTGCGGTTATTATCAACCGTATGCAAAGACATTATGACAGAATCATGGCCTTTCGTGATGTATTTGAAAAGATATTTGACAAGGTATGTCTTATTGCACCATTCAACATTTATATGGGCCTGGAACTTCTTGAGTAGAGGAAGGTTATGAGGTACAACCCATCTATTATCGAGTCTTATCCCTTGTTTAATGACAAATCTTCCGTCATCACGGCGCCGATAAAGAGGATAGCCGTCTTGATCAAGCGCTGTCTCTGAACGAAACACCTTAGGATATCGCTTTGAACACCGGCCATTTTTCATACATGGACATCTAGGATTAAGATCACCACATGGGCCATGAATCATGAATTCTTCAACGAACGCATAACCCAACGGATCATTAGCTATGTCCGTAACTCCTACCGAAATGAAGCTATCAATGAAAGAAGGTGAAGGATCTCGATTGCCCATAGCTAACCACACAAGTATATGAACATGCGGAGGCCTCTTTTTGGAATTCAATCAGATAGACAATCAGATGGCAAACAACAAAGGAATCAAGATGGGTAATGTTCAGCATTTCTAAGTCAACAGAGAAACGAGGGTTACCCGCGCGGATAGGGCGAATGATGTGCCATCTTTAATATCACTAAGGAATTCTCGGAGTTTCATATGGTAAACACGCAGCGTTATCATAAACGAACGATCGCAAGCTCTCGACTGCTCAAAGGAAAGTGCGCAGATATCTCGACCACTTGGGATTACATGTGAATGTGGTAAACAAGCGAGGTGGACCATAGGCTCGGCAAATGGCGATCGAAGTCATGATAATTTTGTATCATATACCTCTTACCACCAATAAAAGCTGGCCGGCAATAGCGTCTTGATACCAATATCCTTTCCCACATCTGCTTCTCTACCAATAGCATCCGATATGCCTTGGTAACTTTCAGACCTCAACCTATCTTGATTATAGAAATGGAACGACAATCGGCTTGCCTCAATGCATGAATACGCATTAACGGTGATCTGATCCGAGAGTCTCCCACAAGAAGTGAAAGGGTTAGGCTCATCTTTTCGGTAATGGCATTCATAGCAGTAGAACTCCAACATAGATGCATTCTCGACGACTAATAGGAGGTCGGTCATCGACGCTCTCTCAATTTGATTCCCAAATGGAAACCCTTGTCCCCATACGGGAAGAGAAGTGGGTATTGCAGCGACATGAGGAGCGGATGAACCGGTGAAATGCGTTTTAAACCTTGAGACCGTGACTCGACCAATATATCGAATCTGCATGCCTCAACAGATATACCACCAACTATCAATGCGGCTAACTCAGATGCCACCGGTAGACTATATTGTTGACCATCTATATTACGTGGCCCAACCAACTTGATAGCAACCTCCGGGGCTTCAGGTGAAAGTAGTCTATCACGGGCAAGTCTAAACTGCTGCACAATAGGGTTACAAATATCTAACATACATATCAACGATTGGACAATACTTGGGTCAGTTGATCAACGGAAGTCAGATCCGGTCAAACGCATCCAATCGATTTTTCAACTCATTCATTGTGGTCATAAATATATAGTTGAGCAAATTCCGGCGCTTGTTTGCGTCGGCAACAGAAGATCCAATACGATGATGGACAACTCCATTAATGCGAAATACATAAGGCACCGCCAAGATAATAGATCTGTCACATCGACACCAAGAGAAGCAAAAGCTTAAAAGCGAATTATAATGGCGATAAGGCGATGAAGTTGTTAGATCGTGGGCCACCATCAAAGCGTATAAGATCCTTTAGAATAGGTGGGAATGGCTTGTGAGGAGGGAGGCCACCGCCTCCACGACAACAAAGCCTCAGAGACTACACGACCTTGGGCACTTGAGCTCGGTAGGCAACACGCCTCGATACGAATAACGCACTACATCTCGACGATGTAATCGGCCACCGTGAAACGAGCGATGTGGATAGGATGCTACAATAGGATCGAAGAAGAATAAGGAGAGTATAAGGCACACATGCACAAATGATAAGGATAGGAACAATAGCAAAACACATCGAAAAACGCAAATACCTTTTAGTAAGTCAATATAATCCGCCAGTAAGGAATAAACACCGAGATAGTAGGCGCGGTGGACGTAAGCTACGTGAAGTTCAACGGAGAGAAAAGGTATCGACTTAACGCATATAAAGACCGATAAGACATACGATGAAGGGCTATCTAAACGGAAATTAACCAACGGGACAAGAGAGAGCCAAAGTGGTGGAACTCGTCCTTGCGAGTGCCTTACGATGTTAGCAAAGACGCCTCTTCGCCTGCTCCCACGACTAACAAGCAGGAGACACAGAGGATACAAACGGGTTCCTAAGGACAAGTATAGAAAATGCTAAGTAAACAAACCAATACCAAGAAGGAAAACATAAACGCGAGAGCAACGGACAAGGATCGGTCTCAAGATGGGCAACCAAAGAAGGCATGTAGGAATTGTGAGAGCACGGGCAAAGATGAGGCAACGAAAACCATGAGCAAGATGGTCGGCATGGCACAACAAAGATAGGTCAGCTAACAAATCGGCAATAACAGTCCAACGATGGGGAAAAGGAAACATCGAGTAGGGAAAACGAAGATCACGTACCTATAGATGGAGCCGAAATGGCCAAGGGTGATACAGCGTTTGGACCAACGAGGGAGAACGACGATGGAACAGGCGTATCCATGTATAATAAGGGCCCTTGTTTTTCCTATGTAACGACGATCACAGTATATATCGGGGCGATCACGGATATAAACGACACACGACACAAAAAACGAACGACGTATGCAGTAACAAGAAGCACCGAACTCCGGCATAACAAAGACGTAAACCACAACTAAAGCAGACTACTCTGGGGAAAAAATAGCGGCAACGTCTAAAACAGCACGCAAAGATGGCAAAGCACTAATGCGGGCGAGCACGGCGATACTGGTACCGCATCGTCGAACAGACGATCTCTCATACAAGGAACAATGCATTGCCCGCTCGAGTAGATATATATGTAAGGGCACTACAAACCAAAAGGAAAACAATCAAGAGGCTACACAAGCAAAGCAATCGAAGACTACACGAATGGGATACGGCTAATATAACTGCGGTATAAATATGATTCGAAGGACACGTACACAAATGCATGGTTAACAAACAGACCAGAGCGATAAGCACACATAAAGGCAAAGCTAAATGAGAAGCGCGTAAATAACAGATTCGGCTAAAACGTAACCACGCACTCGCCTCGCCCTCGGAAGGCGAGGAGCGACGGGTCGCTAGACGGAGATCGCCCACAAAGTAACCGTAGCGATCTAGGCGAAATGTAAACAAGCGGTAAATACGAAACACAGCAGAGGAAGGCAAAATACGTTGAGAACGGAGACGACGTCTGCGATGAAGCCGAAGTCGGCGAGGCGATGAACCCGAATCGGCGCCGTCCGTGATGATTCGAAACCGCCAAAGCGGAGGAGCGGCGATACGTACGCGCACGGAATCCCAACTCAGAATCAAGAAGGAAAACAACCGAAAGTTACGGAAAACACCTAAGCATCGAAGGAAGAACACGTAGAATCGGGAGGACCACGCATACCAAACGCAAAAGATCTACGGAAGGAACGAAAAAGTGAAGGCAAAAGAGGGCTAAAGCGATAAGAGCGTGGAAGAAGCGCGAAATCCGAAAGAGCCAACGGAGGGTAGGGAACAAACGCGGCGTAAGAACCGGCGGAGGCGACGCCGACAAAGAACGCCGCCCAGACGGAGATCGCGAGGGGCGAGGAACCGAGACGAAGCCAAGAACCAACACGCGGGCCGAGGCCTCTCGAAGGCGCAATAGAAAGCGTGTAACGGACGCCACCACCAAAACCAGGCACAACGGAACGGCTGTCGCCCGATGGTGAACGGAACAGAATCGCGGCCGTTTCATTGACCTCGTCTGGCGGTACCGAGGCCTCCAAACCCAGGCGACATTATATATAAGATATGCGGTTTCTATCCTATTCTTTATACCACTTCTTACATCCAGAACCACTCGATTATTTCTTCTTTCCCTATCTCTATCTCACTGAATGGATTTTTTCCCAAAATCCAAGGGATTGAAGCCCCAAATCAACCTTGTCGCTGCCCCCTCCTCCGGTTCTTTGGTGCAATCCTTTGCGATGTTGCCACCCATATCTGCATCTCTTGTCTTCTCTGGCAGCAGTGAGCACGAATAAGAGTAGCCCCTCAAGGCCCAAGGGAGCAAGATGCGATAGTGTAAGCGATGAGACGGCCCAAGCGATGCGGCCAAAGACGGCGGAGGCCCAGGTCAGGCGAATTTTTTTTTATTTAATATTTATTTTAATCGTTTTTCGAGAACTAGTCGCTCATGGAAAAAATTTCAAAATACCCTCCGTCACCCCGTGGGCGATCGCCCAGACGGGCGACGGTGGCTGCCCTAACAAAACTTCATGAGCGTGGCGAACTAAAAAAAAAAAAAATCTTGCGATCGCCCACTGGCAGGTGCGATCGATCTTATCAGATAATTTTTTTGAAATTTTTGTTGTAAATTGTTTGTAGAATTGTTGTATTGAATCGGAATGAATTAGAAAAAAAACTTATTGTCATGTAATGAACCGAAAAATTGTTTTAGTTAGTTAGTAATACACATCTCACTTAGGTATTTTAAGTAGCCTCGTAGGGTCCGCCAATCTGGTAGAAAAAATCTGGAAAAAATCAAGGGCGGCCTCATAGCGCGAGCCTCGACTTTTATGCAGGCGAGATGGCGGACGTTGCCCGGCATTTTGTTGCTAAAATCGAAAAGGCACTCATGACCACTAAACCACGTAAATCGTGGCCACTTAGGGGTTTTCGTAGCCCCGCGGGACAGGCCGGACACGGTCAAAAAAATACGGAAAAATCAAGGGCGCCTCACGTAACGCGAGCTCGACTTTCGTCGGGCGAGATGGCGGACGTTGCCCGACATTTTGTTGCGAAAATCGAAAAAGACACTCATGACTCTGAAACCACGAAAACTTTTACGAGGTCGGAAAATTTTGAAACTTTTATGGAGGTTCTGATAAATCAGTGATTTTACCATAAAAATTTCAAATGATTTTAATATATGAGGAATTTTTAAAATTCAAACAATACATATATAAGGGCACATACAATCTAAAGTTCGGATGATAAAATAAGCGATAGATTAGATTATATTATATTACATGGGCATTACAACGATGACGAGGTTAATAAGGAAAATCTTGTTGTCAGTGTGGTGGAACAAATGATCGTTCGCCTATCTGGGTACAACGAATGATGTCCGACATTTTACGCATATTACGACGACCCGTTAATTTTGCGATTTGTCCTCGGACACCGCTCAATCCCTACTATGAAAGAACTCCATGGGGTTCCGTGAGTGCTCCCAAGCGTCGCCCATTGGGTGGCCTATGCCGACGTCTCGGTGTATAAGACTTAAATTTTGGTTGTTGTTTATGTGGATTTCGCCTCCCATATGGGCATGTCATCCCGATTCGGCGTCCCCTATGTTAATACCACGGGTTCCGGGTGGTCCGCTGAACGCCGAGGATTTGTTGCGTGGTGCGGACCTTGGCCTACCGCTTCCCTTGTCCCTTCTTCTTGAGAGGAGGAACCCTCTTGCGCCTCTTTGTGTTGGCGTTGGAGGAGACATGCGGAGACGCTTTGCTCTGTTCGGCTCGCACTCCACTATATGGTGCGGGAGGTGTGTGTTGGGCTTATGCTTGACAACCTGAAGCGTGCCTCTCGATCAATGCAAGATGCCCTTTGGTGGTTGCATAACACCGAGGCGTACTCGGATCCGCTTTTACAGGCGATAGTGGCACCACGAGAGGTTGCTCCCCAGTTATCCCATGCGAGGTTGCCCGAGATGTGGGTGGTACGTCTCGGGTCCACCCAGCTTGAAGTAGCCGCATACGATTCATCCTCGGGCAAGGCACCCAGTAGAATCTCCTATCCGCTAGATCACCGTGGCGAGTATCAACCACCGCCTCCGAGCCATGTTCGCAAGCGTCGGGGCTTTGGGTGGCCCCGAGGAGGTTCCTCCTTTGACTTGTTGATGTTCAAAGTGTCCTTTTGAACTCCCGTGTGCGATAACTGGTTTAGCACTACTACTTTGTGAGTTTAACATGAGTATGTCGCATGAAACTCACCGATCGGTTGGCCCTTGCACACCGCCCTAAGCTCTGATCGATCTAGAAAAGGTACATATCCCGCGGCCTCTCCCATCGGGTGAAGTTCTCGGCGAAGCGGGTTTGGCGTCGTGGCGATTGTAGAGAAATTAAGTAGTCGTGTCGTTCCGACCCGTCGATCCATTGGAAGAAGCAACACCGGTCCTTGTCCCGAGAAAAGAAAGAACGGCATGAGATAGTAGTGTTACCTGTATTGTGTGGACACGATGGGTTTACCTTGTAGTGCGAACACAGTGATGTGAGTGTGCGCGGCCGTCGCTCCATGGGTAGATTGCTCCATCTTCGCCGGAGGTTCTTGATCGCATTTGGGTCGGGCAACTCCGCAGAATCAGGCCGTCGGCATCTTGGCATCCGGATATTCGGGCGGAGGACTTACGCTTCTTTGAAGAGGCGATGGTAGAACGACATTGTACTCTCTCCTTCCCTTCTCTGTTGTTCTTTCTTGTTCTCTCATTGCTTTGGGTATGTGAGGCGTCGAGAGCGATGATTATAAAGGGTAGATATCACCTGGGTATGGGACGATCGCCCCATTTCGGGGCGATATTTACCTTCGGGCAGTGTGCCTCGACATATCGAGACTATCGCCCATTTCAGGCGAAATTTACCTTAGGGGCGATGTGCCTCGACATATCGGGGCTATCGCCCCATTTCAGAAGCGAAATTTACCTTGGGCGATGTGCCTCGACATATCGAGGCTATCGTCCCATTTCAGCGAAATTTACCTTCGGGCAGTGTGCCTCCTTACATTTTCACAGCAGGCTTTTTTCATCGTTTATTAATAGCCAATTATACATTGTCGAGCTATGCGGACGTTGCTCCGGCACGAAGTTGCGAAAATCAGAAAAATAAGGTGAACGACATGGCTAAGAAAACATAACCTACACAAATACAAGCACTTAGTTCAGATAGTTAGACAACATGGTGCTGAAGATAAATAAATTACAAAAGTACAACTGTACAATAAGTCGACCACGGCGACGCCTCTGATATGCTTTCGGTGGGAGTGCGTGAGTGGTGACGGGCGACGGACGACCCTCCTAGCCCGCCCTGCTCACGAGGGGTAGCGTAGTATGTCGGCGACTCGGTGTCTCTGCTGGGGTGGTGGCCCGTGCTCCTCGATCGACATGAACTCGTCGGTCGAAGCTGGATCCTTGTCAATGTCGTCGTACCTCGAGTAGTCGGCGACCGCCGTCTTGTTGTCACGAGACGGCGATCGCCCGCGTCACCCCACCTCGACACTGCGTTGTCGCGAGAGCGAAGATCGCCCGCTACCCCACCGTGTATCGCGTCTGTGGAGGAGGACCCGAGGGCGTCTTGGGTGACGTCGGGTAGTGTGGAGCCGACTTCATTGGGCGAGGTGTGGGCCTGCGATCCACTAGGCGGGGAGGTCTTTGGTGGCGGGGCACCAAGTCTGAGGCCCCGTGAGGTGAGTAGGCTGCACATCCGCCCCATCGTGGGCGCGCCACCACCAACCGTTTCCCCGCCGAGCAGGGGTGAGTCGACGGCGTCTGCGTCGAGGCCCGCCAACACGGACTCGAACTCCCCGCACATCTCGCCTCGCAAGACGTGCTCGCAAGTAATGCCAACTTGATATGAGTTAATTTACATAAAAACATACGTAGGGCTTTGGGGTGACCCTTACCGCGTTCTCCCTCTGGGACATCTGTGAAGGGTGCGTCTCGACACCGATCTGGGAGCTGGGACATACTACTGCTGGTGTGTACCCAACCCTAAGCCGAGTCGTGCGCGAACCGATCCATGTAATCGCAAATGCGTGTAGCGCAGAAATGCGCCGGGTCTCGTCCACCTGTCCTGGCCCGCTGGTCCCACTTTGCATCGCCCACGGTATCATGCGGCGTAAGAGCGGAGTGCCTAGTGCATGCCCCGACGGGTCATCTGCAAAGCAAAAGCGACAATTTACATACAACATTCATTCCGCCGAATGGTAAGTATTGTGCTCGGGACACTTACTTGTCGCCGCACGTGAGGCGATGTGAGTAGTCTGCAGGGGAAAGTCCGGAAGAGGCCGAGCCGACGAAGACGGTCGCGGCGTAGTACTCCTCGGCGCCAGAGTCAAGAGGAGCACCTTCGGTGAGCCAGAGGCGATGGTCACGCCCGGCAAAGCTCGGACGGCCGTGAGTGCTCGGACTGACGTTACCTCAGCGCCAGACGGTGTCCACCGTGACGTCCCTCATCGTGCGACTGTCAAACTCGAACGAACTCGAAGTGCGACTTCTTGGTACTGGCGGTGGGCGTACACCACCGCGGAACAAAAAGTAGTGTGTCTTATTAAAGTGTCCAAATTAGGGGTTAGATACAAGGGGCATACTGTCAGCCGGACCAGATGAGGCCCATAGTGGGCGGTCGATCTGGGGAGGCCGTGGTCTGTGTTTACGTAGTACGGCGCCTCGTCAACCTCGGGCCTACGAAGGAGAAGTGCTCCTGAGGACCACAATGCGGAGTAGAACGCAGCCCGAATCATGGCGCCTCTTTGCCTACCTTGAGACACCAAGCACAGACCCTAGACGTGCACGCGAGCACGGTAGAGCCCCACGACCACTCGCACCATCTCGGTGCAGCGGCAAAGTTAGACATGTCCTGTCGTAAGAGATTTTAACGAAATGTGTTACACGGTCCGCCGGTGTCGGCGATAAACCGGGCGAACTTCGATCGGTGTCGGTCCACCGTGTCCCCGTCTGCGAGGGCGGAACATGTACCAACCGAATAGGACTAGCAGTGCGCCTCGTGGCGTGCGAGTCCTCCTCGTCGCCTCCGGGTGGAGAAGCGGCTGCGAAGATTGATGCAAGATTGTCGGACTCGGTCGCGTGTCAGTTAAGTTGCAATGAACGAGGTACTAACAGTGAATCGGGCAACCACGCCTACGACTCCGTGCTTCTCATCGGCTTGTAGAACGCGTCTGGGCGGGCGCGGGTGTCGGTCCACAGGCGAAGCGCCTCAATCGCTCACGCCAATCGAGGCGTCGTGCGGCTGCAACCGCAGACCCGCGGGGAGGCCGAGGAGGTACGACACGTCTGCGGCGGGGAGCCATCTCTCGCGCGGCGCAGTGGAACGTGTGTGTCTCCCGGTCTCCACCGGTCCACGAGCGTTCAGCGGGACCGATCGTCGAGAACCGTGTGACGTCGGGTTCTCCACATTGCTCTGCTTCCACCATCCGTGAAGCGAAGTAAGGCCGGCAACTCGTAACTGCACGTAGTGTGTAGCGTCGTTAAAATTCCATTAGCGTAAGTAAAATAGTGCGAAAACTCGGCGACTTCTTTGTGGAACCCACAGGTCGATCCGAAGAAACTCGTTTCAGGCATCCGAGACCATGATGTCCCCACCGCCGACCCTCAGCTCGCGGACAACCTAGACCGGTGGGTCAAGTCCACGTCTTTGGTCTAGCGGCTCGAGAAAGCGTCGGCAACCGCCCAACTCTGCGCCATCGCTCGCAGCACTGCGTGGTTACAAAGCAAATTCATGGTTAGAAAGCAAATTGCGTGGTACACGTTGTAACTTCTAAAAATTAAATGAAAAGTAATGCAATGTTCCATATTCAAATATTACATTAGCGGGATAACAAATAACTTGGACATACAATAGAAAATACATTGACGGGATAACAAATAAGCGGTACATACAATCGAAAATACATTGACGGGACAACAAATAAGCGGGTACATACAATAGAAAATACATTGACGGGATAACAAATAAGCGGTACATACAATCGAAAATACATTGGCGGGACAACAATTAATCGGTACATAGAATAGAAAATACATTGGCGGAGACAACAATTAAGCGGGTACATAGAATAGAAAATACATTGGCGGAGACAACAAATAACTTGTACATAGAATTGCATTATCCACAATTACGACGCCGCCTCGGACTCGTCCATATCGTTCCCTAATACGCCGTGTCCTTCGACGCTTGACCTTACCTTCAACATTGGATGTCCGGTACCATCGATGCCACGAGGGGGCTGCCGTGAACGATCCATCGACCCTTGCCGTACACCTCGTTATGCCACGTGTTGAGAACACTTTGCTTGTAGTAGTAGTGGGAGATGTCACGGACGACATGATCGGTGTCTCTCTTTCTTTGCGGCAATCACGTGCGAAAGCACGCAAGTGCAAGCGGCGTGGCTTCGGCAGAGCACTCGCGGTCGGCTGACTTCGAGTATGCACAGATGGGAAGTCCTCTGCGGTGGGCACCTCTTGACCCGGTCACCGCGAGCGCACGTGGTACCTCCGTTCCACGCCACTCTCCTGTCAAGCGATGTGTCTGTGCCTTAGTGTCTTGTTTGCCATGTACGTAGAGACAACCGCCGAGTCTGACGGCGATTGTCCGACATACATGCAACGGAGGCCTTGTACCGCTCAACGAAATATCTTTGGGTGCCTAGTAACACACCTCAACAATACCCACCAACGGGAGGCATCTCGCGCCTTTCATTACCGGTTGTAAATCTCCGCCAGTTGGTTGTCATTATTCCATAGCGGAACCGCCCTCGTCATCTTGAATGGACCATTTCTCCAGCGGCTCGTGGTCGATCCAAATTGAAACTCTTTATGCTTGCCCCGGCCACGCCGGATGTTTGAATCGTCGGTCGAGGCGCACACAAGGTCAGGGGTCATCTCCTTGCTCGTGGTACACCATAGGGTTCCTTGACGAACTAGCGCCATCCCTTGGATTCATTGATTGCTTCTTGGTTAGTTCATCCAACGTCCTCCACAAATGACTCGAACTTCCTCCGCCGGTTCTGTTTGCCTACGTACCGCTTGAACATGTTCATAAGTTCCTTGTTCTGAATCGACGGAAAAAATTGGCACCCATGTGCCTCATGCACCACCGCTCTTCGTGTCTTGCCACTTTGTCGCTTCCCACGACGGACCCTTGTTGCATATCCACGATCGCCCTCAAGAACCTCCACATGTCGGTCATGGATGACACATACATCGGGCGGTCTTGCACTGCCGCCATCTTGACTCTTTCAAGAAACCGAGACCGACTCCGTGTTTTCCCCCTCCACGAAGGCCAATCGACTAGGTAGAACTCGGTTGTTGGCGCCCACCGCGATTCTTTGTTAGAATCGCCCTTGTATTTCTCGTGAGGAATGTGCCGCCTATGCAAATGACCGCCGACAAAGCGTTTGGAAGGCATTAATGCATCGCCGAGGGCGGAAGGCCCATTGCAAGACCCACTTACCCACAAGACGCACCATCCGCGGGAAACTCCATAAGGTCGATGACCGCATCGATTCCTACTTGATATTGCCACGAGCAAGTGTGGAATATTCTCGTAAGAAGCCTCGTATGTCCCGAACCGTATTTGCAAAAGTCGTTCTTTTTGCTCTCCAAGCCTTCCGTAGCTAATCTTGTCTCAAACCTCTCCTCCACGGCTCGATAATGGATCGAGGCTGCGAAAAGTGATTGTCGACGATCCGCCATAAACACATTTGCCACCCAAGTGGACTGACAGATTGCGGTGTTCTGCTTCCTTCCTCCGGTTAGCGATTATGTTCGTCACTATGGAACATTTCCAAGAGTCCCTCCACTTCCTTTGTATGCATGCATCCGCCATGGGCACGAATCAACTACGCACTTCACGTCGTAGTCTTTTTTGCTGGACTTCACTACCCTGAATTGGCGCCGAAGAGACATTGACCAGTACTTCACCGCATCCATCACGGCCTCCTTGTCTTTATATATGGCCCCCTGCGCGATCTCGTTCTCATGATACTCCTATGCATCTCTGCTCCCTTCATTCATTGTCGTCTTCAAATTATATTTAGTCCACGCACCGGGACAGCACCTCAGAGTATTGTCCTCCTCGTCCGGCGTTCGCCATCGTGGACTTCTCATCCGCACGGTCCTCCTCCTCCATCAACTCAACTATGTGCTCCACCTCCCTCGCCGGCCACCCCCACTCCCATGGCTCCTCGCCTCGATCCCGCCGCCACCGCCAACCTCGCTACCACCTTCATCATCGCGTTGTTGCATATCCAGATTCCTCCTCCGTAATATCTACCCCGACATCACGCACCTCCGACACCGATGGAGGTACACGTACCAATCTACCAAAGAACATGAGCGCCAACCCGCTCTACAACAGATCAACATAGCTCCTCCATGCCGAGGTCGCGTTAATAGGAATCGACTCTCCATAAAAAAGTCTCAAGCCGCGACACTATTGCTTTAACCCGCAAATTAACACTGGGCATCCAAACCAACATCCTAAATATAAACTCCATCAAACCTCAGATGTCCTATCTCTACTAGATATGCCCTCAGATGATCACTGAAAATCCCGACAAATCGACTCCATTCGCCCCTGCTATCTCCCCATCTCCATAGAATATCTGAAAATACAATGTCTCCGACATATCGCTTACAACGTCGAACCTAAAAAATCATCATTTTACCCTCTTCGATTTGTAACGGCTACCGCCATGTTTTTAAATATACTAATTTTAACGTAATACTATCATTGACTATAAATAAGTAATTCGATTACCTATATTACATACCGCAAATATTACATATCTAAAATATTAAATAACTAAATACTAAATATTAAATCTCTAAAATATTACATACCGCAAATACTAAATATTAAATCAGTAAACATTGCCTAATATTTCTACTATCCAATCCTAACTAAATTAAATTTCCAAATACTATATTGATTCTCAACATTTCTAAATACTACAATCCTAATATTTCTAAATACTATATTAAATCTCTAAACATTGCCTAATATTTCTACTATCAATCCTAACTAAATTAAATTTCTAAAAACTATATTGATTCTCAACATTTCTAAATACTACATTAAATCTCTAAACATTACATAATATTTGAACTACCCCATCCTACTACATTAAATTTCTAAATTACTACATTTCTATATTTCTAAATATTACAAAATACTAAAATTTCAAAAAAAAATTACATATAAATTTACCGGACTTACCTTCAAAAAACGATGAATATTTTCCCTTTTTTCTTCCCTCTCTCTTTTTTTCCTCTCCTTCCTCTCCTCTTCTTCTCCTCGCTCTCGCTCTCGCTCTCGTACCGCACAGAAGCAATGGGCACAATGTCGCCATGGGTATAAAATACCACACGGTTTGAGGCCCACGATCGCCTCACCATGGGCGATCACCTGGCGACGGCTGACGCGTCTCACATGTAGCGTTTATTAACGCAATGCTTCCGATGTTAAGGTTGGCCTCCGATCGCCGGTGCGGGCGACGCCCATCTTGGGGCGAAGGGTGGGCATTTTCAAAATTTTTCATGGCGCTAGTTCTGAAAAACGATTAAAATAAATATTAAATAAAAAAATTCGAATCGGGCGTGGCGTGGCTGGCAAGGCTGACGCTTGACCGACATGTGGAAGCAGAACGGCCACGATGGCCTGGCAGGCACGGGCTTGTTGTTGGGCTCGGCGGCAAGTAGACGTGAGCAGGTGTGACGGCGTGTAGCCCACTGACATCCTTGATCTGTTTGTTTTCATTGTAAGTTCTAAATTTTGGTCTCAAGAACTAAATAAAAAATAAACAGCTTGATTATAGAATCGATTCTCGTAATCTAATCCACCTATATACACTAGAGTCCACAATCTACTTCATATGTGTTTATGTGGATTCTGAGAAATACAAATATAAGAATGCTACTGAAAGTTTCAAATAATTATCCTCCAAATGACATCCTAGAATTCACAATCCAGAATCAGCTTTTAGAGAATCCAAAACAAAAACAAGCACGCCCTTAGTATTAGGCGCTAGCAACCTTTCTAGTGGTTTTTGTCGATGTCCAAGACCTTAGGTCGCTTAACCGAACTTACGTAAATTTTATTATGTACAGGCCTCTAGATATTGAAATGGACACGATGGAAATAACGGGAGTGTTCCTTTATTAGCCAAACGGCTTGTGACAGATAGTTTAGATTATAGAGTGCGAGATTGCGAATGTTTGATACCAGATGATCCTTGATTGTCCGATCATCCTCTTATTTATCTTTGATGAAGGGGCGACAATTAAGTTCTGGAAGAATGCCTTGTAACCGGGAGACGTTTTTTGCTAACTGGTGTCTTCTCACCAAATGACACATTTTCTTGTAATAACTTCTAGATAGTTATGCGTTTCTGTCAGATAACTGTCCGTATGCAGAGCTATGCGGGAAAAACTGCTTGTCCTTGACTAGTTTGCTAGTCGGTGTGGCAATATCGCTAATCAGAGACGACTAGTGTGAAGCCAAGTTTGATCATTTTTTGACTGAACTAGTTGAAGACCTGACTGTTTGGAATAGAGATGAGCTTTTACAGATTGTAACATTCCATTTTTCGAATTTCTTGAACTTGAATTTCAAAATCCGAACCCATGGAAATTTTCCCGAATTAAATCCAAATTTAATCAATTTTAAAGTCAAAAAGGGATTTAATTTGAATAATCTATAACTCAAATTAATTATTTCTTATTTTATTTGGGTTCCTTGTGCTTCATTGATTTTTTCTGTATTTTTTGAGATTTTTCGAGATTTATTTGCTATTTATTGATTTATTTGAGGTTTATTCTGATTATATGAATTTTCTTAATTCAGAAATTCTTTTCCTTCATTTGGGCTGAGACTCCTGCTCATTCCCTCGCCCATCGCTGTTTCCGCCTCTACCAACTCCCTTACCCAAATTAACACAAAGAAACCCTAGCGATCCGATCGCTTGGCCGTTGATCCAATCTTGGCATTCGCGCGCCTTTAACAATAACCTAACCCTAATACCGTTTCGTTGCCGCCGTCCGATGCAGATCCAGCGGCTCTTACGCATCCATCGTCGCCCCAAGTTCTGCGCCGCCACAGTATCCCTAGCGCCAGCATCAACCTCGACTTAGTGTCGTTTTGCGCCCCCTAGGCTATATAAGGTCCCAGAGCCGCTCCTAGGTTTCCCTCTCCCGCGACGCTTCTCTTATCTCGCCAAAGGAGACGCTGTGGTTAGGCCGCTGACTCGCCGGTTGCGGCGTGCCGTGTTCTTCCGCTGCTGTTTCTCCACGGTGAGTCTCCGCCGCCGTATTTGGTACCGCCGAGTTCACCTCTTCAAGATCTTCCCGATTCACTAACTTTTTGCCTCGATCCGGTACTCCTTCGCGATTTGGCGTCTCTTCTTCTCCAGCTCCGGCGTGTGGTCACTGCTACTCGCCGTCGCTCTCCCTTCGTCAACCTCCGTCGTCCGTCCCGTTTACTGACGAGATCGGTACCACGCTTCTCCAAGAAGCCATCGAGTCACCGCCGTCTGCCATGTGGTCGCCCCGTCACGGCCACATCTGCACACGTGCGCGCCAACTCATCGCCACGTCTCTGCGTGTCCGACGCACGGTGCCACGTCGTGCCACATAGGCCCTAGTAGCTTATGTGTCTGCCATGTGTAGTATACGTGCGCGTGCCACCTCAGCCCTAGGTCCACGTAGCTGCCACGTCACTGCCATGTCAGAAAAACTCCTGCCCGTTCGCCACGTCAGCGCCACGTGGATGCCACGTGCAAGCCACGTATTGGCCACATCACCGCCGTAGCATGCGTGTCACGCTGCGTCCACACCACATCATCGCCATGTCACCAACACAGCACACATGTCATGCCACGTCACTGCCACGTCAGCAGAAAACACGAGTGGTAGCCATGTCAGCGCCAGGTCAGCGCCACATCATCGCCACGTGTGCCCTAGTACCCAGGTGTCAGCCACGTCATCATGCCACCTCACCACCTCGCACATATCACCGTGTAACCTTCTGTGAACCTAGTCCATGTGGACCGTGTCTATGACACAAGGGTCCCACATGTCAGCGCATATATTTCATAATTTCTGATTTAATCCGAAAATCTGAATTTCCAGCCAATAACGTAGTGACACGTGTCAATCCATTTATTTCCTGATTTTCTCTTCCATTTAAACTTCGGAAGGCCCGTTCTCCTCCGTTCGAACTCCGATTTGAACGATTCAAATTTCTAAATTCATCTAAAATCAAGATCTATCTGTTGGTGTCATTTTTACGAATTTTTTGATTTTATTTATTTCTGTTGTATTTATTTCTTGCCTCGATTTGCGTGTTTCACGTGTAGACGACGCACCGGTTGAGCGAGAGGAGCATCCAGCGGAGGTAGCAGCAGCGGGAGAGGTTGAAGGCAAGTCTCCCTTGACCATATTGAACCCAAGTTTATGAAATGCTATTTTGTTTTTAATTATTGCATGCATATATTTTGCATATCGTACTTTAATGCCATTTTAATGCTTAGCTATATTCCAATTTTGTTATGCCACATTGACATTCAACTTGACAACCTTTGACACCTTAGGAAAACTAATTATCAGAATTAATGGTAATCATTTTGATTATGGGAGCAGTAGAAAAATGCTTAGCCATGCTTAATCACGTCGGTACCTTTACCATTATGGAAATGATTTCATTCTTGATTCAAAATGAATTGTGGAAATTATGGCAATTGGTGTTGCCGGTATTAATTTGAAATTAAAAGTGAAAAATGATTTAGACCGGGCGGATTGGTTGAATGGCGGTGCGGATGCACAAAATTTTGGAATGTGATTGTCCGCCTAGTCAATTAAGGACCGGTTGTGTGTCACCATGGGCCATGCTATCTGAAGACAACCACATGTCTATATGGGTACGACTGCCAAGTAATTTGCATGTATCATTATTTGACTTCGCCAAAGGGTCATGCGAAGTTTGTTTGGATGACACTTGCAAGGCGCAAGGGGGGTCAGGAGAGCTAAACCTTAGCGGGTGAAGTCGGTAGCGATATGCATTATAAAGGCCTTGTCATGATCTCCCTACCGCACACCAAAGGAAGTGTGTCAATAGCTTGGCGCAAAGGGTCGATCATGTCGTGTGGGTAAAGTGTACCACTCAGCAGAGTCTTAAAACTACTTGAGTAGCCGTGCTTACGACAAGGGCAAGCGGAACGCTTTCACATAGTAGATTTTCTGGTTTTTGGTTTTAAATGGAAAATGATGGATTTGGTTTAAAATGAAAAAAATGTGGTTGGGAATCCGCGAGAGGCTGGAGCTCCGGATATTAGATTGGCGGCTAGAGCCAACCAGGTAGTTGGAACCTGGAAAAATTGTTATACTTCAATTTAATATATTATGCTATTTACATTTTGTTAAATGCTGCTTTATGAAATTATTACTTGTATTTAAATTTCAATTTTAAGCTTTATGCAAATGAACCCTATATGCCTCCTTTGTTCAAGCCATGCATTTAGTTATTTGCATTAAGTTTAAGACTTGCGAGTATGTTGCATACTCACCTCGCTTTTTATTATGGGTCGCTTATTCCATAAAGCGATGAAGAGATCAGAGCAGGAATTGCACCGTTCGACATTTGTGGTGAAGACTATGATGAGGAGGACGACTCGATCTTCTAGGGAGCGCACCTACCGGCGGTTCGTGGGCTAACTGATTGGCTCTTTTGTTCTACATTTCCATCGCTACTTTTACACTTCATAGTAAGGCTTCATACTTGTAATAATGTGATGATGTTGTTACACTCTTTTGCTTAATATCTGTTATGAACTTTATGATATGTCCGTGTTATCATCAATGTATCTTTGTGCGCTTAGCTATTCTCGGACTAGCGGGTTGAAACACGGGAGGGTTCGGATTTGGTAATCCGGGTCCCCACAGAGGTGGTATCAGAGCCATATCGATCGTAGGTCGCAACCCTAGATAGAATAGCCGTTAGAATTTCAAAACTATTTTTGAAATCAAATCAACAAACTGGTAATTAATAGTTTATCTCTTCTTACCTTACTCTTAGGATCTTATTTCTTCCCTTTTCGGAATATTATGTTGAAATTTAAAATTTGATCTTATCCCATGAAATATCTCTAAGTATCGGTCTTCTGCAAGTATTACAAGCAACGAAGATGATGACCAAGATTCTTCACCAGACCGATGGCAGGAGCTACTGAAAACACCGGGTCAGCGAAGGATTGCTATGAAGATTAAGTTTTGGTACCCATGTTTTTCCCTTTTCGCGTAGTAATCGGAGTTTATTTGGATCTTGTTGCGTGCTTGCCGGGTGTGTTGAACACTTGCTCTAGACATGGTGTCACAGCCACCTCTTGTTGGAGTTCTAGTTACTTGTTTCGCCTTGAAATGGCTACTTTCCCTGATCTCCTTATCTTTTGCTTTTTCCCTCTTGTCTGTAACTAACTTTTCCTTGGCCATTGCTTCAGATGGATAGCCAAGGAAGTGGCCGCAGAGGCAGAGGCAGAGGCAGAGGCAGAGGCTGTGGGCATGGTCGTGGCCCAGCAGTGCCACCGGAGCGCAGGATTCCACAGCACGAGCCTGTATCGAGTCCCGAGCCGCCACCGCCACCACCACCACTGCTCAAATTTCAGATGGCCGATTCAGAAGAGATGATGGCCATGCAATTCTGACTATCGCAGAATCGGCACGAACATGGTGAACAACTCCACCAAAGACCAAATTTCAGCCCAACTTTTTCACCATGATGAGGCTTGGTGAGTTCATGAGGACTCGGCCACCTCACGCTTGCGGAGCAGGGAGCCTTGGAGGCGCAGGCGATGGTGAGAGACATTGAGAAGAAGCCGCAGCTTGCTCGGTTACAATGACAGAGGAGAAGGTGCTCTCACGCCACCATCACCGAAGGCGTGGCCGCCTCTTAGTGGGACAACCATCAGTCTTTGCTCATCGTGGTGCCCAGCGATCACTTGGGAGGAGTTCTCTGAGGCCTTCAGATCGCTCATGTCCCGGGCATTATTGAGATGAAGAAGAGGGAGTTCCGGAGGCTGCGTCAGGAGGCAGAGTGTCTGAGTACCTCACCAGCCCACTCACCGGCAAGGTATCTCGCTTGAGGATGTGGCCACCGACAAGCCAAGATCTGGAGGTTCATGGAGGGTCTGGACCCCTACATCAAGGTGCGACTGTGGCCTTTGACTTCCCCAACTTCCAAAGACATGGTGAACAAGGCCCTAGTGCAGAGGAGGATGCTCAGCGTCGCCATGAAGTCGCGCAAGAGAGAAGATGGCCTTCCGGTCTCGAGGAGCTAGTGGATCTCGCCGGCGCTTCCCATCACAAAGAGTCAAGCAGACACTGCCCAGTGGAGCACCGCGCCTCCTACTTCGTCCGCTACCAGTTGCTCAGTGGACCGCAGAAGCTTGCCAACAAGACATCCGCAGAGAGGGAACACCAGCGCTGCAGAGTCGGTCTTTCATCGCCACCACCGGTCACTATGCCAAAGAACTGCCAAGAAGGCGCCAAATTACTCCGATTCCTTCAACTTGGGAGCCAGCTCAGCCAAGACTCCACCAGCTCAGGGATCAGGCCGTGGTACGCCTCACACCCCCAGGCCTCAGCAGTCTTTCGGGAGAGGGCGTGTCAACCACGTGACTGCAGAGGAGGCTCAGGATGCACCAGATGTGGTACTGGGTACGTTTCTTGTCAATTCCATACCGCTCTCGCTTTGTTTGACTCAAGGCGTCACATTCTTTCATTTCAAGAGCTTTGTTGATTGATTTGGTTTTAAGACCTTGGTCTTAGGATTCCCCGATTGTTCAATCATTGGGAAAAGAGATGAGGATCGATTTGGTGTGCCCAAGTGCAACTATAGTCATCAATGGGGTGAAATTTCTTGCAAATCTCATTCTCTTGGACTCAAAGGGGTTAGATGTCATCTTCGGGATGAACTGGTTGATCGAGTACAATGGTCAAATTGATTGCGCCAGCCGAGCCATCACTCTCACCAATGCAGAGGGCATCCGAGTGGACTTCAAGTCGGATAATTCGTTGGGTGAGAAGTGCATGTTGAACAAGATGCAGGAAATCACTTTGGAGAGTGTGCCTGTGGTGAGTGAGTACCCCGATGCAGGAAATCTTTCGTTGTCATGTTAGAATGGAAGTTGAACGGTGTACCGTATACTAGTTGTTCTCTTTCGTATTGAAATATAAAATACCATTTACATTTATAAATACAATTATTAAAGAATACTCTCTCTCTCTCTCTCCTCGTCCTCCTTCTTCCCTCTCTCTCTCTCTCTCTCTCTCTCTCTCTCTTTCTTTGTTTTTTTTAAGGAGAGGAAGTATACAACACAAAAGCGCTCACGGGAAACTTAAGGGGAAAAAATCTCTCCTTTTCTGGTTCTCTTCTTCCCGTAGCTTCGCCGTGCCGCACCAACCATGATCTCCGCGGTAATTGCGACACCCGCCCCTTCACCGCTTCTCTTCCCCCGCGCCGCCGACTGTCCGCGTGCTTGGTTGGTAATTCGCACTGAATCTATCTATGCGCGCTGTCGCAGGATAGGAGCCAATCGCAGAGCCCGCGGTCGCCGGCGGCGGCGGCGGCTGGGGCGCCGTTCCTGTCGATCTCCGTCACGGATCCCGTCAAGATGGGCACCGGCGTCCAGGCCTACATCTCCTATCGCGTCGTCACTAAGGTCATCTGATTCGTTCTTTGTTCCCAAACCCCAAACCTTTGGTTACTTGAATTTAGTGTAGATTTAGTAGTTTTTAATATGGTTCTGTTCGAGTTGATTATTTGCTTATGTCTATGCGGTGATGCTAAATTTTAGAGCAGTTTTTGCACTGTACGAGATGACAGTGTGAGAGATGGAACAGCGGAACTCAAATTTTGGACTATGATTCGCTGATATAGATCCGAAACTGAAAAGTATTTACGATCTAGTGATAAATGAACTCGGTGGTTTGCGACCTTGTAGATTTCAGTAGGAAGCTTTTAATAGCTGTTCTGTAATTAGTAGAGCTAAGTATGTACTGGAAGAAAATGGCGGAAAATTGGATAGTTCTGAAAGTCAATGTGAAGGAGCAATAGAGAGCAGCTATGGAACATCAGGAGAATATGTCAATATGAGAGTGCTCTAATGGTTTGCAAAAAATAGATTGCAAGCTTTAGATTTTGGGGAAAAGTATATTCACTTATAAATAAGGAACTGAATAGTTAAATGTTTTAATTCAAGCAACCGAGCAAGATAATTGTGGGGAATAACATAGCAACCATGTAACCTGTCAAATGAGTACGCACGTTTTTTTTGGTTCTGTTCTATTGCTACTTCACTTCCATTTGTGTAGCATATTGAGTTGACCTGCAACATTTGTTTTAGTTTCATTCTCCTTTTTTTTGGCTTGAGTGCTATGTAGGAGCTGTATCATATTGACTGCTTTGAGCAGACATTTTGTTTTTGGCCATAACTTATGATTTTGCTGCTCTTAATTTGCTAATTTGGTAAAATTTGTCACTGTATAGACTAACCTACCTGAATTTGAGGGACCAGAGAAAATTGTTATCCGGCGCTATAGCGATTTTGAGTGGTTGCATGATCGGCTTGCTGAGAAGTACAAAGGCATTTTTATACCTCCCCTTCCGGAGAAGAATGCTGTTGGTAATATGGCAAATTATAGTTTTGTTAACAAGCTATTTCTTATATCCTCTCTAGAACAGAACAATCTCTGCACTACTGAACTGTGGTGTCAGTATTATGTTCCCTTTCTTACTGGGTTGTTGTTATATTGTTTTATCCTCAGAGAAATTCCGGTTTAGCAAAGAGTTCATTGAATTGCGATGTCAAGCTTTGAACCTATTCATCAACAGAGTAGCATCACACCCTGAACTTAAGCAAAGTGAAGATTTTAGGGTATTATTGCAGGCAGATGAAGAGGTAAAGTATTTGCATGAGCAGTGCTACATTTTGCTTGTTACCTTTGAGTCCACATGATAATTTTTTTGGGGCTAAGTTTTTTTTGGCATAAATTCTTGACTCTTCAAATCTATGTTACAGATACCTTTGGCATATTATGAAAAGTTCGATATCATATTTGTCCTTAGGGCAGCTGTTAACAGTCAAGTAACTGTTAGGCCAACTGACATATGCATGTTTTATACTGCATCAATGGTTTGCAATGTTGCCATTCTATTTTATTTCGCACTGAATTTCCACCAGAACAAAATAAAGCAATTTCACTGCATAACTATAAAGATCCCAGTAGATACTCCAGTTGGAAAGTGCGATCATATGAATTAATATTGTGACTTCAAGTGCTGACTTTGCAATAGTCGTCTGCAATCTTGTGCATTATATGGCTGATCCTCTGTTAATTGTTTTCTTGGAACTTTATATGCCCGTGGTTGACTAAAGAATTTCTTGTTAGTTACTTTTGATGGTATTCCTTCAGCTCATATTATCATTTTGTTTTGCCTGAGCATGAAGCAGAAAATGGATAGAGCTTATGAGACTGGTATATTTAAGAAGCCTGCAGATTTCTTACAGATGTTTAAGGTACTGTCTCTCCAATGTCTAGTAAGACATTCTTGACATCACCTGAATACTGCCTTTAATAAGATTACAAAATATTGTCATGAAGTCAACTCCCCTCCTTTCCTCTCAATATTGAAAGTTCACTTGCTGAGTAATAATTGTCGACCATTTTTTTAGGATGTACAGTCAAAAGTTAGTGATGTTGTTCTGGGAAAAGAAAAGCCTATGGAGGAATCTACTCCTGAATATGAGAAGCTTAAAAATTACATATTTGAGCTAGAAAATCATTTAGCAGAGGCCCAAAAACAAGCATTCTGCCTTGTGAAAAGACACAGAGGTACAGCTGTTGATCTTTAAAAAAATCCCTTGTTTATTTCATTTTCATGGTAGACTTTTTTAAGTGACATTCCCAATCTACAATGGAAGTAAACATTGCATGCTTCCTCAAAATTGTGACTTTCAAAATAAAGAAATAATTGACCTGGTGCATGATATCATAATGTGCATGAGTCTGCTGCTCATGGGCTATCAAGTATCAACAATATCTCAACTTCCCCTCATGGTTATGTAATTTTCTTTAACTGGATTTTAAGATCAATTAACAATCCTGCTTTTCATTTTTTAGAACTTGGGCAATCTTTGGCGGACTTTGGAAAGGCTATTAAGCTTTTAGGTTCCTGCGAAGGGGATTTTATGGAAAAGGTGTTTTCTGAAGTTGGTTCAAAGTCAGAGATGTTGTCAGTAAAGCTTCAGAGAGAGGTAATCCATGAACTCTTAAAATAATACCACTTGTTGTTAAATACCAACCACCCCTTTCAGTGCTTCTATAACCTAGTGATGTCGACATTCTGTTACTATAGGCGGACAACCTTCTCTTTAACTTCGAAGAACCTTTGAAAGATTATGTGCATGCTGTGCAGTCAATAAAAGTTAGTATTTCTTTCTCTAACCACCTATTAACTGTAAATACAGAATTGCTTATAATGTTGAAGAAATGTCAAGTAAATTGATGCCATGCTTTATCTTCGCATGTTCATGACAGGCAACTATGGTGGATAGAGCCAATGCTTTCAGGCAGCACTTCGATTTAGACCAGGAGAGGAAGTATAAAGAGCTTAATCTGTATGTTATGCATATTGCACTTACCTATTTCGTGTTCAGTGGAAGGATCTTAATTAATTAGGCAAATTATCCTGAGCAAGTGTCTTCACCTTTTAGGATAATGCCTAAGCTAGCTTGGGTCCTTCCAAATGAAAGATCCTCATGATTAAATAATTGAATCAGTAATATCCTCACACAACACAGGGTCTAAGATCCTTGTATTGATTTCATGGTTGTTCTTGTTCCATACTATTATCTCAAAACTTTCTAATCCTGTTCTTAATGTAGTGAAAAATTGAAATTCATGAACCCTGAGAAGTTTTCCGAAACAGAACACGAGTTCAGAGAGGCAAGTTATTTTTCATTTGAGGAACTCTTACAAGCGAGCAGAAATTGTGAATGAATAATTGTTTTGACTTGTGTTTTTAGAGGTTTTTTGACTAGTGTGTAAATGCAGTTGAAAGCAGACAGCGAGGAGGCTACGAAGAGGTTTGATCACATAGTTAGGGTAATGAATGAAGAGCTTGCACATTTCCAGGAGCAGAAAACAGCTGATATTGGACTCGCATTCCATGAATTTGCCAAAGGTCAAGCAAAGTTAGCGAAAGATATTGCTGATGCGTGGCGCAGCGTCCTCCCAAAGCTCGAAGCTTGTTCCACGTCGTAAATGTAATACGTGTTAGCTCATCATGTTTCAAAGTGGTTGGCACTTTGGCGAGTTTTAGGCTGTTTTTCTCCCAGCCACCTTGACACCGGTTCCTGTATACTTGAACGATGGTTGAAAAGCCACTTGCTAGATTTAATTGACATCATTTCTTGCTGTGCGAGTGTAACCTACTTCTTTTCTTCGACCTATCATTCTAGCTACTGGAATATCTTGAGAATTATCATGAATAAGGGCCGTTTGTTTTAGCTTTGGATAATCTAAAAGCTGATTCTGGATTGTGGTTGTAGAGAAGCGGATTCTTTAAAAGCTGGAATCTAAAAGCACATATGAAAAGCTGGAATTCAAAAACATATATGAAGTGGATTGTGGATTCTAGTATATATGGGTGGGATGAATTATGAGAATTGAATTCTAGAATCAGACTGTTTGTTTTTTTATTCTGCTTTTGGGGTCAGAATCTAGAATCAAAAACAAAAACAAACCGGCCCTAAATAATGGAATTGTTGGAGCTTGGTGCTGTTTCCTGTCACTTTCTTATATCTTCATTTTGAAAGTGGACACGAGAGAACTAGAAAAACAGGATTTACAGATTTGTAAGTTGCAACGACAGAGAATGCAACCCTGCATCTTGCATTGTCTTGTACACCGTCAAACTGAGCAATTTGTACAGACTTTTGGAGCGCCTGCAGGAGTCTCCTCATGATCCTCGGCTCCCCAGGTGGCTCCATGTCCTTCATAGGGCCATTCCCGATTGCCCGGAATACCGGCCCGGAGCCGGCCGTCGCTGGAGACACCAGGCAGTCGATGTAGACCAGCTCCTGCGTAACACCATCCTCGATTCCGATGAATCCCAGCCTGATCCCACCCTCCACCTTGTCCACCTGTTTGCACAAGAAAAATGTACCAGCTAAGAAATCTACAGTTTCAAGTCATATCGGCAGCTCGTCAACCTTGGGAGGCACTGGACGTGGCAAGTTAGCGCCTTGGCAGAGGCTGTTCGCCCACTGTCAATACAACAGCATCAGAATTAAGGATCAGTTAGGCTAAGACACCGGTCCATGGTGTATGCGCTTTGACGCAAGAATGCTAACCTGAAAGAGCAAGGTCTCGAACCGTGCAGTGTCGATGTTGGCAGGCAGCTTCACCGTTCCGAGGCCGACTCCGTCCTCGTCGTCGCCGTCAGCCAGCACAATGCCGTCCTTCCCCGGCGCGGCGCGCGGCTGTTCGATGGCTACACTTGCCCTGAAACTTGGGAGCCTCTCAGCTTTGTTCCAGCATCCACCTTCGCACCTGGAAGACGTGCGTTTTTGGAGCGTCGCTGAAGAGCTGGAGCATGAGAGCCTCTGGACCAACAGCTGCCTTGCAGGCTGCTGCAGCCTGCAGGGGAGGGCAGGACGGAGATTCAGACTTCAATAAGAGTAGAGTGCAAATACCAGTGCTAAAGTTCACCGGAATGGATTAACCTGTGCGGATGAGAATGGATAAGCAGGTGCCGCTCAAGCGAATTTCTTGGCCGGTCTTTCTTGTGGTTCGGTGTCACGACTCACGAGCTTCGATCCGAACCGCCAGCGTGTATTTACATGATCCTGAAAGGTCATTTCGAGTGCCAAGTTGTCAGCTTAAGCATAAGGTAGTTTTAACTATTAATTAAATTAATTGCGACCATGTAGCATCAAGCGACAGTTTGGCCGAGTGGTCTAAGGCGCCAGATTTAGGCTCTGGTCCGAAAGGGCGTGGGTTCAAATCCCACAGCTGTCATTGTTTTTTCCTCTTTCTTTTTTGGGTTTCTTCTTCGGCGGCCATTACACATCGGTGCCCCTGGCATCGCGGTAGCGGCGTTGGCGAGAACTCCTGCGAAGTGATTGGCCATGGCGGCGTCTCTCAAAGCCTTCTCCTCCTCCCTCCGCTCGCGCCTCCTCTCCTCCTCGGCCGCTTGGTCACTGTGGCGCCTCCTCCTCTCCGCCTCCATCCACAACGACGCCTCCCACCAAGCTGAAACCCTCGCCTTCGACGAGATCCAGCTGTCCCCCCGAGAAGTCGTCCACCGCCACCGCCTTCGTCCTACACGGCCTCCTCGGCTCAGGCCGCAATTGGCGCTCCTTGTCCCGCGCCCTCGCCTCCGAGCTCCGTAATCGCTCCCCTTCCGACGGTAAACTCCAGTCTAGCCTCAAATTTTATGCGATGGCTACACTAAATTTACGTAATTTCCACTGTTATCTGATCCTTATGATGTCCAGCGAGAATATAGTTTAGCAATTGTTCTTAGGAGGGGAGGCAGTCGTCTAGAAAGCTGAATTTGATGGCATTGTGTGTAGAGTGGAGAATGGTTCTTCTCGATTTGAGGAACCACGGTAGGTCGGCTGGGATCAAGGGGCTGAGCCCGCCCCACGACATGTCGACTGCCGATTTGGTGAAGGCCCGGGGCTGGGCATGGCCGGATGTTGTTGTGGGTCACTCCACGGGTGGAATGGTTGCGCTGGATTTTGCAGAGATGTTCCCGTGGGGACTATGGAGATTCCACTGTTCTTCCCAAACAGGTGTATAGAGTTTATTTTTTCTTTTTTCTTTTGGCACAAATGGTTCTAACATACTCGTTCTTCGGCTCTTATTGTTTTGTTTTTGTAGGTGGTGATAGTTGTAGAGACTAGGGGTGAAAACGGTCGGAAAACACTAAAACCATTTTTGTTTTCATATTTTTTCTCGGAAGCGATATCGGAATCGATAACTACGGAAGCAAAACGCATCGATAATTCGAAAATATCGGAAACGAAAATTCGATACAAAATATATATCGGTAACGATCGGAATCCGAAAAAGAGACGAGAAGCGTCGTGAGGACATGTACCACCAATTGACTTCAAAAATTCACACAAATAGTACATCCACATAGAAATTAGTAATTAATAAATATTCACAAATTTACGATGAACACACATCAAATTTTAGACTTGAATGACTACATTAGAGTTTTGTTTTATGATATTTAAAAATATCTATGATTGGTTAAATCATGAAAATGGGTGAAGATTGTAGCCCTCGTGATAAGCTTCATAGAGTCCAAAATCACCTAAATCGGAGTTCGGAGTAAAAAGTTATGGACGTTTAGTGACCAGAAGGAGTGTGATTTGTGGGTGGAATAATTCCGATGATGCATGACGAATTTACCGATTTTTCCGGATCTGAAGGAAGCGGTCGAACCGATCAAAACCATTACCGTTATCGTTTCCGACAAAAATTACCGATTCGATTCCGAAAATTACCGATACCGATACGTCCGGTTGAAAAATTTCGAAAACGGTTTTCGGAATTTCGGGAATTACTGATACCGTTTTCACCCCTAGTAGAGACCCCTCCCAGTTTCATTGTACACAGCCACAGGTTCACTTACAAATATGTTACGGCTACGGACCGCATATATGTCCGACGCCGTAAACCAGGAGGGTTGACCGGTCCAACCGGAGATTGGCCGGTCCAACCGGAGATTGGCCGGTCCAACCGAGCCAAGTCAGGCATAAATTAGTTAAGCAGGATCTTATTTTTCCTTAGCTACTTATCCTTCTTTCTTTAGGACTCTTCTCCTTTTATGTTTTGGTTTAGAGGATCTGATCCTTTTATGGCTTGGATTGGGATTGTAAGGGATGCACACCTTATAAATAAGAGAAATAACAAAGTGAAAGGCAAGCTTGATTGCCAAGAAAACTTATCTAGTAGACGCCGCTAACGCCAATCGCCAGTGGGCGCGATTAGCTAAGAACCGATCATAGGTCGCCGTCGATTCGACGACGTCCTCCACGATTCCCGCTCGATCGCGACTGCACGAGATTGTTCGAGAAGGAACATCCGTATCAACCGGTATCGAGCTGCGATCCGACCATGGTTCATCCAAGATTGTGTCATTTGAGTGGAGCGGTGGCCGAATCGCATCTGCCGCATGGAGCAAAGCAGAAAACGCCATGGAAGCAAGAATTGCGCGATTGAGATTAAATCGACAAAAGGATGGACGACTTGATACGTCTCTAGGCAAGAGACCTGGTCCGAGGCATCGCCCCACGAACGGCCAAAGCCGATGGCGCCATGGGGCCTGTGGTATCGCGCCGAGCGTGGTAGGGAGGACAGCGAGGATAATATTCATACGGGAGCGCCCGGTCTCGGGCGATCAATCGATCGCGGTGGACTCCTGTGCCACCGGTATGAATCGCCGACTTACGATGGGTCGAGATCCCCGTTGTGGTCGAAGCGGTCGAAGCGCGGAAAAATCTACTAAATCCCGGCAGACTACGTGAAGATGGCGCGCTCATCCGAGAGGGAAGCACAGAGGTTTTGGATAATTGGGAGTTGGAAGATGACAATATCGGTTGAAAGAGTTCTTCGAGACCTTCCTCCAAATGGTTCTCTCGACACTCATCATCAGACCCTTGGCGATCTTTCCAATCTCAAACAGGGGAAAACAGAGTCGAGGTACGCACGGAATTCCAGCGGCTCTCGCGCGGACATCGAGATTGAAGAAGGTGACCAGTGGAGTTGTTCACCGCAGGTTAGCGCCACACCGGCCGCGGAGGTTCGCGGATCGCCCCGGACCCGCCGGCGCGTTGGACTGGCACGAGAGCGAGCGTCGGAAGACGTCTGGTTGGCTAAAGCGGCGCAATCTTTCCACCGCCAAGACCGGCGTTTGGCGAGGCCGGGGTTGGTCGCGCCATTATCCGTAGTGGCGGTCCCGTGGGGGAACAGGCGACCTCGGGTCCGTCCCTTCTTCGGTGGTCAGATTATCCGCCTCCACCCCACGATCGCACCACCGCAGACATCGGCGCCGCGGCGCCGAGGACGATCACACCGGGGCTCCCAGATGTCCTCCGCAAAGATCGTTTCCCTATCGCCGCCTCACCCCGATGAAATGGCCGAGACGCGCAAAGGGCTCTGTTTCAATGCGATGAAGCTTTCTCCGTGGACATCGGCAAACTACATTCTCGTGTGAAGTGATTAATGAAGGTGAAGAGGAGGAAGAGGAAGTCCTAGAAGAGGAAGAAGAAGCTACCGCCTTTTCGCCATGGCGGTCAAGGGGTCAAGAGAGGCAACACGATGCGTGACTCGCTTATGGCGGTCGGCAACTTTTGGGGCTAGTGGGCGTGGCAAAGACGCGACAACTTAAGCAGCCACGCTGGCGGCGAAGGATTGGGTGGACCAGAGTCCCATGTTCCCGAAGGTGCGCGGCGTGGCCAATGGGGAGGAGCCGCTTGCCTCTAAGCGGTGGCGAGCAAAGGACTTCTCCGTGGGACTCCACAAATTCACTGGCGCTTTTCCTTGTCATCCCTCTCCGGGGTTCGACGTTGTTCTGGGGTGCGGTGGCTCGCACACTCGGAGATATTCAATGGAACTTTGATTCGCTCAAAATGACGTTTGGGTTGGTTGGCAAAGGTTTCTTCAAGGCCACATACCCGAGCAAGGCGCCATGAGTGTTTCAGAGATGGTGGGGATACTTGATCGCACAATTGAGACCCTTCAGCGATGAATTCAAGGATCTTTTCCAGAACCACAAGGTCTACCACCATCACGGCATTGCGATCATCAGATTGTGATGGCCGAGGACGAATCCGATGGTGGCGACCCTACCCAGATCCCTACCCAAGAAAAGGATGAGATCGAGAAACAAATGCGAGATGTTTGCCCAGGTATCATTCGCCTAGTAGATCGCCATTTTCGCCGCCGCCTTGTTGGTGAAGAAGGAGGATGGAACTCGGCGGCTTTTGTGGACTACCGTGAACTCAACCGAAGACCATAAAGACAAATTCCTATTCCGGGTAGAAGAACTTCTCGATGAGTTGCACGGCGCTCAATTTTTCTCCAAACTGGACCTTCGGTCCGGTTATCACCAAGTCAGGATGCGCGAGGAGGACATTGAGAAGACGGCTTTCCGCACTCATCACGGTCATTATGAATCCCTGGTTATGGCCTTTGGTTTATGCAACGCTCCGTCCACCTTCCAGGCTCTTATGAATGAAGTGCTCAATGACTTCCTCCGTAAATTTGTCTTGGTCTTCTTCGACGACATCCTGGTGTACAGCCCAACAAGGGAAGAACATCTCTCCCACCTTCGGCTAGTTCTGGAGCGCCTACGCCACCATCAACTCTATCTGAAGCAAAAGAAGTGCGCCTTTGCATGCGGGGAGGTGAAGTATCTTGGCCACATTATTTCGGGACATGGCGTGGCGGCCGACCCTGGCAAGGTGCAGAGACGTCATGGCATGGCAAAAATTTACATCACCTCACCGTCCGGAGTTTTCAGGCCTCGCACGGTACTACCGCTTCATTGCTCATTATGCCAAGATCGCCGAGCCCTTGACCAACCTCCTTCCGGCGTCGGGCCTTTGTGTGGACAAAGAAGAATTAATCGCCTTCCAAAGAACTCAAAGCGCGCTCCAGCAGCTCCCGTGCTTAGTCTACCCAACTTCGACCTTCCGCTCATTGTGGAGTGTGATGCTTCTAGCCATGGGGTGGGCGCCGTGTTGCAAAGAGGAGGGTCATCCGGCAGCATTTACAATCGCCGACTTCGCCGAATCGTCATGTCAACCGGCGCATATGAGCGCGAGCTCATTGACTTTCAAGGCTATTCGCCATTGGAGACCTTACTTATGGGGATCGGATGTTTGTGGTGCGGGACGACCACGCTAGTCTTAAATATCCGTTGGAGCAGTGCCTTGGTCACGCCCACAAGAACAAAGATTGGGTCACAAGCTCATGGGGTTTGATTTTCGTGTGGAATATAAGCCGGCGCAAGACTAACCCAAGCGGTGATGCCTTATCCCGGGCCTTCGATAGTCCAGCCAGTTGTAGTGCTCTCTCCATGCCAGTCGGTTCTGTCTGGGATACTTGGTATTCTGCCCTCCGCGCCGATCCAGAGATTCAGCAGAGATGCGCCGAGCTTCCGCCGCCACCTGCTTCACCCCTGACGGAGCACGGCGCCGCCCTACCACCGCCCAGTTCAACTTGGACCACCCAGGAGGGATTACTATACCACTCAGGCCGGGTGGTGGTCCCCGCTCAGTCTCCTCTCCGGCCATCCATTGTAGCAGCTTTTCACGACTTGACGCATGAAGGAGTACACAAAACGGTCCATCGTGTCAAGCAGCATTTTTATTGGACAGGTCTTCGTCAGTCAGTGGAGGAATATATTCGGCAATGCTTCATTTGTCAGGCTCACAAGGCAAGTACTTTGGCTCCAGCAGGTCTATTGCAGCCCCTCCCTATTCCCCAGCAGGTATGGGCCGATGTTTCCATGGATTTCATAGTTGCCCTTCCCAAGTCCGCAGCAAATCAAATTCTAGTGGTGGTGGATCGCCTTTCTAAGTATAGCCATTTCATCGCCTCAGCGCCTTACTTCGCCTTGGTTGCCGATCTTTTCTTCGGCCAGTGGTCCGCTTGCATGGGATGCCGTAATCAATTGTCTCGGATCGTGACCGTGTTTACTAGCGCTTTTGGCAAAGCTCTTCGCGTTGCTATGATAAAGTCGTTGACCTCAACCGCATACCACCCGCAAACGGATGGCCGACAAGTAGTGAACAGATCGGTGGAAATGTATCTTCGCTGCTTAGCTGCCGATAACCCCTCCTCCTGGGTCCAGTGGCTGCCATGGGCCGAGTTCTGCTATAACTCATCTTATCACTCCGCCCTTCGTCTCACTCCCTTCGAGTTAGTCTATGGTCGCCCCCCGCCCAGCTTGCTCCCATATACTGAAGGTTCAACCTCGATTGCTGCGGTGGATTGTCGATTGGTTGATCGAGATGCTTTATTGGCACAGGCGAGGCAACATCTGCTTAATGCTCAGAATCGCATGAAGAAGATCTATGATGAGCATCATCGGGAAGTGGAATTTGCAATAGGGGACTGGGTTTGGCTTCGTGTACAGCGACACCGGCAGTTATCTCTCCGCCCAGCGGCTTCCCATAAACTCTCTCCTCGCTTCTTTGGACCTTATAAAGTGGTCAGCCGAGTGGGAGCGATTCTTGTGATCGGCTGGAGCTTCCGAGTGAACGCCGTCTTCATAATGTCTTCCATGTGTCACTCCTGAAGACGTTCCAAGGAACACCACCAACTGCGCCACCGCCATTACCCGAAGATACCACTTCGGCCGATTCAATGAGTCAGTCGGAGCCTTACCGCTTGTCGCAAAGCTAGCCAGTTCTACTGGGCACCGACAATTTTGGTGCATTGAAGGGTGAACGAAGAGAACGCGACTTGGGTGGATGCTATTGTTTTATGCCAAGACTTACCACGATTTCAAGCTTGAGGACAAGCTTGGTCATGAGGGGAGTATTGTTACTACCACGGACGCATATATGTCCGACGCCAGAAACCAGAGGGTTGACCGGTCCAACCGGAGATTGACCGGTCCAACCGGAGATTGGTCGGTCCAACCGGAGATTGACCGGTCCAACCGGAGATTGGCCGGTCCAACCGAGCCAAGTCAGGCATAAATTAGTTAAGCAGGATCTTATTTTTCCTTAGCTACTTATCCTTCTTTCTTTAGGACTCTTCTCCTTTTATGTTTTAGGTTTAGAGGATCTGATCCTTTTATGGCTTGGATTGGGATTGTAAGCAGGATGCACACCTTATAAATAAGAGAAATAACAAAGCTGAAAGGCAAGCTTGATTGCCAAGAAAACTTATCTAGTAGACGCCGCTAACGCCAAGCTCGCCGGGTGGGCGCCGTTAAACCGATCATAGGTCGCCGTCGATTCCCGACGACGCCCTCCACGAATTCCGCGCCCGATTGCGACTGCACGAGATTGTTCGAGAAGGAACATCCGTATCAAAATATATCATTATATCATGTTTGATACATAAAACAAGGATTGCATGATTCGATATATGATATGAACTTATGAAGCACACTTCTTCAAATTATTTCAGATTCTCAGTACAGCCTCGTCTTGGACAATTTATTGTACTTTTCGTCTGCCACAAATGTACAATATTTCTTAGACTGTTAGTTCATTGCTTAATTTGCTTGGCTCCTTTATTTCTTGTCATAGTAGAAGAGATCAACCGTCACAATTGGTCATGCCTGACGCACGTTATTGGATCCATGAGAGAAAGGATATATGTGCATATAAGCAAAATTTGGCCAGAAGCCCAGAATTTCCGTAACACCTGCTGTATTAACTTGGATAATGCTTATAGCTGAAATCTTTCATGGAGTAGTGTTTTAAACTGAAAGCACCAGAAGTCCAGAATAACCTTGGACACACCTTGCATTTCAAAATTCAAGTGGTTCAGTTAATTTGATGCTTAGGATAAACAATGCTTTATATCCATACTCCAGATATTGGTCCTTGACATGTGAATCTGTGAATTATAGTCCTTTTATTATAAAATGGTTGATTGATGCCTGCTTCGACCAATGATTGCCTTATACTGTAGATGTAATTGAAACAGCCCGAAAGTTGTTATTTAAACAAATAAGGTCTTTAGCATGACTAATTGCTTGCATCAATTAAATAATTAACAAAGCATAGTCACCAACCTTATTTCTTAACAAAGTGTATTGCAACCTTACAAATTTCAATTACATGAATAATTGAGTTACAACAAAAAGGAAAATTTCAGGATTGATTCACTCTCCTAAAATTTAAAATCACCGTCGATCCACATCTTCAATCCCTGCACTCATCAATCATTCACACAGATATATATACAAATATAAATCCAAGACAGGAAGTTAATGTTAAATTTTTTGAGAATTGCCATCAGACCCGTATGCGAGGGTATTGCTCACCGAGATACCCGATCCGTCCGGGGCCAGATCGGCATCTCTCGCTAATCTCGGGTTTCATCATTTGGCGAATTATACAAACCTGGTATGATTGCGGGCATCTATAGCCAAACGCAAGTAGTAACAAAATATCCCATGGTAATTTAGTAAAAAGGCACAAGGAGTAAAAAGGTAACTTTGACCACTGTAAGAGGGAAGAGAGGATAAGATTGAGTCACTATTGAGCACAACCCCAATCCATCCCCCATCTCCACACACCAAATTGAGACCAGAACACACTAGGAGGAGCACAAACCGAGAGAAGAGCCCAGAGGGCCCAGGAGGAGACCTCCAAGCCGAAGCAAAGGAGGAGGAACCAGGAGGGAGTCTAGAGGCTAGGATCGTGGATCGGGTCAAGGTGACCACCAACCAAACCGCCAAGGAGGCAGAGGTCGGCTACACATCTCCATCCAATCCACAGCGCCATCCCCATCCAAGCCATCAATACCAGGTGTACAAACTTACCTTTTTGGATTTATGAACATTAAGGCATAGGGGAGCAATAAGATGGTTAGTGCACTGGAATAGCATGGCCTCAGCGAAGGGGCTGCCCTAGGGGCTGCGTAGAGCATGCCTAGCAAGCACCACGCATTCCCCGGCGTGCGGGCGTTGTTGGGTGTTGTCACTACACCTCCCAACCTAGAACAACACCCCCTCCTCATAGACTGATAAAAATGCTCACTGCTTTTCTTAAATCTATAAGCATAAGAATCAATATACCAATTCTAGAATATAAATCAATCATAAATTGTGCATCAGAGACCTAGTTGCAACCTGAACCGAGCCTTGGACCTAGGAGCAAGATCGGGGTCGTGGCCAGTAGCGCCAAGCCGGCTAGAGAGAGAGAGAGAGAGAGAGAGAGCAGAGGGGAGGAGGCAACCAAACTGGAGACCAGTGGCCAGACTAGAGGCTGGCGAGGTAGAGGGGGGAGCGTTGGTGGCCGGGCCAGAAGTCGACAAGAGAGGGAGAGGAGGAGCTAGATCTGGAGGTAGAGAGAATGGAGAGTAGGGAGAGAGGAAGAAGAAAGGAGAATGGCCAGGGGTGCATGGTTATCACGGCGCCCCGGAGAGACGAGTCGCCTCCGGGGTGCCTGGACGCTTAGGCGAGGATTAGGCGACCAAAAAAACTCCATTAATATCAGTATATCACCAAGTAAATTCCCCTTTTCTATCTCTCTGAAATCCTCCTTAGCCCATTTCCCAGCCCACCTTGGTCGGTGACCCATTTCCTAGCCCACCTTAGCGGTGGCCCATTTCCCAGCCCACCTTGGCGGTGGCCCATTTCCCAGCTGGCCTCCCTAACCCTACTCCTACTCCTTATGTCTTCCCATCGCCGCTCCATTCGGCTGTCGCCCCTCTAGGCCTCTACTCCCTCTGTCTCGCGCACACCTCGCACCCGCATGCATCTCGCCGCCGCCAACCACCCCCACCGCGGCCTTCCCGCTCCGCCATGAGTACCGGCGTCGCACACTCGCCGATGGGGCAGTCCTCACCACCATGGTCACTAGAGGCAAAGAAGGAGGGAGAGGGGTAGGCGGAGGAGGAGGAGGAGGAGGAGGAGGGGGATTACCTTTCGTCGGAGAAGGGATGACGGAGGAGGAGGGAGAGAGGCAGGCGGAGGAGGAGTAGGAGGCGGAGATCTAGGGTTTAGTGTCACCACCTCACCGGTTGGTGGAGGGGGATCGCTCCGTGGCTCCAAACCCAGTCGGCCGCCGCATCGCCTGGCCGGACACCTAGTCGCCGCCGCCACGACGCCTGGACGCCCAGGCGGCCGCCTAGCTCTCTCTAGGCGAGGTGCCGGTCCATGGCGTCCTCCACCGACTGACTGGACGCCTAGTTGGTGCCTAGGCGTCGCCTAGGCGACGCCGTAATAACAGTGCAGGGGAGTGTTCAGCCGAATAGAAAAGGGGGAGGAGAGAGAAGGATAAGAAGGGGAGGGGAAGAAAAGAAAAAAAGAAGGGAGAAAAGAAAAAGAAAGAGAGAAAAGAGAAAGCAAGAGAAGAAGATGAGAAAGGAGGAGAAAGGAAAAAGAGAGGGGGAAATAGGAAAATATTTCCGACCACCGCGAACCGCATTAAATTTAATTAATCGTCTCGTCGTATGCTAGAAAACTTAAAAAGAACATATCTAACCGTGATTAATTAAATCAAGAACTATATAGGTTCGGCAAATGCGATAATCGCTAAAAATGGGAATTAATGCCTTTGTTAAATCGAAATCATAACCAAGGATTTTAATAAGTTGCATAAAATAAAATTGGTGCCAAATTAAAATACCGGCAATAAAATCATTGTAAATTAAAATACGCTACATTAAAATATGACAATTAATAAATTATCACCTAAATGAGCAACACATCTTTACCAATTTTCAACCCATTCATAAAAGGTTGGACGCCATTAAAAATAGTTATAAATTTATTAGTTACCTAAAATATGGTATTTTCTAATTTCATGCGTTAAATTAAATCCAACTAGTAATCGTCTTCAACCATCGTGCGAGGACACTTACTTCTTCCAAAATTCAGGCAAGCTTCTTTGATCATATTTATGAAGGTTTCATATGTTTTCCAATACTTATTACATCTTCATTGTATGGGAAAAATATATTACAAATGAAAACTTTAAATCGGGCATGATTGGAAATATGGTTTTTGAATAAACTATCGAGGTGATAAGTGGAATTGAATTGTTGAATTGGCTCGTCTATAGAATGGGGCCGTGGACGTATTTTTATATGTGGTAGGTAGAGGGTGCCTTGAAATGAGTATTGCCAGTGGGACTCTCTGCATAGGCTATGATATAAGGATAAACAACTATGCTTGGACAATAGGCCATAATTACGATATCAAACATAGTATGTGAAATCGATCAGAAAAGTTGTCCCATGAAGGTATTATGATCTCCATATTAGGTATAAGTGGATAACTAGGGGTGGCAGTCGAGTAGGCCGAAAGGCCCGGTGAGACCATAGATTGTGAAATTCAGCTAAGGACTGAGATTGTAGAACTCTACTAAGGGTTGAGAATGTAGGACGCGATTGAGGGTCGATATATAGGACTCGATTGAGTGTTGAGAATGTAGGTCTTGACTAAGGAACAATATGTAGGACTCGACTGAGGGTTGAGATTCAGTGAGGGCTGAGATTTTAGATAGAATTAGTTAGAGACGATAGACTTCAACTAAGGGCTGAGAATTTAGATAGAATTAGTTAGAGACGATAGACTTCAACTAAGGGCTGAGAATTTTGAGTCGCTATATTTAAAAGCTTGGGTTGTGTATCTGTGTTGCTGTGATAGCACGGTTAAACTGGTATGCTGAGAGTAGGTGAGAGACCAAATGAGGACACCACTACTTGTTGGCTACAAGGGTTGGAGATCTAAACTAGAATAGTGATAATCATTTTGGGGCCTCACAGGATAGGGTCAATATGGCAAAAGTGGTACAAATCTATGCAGGGTCAAATCATGAATTCATGCCTGTCTCCTGGATTGGAGGCTATGGAAACTAAGTTTGCCTCATATACGAGTGTTAAGGTGTTTTCATAAATTAAAATACATAACCTTTAAAGAAAATTCAAAACCTAATTTATGTAAAACTAGAATTTAAGGGAAGATGAACATCAGTTGGTTGAGAGAGAAATTCATATAGTGCATTTTGTTATTAATGCTTTGTACTCACTCTTGCTAAATCCCCCTTTGCTAGATAATAATTCCGGTGTCATGCATTCGATTGGGACATTGATCCCAATACGAGGCTTGGGTGATGATCACCCTCAAAAGGAGAACTACTAGGAGTAGGGTTATCAATAGGGTTAGACTGTCAGATTGACTGTATATCAGTTTCGACAAACTTTAGGGCCATGGTTATCACAGCGCTCTGGGGAGGCAAGTCGCCTCCAAGGCGTTTGGACTCCTAGGTGCCTAAGCGACAGTTAGGCGGCCAACTAGTTCTGTACAAAACAATTGCGGCAGTCACCAATCAACATCATGGTAATGACTAATCCATACCATACAATACATTAGCTGTCAATCTGTTATCAACTCATCAACCAACAGCATTGTTAGATTCATTATCAAGGAGTATATGACTAGTTGACTACCGCAGCAGCATCAACCAACATCAAACAAATGAGTAGCAACTAGCAAGTGCCAGCCAGACCGGCATAAAACAAACTAGTTCCTCAGTAGCAAGAGCCAGAGCGGCATCGATTCCTCTGGCAGCAAGACCTAGCCACAGCAGAGCGGTTCCTCGGTTCCTCCAGGACCTCCATGGCTCAGAGCGGTAGCAGAGCGGTGGAGGGGCAGAGCGGCAACAGTCGGAGGGGGAAGCCGGGAGGCGGAGGGGGATTATCGACGATGCCTACTAGGGTTTCTCCACTCGTGAGTAGGGCTGGAAATTAAGCTCGAGGCTCGTAGCTCGGCTCGGGCTCGGCCAGGCTCGACTCGATGCGACAACGAGCCGAGCCCGAGCCTGCTGCTTGGCTCGCTCAGCCAACGAGCCGAGCCTGAGCTGGCTCGGGCTCGGCTCGTTGGCTCGATAGGATCGATAGGCTCGTTAATTCTGTGGATAAGTTATGAAATAAATAACATCCCGGTTCAACTCCTTGCATCAAATCAACATAGATCAATATTGCTTGACTTCATATGTTGCTCGGAAAAATAAAATGACATAGGAGTGTAATATCTATTGCTACAGTACTCAAAACATTTCAATTTTCAAACCGATTAGCCTTGCATTCGCCGATGAGCGCACCTCCCAGGAACTGCGCGTCGATCTCCCACTTGTCCTGTTGGAATTGAGAGAACTCTCGCTCACCTGGCCGTTACGTATCTTTTACGCAACGAAAGAAATACGACGAAGACTAAAACTACGTAAAACAGGACTTCAGAGGTTCGATGATTTGGAAGCAATGCGAAAAGGATGTTTGGTGCAGCTGTAACTCGGCGTTTTACGCTTATCTCTATTTATAATATCAACGTCGATTAGTTACAAAGTTGTTACACAAATCATGCTAGATCTCGATTAAATCGCATCTGCAATGCACCACTATTTCAACTAACAAAAAGATAACAAATCGACTCCAACTATCCGGTGATATACTGAGACTCACGCGGGCTTATTGCGAAGCAAACTAATAACGACCACAGGCTAATAACGCATACTAAGAAGCAAACCAAAGAAAGATCAACGCACGTAACATGCCCATACGACAAGCAACTTGATTAATTAAGTCGACATGCCCTCTCCTCCTCGCTGCCAGAGATGCGAGTGCACCCACTCGGTCCTTCTCCTCCGACCAAGTTGAAGCTTTTGATCGGCTCTTGGCGTGCGCAAGCGCTAATCTTGATGTATGTGCCTCTGCGTGTGATTCGAGTCCGACGAACGAGTTTGCCGAGCCGCTATGGGAGAAGCAGGCGGTGGCTCATGAGCCGAGCCGAGCCGGCTCGAGGCTCGACCAAGCCCGAGCCGAGCTCGGTTTTTAGCTCGCCAAAGGCAATGAGCCGAGCCTGGCTCGGCTCGAATAGTGACGAGCTCGGCTCGGCTCGGCTCGATTCCACCCCTACCCGTGAGTCCTCTTTCCCAAACCTCTACTCGATCCAGTCCAACGCAGACTCACAGCCCTCAAATACTCAGCTCAGTTCGGCGCCAGATGGTCGCCCTGACGCTAGGCCGATGCCTAGGCGACGACGCCACGATGCTTGGACCTGCAAGCGGTCGCTTGGCTGTCTTCAGGCGAGGAGTCGAGCCATGGCACCTTCGGGCAGCCGCCTAGACGCCTAGTAAGTTTAGGGCAATTAGTAAGTTTGTATTATATTTTGTTTTACTTGGATCCTATGTATAAATAGTTGTACCGAACCTGTAGCCTTGCGTGACAATGAATAGTAATAATGTTTTCATTTCAATTTTAATTATTGTTCTGCCGTAACACTCTAAACATGGTGTATTAAACTGATAAAATACCGAATGTGTTCGATGTTTTAATTAGTTAGTATGCCGAGATTCGTATAATTACCCTAGGCTAATTATGCATGTCGCCACAGTAATCATGCAAGCATCATCCAAAGTGTGTGGATATCGAATATTTTGGCCTTTTCAAGATGTTTAGCATGAAGGACCAATGATTCACGTTCATTTAGATACTTAATTCTAATGCCTGTTTATTATTAGGTGAGTTGTCGACCACCCGACCACATGCTCAGCCTGGGATTTTCAAAGTCACTTTCAGCATGGATTGGCAGCAACTTAAAGGACAGTGAACATGTGACCTGGGCTTTTGATCTTCAGGCTGCCGTAGACATGTTTAATTCTTATAGGTAAGGTTTACTTTATTTTTTTACTTCGATTACTCTTCTTGTCTGATTTTATTTGTCGGTCTTGGCATCTTCTGTCGGTGAACTAGTTCTTATGTAACCTTGTACCATCCATGAACATAAAAAAAATGCATGTCCATCTTAATCATAAGGCTACATGTTTTATGCTTTGCTGTACAGTTATTTTGATGTAAGCAAACTAAGTTAAGTTATTGTTGATTTTCAGAGAAAAAAGTTATTGGACACTGCTGGAGCACCCACCAAAAGACTTGGAGATTGCAATAGTACAGGCAGAGCGCAGTGATAGATGGCACCCTGATGATGTACAGAGGCTAAAAGCATTGTCAAGGAGAGAGCGCAAGCCTGATGCAGGGAAAATGTTACTCTACGTTCTCCCCAACTCTGGCCATTGGGTTCATGTGGACAATCCCAAGGGGCTACTGGAGATAATGGCACCTAACTTCATGTCAACTGTTCAAAACTGACTGGACTGTCAGCTGGAACCTTATTTTAGTGTGACATTGTCATGACTGTTGGTGTATTTGGGTTTTACCCCAAATTTTGGAAAAGAAAAAAAAATCATCTTGGGCCTGCCGGACCAACTCGACCATTCGGGCCAAGCCAGCCTAGCCGGCCCAGGCCGAAGGGATAAGGGGTAATTCCCCTAATCGCAGAGCAGAGGAGGCTCTCGGCTGGGGCATGCGGGAGAAGGAGGCGGCGGCCGGTGACCGCGTCCTCGGCCACGGCGCACGCGACGGAACGGCGCGATGCGGTCGACTCGGCGTCGGTTGCTGCTTCTTCTCCCTTGCCCGTGCTCCTTTAAAGGGGCAACAGAGCTTCTCCCTCTCGGCAGCGGTGAACAATCTCCTCTCAATCCCCTCTTGCATTCTAGCAATCGTGTAGTTAGTTCTTGATCCCAAACGCTCATTGAGGAGTCCTTTGGTCTCGATCTGACCTTAATTGTCTTGTGGAAGCCACCTTTGGTTGGAACCTGAGCCGATTAGGGTTTTTCGTGTGACCGGTTAGAGAGGTGGTTCAAGAACAAGTGATCATCTGGTGATTCTGGTGACTCGATTCTATGTTTGGTCATCGACGGCTCGATTCTTTGGTTTCTTGTGTTGGCGCTTTCTTCAGAACCGATTCGCATTTCTGCCCTTGGTGAGGGTTTTAGTTCGACACTCTGCGCGATTTGGTTTCATCTTGAACCTCTTGGTGAATTGCCTCACCGTGAGGTTGTGGTTTTGTATCTCTGGGAATTACTGCACGCGAAGACGTGGCGTCTGATGTGAGAATCGTTTTCGTCGGGACAGCGTCTTTGACGTGCTTGGCCATTTGCTCTAATTTTTTGGTGGTGCTCTGTAAGTATACACCCCTCTTTCTGTGATTGTTCTCGGTCAGAGACTTGCAAAGGGGCCAGTCGATCTGCGGCTTGGGGACCTTGCAAGCAACTCTGCAAAGGGGCTAGTCAGCCTGCTGGCTTGGGAACCTTGCATGTGGTATTGGTTGTTCTGTGAGGAATTGGGTTAAGGTTGACAGTTTGTGACAACAAATTATTTTCACCTGCTACAATGCTTGGTTAGATCATTTTGTTGTTGGCTATAACATGTGAATTCATATTGTATATGGTAGATTGCTTACTGTTGTCAGAGTTTGATTGTTTAATAGCTTCCTGTCAATATTCAGTGTTAGTTTGTGTTCTTGTTAGCTCATACCGTAGTCTGTTTCATTGTCTAGTAAGCTATTTCTCATGCTGAAATTTGATTCTCTTGTTCAGTAAGCTGTTAGTCTAGCTGTTGTCAGATTCTTTTATTAAGTTAGCATCTGAGTCTGACTGTCCATATATAACTTGTTCACTATTATAGAATGACAAATTGATCAAGTTCTAAAACTACCAAGTATTGAATCTATCAATTTGTGGTAAGGTTGTCACAAACTTGTCAATATCTTGCCCTAGTGACGAGGACGGCCTTTAAAGGCAACCCGACATCTGAGAACAACATAAATGATTAACTTGTTTCATGCTAGATGTTCTGATACTTTGATATTCATGACTGTTTACATGTTCCTACAACTGTTTATGCTATCCTGGAGTAGGACCTTATTTTCTGTCATGCTTCAAAGTATCAGAATGTGTTTTGCTAGCTATTCTGTTCCATGGTTAATATATGCACTTGGAATTTGTATCTTGATTAAATTGCTTATATCGCAATATTCTCAACATTCCAGAAAACGATTGTTGGAGCACCTGAAACGTTGTAGAAATTTTTTTCTTTAAAAAAAACGCTGAGATGCACCGCACCGTCCCTCTCCGTGCGATGACCAATCAGCACGGCTCTCCCGTGCCCGTGCAATCCCCGCGCTGTAGCACGAAACACGACCCGACCGGAAAAATTGGCAACCAAATCATCCTACCCCCTATCTCTCTCCGACACGCGCGAGCCAAGATGCCATTGCTTTGCCTAGAGCTACGAATTTCGCGCCATTTCGCGGGTCATTGCTACGTTCGAAACGTCGCGATTCCACCGATAACAATTAACAACAGCCACATGAAAGGTGCTGAGGAAATCCAAAGAAACAAACAGCCGGAACAGACCAGCCACCGCCCACCAATCGAGCACACATCTCCGATCCAAATCGACCAACCCACACTGTGACACACAAGCACACACCAACGCCAACTTGCGCCAAGGGCAGCAGCCACGCCGCCCCCGCATCCTCCATGGATCCAGCGAGCGGAAGCGGCACCGGCACGGGCGCGGAGCCCAACGCAGCGGACTGGCGTGCCCGCGTGGCGGGCGGCACGGAGCACGGCTGGTGCCGAGCCGTGCCGGGCGGCACCGGCACGACGCTACTCGCGCTCCGCCTCTCGCGCGGCGCCGCGGACGAAGCGGCGGGAGCTCTCCAGGCCGCGCTGCACTCCCTCCAAAACGCCCACCCCGTCCTCTGCGCCCGCCTCGGCGGCTCCCCCTCCGGCCCAACCTTCGCCTTCCCCTCCTCCGCGCCGCCTCCGCTCCCGCTCGCGCCCCACCCAGCGCCAGAATCCGCGCCCGACTTCCACACCCTCCTCGAGCGCGAGCTCAACCGCAATCCCTGGGCCGCCGCGCTCGAGCTAGAGCAGGAGCCCGACGCGGCCCCGGTGCTCTTCGCCACGCTCTATGAGCTGCCGCCGCCTGCGGGTGGCGCGGCGCTGTTCGTCCGGATCCACACGGCCGCGTGCGACCGCGCGGCGTCGGCGGAGCTCGTGAGGGAGCTCGTCGCTCTGCTGGGCGGTGCGGGGGAGGAGGACGACCTGGGGGAGGAGGCGGCGGCGGTGGAGGCGGCGTTGGAGGAGAGGATACCGCAGAAGGACACGTGGAAGCCGTTCTGGGCACGGGGGCTGGACATGGTGGGTTACTCCATCAACGGGCTGCGCACGTCGACGCTGCCGTTCGAGGAGACCGGCACGGCGAGGTCGACGCAGATGGTGCGCCTCGGGTTCGGCCGCGACGAGACGACGAGGCTGCTCGATGTGAGTTTCCAGCCTGTTGTTTCTCCAGACTCCAGTACAAAGCCATACGGTTATTGCGTTTGCATATAGCGGTATAGATTACTCATTCTTAGCACATTGTCATCTAGGCGTGCAAGGAGAACGGAGTGAAGCTTTGTGCAGCCATGGCTGCGGCGACGCTGCTAGCTGCACGGCAATCGAAGCAGTTGGAGAGCGGCCAGCAGGAGGCGTACTCCGTTGCGACATTGATCAACTGCCGCAAATTTCTTGAACCAGCTTTGGATGATCACAATGTTGGCGAGTCCTTGAAGCAGCTAGAACAATTCGTCGTAGTATTGTGTAGTGTTAGCTAATGTACTGCTTGAACTTTTCACATGCAACAGCTCTGACACTGTTAATTGTTGCAGGGTTCTTCTATTCTGCTATCACCAACACGCACACGATACATGGAGCGGAAGGGCTGTGGGAGCTGGCCAAGAGGTGCCATGATTCCTACACCAATGCCAAGAACAACAGGAAGCACCTCAAGGACATCAGCGACATCAACTTCCTCATGTGTCGGGCCATCGAAAATCCCCAGCTGACAACGGCTTCTGCTCTCCGCACAGCACTCGTCTCCGTGTTTGAGGAACCGGTGATCTACGACCTGTCTGATCTGCAGAGTAAGGCCGGTGTGGAGGATTACGTCTGCTGCGCCACCGTGCATGGCATTGGCCCGTCGATCGGCGTTTTCGACTCTATCAGGGACAGCCAGTTGGATTGTGCGTGCATGTACCCTTCTCCTCTCCACTCCAGGAAGCAGATACACGAAATCTTTGACAAGGTGAAGCAGATTTTACACGAAGGGAGCAACGCAAGTGATGAAAAGTTTGAAGACTGCACCTAGTAGATTTCAAGAGCATTCGGTCCTTTCGGTAAATAAAATTGTAACGCATTTGTTGTCTGCACCTAGTAGATCTAAAGAGAATTTGGTCCTTTCGGTAAATAAAATTGTAATGCATTTGTGAATGAACAAAATGGTGACAGAAGGGACAAATGATCACAAATAAATCCCCCTCCCCTCAATAAATCTAACCAGAACCTCACTTAAAACACTCAAGCGCAAATGAACAAATCAGATAAAACTCATTCTGGCGGCCGGTGCTATGTAGCACAGAGGACAATAGTGCCAAAGGTCGGTACTACCACTTGATTTGGGCAATAGTGCCGGTTTCAAGAACAGAGGGCATAACACGATTTCAAAACCAAAATCGATGAAACTTTAGATCGGTTGGACCAACACGTGTGAAACTTTGTATGCACCTTCTTATGGAGGTCAAGAATCTATTCCGTCCTTTAATCCAAAAGATTGACGTTAAAGTTCCGACATTTTCCAATTCAAAGAAAGAGTGCACAAAAACTGGATAAAAATCAAAGTCTTGATCTTGGACTTACTTGTGGAGTTTTGATAATCAAGGTGGTCTTAGATATTCTCCCATTTATCACAGCAAGTAAGAACATAAAAAACAAAAGCCTTAAACGTGATCTACAAAGATTTATCAGAGATTGAGAAAAAAGATAGAGTTCTTGCAAAATATTGCCTAGAAGATTTGGATGTGATCCAAAAAATATTCATCTATCAATCCTTTATCCTTGGTAAAATCCAAATGTGAGTAAAGTAAATTACAAGAATTTAAATTCTGAAATGTAAATACTGAACTTAAGTGTTGAATTTAAAGCATAATGTAAATATTACATCCTATGTTTGAAGCTCTAATATGTTATATATGCTTGTGTAGTTCTTTGGTGGGGTGCATATAGTGGCCTTGCTTATGAGCTCCAATCTTTAACAAAGCACATAGTTAGTCTTTGTGCCTCGGCCTCCAGATGTGAGCGGAATTGGAGTACATTTGAATTTGTAAGTGTATAGCATCTAGCCACCGACTGCATAGTCGAGAACCTTTGTCCTTGAGAATTGAGATTCATTATCGAGATACTTTGCTAATTAGTAGTTTTCCTTGTTATCTTCACTTTTCAGATTCATACCAATAAAAGGAACCGGTTAGAGCATGAAAGATTGGACAAATTGGTGTACATTTCAGAGAACCAGAGGATGTCAAATAGGTTTCAACAATTGTGTGAGGAAGGGTCTAAAGGAAAGAGATCTAACCCATTAGTCCTAAAGGATTTTGATTGGGAAAATGAGTGGTTCGCAAGAATGCTGAAGAACCTGAAAAGGTCCATGAAGGGGAAGATCTTACTTGGGCTCAAGTTGATGAAGACGCCTGCACATCACATGGAGGATCACACAACCTTCGGAATCGCTATCCACATCCACCTAGGACAGCTCAAGGAGTTGGTACTGCAAACCGTGTGATAGAAGCCTATTCTCAATGGTGTAAAAGCATTAAAGTCTTGGAGGAGGAGCTTGAAGTTCAAGAGAATAATGAGGAAGAAGAAGAAGGCTGATGATGATGAAGATGTTGATGATGATTTTGGTAAGAGTCCAACAAGTAGCCCCCATGATGATGGGACAGAATCAGATGGTGACAACAAGAATGTCATGCTTGACATGGATCATTTTAGCTCGGATGAATAATTTGAGGCAGTTTTCATGAGGATGTTTTGGATTTGGACTTTGATGTTGTTGGCCTTTTGGTGATTTGTCATGATGTGGCCTTTGGGCTTAGTTTTGACTTATTTGGACTTATTAACTTGTTGTCCTAATATTTTTATCGTCATATATGGAACATTTTTTTCGTAATGTTCATTTACTTGTCGAATGGTCATTTGATTTGATTGCTCTACTGACTCTCTTTCCTTCAAAATTTCAGGGTATGTGGTTGTTGGCTTACTGGAACACTGAACATAAGAAGTTGAGAACCTTTTTTTGCATCGCTTGTTTGGTCTTGCTCTTCTTCATTCAGGGTGTAATTCAGTATTCATATTTGCAGAGAATTGGACCGTCTGGACTCTGGACAGAGAAATGCTACTAGATGTGGCCTTTGGTGGGCAGTGGGCACTGGGCAGAAATGCTTAAAACAAGAGGACACTCGGGACAGTATAGGGAGACATCCCTTGCATTCTGCTATCCTGCTTGAGCAAGCCGCTTGTTGCTATTTGTTGTCCAGTCTGAGTCCACATATTATGCCTCAGAAGTGTGGATTTCACCTAATCTTGGCTGGCAATAGTTACTACATATCTGATCAGGTGTATAATAATTTCTTTACTGTAGTGATATTTTAGAAATGCTATAGAGGTTGTTTGAATCTGTGTTGAATTCTGAGCATTCTCCATTAAAATGCAGAAGCAACATGTTGTTCGGGCATACAGAAATGCTCTTATTTGTTTACAAACAAAATCCTTGGAGTTACAAATAAAATAAATGCGCCAAGAAAGTAATGCTGGGCTCAAAAAAGATAAGATATCAACTTATTACTGTACTTATGTGTTCTGCTCTTTATTTCATGCAAAATAGTACATAAACATATCTTAAACTATTGCTAAAAGTATAGAACTTGCTCAACTCTTAGTGTGCTGAGACTAGTCATGACTAGTTGGTCGACGCCCATACGTCTTGACTCAGCTTAACGACTTAATAACTATGGTGACAAGCTAATATTATAAACGGTTCTTTATTAGAACGTCTGTGGTGTTTGTGATATAATTTTTTTTAGAAATTTCGGATTTGAGTAGCATTGTCAGAATTTTTTTTAAAAAAATACACAGATCTAGTCATCATCTGAAAATTTTACAAAATCAATAGCATTGCCTCTGGATCTCACATAAAAATTTGCATAAATAGTAGACTTCATTTAGTGCTCCTAGATAATAAAAAAGTAGAACAGTATATACAAAGGCAATAGCACTGTCAAATTTTTTAAAAAATACACAAATATGATAATCATCTGAAATTTTTATAGAATTATCAGCATTGCCTTAGGACCTCATACAAAAAATTTTGACACTTTTTTATAATTTTTTTCAAACTTCTCGAATTTTTGAATATGCATTTGAATTCCATCGGTTTACCGAACGGTTTTAGATGCCAAACCGATTTAGTATGCTCGATAATAGCGATATTTGAGTGATTATCAATGATATTATGAACCATGCGTGCAAACTGTTGTTCAAGTCCTCACATCCCCTCCCCATCGCGCTCTCGTCCGTCATCAGAGTCAACCGGCCATGGCTAAATTACAATATCTGTAATGTAAGAGATGTCAGAATTAACAGTATGCATCCCTCAACCAGTATTATAGTCAAATTGAACTAATGGCAAGTCAAATATTCTTACAGATCTATAGGCACGTACATCACACACAGGTCAGATCTGAATTAATAGTCGTGGATCTGCTTCATTTTGAATCAGACAAGTACCATTCCAGAAACGGCCAGAGAGAACGATTAATCTAAAGAGGTCAGTAACAATCACTGCCATTGCAATCATTTAGTTTTTTTCGTGTAGTTAATAAACCCAAAAATTACATGGCTGCACTCGAGACAAGAAAAAAGAGGTTAGAATTCACAATTCTCGTGGCTGCACGGTGGGGATTTAGAGCTCATGGGGACTTTACAAGTAGGTGCTCATATAGTTTAGTGGGGTTGTCGTGTATAATTGATGGGTTTGCGTCCTCCAGACGCTCTGCGAGCGATCTGAGCATCGAGACCAGATGCCGTGTGTTTTTCGTACATCGGCATACCAGGTCTAGGTATTGCACAGCCTCCTGGGGCAGGAGACCAGTCATGAAGAAGGGGAAGAGCTTCGAGTGTGTCGCCTCCATTGTGCTCATGGCCTCTGATGCCCATCCGGCGTTGGATTTGTCAGAAACACTCCCCTCCTCTCGCTGCATCCGTCGTACTCCTTCTAACCGTGGGAGCAGCTCCCTCTCTTCCTCCTTGAAGTGCTCTTTGGAGTGATCCTGTCAACATTTTAACAAACTTCAGATTGACACCAAACATGAACAAACAGATATATGCAACTATGAACTAATTGAGTCCTTGGACTAGGATTTGTAATGGCTTATGAAGGAATTCATAACAGTAATCAGTCGTTTTTTTTTGTTGGCAAACTCCTTGTACCGGAGTTCATTTGGTGATAAGCCAAATATCAGTAGTAATCAATCTTAATAGTCAGTTCTGTATCTCTAAGATCCTCGCACAGGAGCTCATTTCTAAGTAGTTGGGTATTCTACGGACAAATGGCATCAATATAGGCCATGTTTTGCATTGTTCTTGCATGTATATACATAATTTTACAATACTATTTAAAAATATATTGCAAAAACTTCAGATGTTGTCAAGGCTTCTTGGCGGTTTCTGAGAAAATTGCCTACTAATGTTCTCTGAACATTTGTCAACTATACTACCTTGATGTTATCAGTAACTGGCTCAAAGCAAAGATAATAAGCCACCCAGTGTGTGTAGTCCAATAGCTTACACAAAGACTCAAGAGTGTAACAACGAGTTAGGACTGTGTCACAACCAAAATGAAGCGTTCATGTGGAAGTGATTGCCACATGTGCAATCTTAATAGTCTGCAGACCTATGCCAAACTCATTTCATCAGCTTGGTGGACACACGTGGAATAGGCCCAGCTGTAGTGAGAATAAAGCAACTTTCTTAATTGCTTGGGCCAGGCTGCCCCACAACACACACACACAATTCTAACGTATTGGTAGAGCTGTGTGCAATTGCACTGGATACTCTTAAATAATAGGGAAAATACTAGTCGTGGTAGCTTCAGAAGTGTTCCATTTCAACAGTCAATTCAGGGAGGTTGCTATGCAAACTTCACCTTTTGTGGCTCGCAAGGCTTCTCTACGGCCTTCAGGCAAAATCGACACTAGTTATTTTTAGTGTGGATGTCATTTTCTAATAATCAATACCCCTTTAGCAAATAACATGCCATGAGAGATACCCAGAAAAGGAGTAACCGAAAAGTGAAGTGGAGGAGACTGATGTGGGTTCACCAAGTCACCTGAGGAAAAAAAATGATTCCTTTCCTCCTCCTATGGAAAAGTTTGTTATGTTGCACTACTGTACACATGCACTTTCAAGGAAGCAAGAAGATCATGTGGTCCTTGATAAGGACTAGTGGACTACTACAAACCTGTTTCCTCTGTAAAACTTGCATAGTTTGAGCAGCACACCTTCAAGTTGGACACAGACCCACCACCATGGCTATTGCATACGTCTCTACTACTACATTGGTATTGTGTGTGTTGTAAGAGGGGAAAGTACGGTGCAGCCTGTCCCTACACTTGCAATATTTCACAAGCAATGCACAGTGCAATATACTAAAGCTCTATGCTACACAACAACAAAATGCAATTAGTGTAACCACCAAATGCGTGCAGCCTGTACCTGCAACGCTTTGAGGCGAACCGAGAGGTTGGCCAGCACTTCATAGAACAGGGGGCTGCCTAGTTCCAACGTCAGGAGTGTTTTTATATCTTCCTTGATGCCATTCATCATGGGCAGGTGCCTCCCGTGCTGCTCATTAACCTTATCGCACACCCCTGCACACAAAATACTCGGCATTAGATTAGATTGCAGTTAATCATATCGCGAAGCAACAACTTGGTGATTAAACAACCCTCCAACTAAACTCTTCCCGTTTGGTCTAGTGGTATGATTCCCGCTTCGGGTGCGGGAGGTCGCGATTTCAATTCTAGCAACGCCCCGTTTTGTTTGTTTTTGACTCAGAAAATGCCAAATTGTTTGCAAGTTTTTTTTTCATAAGTATAGCTTTGCTCTAGCACACGACATTGCTATCTTTTTTTGGCTTCTTTTACCAATCGGAACAAAGCAAGGCATGTACAGCTAGAAAGGTAGGAGAAGGCAGGCCTTTGGATCAAAGTACAAGAACACATAGAAAAAGGAAAAGAACACTCCATCTTTATCCCTTCTTATCATCAAAATTCACCAGCACGAGTACACGGCCAGCACAAAACTTCTACTAGCGAGTAATAAGGGACATGGAGCAGGTAGCAATGGCCAATTAATGCACCTAAAAAATCGGTAAAAACAAACAAGAAAATGCAGATCAGGCAGTGAAGAACCATCCAATGGCAAATGTACCTTTTTTTTAGTGAGAAGGAACGGCAAATCCACCTTATACGTTAAACCCTTCCCATAAATCCTAAAGCGCAACAGCAACGCACCCAAAAAAAACTTTCATAAACCAGCAAAAAATTTAGGTACGCATATAATCAAACAGAGAAAATGTTGAAACAAGCAGGACCACATTATAATGCCTCCACACAGAACTCGATGGAAATCCAAGAGAAAATTAAAGGCAAAATCCAATGCATGCATAGATGGGAATAGGATGAAGCTCGAATGGACCTGGAAACGAGGCCCTCTGGATATCAGGGAAGAGAACCTTCTCCTCCATCCTGGCGTGCTCCAGCATCACCTCCATGGCGTCCCCGTACCATCTCCCCACCCTCCTCACCTCGGCGCCCTCCACCACGCCCCTCCCCTTCCCGGCCTTCTTCCCCTCTTTCTTCACCATCTCCGCCACCTTCGCCGCCACACCCTCCAGGTGCCGCTCCGCGCTGCGGTGCTGCAGCCGCACCAGCTGGGCCACCTCCGCCGCCGCCGCGGCCGCCAGCGACTCGCGCGCCGCCGGCCGCTCGGGCGGCGCGACGCGGGCTTGCCCTCGAAGCGCGCATCTACATGGCGCAGCAGCTCGTCAGCGGGGCCGGAGACCTCCGAGTCGGAGGCGGAGAGGCGGAGCACGGGGCGGCCGAGCGGGGCCACCTCGGAGGGCGTGAAGTGCACGGGCATCGCCGCCTTGTACAGGAGCGAGACGCGGAGGCGCCACGCGACGGGGCAGCCGTCAGAGCCGTAGACGCGGACGATGCTCTCCTCCTCGGCCTCGGCGGCGGAGACGGAGGGGGATCTGGCGAGGGCGTAGGGGGACACGGTGGCAGCGGCGGCGGTGGTAGCGGTGGCCGCGCTCGATGGGGTGAGGCAGAGAGACGGGGACCCCGGCGGCGTCGGGCGGCGGCGGCGCGGGGAGGGGGAGCAATTGCCCATGGGGAATGGAGGAGGAAGGGTTTGGGAGTTTGGGGTCGGGAGGCGGAGTGAGGAGCGGGAGCTTCGCCTTGCGTTGGAGAGGAGGGTTGGGAGCCTTGGAGGTGTTGTTGGGGCGCGGGCGAAGCTGGCGGAGGGGACAGTGGGGCCCTCGGCTCGTCGGGGCGGCCTTTTTGGTGCCGTTGTGGATTTTCTTAAGGATATTAGAGCAACTCCAACCTAAACCCCTATATTTTCTCCTAAATCACTTATTTAGGGGTGGTATAAAAATTAGAGGTACTCTATATCAAATTTGTCTCCAACCCACACTCCCTATTACTCATCCCTATTATTTATTTAAACATTATTATTACTTTGCACCTATGAATTATTATTTTAAAATGAATAAAAAAGTGCCAAAGAAAATAATAGGGGCAAAGAGAAGCCCCCCTAAATGTAGGGGTGAGAGAGTACCTCTCTAAAATAGGAGCTTGTAATAAGGGTTGGGTTGGAGCTTAAATTTTCTTAAGTCTCCTTATAATTTAGGATAGGATGAGGTTTAGAGGGTGGGTTGGGGTTACTCTTAGTTTTTTTTTTTTTTGGCAAAATGGATGATGGTGATTTGCTTTTGGAACAAAGTTTTTGGTGGTTTGTGTGTTATGAGTTTGTTAAAATTTTGGATTAGAGTGGGAGATGGAATATTGTCAGAGTTAAGCAGGGATGTGCTGCGAGCGGATGAATGGTGACGGCGATTTTTTAGCACTAAAAGGTATATGCATATCATGTCTTTTACCACAGGAAGATGTGGCAGTCAATACGTGTTTCCTAACGTGCCTAAGGAGAGTGGTCTCAATCAACCGTAGGAGTAGCATGCCTCACTACGATAAATGGTTTTCTGTGCTACCCGGTACAACAGTAAGCTCTTGCCACGCTCGTCTGGGGCCGCGCTGCTACGCTCAATCGACTTGTTGTGGCATCGATCGGCTTTCATGCTCCTAAGCATGACAGTCACATGTGACAGACGTCGTCTGTTATACTTTTCCTTCGTAAAAGAGAGTTAAATTTACAAATAGATACTCCGTGTGTTTTTTATAAGACGTATTTTGATTTTACACAATGATTAACGTTGCGTTGAAATTAAAAAAGATACGAGAAAAAATGACTTAGATGCCCTCATTTAATTATCTTGGAAGATAGAAGATATACTTTGTGTGGGTGGTAATGAATAAATGCATATGGATGAGAGAAAATAAATAGGGGTATAAAAGGAAATGTCTCATTAAATTTATATACAAGTTTTACATTTGTAAACAAGATCATTCAGAAAATAGGCTTTATAAAAAAACGGAGGTAGTACGTGATATCTAACTTTTTTAAAAATTAAGATACGCAATACTAGATAAACAATGTTTTCTAGGGCTTCAAGGTCATTATACATGATCGGAATGTGATGTTCTCCACAATGGATGTATTTCGCGGAAAGATGGGTTTTCATTTTTCCTCCAAAATACCAGCATGATAACGTTATTATGCTCTGGTCGATAATCAGAATCCGGTGGGGGCTTCGGAGGCAGAACTGAACAAGGGATAACCAATGGATACAAGCTATCCTGTTAGTACGAAGAGACATATAATTATGTTCTTCTTTTTTTAATTCCGTCATCATGTGTCTTTAGTCATGGTGATTTGTGCACTGATCCTAATCTAAAGGACATCGATTCAAGTAGGGGGAAAGTTAGAAGAGAAAATCATACCTGTGGTAATTACTGCAATTACTCAAAAGAATATAGTGCATTGCAATTGGACCACAAGAGCTGGTTATTTGCAAACCTTGCGTTAAAAGCTCTTTGACAAATCTTCTTCGTGTACCGCTAGTACTCCATGCTGGTGGAATTATTTCTCTTATTGAGAAAGCAAGAGGTACTACGAGGCAGGTACTCCTATCCGAGAAACGGTGTCACTCGGCAGTCGGTCTCTATTTTCCTGGGATGATTGGCAGTTGGAATTGGATCGTTACTGAATCGGCATCAGCATTTTACTGTCCAGTTTATTCCTCGACCAGTTTGATGCTGGGATTGTTTTGTTGGATGGATCAGATGTTTTAACGACTCAGTCGAAGAAAACACGTGAACACCAAATTTTCGTCCGGACGGGACGAAAGATAAGGTCGCCGATCGTCATTGGCTCATTGCCTCCCGATGAAGCCAAGGCAGCACAGGCCAAAGCAAGAGCAGAACGGAATTTTTCGGTTGGCTTAATTAGCAACGAAGTACTCCTACGAGTCGACCACTACGAGTGTGTTGGGTAGGGATTTAGTTTCTTCAGATTCGTGAACTGGTGAAGCTGAAAATTCTAACTTCATCAGATTCGTGAAGCTGAAGCTGTGAGTACATTAGTGTTTAGATAGATCATCTTGTTTATATCTTAGACTAAAAATATAAACTTAATTCACTTTATTTTAACCTACAAGTTTTAGATTTTAGGTGAACCTAAAACCTATAACTCTACCAAACAAACCCTATCACAGACTGATTCAACAGGGACCGGCGGCCAGGAGGCCCAGCAGAGCAGGTCGAAACGAAAACGCCGAACACGTCGAAGTGTCACTCTGACAATGGCCGATCAGAGAGGTGGGCACTTGGTAGAGACTTTTGGTGGCACGAGGAGGCACCTGACATGGTCTTCGTTCTAAACGGTAGGGCGGCCGCAGCACGGTTGTTCGAAATTGTCTTGGCTCGCCAACCGCACGATGGGCGGCCGACCAAGACGACAATCCGGCCGTGCTTGGGCAATGACCCGAAACAAGCACGCACATGTGTTGTACGTGTGGATGAGCAAATCAAGGAGTAAATGCATAGCTGCATGCATGTGACTAGAAGGAGCAACTGAATCAAGGAAATCGAGAAGAATAAACACAATAAAAATTTGCAGGCCAAAGTCGTTGGGAGGTCTAGGGGTAAAAGACTTGGACATATTTGGTCGCGCGCTTCGAGTTCGGTGGTTGTGGTATGCTTGGAAAGACCGGAATAAGCCTTGGTGCGTTCACTGTCCCTTGTCGCGCCTCGGATCGCGGGTTGTTCATTTAAAGCACTTGTCATCGCATTAGGTAATGGCGAAACAGAGCGGAGTTACGGGGTCACGATGGTTCTGAGGAAAATCTCCAGCAGAGTTGGCGCCCTCGTTCTATGGTGCGGTTAGAAGAAGAGCGCAAGGTCAAGGACATCGACAACCAGAAATGGATTAGACCTTTCGCGCCGGATTACAAAGCGGAATGCAACCGCAGGACTTCTTTCACCTTTGGCAAGCGCCGCAACAGTACAACTCTAGCCACAAATGGAGGATCGATTTGGTGGAGGTGGACACCTTCGGGAATATCCGCAAATTTGGCATCTGAGGACCCGGTTCATAGGTGCCAGCGCAGACAACAACTACAAGATGATCATCGCACGCGCGCGAAGGAAAATGTAGGTTTTTCGCCTGGCTCTTCATCCAGGACAGAATTCTCACGGCGGACAGGTTAGCCATCAGGGGGTGGCCTCATTCCACCACTTGCGCCCTCTGTGGTTTGGAAGAGGAAACCGCATCCCACCTGATGCTCTTGTGCCCTTTGCAAGACGAGTTTGGGCGAGAGTCCTTCATCTCATACAACCGAACCTAACTCCTCCTCGGCGTTTCACGGATCAATCGGCGAATAACTCATGGTGGATCGCCACTCGTCTCATGATCAACTCGTCCAAGAAAAGGACTTTGATGGCTTGGTTATCTACGGTTTGTGGAATTTGTGGAAGGAAAGGAATTGCGAGATCTTCCAAAATGTCTATAGCATGGTGCAAGAGTGGCGATGCAATCATCAGCGGACGTTCGAGAACCGCTTCGTGACCTTGAGATGCTTTGATTTATTCTCTCCCCATCCTTCGTTCTTGATCTAGTATGATGATGTAATCTAAGCTGCGGTGTTGTTTTCCTCTGGTCGGTAGGGTTGTTCTTATTCGTCACTGTTTTGCTTGGTCAAGCGGTTCGTCGTTTCACCTTTATGTAAACTTTGGACTATCTTCTTCTTTAATGCAATTGGCGAGCTCTCCGCCCATTCATTCAAAAAATTGTTTTTGACCGGAGAAAAAAAGTTCTAAATAAATAAAAAAAAATCAATCGTGATCATTTTCTCTTATAGTAATAATATAAACTAGAAAATTTTTTACAGCGGCGTGTCTGTGCATGTGATCCAGATTTTAAATAGATTTTTTTACTGACATTTTAGTTTTTTAATCGTCGAAATAATGAGCGAAAGCAGTTGAAAGAATACAAAATTTTTCGGCGTAACCACGGCGTGCGTCTTGATTTTTAAATCGGAAAATTTCTTTTCTTTTCGGTGGGGATTTATTTTTAAATCGTCGAAATAATGGCGAAAGCGGGAAAAAAATTTGAGACGGCGTTTTAGTCTTTTAATCATCGAAATAATGAAGCGAAAGCAATGAAAGAATACAAAATTTTTGTGCATAACATGATGACGTCTTGTGTAGTTTTTTGTAGAAAAATTTCTTTTTCTTTTGGTTGGCGATTTATTTTTAAATCGTCGAAATAATAAGCAAAGCGGGAAAAAATAGGAGATAGAGTTGTAGAAATATCTCTTTCAACGAATTATCTGGGAAATATTGGAGGCAGAAATTTGGAAAACCGCGATGGGGAAAAAGTCTAGAGGAAAAGCGAAAAACTATTAGAGATGACAACATTCTTTTGTCTAGTCTAACACTCTCTGGCGTTCGAGAGTAATAATACATGTTTAAAAAAATCTCAGAGGCTTGCGGCGTATGCGCGCATCGTTTTTTCGTGAAAAATTTTTTTTTTTCGTGACGTTTTATTTTTAAATCGTCGAAATAATGGTAAAGCAATTTGAAAGGATACAAAATTTTTCGCGGCGTTACACATCACGCGTGCTGTTTTCCCGTAGAAAAAATTACATTTTTTTCGGTGGCGTTTAATTTTTTTAAATCGTTGAAATAATGAGTGAAACGAGGAAAAAATAGAAAGATAGAGTTGTAGAAATATCTCTTTCGACGAATTATGTGAAAAATATTGGAGGCCGAGGGTGGAAAACCGCGATGGGGAAAAAAGAATCCAAAGGAAAAGGTTGAAAAAGTATTAGAAATGACAACATTCTTTTGTCGAGTCTAACACTCTACGTTCATTTGAGTAATAATACATGCTTTAAAAAATATCGAGATGGAGATGAAAAATCGAGATGGGAAAAAGTCTACACACATATTTACATTGTGAAAATATTTTTCAGGAAAATGGAGAAAGGACCTAGGCGTAAGGAGCAAGGACCTAATTATTCGTTTTTGGACACTGTTAGCTATCTGAAAAAATTAGAAAAGGGCTTGTTAGCGATATGAATTTAACGGAGGTTTTTTAAGTAAAATGGCGGCGAGGACCCAAACGCGATAAATCGAAAAATCTTCCTCTCACAAAAATCGCGAAGGACTTATTTGTAATCTATAAGGACCTATCAGTAATTTCGGAAAGCGAAGGGTTTTTGCAAAAATGCCAAGGAGGACACGTGGGCGGCTCTTCTCCGGCTACTCCATGAGCTATAATAAAGGAAGGATGGGTCGGACTGAGCCGGAACCGGCAAGCGAGCCTGAAGCAAATAGGCCGAGGTCTGGGCTCGTCGGCGCAGTGGGCCATGCGGCCGACGCATGAAAGATGATGAAATCGCGGCCGTGCGATTTAAATCCGAAACACGATAGGTCCGTACCGTACCAAGTCCGGTCTGACACGACGCCCTCCTCTAAGCGACTGGACGAGTCGCGTGTGACACTACGGCGCGAGAGGTAAATCTCCTTGACCCGGTCTTGTCTTGTGCCGTTCGCCCGCCCACATGGCACATGGCTGTATCGTTCTCGCGTGCAGTTGGTGCTCCCGCTGTGGCGCGTTCTCGAGGTACGGCCTCCAACGTGCTCTCGGCTCTCGCCGCTGGGATACTGACACCGTACAGCAGGATCCGCTCCAGACACGGTAGCTAATCGCGTTTAACCAATTGCTCGGTAGCGTCCTTATTCTCGTTGGTATCAATCCCTTCTCATGGACTAAGAATCCGAGAAAATGTTCCATGCAAATAAAAATTAATTATATCACGGTCAGCCGCGTTATCTGCTCGCTAACGTGCGGTCTCACGGGTATGGTAAGCCCATGGCCGCAGAGGGGATGAAACGGGAAGTCTCCGATAGGATCAATCTTTTGAAACTGTTTCGAATTTGTTGAAACCTTCCAGAAACTACAACTTTTCAACTTGAAACTTATAGAAAACTCACTTTTTAATCAAAATTTCTTATTTTTGAAACCATTGAAACACTTTGAAAATGCATGGAAACTACATGAAACTTAGTGAGATTTGATGAAATAAGGATGAAAATTTTTCTTGAAATTTTAAGACTTCCTCAAAACCTTTAGCATAATTTATACCGTTGATAGTACTTTTAACGGTATATCGTTTTGTAGCTGCTCCTTTAATATTAGTGTTCCCAAGGCGATTTCAGACAAAAAATGATCGTTTTCAGACAGAATCTGAAGGAATTTTGATCAGTAAGGCCATTCATAGTGCATAGTTTCATTTCCTAGTTTCCAAGAGTGTCACATCAGTTTTTATCTAGGTAACCGTGTATCCTGGGTTTCATCTAGATGAAACTCTCTCACTGTAGGGTCGAGGATGCGCCTAGAGGGGGTGAATAGGCGTTTTACAAAATTCGATCGCTCACTAAACAATTACGCTCTAATCAACCCTATGTCAAAACCTAATCAATTATATATCGGAAGCAATAAATAGGTTTTGACAATTAAAGCTAAATCAACTAGGCTTACTAGTGCACTAACTAAATTAAGTCTCTACACTAGAATTGCTAAATTGAACAATCAATTAATACTAAGCAATTCTAATACATTCAAGCAATTGATAAATATGCAAAAAGTAAATACTTGAATGTAAAGAGACAAGAGACAATCGATGTTTTTCAGTGGTGTTCGGAGATTTACTGGGTCTCCCTAGTCCACGTTGAGGCAAGCCCACACTTGGACCGGCTCACTCGAGCACGCCTCTTTCCACTAGTCGTGGTTTTCACGCTTGCGTGTAGGCTCAACCGAACCTTCACAAACTTGGGGGCCTCTCACACCTCGAGGCTCCGCACGCACGGCGCCTCTGCCAGTCTAGGGTCGGCAACCTCCAAGAGTAACAAGCCGCTCCTCGCTTGAACTTCACAGAGCACAACGAATCGCTCCGGTGATCACCTTTGCTTGGTCAAGCGGTTCGTCGTTTCACCTTTATGTAAACTTTGGACTATCTTCTTCTTTAATGCAATTGGCGAGCTCGCCCATTCATTCAAAAAATTGTTTCGACCAGGAGAAAAAAAGTTCTAAATAAATAAAAAAGAATCAATCGTGATCATTTTCTCTTATAGTAATAATATAAACTAGAAAATTTTTGCGTAATCCTGCTGTGATCAGATTTTCGTAGATTTTTTACGGACATTTTAGTTTTTAATCGTCGAAATAATGGCTAAAGCAGTTGAAAGAATACAAAATTTTTAGCGTAACACGGCGATGCGTCTGATTTTAATCGGAAAATTTCTTTTTCTTTTCGGTGGGATTTATTTTTAAATCGTCGAAATAATGGAAACGGGAAAAAATTTTGGACGGCGTTTTAGTCTTTTAATCATCGAAATAATGGCAAAGCAGTGAAAGAATACAAAATTTTTGGACATAACATGACGTCTGTGAGTTTTTGTAGAAAAATTTCTTTTTCTTTTGATGGCGATTTATTTTTAAATCGTCGAAATAATAAGCAAAGCGGGAAAAAATAGGAGATAGAGTTGTAGAAATATCTCTTTCAGAATTATCTGGGAAATATTGGAGCCGAAATTTGGAAAACCTGATGGGAAAAAGTCTAGAGGAAAAGCGAAAAACTATTAGAGATGACAACATTCTTTTGTCTAGTCTAACACTCCTGGCGTTACGAGTAATAATACATGTTTAAAAAATCTCGGAGGCTTCGGTATCGCGCATCGTTTTCAGTGAAAAATTTTCTTTTTTTGGCGTTTTATTTTTAAATCGTCGAAATAATGGTAAGCAATTGAAAGGATACAAAATTTTTCGGCGTTACACATCACGCGTCTTTGTTTTCCGTAGAAAAAATTACATTTTTTTCGATGGCGTTTATTTTTTAAATCGTTGAAATAATGGTGAACGAGGGAAAAAATAGAAAGATAGAGTTGTAGAAATATCTCTTTCGACGAATTATGTGAAAAATATTGGAGGCAGGGTGGAAAACGCGATGGGGAAAAATCCAAAGGAAAAGGTTGAAAAGTATTAGAAATGACAACATTCTTGTAGTCTAACCTCTACGTTTGAGTAATAATACATGCTTTAAAAATATCGAGATGGAGATGAAAAATCGAGATGGGAAAAAGTCTAACACATATTTACATTGGAAAATATTTTTCAGGAAAATGGAGAAAGGACCTAGGCGTAAGGAGCAAGGACCTAATGTTACGTTTTTGGACACTTAGCTATCTGAAAAATTAGAAAAGGGCTTGTTGCGATATGAATTTAAGGAGGTTTTTCAGAAAATGGCGAGCGAGGACCCAAAGCGATAAATCGAAAAAATCTTCCTCTCACAAAAATCGAAGGACTTATTTGTAATCTATAAGGACCTATCGTAATTTGAAGCGAAGGGTTTTTGCAAAATGCCAAGGAGGACACGTGGGCGGCTCTTCTCCGCTACTCCATGAGCTATAATAAAGGAAGGATGGGTGGGGCGACAGCTGGCGGCAGCGCAAATACGGCATGTCTGGAAGCAAAGCGGTAAGGCAAAACAGCGGCGCGGCGGCCGTCGCGATTTAATCCCGAAACCTGATAAGTCCGTACCGTACCAAGTCCGGTCTGACGACGCCTCCTCTAAGCGACTGGACGAGTCGCGTGTGACACCTACGGCGCGAGGTAAATCTCCTTGACCCGGTCTTGTCTTTGTGCCGTTCGCCCGCCCATGGCACATAGCTGTATCGTTCTCGCGTGCGGTTGGTGCTCCGCTGTGGCGCGTTCTCGAGTACGGCCTCCAACGTGCTCTCGGCTCTCGCCGCTGGGATACTGACACCGTACAGCAGGATCCGCTCCAGACACAAAGCTAATCGCGTTTAACCAATTGCTCAGTAGCGTCCTTATTCTCGTTGGTATCAATCCTTCTCATGGACTAAGAATCCGAGAAAATGTTCCATGCAAATAAAAATTAATTATATCACGGTCAGCCGCGTTATCTGCTCGCTAACGTGCGGTCTCACGGGTATGGTAAGCCCATGGCCGCAGAGGGATGAAACAGGAAGTCTCCGATAGGATCAATCTTTTGAAACTGTTTCGAATTTATTGAAACCTTCCAGAAACTACAACTTTTCAACTTGAAACTTATAGAAAACTCACTTTTTAATCAAAATTTCTTATTTTGAAACCATTGAAACACTTTGAAAATGCATGGAAACTACATGAAACTTAGTGAGATTTGATGAAATAAGGATGAAAATTTTTCTTGAAATTTTAAGACTTCCTCAAAACCTTTAGCATAATTTATACAGTTGATAGTACTTTTAGCGGTATATCGTTTTATAAATTGCTCCTTTAATATTAGTGTTCCCAAAGGCGATTTCAGACAAAAATGATCGTTTTAGAGACTGATCTGAAGGAATTTTGATCAGTAAGGCCATTCATAGTGCGTAGTTTAATTTCCTAGTTCCAAAGAGTGTCACATCGGTTTTATCTAGATAACAGAGTGTATCTAGGGTTTCATCTAGATGAAACTCTCTCCTTTAATAAATTAGAGATGCTTTGAGAGGTGAATAAGCGTTTACAAAATTCGATCGCTCACTAAACAATTAGCTCTAATCAACCCCTATGTCAAAACCTAATCAATTATATGTGCGGAAGCGATAAATAGGTTTTGACAATTAAAACCTAAATCAACTAGGCTTACTAGTGCACTAACTAAATTAAGTCTCTACACTGGAATTGCTAGAATTGAACAATCAATTAATACTAAGCAATTCTAATACATTCAAGCAATTGATAAATATGCAAAAAAGTAAATACTTGAATGTAAAGAGACAAAGAGACAATCGATATTTTTTCACGTGGTGTTAGGAGATTCCGGGTCTCCTAGTCCGTTGAGGCAAGCCCACTTGGGCCAGGCTCCGCTCGAGCACCGCCTCTTTCCACTAATCGTGGTTTTCCGCTTGCTTGTAGGCTCAACCGCTTGAACCTTCACAAACTTGCGGGGCCTCTCCCACCTCGAGAGCTCCCACGGCAGCCTCTCTGGCAGAGTCTGGGAGTCGGCAACCTCCAAGAGTAACAAACGCTCCTCGGCAGAACTTCAAAAGCCTTGAGATCGCTCTCCGGTGATCACCTCGTGCAACACATGCACCAAGGCCTCCCTCAAGTGCTGCACATGCACAAGAGATCACTCAATCCTCCTAATTGCAACACATGCAATTAGTTATCACTCTTTGCTCAAGAATCAAATGTTGAGTGTGCAACACATGCAACACCTCACCCAAACACTCAACAATGCGGCAACCAGCGCCCAAGCCCCTAAGGGGGTATTTATAGCCTACAGAAAACTAGCCATTTGGAGGCAAAATGGGCAAAATCGGGAAAAATCTTGATCCAGCAGGACCTTCCTCGATCAAGCCAAGCCCTCCCACAGAACGTGAGTCGGATTTTGGCTGATTACACTGTGGGGTCCGAGCCTTGCTTTCCGTGGTGCATAGCGCATAGATGAAGTCCTGCCAACTTCAACCGGCCAAAACTCACGTTACGAAAAAAACAAGCAAAAGTAATCCGGTTGCTTGCCGTGGCCAGTCACGGCCGGACCCGGAAGATCGTCAACCCATACATAATTCAACAACAAAAAACACTCCTAACTTTTTACTCCGAACTCAGGTTTGGGTGATTTTTGATTCTATCTGAAAGCTTATCACAAGGCTACAATCTCCAACCATTTTCATGATTTAAGCACTCATAGATATTTTAAATATCACCAAAATCAACTTGCAAAAACACATTTAGCACTCAACTCTAAATCCATTTGCAAAGCGTTTTAAGCAAATCAAGCAGAGATTATGAGATTAATTCCCTAGCCATGTGAAGGTCAACACGAGACTCAGTCAACTTGCCAGCACGAATTTTACTGGCCCTACCCATATGCTCTCGAATTGAGGACTCATAAACCTCGGTTTATTCGCTACAGAACTTGCAAATAACTCAATAAACACAATTTCATGCTTGAGCACTTTTCTCTTACAACACATGCAAAAGTCTAGCTCCAAGCAACATCAAATCAAGGTGCATGAACTCTCTATTTGCAACACATGCAATTCTCTAGTTCCATACCTTGCAAAACAAACTTCAATTTCACACCAAAACCATTTCAACCATATGGGCTCTCTACTTGCAACACATGCAAGCCTCTAGCTCCATACAAACACACAAACATCAAATCATGCTTGAGCTCTCTCCTTTTTGCAACACATGCAAAACTTAGCTCCCAAACAACCACAAGAATTTTGAAAGATTGTTTGAAGCAGAAACCAAAACATGAAGCTTCAACATTTGCAACATATGCAAAAGTGAACTTCACGCATAAAACAACGCATTAGCTTATCCTATTTGCAACATATGCAAATCAGAGTATTATCTGAAAACCAAATACATATGCTCTTCCTTTTGCAACACATACCTATCGGAGCATAAACCAATAACACCAAACATAAATTTAACCCATTACGCAACATATGCCAAATAGTTAACATTATACAAAAGCCAAATCAAAATGATTTGAGCTTGAGTGAAACGTGGATTGGAATCACCAACACATGATGAAACTCAAACTAGGAGAACAACCCCTCTTAATAATGCTGGCGATAAAACCTTAGACTCAAATTTACAAAATCCTTAGCCTATCTAATATTATTCCTTTGTCCATGGCGCACAAGCAATCCCTTTGGGTCTTTATGATCATCGCTTTGATACTCCCGGGATCATCACTCGACTCCTCTTCTTAACCGGGATCCACTTCTTGGCCCCATCACCCTATGATGCCGCCATTAGCATTGTAAGTGTCGGAGTCAAAAAGTTTTAAAAAGGGTTTAAAAGAGACATCCAAAATTAACTACTATAATTGTCGATATATTGTAAAATAGTTAAAATTTTTTCATTTATTTTCAGCGATCCCACACCGTTGAAAAAATCATTTTTTTTGTTTAATTAGGCCGTGGAATCCGATCATGGAAAATAAAATACTAGCATGTGCACCGATAAACAAAAAAAAAAATCAACGGTGTAGAGCCGCTAAAATAAATGAATTTTTATTTCATAGCTAGCACGCATATTCGTTTAGATGGGTCTATTTCCATGTTTTATTAGGACAAGACCATTGTCAGTAAATAAAACGTCAAGGTAGCCACTATAGTAAACAATTTTGGAGGATTTTATTCAATGTAAAGTTAGTGACGTAGTCGTGTAATGTTATTATAATTTGAATGTAACTAGTATAGTGTTAGAACATTATAAGACTATATTTAGTATAGATTTCTATGATATTAATAGAGTACTAGTTCGATGTAACAAAATTTATGTAATCCAACAAGTATATATAACACTTATAGAAAAATTAGTAATTTCAGTCCAAATAGGTGATTTAGATCTTCTACGCATAGAAATGGACGGCCCTTCCACCAATTTTCATGTGTTGATAGCACTGGACGGCTTTTGTTCGTTAGTTCGTGTCCAAATCAACTGCACGATCGATCGACTAAGTCCATGTTCAACGTTCTCCCCCGCTGTCAGAACCACTGCAAGATAAGGCCATCGCCCACAGTAAGTCGTCTCCGAGCCCTTTCAACCTCGCCCACCGACGCAAGCCCTCCTACGCGGGTTGGACCCACCGACCCTCCCTCTGAGCATTGCTACGTATTGAATTTTGTTCATATTTTTTAAAGCCGTTCATTTGAAAGCTTTTTAACAAAAAGCTTGATTTACTAAGAACATCAATTAGCTTTCTGAAACTCTTATGAAACACCAAATTCAATTTTAGTCCGTTAATTTTGCCTAAAACTTTGCTTGAATTTCTTGCAAAACACCAATATAGAGTTTTCAACTCATTTGCAACCTGTGAACCTCCATAAACATAAAATTAATCAGTTAGCTCTCTCCTTTTGCAACACAGCTTTAAGTTATCATATCTTTATTGAAACTATTCGTAACTCATTTTTCAATAAATTTCATTTCAACATGTTGAAAAGCAATTGAAACGATCTTAGACTCAAAGATTACAAAATCCTTAGCCTATCTAATTATACCTTTGCCATGACAAGCAATCCCTTTGGGGTCTTTATGATCATCGCTTTGATACTCCCCCGGATCATCACTAACTCCTCTTTTAACTTCGATCCACTTCTTGACGCCCATCACCCTATGATGCCGCTCATATCCCGTTCTCCTCATCTCATCCATCTTTGGACCTAACTTAATCACAACTCATAAAATAGTTAGTCCAAGATGCACGGTTATCTCAATTATCTCTTGCACTCCATTAACACATAATGGATGCCTTTAGATCAATTGAGCACAACCTAAATCAATTTGAATGATTTAAGTATGTCTTAAGTACAATAATGCAACTCATGCTTTATTATACTTAAGAACTATTCATTGTCCTCAATTAATCACGGAACACCATCAACACATGATGAAGTGTTCTTTAATGATTACTAAGACAAATGAACTCAATTTAAATTAATTTAAATTGATATGAGTATATATTAACTACTCAAGTTTTCATATACTCATGTATATAGTTTCTTTGTCTTGATTCTTATATGTGTCAATAAGAATTAGATCAATACAAAGAGACTTTCAAGTCAAACTATAAACTCCCCCTAAGTGTGTGCATCCATGTGATATATGGATTGGGAAACATGATGCACGTTTTGTGGTTAATACAATGGGGACGTTCATACTTTAACTTGAATCCAAAGTATACAATTTATACTAGAATGAATACGCAAATATACCTTGGGTTTTCCATTTTTCAATGCGATGAGACTAATCAAAGATATTCTAAATAAACAAGTTAGTCTCGATATAAGATTTGTCATTAATAACAAAATCACATTAATGGATAATCTCAATATTAGATTTGTCATTAACACCAAAACCATAACTAGTGAAGGTTGAACTTACACAATTTAGCAGTGCCAAATATGGTGGTTTAAGTAACATTTCTACGCATAGAAATGGACGGCCCTTCCACCAATTTCATGTGTTGCATAGAAATGGACGGCTTTTGGTTCGTTAGTTCGTGTGTGCGTGAACCCGGCCCGATCGATCGACAAGGTGTCCCGTGACTTCCGTCCTTCTCCCCCCTCGCTGTCCAGCACTCGCAAGATAAAGGCCATCGCCCACAGTAAGTCGTCGTTCCCTGGCCCTTTCACCTCGCCGCCCGACGCCGGGGTCTTTTGCTACGCGGGGTGGAGCCCCACCGACGCCTCCGCCTCTGAGCATTGCTACGTATTGAGATTGTTGTTTCCACTATTTTTCTTTGAAAGCCGTTCGTATTTGGAAAGCTTTTTTTTTAAAAAAAATGCTTGATTTACTTAAAACTCACTTTAGCTTTCTGAAACTCTTATGAAACACCAAATTTCACATTTTTGAGTCCGTGTTGAAGTTTTGCCTAAAACTTTGCTTGAATCTCTTGTGAAAACACCAATATAGAGTTTTTAACTCATTTTTGTTAAATGTGGAACTCTCCTGAAACTTGTAAAATTTGCTTAGATTTTTTGCTGACTCGCCGAAACTTTGAGGTATATTGTTTGATGTTTTATTGAAACTATTCCGAAACTCATTTTTCAATAAAGTTTCATTTTTTCAAACATGTTGAAAACGCTTTGAAAATTCGTGGAATCTCTTTGAGACCTAGTGAAACTTTGCTTTAATTTTTGAAAAAAGACGGAAGCTTTGCTTTAATTTTTGAAACTTCCTCAAAACCTTTTGAAACTGTTTCGAATTTGTTGAAACCTTCCAGAAACTACAACTTTTCAACTTGAAACTTATATAAAACTCACTTTTTAATTAAAATTTCATATTTTGAAACCATTGAAACATTTTGAAAATGCATGGAAACTACATGAAACTTAGTGAAATTTGATGAAATAAGGATGAAAATTTTTCTTGAAATTTTAAGACTTCCTCAAAACCTTTTGCATAATCTATACCGTTGACGGTACTTTTAACGGTATATCGTTTTGTAGCTGCTCCTTTAATATTAGTGTTCCCAAGGCGATTTCATGCAAAAAATGATCGTTTTCATACAGAATCTGAAGGAATTTTGATCAGTAAGGCGCATATGGTGAGAGGCATAAGAAATTTTGGTCGGTACAGGGGGGCTACAGTGGGCCCAGAGTCTTCACCAAAAACTACATGGACCACAGTCAATCGGAGTATAGTTTTGTGGGCTATTATTTTAAGCCTAATAATGTACAACAGTTTCTGATATGGACCTGTCTGTTACAAAGAAGTTCAGGTCCAGGGAAGAACTGAAAATTCTAACAAAGCCCACATATATGCAAAGCCACACAAACTAAAAAGAGCGCCCTCCTGGGCCGCCACCTATCGCAACTCGCCCACGTATTCGGCCATTCCCCGCTTGCCCTAAAACGAAAACAACCCACGCACCGAGAACAAGAAGCGCAGCCATGGCGGCCGCCGGGGACGGTGAGGACGCGCCGACGCAGCAGCAGCCGCCCGCGGCGGGGGCTGGAGGCGGCGTGATCGAGAACCTGGAGGAGCAGTGGCGGAAGACGAAGGAGCACGCGGAGACCTACCCGTACGTTTGGGGCTCCTACATCCTCGTCTACGGCGGCCTCGCCGCCTACCTCACCTGGCGCTGGCGCAAGCTCCGCCGCACCGAGGACCGCGTCCGCGCACTCCAGGGCCGCCTCCGCCAGCTCGCCGCCGCCGAGGAGTCGCGGGCGGCTTCCGCTCCTCCTACCCCAACTCCTCCCCCGCAGCAGCCGCCGTCGGCTGGGCCCGCCAAGCCCACCTCAGGCCCGTGATAGAGTAAGCCCCCTTAGCCAGCTTCTGGACGAGAATGTTTACAAGTTACAGAACAATTCCTGCATCGTTCGAGCTCCAGGCAGTCATTGGTTTCTTCTTGCTTAGTAGGTGATCCTGGACCGAAAGAACATAAGGTAGAATGCTAAGTGTTTAGCCGTGGGTGATTCTTTGCTCGTTCTCGAAATCATTTTGAAGAAGGTTAGAATTGTTGTGATTCATGTATGATGATCTTTCCCACGAGGGATTTGGGTTTTTGGTTATGTCAGCAAAACCCTTCTTTGTAGACATTCCACATCTCTTCTTTGCGTTTCACAGTGCTGGTCTAAAGTGATATGCAGCTTCCTTTTCCCACTTCGATTCGTCATATGGCTGCTTGATACTAATATTTTGATCTCGTTAAATCTTGTTGAATCATCATCATTGGAGAAGCATATTATGCGCGCTTGTGGAGAATTTGACAGAGAAAGCTGAACGGACATGCTGTGTTGCTAATTTTGTCCTTAAGACAGGCAGATTGGATTTGGAGGAGAACAATATATATGGTCTTCTGGAGAAATTGACAGATAAAGCTCAACCAGCATGTTAGCATCGGCCTTAATATTACTGCTGATTTCTGGAGCCCTCAACCTAATATTGGCTATAGTAAATTATCAAGCAGCTTTGTAGGAAATAGGAATGTTTAACGTGGGCATCCAAGTGTTCTGCCTCTTTGTTATGCCTGAAATCAATCCAGTTTCAATATTTCTTTAACTTAGCATCCTCAGCTTTATTCTTCTCCCAAATTTAGCAAACTATTTTACATTTTTCCTGACTTACCTGGTGCTGGATAGCTCAAATAAAGTGATTGCTAACTGGCGGTTTAGTTTGCATTTGCTTGTATTACCATGCTCTGTTATACGAATAATTTGCTCCATGCATTATTGTTTGTCGCTGTTGTTGTTGTGATGATGGGAAGACATAAATTCGTTTGCTCAAGGCAATTAATGTACAGTCAAAATTCTACTAATACGTGCTTTGTATAACCAATACTATAATATAAGGTTTACTTTGATGTTCCAATTCACAAATCCTGACTTGGATGCCTAGTTGTGCACATAACATTAGCATACAAACATTCAAGAAGCTTTGTGGGTTAAGTACATTGATTGCATGGGAGGCCCACAACTAGGATATTTATTTACATTCTATCATATCTGGCACTTGATCTTAATTTGGTTCCTCGTCCCATTCGTTACTGTTTGATAATGTCAATCTGTATGGGAGTACAATAATTCCAATCCCATGGGTGCTTGTGAGCTTGTGGGGATGTTGACCAAGGTTGGACTTGTTTGGTACGAAGATGCAACTCCTTTTTTTTCCAATGACAAACGTAAGTAAAGATATGCTCTTGCCCATTTCCATTCTAGAAATTCTGAGCCTTTCCATTGAAAAGGCTACTCTTACTCTGCGTACTTTCCATTTTTATTTCTTTGTGCCACTATGAACAACAACCTATGATTTAATCACTGTGTACCTAGCAATCAGCAGCTGGTAGCTGCCTAGGGTCATTCATTTTTCTCTTTACAAGGTCACGTGAAGCATCTGTCATTAGCTGAAGGAGAAGTGCCCTTAGGCTCCTCTGACGGCATTCTGCTAGGCTAGGCGAGCTCGAAAGGCGAACAAAAACAGCATGTTTAGAAGAAGCTAAGGCATGGTCCTTGCACAGCTCATAACACTGCCGCTATCTGGAGCTCAATCTGCAGCGAAGGAAACAAAATAGTACAAATTGGGTAGGTGCCCAGCTGATGCCTTCTGCTACTCTCTCCGACACGGCCATGTGATCGCCGAACAGCACCCCTGTGCCAAGAACTGCCCTTGATTCCTTTTACCAAGTCTCTCTCTCCTTCTGTTTCGGTTCATGAACTATTGCTTATCACTGTAAATTTACCCCCCTCAAATCGTAGTTTTGGTCTCAGTAAAAAGAAAGGATGTTTCGTTTTTGGAAGAAATTTAACCCATCTGGTACTATATCTCGAGGTGATTGATTTATGTACTCTGAGTCTCTGACCTTGACATTGGTTAGATGTGGTGAGTTGCTTTTTAACTGGAAACAGGTGTCTACAGGCTGATACTGCAGGCACTGCTGTTGTTTATCGCAGAAAAATTTGAAGCACTGTGGTTTATCACATTTTGGTGCTCACTGCTGCTTAACTAAAAGACGGATCGATTTGAGGGGATCACTGGCCAATCCACTCTGAAATGAAAAGACTAAACTTATTAACTGGGAGGGCTGCAGGCGATAATGGGCTTTGTTGGAGGACTACTCCAGATCGACATAAAATCGCTGTGCTCGATCCTGTCTGCCTCACCGTTATCCCTGATAAATTAATCGCTGTACAATTACAGCTAACCTCATGGTGTATGTGTGTGTAACTAATTAAGGAGGCTTGACAAAGATCAACTTCTGCATTGCTTGGCTACCATTATCATTTTTTTAACCTCAGTACTTGGGAGTAACAGCACTCAATTCAATTCGCTGACACTGATGTTTTGGGGGAAGAAATACTTGAGATCCGTTTTTGGAGTTCGTTTCGTTTCAGAGATGGCATTGTCTGCACCAATATTTGTAGCTGTAGGGATGCGACAGCCTCTGAACACAGCTGATGCAACCTCTTGCCCTTGCCTCTCCCCCCATCTACCTCTGAATTCTTAAGGGAAGCGTGTGGTTCTACTTATCACTCTCCCTGCTCCTTAGCTACTACCAATCTCTTGCTCTTCTCTGCTCTGCTCGGAGCTCACCACCACCGTACGGAGGTACGTAGATCTAGTGGCAGTGGTAGCTGCGCGCGTGCACAATGCCTCAGGTCGACCTGGAGATCTTGGTGTGCGGCGTGGCGGGCGCTGGCGCCGGGGACAGGAAGGTGTCGTGCGAGACGGTCATCGCGGGGGGCAGTGGGGACTCGTCGCCGCCGCGGATGCCGCCACCGGACCCCGACTTCCCGCCCGAGTCGATAACCATCCCCATCGGCGACGAGGTGGCCTTCTCGGAGCTGAACCCGATATACGACCGGGACGACTCAACTAAGGGCAGCACCAACCCCAAGTCGGCAGCCGGCGCCTCCAACCCCATCCCGGCCAAGTCACGCTCCAACTCCACGCGCATCGCGGGAGCCCCGGCCGCGGCCACCACGTTCTTCGGCCTCCCGGCCAATATCCGCCCAGCGTTCACCCGGCGCCGGCCGTCGCAGGGCCGGATCTTGCCCGACAAGCGCTCAGGCGGGGGCGGAGGCAGCGGCGACGGCGAGGAGCCGAGATCGCCCAAGGTGTCGTGCATTGGGAAGGTGCTCTCCGACCGGGAGCGGTGCGGCCGGCGCCGGCACGGGAGGTGGTGGCGCGGGGTAGTGGCCGTGCTCTGGTGCGGCGGCGGTTGCGCTTGCCGAGGAGGTGGTGGCGCGGGCAAGAAGGTGGCGTTGGAGGATGACGAGGACGTAGAAGACATGCCGGGCATCGCGGCAATGCGTAGGTTCAAGTCCGGGAGAAGAGCCGCTTCGTGGGGGGAGGAGGCACTGGCAGCGGCGGCGGCGGCTGGCGAGGAGGAGGACGAGAGCCATGAGGCTGAGCAGTGGCCCCGACGACCGGTAAGTTAGGTTGCTGCGAAGGCGGGAAGCAGTACGCGCCTGGTGGGACCCACCGTCAGTGACGGTGGTTGGCTTGTGTGTGGTCGCCAGTACGTGAGCTCAACTTGTCTCGAGCTGTACCCGAAGGATGGGCACGGCTTGGCGTTGGGGGTAGATGGTGATCGGTGACTGGCCTAGAAATGCGAGTTTTGGAATTTCGGTGGTCTTTTGCTGCTTGGAATTTTGCACTTTGTATCGGCCAGACGAACTCAACTTGTTCTGTTGTTGCCTGTCGCGTGCAGCCAACGATCCATGTACATACCCCAAAAAATTAACAAGAGCACACAAGGTGCTGCTTCATTCGTGTTTCTCTCTGTGATCCTATGCTATAAGTCCCTGTGACAACTCTATGATCTGGGCGATGTGCAGTGATTGTCTTTCCTGTATCATGTGGTTGCACGTGTTTCTCGGGGCTCTCAGGCCCATTAAAAAGGTGATAACTGTTCTAGTCGATTCTTATTTTTTTTCAATAATAACTTTTCTATATAAAATTTGTAAATCTAGCTGTCTCTTTTACCGCAGAAAACGCGGAAGAAGGCACTTATCATCTACCGCGTCATCAGAGCGCAGGAACCTGAGATGCCGCAGAACTAGAGCACAGGAGGTCAATGGTGCAGCAATTGGCGCTGAGCGTGATAGCAGGCGGCTGCCACTCTTGGGTGGCGTAGAAGCGGGCGTAGCCACGGAGCAGAAGCACAAGAGTAGGCGTGGCGTGAGCGGGAGCGATCATATGGTACGCGAGAGGGAAAACACGAGAGGTCCTTCCGTCGTGAGTAGAGTTCTTGATTTTCATTTTTGTTAGAGGAAGCTATTTTTATAAAAAAACAGAGAGAGTGAGCAAGGGGCAGAACAGTGATCATTTCCCATCTAACCGTGACTTAGGGGTAAGTGGCGAGTGTCAGTCACACCTGCTGCATCAACTCCAGTGAAACGTACCATTGCGCGGCGAACGTTTTTTTTTGCCGCCGTCGACGTCTGCACCTACCGTGAATTCGTGATCCAGAATAGCAGTGTGGCAATCGAGGAGGTTGCGGCTGGATTGCCGTCGCCTTCTAGCCTTCTAGGATGGCGTAGCGCATTTCGATGCTGCGACGGGTCGTTTTTTTATATATATTTAAATATCTCATAAGCTATTTAGTATTGTAGTTTTGGTAACCAAGTGTATATTATCAGATATAAGAATAAAAGTAAATATTTTATAGATAAATTAATGGTCTAACGGTCAGAGTTTGTACAAAAAAGTACGGTTTGCACCAGATACATTACAAAATACAACCACAGGAAAGACTTGAGCAGATAGATCAAGACATTTAAAACCAAACACTATCGCTATCGATTGACTCCTGAAAGTTGTCATCTTCTTGAAAATCTAAGGAGTGGTAGGAGACAAGGATGAGTACAAACAGTACTCAATAAATCACACGAAAATTATGAATATTACATGCAGGGATAAATCAGGGATTAGCATATGTTTTAAATATTGTGGATGCAAATTGTTAAATACCAGTTTTATTTTATATTTGAAACACAAACCAAAGACCAGATCATATCATAGGGTTTATTTGCAAAGTTCAAATATACGACAAGTTTTATTTATGAAAACTACTTGAGCGCGGTTATAGAAATCACCTTAAATTAACCCAGCTTCATTAACCGGAAGCACGGCGTATTCGAATACCATCGATATCACTCTACAGAGCTGCTCAACTTTACCCACAAAATATCTACAATCGTAATGCCACGTAAGTAACATGCAACTTAAATGCATACGGCGGACCGAAATGATCATAACCTTTCATTGAATTCCCCCTCTTTAGTCCCTACTTAATAGGTTACGAGAATCCACAGTTTCCAGGACCCACTGGCCAAGGCGGGAGACGCGATCTAGTCACTGCGGATACCTACTATTGCGAGAATCGGCGAATGACTACCCTATTCTCGTTCCACCCCGATCGCTCTGCGATCCATTTACCCAAGCGATAATGATAGCTACCACCTATAGGTATTCTAAGGGGAAACACAAGATATCGGGCTACGTTAAGACAGATCAAACAGGGTTGATCGGCCCAACTTATGGTTGAGCGGGAACTGAAATTATTTATTTTGCCAAGAGGGTCGGTCCTTAAGTATCTGAGACTTAGCCCATCCCACACCACCAACCATGGTACCCACTGAACCAACCACCAGACCAATACTTGTGCCTCGTCATCGGTTGGGGGTCGAACTGACATCCACCTCATGTGGGCAGGCCAACGCTGTCCTCTTGATTGTAGCAATTTTTAAAAATCGCCCGATTCATCTCTCTGAGATTTTAAGTAGATGAGCTAAAAGTGGGATTTCACTAACTGCTAATCCACGATGGTTCAATATTTTATAGTCTAGGGTTACAATGGAATTAAGGCGTAACAACAGGTTGAGCATTGGGTCATATCTAATCATGTCATTCGAAACTATCTCCTTTTCTAGTTTTCTAAAATACCAGAAAATAATGCGATAATTAAAATACATAGTACTGTATTTAAAAAATGGGATTATTATGTTCAAGGTGTGGCTTGCCTTGCAGGGTCGTGGGTTCTCCTTGAGGGAAGTATGTGTAGTCGTGGCTGGCTGCTGACAGCTTCTGCTCCGAGTATGGCTCCAAGAACTACTCCTGCTCTGCGTACTGCTCCAAGGGTTGCTCTAACGTCGGATCTAGCGCGAATAAGCAAAGCCAATAAATAAATGAATAAAAACATAAAAAAACGGAAAATTGAAACGGAGGGAGAATGACCGGAAATGGGATGAAGGGGCATTTTGGAAATTTTTTGGATCTGGATTGGCAGAACGAAGATCATTTTTTGACTCAGCGGCTCGAACTGGTTAAGAATATGTATTTTTGGGTATTTTTTGAAATTTTGGGAATTTTCTAGAATTTTCAATCAATTTTCGGATTTTAAATAAAAATTAAATCCGAAATCAAAATAAAAATCCGGAAATTATTTCAGATGTGGGTCAAGATTTACACGCAGACCAACCTTGTCTTGGTCCATTCTGCACTGGCCTGACTCACGGCACATCTTATTTGGAGCGAGCCGACCTCTGGACCCAGGTTGCTAGCAAGCGAGGTGGCGACTAGACGCGGGGAAGAAGCACGGGCACGGGCGAACGACGGTGCCGAGGAAGAAAAGGAGTAGCGGGAAGGGAAGAGGAGAGCGCGGGGAAGGAAAAGAGGTGCTCACCCACTCGGGACGGGGAAGGAATGAGCTAGGGGATTTTATACTCGTGCGGGCGGAGAGAGAGAGGAGGCGGGGGCAATGAGCTTGCGGGGGCGGCGGCGGCTCGAATCGAGGTGCTCGAGTCTTGGTGGGGAGGGCTCAAGGTGGGGACGGACTGCACTCGAGAAGTGACACGCGATGGCAACGCGACAATGCAGCAGTGACTGGCGATGTTATGGGCGACGACACGGAGGTGGAAGGGACGGGGATGTGATGGGGTGGAAATTTGGGCCAAGGTGTGTGGGAGGCCAGCCTAGCTATGTGAGGATGGGCTATGGCGGCGAGCGGTTTGGGAGAGGAAGTGGGAGGAGGAAAAGGTGGTAGGGAAGGGATCGGTAGGAGAGGAAAAAGGGAAGCGGATGGGGAGAAAACGGAATCCGAAAAGGGAAAGCGGAAAAACGGGAGACTTTCCCAAAACGAAAAGTTTGCAAAAGAAGCTCAAATAAATTCTGAAGAAAATAAAATAAAATCCAAATAAATCCAATTAAATCATTTTGAAAATTTTGGGATTATTTCAGATGCTGGCTGCTACGTCATCTAAGCCTGGTACGAGTCTTTAAAAAAACAACAACAACAACAACATCATCGAGAAGCCTCGTATCAACTATTGAACATTTGAACTCCGTGGCATGTATGGCTCGTCTGAACGAACGCTGAATCGTTCAAACCCGGCCTTTCAGGCATGGAATAGGCTTCCAAAACGTCTACAAAGAACACTGGTTCCCAAACACCTTGGAATAGATATTAGTATACAATAGGTTCCTAAAGTTACCGCTGTTTATTTCTGTCTACACTTTGCAGATTTGGCAAACAGGCCCTTTGGAGAAGAAGCTCGGCACCGTTGGCGATAGTGTGCTAATCTTTCATGCAGCCGCATTTACATCTAAACAATTATAGATGCATGATTCAACAAATAACACGAACACAAGTACAAAGTATGTTTGATACCTCTCGAGTAAGAAATCATTTTTCGTGCCAGATGCATATGGGAGCCCAAACAATATGGGCTTTAGGCCCGAGTGCTATATGGGCTTTAGGCCTCCATTGTGATGCAATCTCAATCATCGAGATTCCTGGGCACGACAGCTCTCCGTTTCATTACTTTGCATAAGACCGAACTACTTTCGTTCTGTGCTCTGATTTCTTGGTGGTACGCGAATAAGCGAACTTTTACCCCGACAGCATAAATGCTTCTGTGGTTCTGTGCGCCAACACGATTTGAGGTAAAAGGTAACAAAAAGAGAAAACTAGCCATGGGTGTATTTGGTAGAACTCCAGTTTCAGCTTCACCAGATCCATAAATTTAGTGGAGTTAGGTATTTCTAACCCCACCACCAGATCCGTGGAGGTGGAGCTATGAGTACATTAAAAGTATTTAGATGGATCTTGTTTACATTTTAGATCAAAAATATAAATTTAATTCACTTTATTTTATTTTACAAGTTTCAGATCTCAGATGAAGTTAGAATCTGAGATTTACCAAATAAGCCCTAAGTATCGTCATAAAGATGTATAAATAAAAAAAAATATCATCACATGTGAGGCTAACAAGTGGCCTCGTGACCACATGTTAGTGATACATCGATGTTATTTTTCAATTTCGATGATATTTGTGATGGTACGGAACAATTCACCCCAAACGAAGAAGAGGCAACTAGAAATAGCAGAACATACGAAATTAACAGAGCTCAAGCGTGCGAGAAGAGCCAAATTATTAGTCTTTACCATTTTGAACTCATAAAGATTCAACCTGGAGTTTGTGCCAAAAAATGTTTCTCTGAAATTAAATATAACCAACACTACACCACATATACTTCATCTGTAGGTATTAATCAGTGTCCAATCTGCTATGAATGCTATATTGCTACGATAAATAAACATAATAACCTCACCAAGAAAAGTAAAAAAAAATGATAGCAAACAAGTTCTATGAGCTCAACCATGTACTTGCCGTTGCTAAAGAACCAGTCACAGCCACTTCTTTCACTGTTTAGCTCGTTCTTTCAGTTTTTAGTGTGACTTGACTGACTGATTAACAATAACAAGTACATGGGCAAGCTAGCTAGTACATCAGGCTCATCTAATGGCTTCCTCCTCCTCCACAATTAGTGCAACTACAATACAGATCTTAGCGTCCATTCAGAACCAGAAATATTATCTCCTGCATCATAAAAAAGAAGCACAATGAGCAAGAAGTTTAGATTGTAGAGTGCCTGTTCTCTGAACACACACAAGTTCACTACATAAGCATCACTAGCATTGGATGAACTACGTGTTCCTTGTATGCCATGTATGCACCAGTAAAAAGAGATACTTGCATAGCTTCATCTAGATGACCAAATAGGCAAAAATACCACTACAGGGACAGGCATAGAGGGCTAGGTTAGACGGTAGCTGCACATCCTGATCCTGGGAATAAAGCCTCCCAGCCCCTCAATCACACAATGTTACATATGGAGCAGTGCAGCTTTAGAATAAAAGTATCAGACAAAAGAGTAAATATTCCACAATCCACTCGTACGCCCTCTTTCGAGGAGGCGCTTCCACGTTTGCATGATTATATTAACACGACGAAACAGGCAACGGCATGATATGATTCGGAACAAATTAGTTCGTTGGCTTTGAGCTCTCCAAAGGGTGCCCTACACTAGATGAAACTTCATTAGCTGGTGGTCGACAACTTTGATGACCCATGCTTGCTGCAGACAGGGACAATACTACCCTATCTGAAAAGTCTCTATGCTTGTTTGATTCTTGAAGGTGACGCAAAAATTTCGACGGTTCTCCATCGATAGACGGGTCAGTTGCCTGCAGCAATGGCACCGCACCGCACAAAGGCCCGCAACAAACAGGGATGGAGCCATCCATGGCAGGCGACCCTAGCGCATACACTAACTAGTCATCTTTTCACATGGCACACCAGAAGCTAGAGGCCAAAGTGCGGAGTCGCCGCCAGGACATGACCTGTTACCTAACCGCATGGAGCTAGCGAGCCTGAGGGCAACACATTACACACCCACCGTTCGGTTGGAATTTTCATCTAGTCATATGGTACTCGATCCGCTTTCTGCGCACTATTTGACATTAAAATGCCGTATCAGGTATAGAAGAAAGCTGGCTGAGATGAGTTTAGTTGTAGTTACCTCGGTGTCAGGACAATATATGCATCGGCCGGCTCTGATGAGTGGATATGACAACTCAGACTGGATGCGTTAGTCAGAAGGGAACCACAGATCAATCATTCGTGCGGCTTTCTTTCTGCGCGGTACTCCGTGGAGGAAGCTCAGAGGAATAATGCAGCGAGTAGGACAACCACCCCCGTCCCAAACGTTATCTGCAAGAAGAAGAAAAAAAATAAAAGATGAGCAGGCCTTCATTTTTGTCAGTGACAGAACAGAATGAGAAGTTGAATTCCTGTGCCTCCGAAAGTACTAGTACTATTAAGAAGCTTCAAAAACCATGCAAAACGGCGGGTAAATGTGTTACAGATTCTTCAGTCAAACACTCTAAAATGCCCGCGCTTTCTGCGATGCCCGTCTATCTATCGACCACCCTTTAGGTGTTTCCACATCTTGATAGGTTTGTGCACAAAGGGAAAAAGGTCGATTTTTCAGATCATTGCGAGAGGAATAAGAGAAAAGCGAGAAGAGTTTTTGGAGAACCTCACTTTCATGCCAAATTTTGGAATCCAGGCCTACCCCATGGTTGATTTCGACGTTTTTGTATACAAGGTATCGTTAATTAGCATGAGAAAACTGACACCAGGAGTTAATACTGGCAGTAGTTTCAAAGATGCTGTTCTTACCGCCAACTTGGAAGCGGAGGAGAACATGGACTGCGAGTACGGGTCGAACGACCCTGCCGACCCGCCGCCGGAGCCGGCGTTGATCGCGTAGACCGGAGAGCCGTTGGGGTAGAACAGCCCGTAGTTCCTCTCCGACGTCGGCCCTGGCTTCATGTCCTCGTTGAACAGCGCGAACACGAACACGTCGATGGGCACGTCGGGCTTGAGCGGCGTCCCCTGGTTCATGGCGATCCTCTGCATGAGGTTCCCGTTGTACGCCGCGGCGTTCTGCACGGTGGCGCCCGCCTCGTCCTCGTCCCCCTTGGACGGCCACCCGGTCTCCGAGATCCTCACGCCGACGTCCGTGTGGCCCATGGCCTTCATGGCCGCGTACACGGCGTCGATCTGCGCGTAGAGCATGTTGTCGTAGGTGAGGTTGGTGTTCGGGTCGCGCACACCGGGGTTAGGCTGGAACAGCACGTACGGCAGCGCCACGCTCCCGGGGCTCGCCTTGTAGGCGAAGAACGGGTACGCGTTAATCAGGAACGGCGAGCCCGTCTGCCCGTGGAAGTCGAGAAGCGGCTGGATGTACTGCGCGAGGTCCTCGCGGAACGCGCCGGACGACGGCGGGTAGCTGGTGCCGAGTATGTTCACCGAGTGCGCCGACGAGACGGTCACCTGGCCGCTGAGGCCTAGGTCGCCAAGCGCACCGTTGATCGCCTTCATGGCGGGGAGGAGGCTGGCCATCATGCCCGTGTCGTTGCTGGAGAAAACCTCGTTGCCGACGGTGATGCAGGTGATGCGGGTGGCCGGGAGGAAGGGCTGCACGTGCTGCGAGATCCACTGGCGGGCGGCGCCTGGGTTGGTAGCCATGGACTGCAGGTTCTCGTTGCCGATGGCGATGATGAACTCCACGCCGGTGTTGGCGAAGGACGTGAGCACCTTGGGGTCCGCATCGTAGAGCTTCACCTTGTTCACGTTCAGCGTCCGGAGGAGCCCCGCCACCTGCGTCGGGTCCGGCAGGTTGTTGGCGATCTGCCCGTAGTTGATGCCGAACTTTTGCACCGCCGTCGCCACGTCCACTGCGATACACCGCGGGCTTAACAGTAAGCAATTACCTTGCTGTTTTGCAATGTTCCAAAAAAATTATCTTTTTTGTTTGGTCATTTGAATTCTCTGGAGAACAAGACTTTTTTAACGAAATTGAATTTCTTTTTCAGATAAAGACATGGAATACTTTAGGTAGGAAGTCGCTTTCGCGATTAATTTGAAGAAAAAATCGTTAAAAAAAGGCAGCCTACTAATTTATAATGAATGCGAGCAGATGGGATTAACATGAGAGAACAAGGGTGAATTCACAAGTGTATGGTTTCAGCAAGAAATCGTATAGTGGCGCGGGAGACTTTTAGCATTAATCAGAGCTGACCAAGCAAATCGGCTTAATTAACTCTAGGATTTACAAGAACGGTTTGCTGGATCTCAGGTCTCCATACTCTGCTTCCCAGCTTGTCTCAGTGTTGTTCTTGCCGGAATCGCACAGCCCAGAATTCCATCTGGTCGCTCTTCAGATTTATCGAAACAGAATGGAAAAAGGATCTTATCCGATTGGAATGTGAACAAGGTCGTGCACAGAACTCCAAAACCGGCATTCACGACGACTGACGTACAGAGGGAACCACAGGTTCGTCATGGGACTAATCAACATCAATGGCGGCAGAGGCGGAGCGCGAGCGAGAAGAAAAGGAAAATCCATAGCAAAAGAAACAGGGAACGAGCGAGAGTGGCCACTGGATGATTGCTCACCTGAGAAGAGCGAGAGCAGGAGGCAGAGCAGAAGCGAGGAGGCGCGGACGCGGGGCTCCATTTGCGTCTCGCCTTCCCTCTCCTCCTCCTCCCTCTGTTCTTCGCTGATACGGATCCTCGGGATACCGTCCCTCACCGCCCCCTTCCGTTTTTGTAGCAGCACGAGTACAATCGGTTACGGCGCCGCCTCGCAATAAATGTGTTTACCGATGTGCAGAAATAGAGAAAAATATCTCGGTGGAAGTCGGCGTTGCTCCGTGCTCCGGCTCGCTGCATCACCGGCACTGTCCGGCGTCTTGGACCGAGTATACGTACCATTTACGCTTCGTGCACCTACGGCCCCCTTTCTTTGCGGAGACGTCAGTATTTGCAGCGAGCTTCCAATTTTGTTTTCGGATCACATCTCGAAGATATCGAAATCCAATATTTTGAATAAATTTAAAACCAAAATTTCAAAAAAAAAGGGAAAATATGTAAAAAATCGCGCAAGCATTTATCTACATTTTCTATCTGTTTGAATGCAAAATACTGAATATTTGCACAAGTTAGATAAAAACAAAATCTGCAATATTAGATCGAAGCCTTGAAAAGCAAATCTGTGTGTTAGATGTACTAAGGCTTATTCACGGTCGTTCAGATCTTGTCACAATATCCAAAGTTCGCTATGTCATATGATATTATAGAAGATACAACTATCCCAATGCATGATATCATGGATTGTTTCTTAGTCCCCACAAGATAATTAAATGCTAGATGTGTGTGAGAGTATGAATTGTGGTACTTAGATGATTCAAGTTTCAATGTCTATGATTTACGTGCTTTGCCAGTGGTATCTTCCTCAAGATCTGAACTTTCTTCTCTCTCTTAACTCTCTTGCATTAAATGGATATGTTATCATCAAAAACATGCTTATGTGTTTGCGTTATGCAATTAAAAACAGAAGACTAATAGCTGGGTATGTAACAATACCATGTAACAATTAGAGAATAGCCTAATTAAGCATGTCAGTTCTAGCCAGGTCTTAGTAACTGTTAGTCCCTAGTAATAAGTTGAAAATGTTCAGAGCAGACAGAGCTGTTAGTCCCTTGTAAGAAGTTGATTCAAGGTGCCTTTTTCTTTGGCGAGATAGGATTTGTAGGTGTAGCAATAACTACTGGAGGTTATGTGTGCTAAACCGAAGGACCAATCATAAATCGTTAAGTTTTGAGATGTTACTGTTCAGGACTCACGAGTTTGAATTATTTCAGTAAAAAATGTACTACAATGAGAAGATTTCACATTGGCAGGTAGTTTTAAGTACATAGGCTTAAATTCTTCAACTCTAAGTGGATTTATGAATTCAAATATGAAACTGAAATGCTCAATATTTGCCTTGGACAATTAATTGTGTACTTTCAAATCTTACCTTGCATGTACCCTTTAATTCAATCTTGTGCATACCTGGCCTAACTTTGGCAACAACTGTCCCCCACATATTTACAAGATACCACCATCCTCTACACCGTTTGATGTCATAATTTACAAATACCACCATCTTGTCAAAAACAACAAAATCTGGTCAAAAAAACACAAGTTTCGGTCAAAGCACTGTAGCAATTTATTTTTTTTATTTCGCTGGGATTTAGAATCTCGTCTCCAACCGAAATCTAAAATCTCGGCCGAAATTTCGCCATGATTTTGAACCTTGATTTTGCATCACCCAAATGGTCAGGTGTCTGGACCAGGGTCAACAAAATTGATCGAAAATCGCGAAAATCTCCCTATCAAGCCGGTTCGAAACCCTAAACCGATCAGTAAACAGGTCAAATAAAAAAATAGAAAAATTTATGTCACATAAACCGGTCAAAAATCGGTGAAAATCACTCAAAAAATCGGCCGCAAGAAAATTTCAGTTCGCTAGTCGATTTCCAAAAAAAACCGATTGATTTTAATTTTTTTCCCAAACCATTTGATTTTGAAATCCTTCGGTTGGTGATTTTCATGATACATCGGTGCCGCTAGATCTTTGATTTTCAACCTCGATTTGGTTTTATAAACCCTGATCTGGACTCTGGAGTCTCTGGACTATGCAGCGACCAAAATTAATCATGCCATGCTTCCACAAGTCACAGCCCCTCACACGTGTGCTAGAAGATTGGTCATTTCGGCCATTTGTTTCATATGATTTAGACACTGAGGAGGCCATTTTAACGTTTTTTGTTCTGGAAAGGATATCTTTAAGAATTCTGATGGCCATTTGTCCATGGAGTTGGCACAATCAACGGTCAACGTTCAGCCTTGTCTGGTCTGAGGAGGAAGTGCATAAGTTGGGCTGAACTCTTTTATCTCTTATCGGAAGAGGAAAGAATCCAAGTTAACCTTCTCCGGTTTTACACTGGATGACGGTTGTACTTCTTCAGTTGATCTGAATGGCCGTTTTGCTATTTTTTTTGGGAACTTATCTTTTCAAGATACATGAAGACAAGATGGAGAGGGATGCGTGGAGTTCTTCGCTTTTCTAACCCCCCCTCACAAGCTAGGAGTTCTTCTGAGCCGAGGGAGCATGACAGCGAGGTGGGTCTAACGTTGCTACTGTAGTTATAAAAAGATACCGAGCTTCTAACATATGGCATGTGACATGTGGCTAAATGTCACTTGTCGAGCCTTTTGCAGTTAAGAAGATAGCTATTTTTATAAATTTATTTGGAAGAGTGTAGATTTTTATTTATATAGAAAAAGAAGAGGTCGTGAGGAAACTAAAAAAGTTAACGCTTCGAATGCTAGTCTTCCGCAACAAATGCAAAACAGTCGCTCTGGTAAACAAAATCAAAGAAGATTGTCAACGGTGGAGATCGGCGGGGCGGTGTGCATCGATAGGCTCTTCTAGTTTTCAGAAGCGGTGACTTTGGCCTCGTAATTCCCTCCCAAAGTACTCCTAGGTAGCGGGTGGAGTTTGTTCTGGGTTGTTCTTAATACAAAAGATGGGCAGATCTCTTGCGTGTTCTCGCGAGAGAAAAATCAGATTTCTCTTGAATTCAATAAAAAAGGAAGTCTCTGATAGGTTTTGACATGTCTTGTTGCGGGTATGATTGATTCCATGATAAGGGAATAATTCTGGTAGCAGTTGTCGCGTAGGGGTGGGTAGCATTGCAGTAAAGTTCTGAACATTCACTGAAGTGTAATGTTTTGACATTGTTTGTTTTATATATTAAAAGCTCACGATAGATGTTAAGAAAAAAATAAATACGCAAGAAATTCTTATAAAAAAGCAAAACATTTATCCCCTAATCGGTGGACCTACTGTTAGCGTCAAAATGTAGCAAGACACGACCAATTTATTAGGCTAAAAATAAAATAGGATATTTTCGGCCGACATTGGTTAAAAGGGTAAGTTAAGGACAAATCTATCTATTATATATTAAAAGCTCATGAGAGTTGCTAAGAAAAAAGATAAATAGAGTAGAAATTCTTATAAAAAAAGCAAAATATCTATCCCTTAATCTAGTGGACCTGCTGTTAGCGCCAAATTTTGGCAAGGCATGACCAAATTTTTAGGCTAAGAATAAAATTGGATATTTTTGGCCGATATTAGCTAAAAGGGTAAGTTGAGGAAAAATTAGGATAATAGCCGATATTAGTTCTATTGTAGGAACTTAAGGCCGCTACGAATTATGATTGACAATGCATCGGAGAAGGAATACGATCGACCTACATACTATAAAAGGGACAAGAGATGGGTCAAGAAAAACAACAGTCAATCAAACAAATCGCATCTCCTGTTTATCTACTTTTTCATGTCAACTACGAGTAGCCTTGTAATTTAAATATTTTGTAATTCGTCATTGATCAACAAAGTTGTGCATCGTCGATTATTGATCTTCTTCGGTTACACCAGATTTGGTTTTCTCCGATTTTGTTGCACATTATCTTTTTCTGGAAAATCTATCTTTATCAACCATTTAATCAGCTCTAACAAGTTGTTTAGGTTTACCATTACTTTCTATTTAATCGGCTTTGAATAGCTATTTAGATCCTTGTCGATCATCATATTAGATTGACTTTGAGTGTATTTTTCATCAATCTTGCTGATTGGAGGATCAAATCGGCTGGCACGCCTCAAACCAAAATTGAACCTGGCGTTCGTGCGTGTTTGAGCTGATCAATCTTTCGTCGTATTTTTCGACGTCAACACCACCCTTAATCTGGTGGACCCTAACTAAGTTGAACTATTGTAGTCATTGAATGCTATTATTTAAAGAAAAAAAAATCTAAACTTCTATCTAGCATAGAGTTATATAGCTTAGATTAAAAGAAAGATCCATGCCAAGTAAAAGAAAAAAATAAATTCAAATAAAAAATTAAAAAGATGAACTCCAAATTAAAACCCGTACATGGATAGAATTTGAAATAAAAATTACCAGTTGGATTTGTATACGAATTCTAATCTAAAACCGATATCTAAATTAAAAATAACAATATAATTAACATAAATTCAGAATGGATAACAAAAGGAAATTAACCATTGGATTTTAAATATAAATTAAAACCTAAAATTGGACATTAAATAAAAATAATAACAAAATAACGAAGAATACAAATAAAAGGAAATTAGGAACGTTTTTAATTCCATGCTAAGTGAAAATATAAATTTTGGTTTTATTCATAATTAAAATTTCAAAACTACACTAATTTGAGAAAAAATATGGTAAGGAGTTCGATTTGTATAAATAAAAATTATTAACTACTATGTAATAAAAGTTGACGGCATAATTTTTATGGCCGTTAAGAAAATATAGAATAAGATGAAATTTCTCAAAAAGATAAAACATTCTGAATCTTTTTTTGATGGACCTGGATGGAATGAAGAGATTAAAAGAATGATACATCGACATATGTTCACTCAGCTATACCAGTATAAGCAATATGATGTGCACTAAAAGAAAGTAATAAAAGGAGAGATAAGCATTCTAATAATGAAATTAAGAGATAATGATATCAATAGAAAATGTTATGTTGTGCTACATATATTATTTTGCTACGCAAGTATTTGGGAAAGAAAGTTTCGATCACATGTGACAAATATTGTGAAACAGAGGAAGTATATTTTATCCTATAATATATAATATCAAAATATCACAAATGGAATTCTGCAACAATGTATTTTCTTAAAAATAAAATCATATATATATTATCAAGTCATTTAAATATACTTTAAAAATAATACATATACAAGTGCCTGAGCCACCTTGCTAGTTAACCAAACTTTAGAAGATTTGGTCTGTAGCATGGACCAGGGTTCAACTTCTCGCGGTAAACCGCTCGGTTACCGTGAAAACCGAGCCTACCGAGCCGGCTCGGTAATACAAACCGAGCGGTTTACCGCCCAAACTCAAATCCAAATTCAAAAATTTCAAAAAATTTGATAAAATTTATTCAAAAAATTCCTAAAATTAGTATTAATTCCTATATTACTTATGGTGCAAATTTTTTTCAAAAAACATGATGTTTGGAGATGTTTTGGAGGCATTACAAATGTTGAAAATAGAAAAATCAAAAAAAGAAGAAAAGGTGACACGTGGTTTGGGCCAAACGTGCTATGGGTTTGAGTCATGATGAATTGATGATAAATAACATGACGGATGAATATTTTACCAGATGGATACACCAAAGAAGTGCAAGGTCCCGACTCGGTTCTTTGTACTTGTTGATGTGAAGGCAAAACCTAATGCAAATGTTAAAAGTCCACTTGATAGAGAGTTTTTCAACAATTTCCTAGAGGTAGTTATTTCAAGTCTTTGGTTTACCTTTTCTTTAATCTTCTGTTGTTCGAATTTGGTGAGAATTTTATTTTTAACAAAGACCTTTGTTAACTCTAGATGCTCGCCTACAAAAAAGTTATGATCGAGGACTATCAAGAAAAAGCCTTACATTTCTGTCCATGTTATGCACTTGCGGACAATGAAAAAGCTCTATGGTTCCTACCTTCTTGGACACCCCACAGACAAACTTAAAAAAAATGAGACAAGGTTTATTTTAATTTGGTTAAAGATCTACTTGTGCAATTTAAGAGTGCAGTCGAGTGGAAGGGTTTCTAGTACCAGTTCACCACCATGAACATGCTTAATCTAATAAGAGCAACATAGATGCATTAATAATGAAGAAATAGATACGAAAAGAACAATGAAGTAATAAAGAATTCCTCGCAATCAACAAAGTTGTCCGCCGCCATGTTTCTCGCTTAGTCTTCTCTCATAAGTCATAACCTTATGCGTGTCTGAATAAATCCCAACACTCGCCACTTCAACTTCACCGACCAATTCCTCACTACAAAGAGGTTATGTACAAACCTAATTTCAAACATCAGATTAGAGGAAAGTCCGTCATTTTTGACATGGACATGAGTCCAGGAGATTTTGTTGCCCTCCTATGCCTCCTGAAAGCCCCTTCCAAATGTCTAAAATATAGCAAAGATCATGTCGAATTTTTTCCAAATTTAGGAGAGATCATTCTGGAGTTTTTTCATGTCTTCACATACCTTATTTATATAATTATTATATTTTTAATAAAATTTAGCCTTCCTAGTATTTTTACAAATTTTACAAGATTTTTTTTGCATTTCCCCTTATTTTTGGTGATTTTCCCCATTTTCCCGGTTTTGGCGGTTTTTTTCCTCATTTTTTGCGGTTTTTCGTCGAAACCGCTCGGTTTTCAACCCAAACCGAGCGGTTTCGGTTTTCACGGTTTTCCTCAAAAACCTCTCGGTTTTTCGCAAAAAACGAGCGGTTTTTCGCCAAAAACCGCGGTTTTCAAGTTTGATTTCGATCCGAATTCAAATTGGTTTCAAATCTCAATCCGTTCGGTTTTTCGCGGTTTTCGCGCAGTTTACCGCGAAAACCGGTACCGCTGGGGGAGCGAAAACCGCCCGCGAAACGGTTTGGTGAACCCTGGCATGGACCACGTGGAATAGTTTTGCTCCTTGACATAGTTACCGACTTGAAAACTTGGCCTTGGTATCCTCAATGGATTTATTCACACTAGAAGTCTCGTGTAAACTTCAGGCCCGCATGTCAGGGTTATGTCTCCGTCCATTTCGTCGCCACATATGACATGTAATACAAGTATGAAACCAAAGAACCCTAAAAAGTAAGAAACGAATGATAATGTATTACTAAATCTTTCGCAACTGCGTATTACTTCTTGCTACGTTATAGTACGATACACATTATGCATATGCACCAAACGAAATGCGATGAGACATAAAAATATCTTCTATTGTCAACTATACCCACTATCTGTTCTTTGCCTCTTCCTTCCTTAGTGCTTACATCTCTATCATCAATCCTTGGACCTTAGAACGTAAAGTGGTCACCCTTTGAGCTTGCTTTCCTTGTTGTACACGACTGCTCGTAACTTTTGCTGACGCAGTGCTAATGTGCTATAATGAAGATAGGTCAAAAACTGCCCCCACACGTTGACATCAGACAGCCCAAGGAAAGCTGTATGGCTTTTCCCTTCTGCCGAGAAGTCCAAGCCCAATTCCAGCAACTCTCCCAAAGATCAAAGCAAAAAGGTCGCTGATTAATCTTTGCAGTGTGAATCAAGTCACTAACAACCAACAACACCGTGTCTGGCACCAACAACTGGTATAGAAAAGTACGAAGCTAACGATAGCAGAAATGGAACAAAAAAGATTAATCCCCTGTCAATATGAGATTAGGAAAAGGAATTTCAGGAGAAGTATTCGGAAAAGGGGGAACTAAGCGACTGAATCACTGGCGGCGTCGAGTCGCGTGTAGGGGAAGATGTCAAAACGGAACGGTGGAACGGGGAACGGCGGGGCGCGGCCGTCGACCGCACGTGCGCGGAGTGAGGCCGCCGTGCGTTGCATCTGCGGCCTTACGACGCCACGTCGGAGTGGGCCCAGGACGCACGACTAGACGCTGACCGAGCGTTAAGTGGTTCCACGTCATCTCGTTAGCCGAACTGGAAAGGTCCACGTGGGAGGGAGAGCGATTTGTTCAGACCTTGTGTCTCTGGCTTGTGGGCCCCACTAGGGGAGGCAGTGGGAGTAATAATTTAATAATCTCTACTATATAAAGCAAGAGTTTTTTCTCACATCACTTAATTAAAATTACTCTCCTTTGCCACTGCTCTTTAATTACCCACCTTTGACACTGTTAGGGCAATCCCAACTCATAGTTTCCATGAAGAGTGTCTAAAGGAGAGAGAGAGTAATAAACCAATGCATAGTTTCTCAACCCATGGTTTTCATGAGCAGTGTCTAGAGGAGAGAGAGTAATAAACCAATGCATGCATCACAAACACACATTGATCGTCGTAGTAAACGTCCAACCCCGATTTTGCTCGTTTCTTGCGTCTTGATTCCCGCGCCGACCTAGTTTCTTGCATGAGACACGGTTTCTTTATTTTTCCTTCTCTCCCTTTATTAATTCCTATGCAACATCAGATTTTTGCTTAGTTGGCAGCGTAATTAATTCTATGGACACCAGCTGAAGTAGAGAGTTAGGACTGCCCTTAATACTCTTTGCAAATAAACTTTTTATCGTAAATTGAGTTTTCGTTGCAATGTATGGATATATGTAGTAATTTAATATATGTAGTAATTTAATAAATACGGTGGCTGCTGCGCGGGAAGGTTCATTCATGTGACGGATAATAAAAACGATAAATGCGTCACTCTCCTAAGTCTCCTTTCACGGACTGGTTCGTTCAGTTTGTACCCACGTGCGCACACGGCTTGGATTTGTTTACATTTCTGTGCGGTAAGTCGGCTGTCTGCCTGTCTCCATTGGAGCTTGAGCACTCAACATCCTGATATACTATGAAAAGATCGATTTGATCACTGGGCCGTGCTCAATTAACCTGGACCAAAAAAATGTCTAGTTGTTTCCAGCTCAATCACGTGTATTGTTGAATAATGGAGATGACGGTCGTGGAGCAATAACAATGCACCGATCGAGAAAATCTACAGAACAATCACAAAGAAGAACACAGAATATGAGAGTCTCTTCTCTTTATTGATTGTAGTTTGATTTCCTTGTACGATGAAGACTTATAGTAGTGCTACCATACGCTATTCCGTCACTTCCAACGATACAATATGTTTCGTTAAGTTTCAAAGTGTTCCATCTAAGTTTCTTAGGTTTTATAAGAGTTCAAAACAGATTTTATAAATGTTTTACTATGTCTCAACAAATTTCAATGAGTTCTTAATATGAAACTACAAGTTTCATCCGGTTTTAAATCTGAAACTTAATTTAAAACGAGATTTAAAATAATTTTAACTGAGTTTCAATAAACTAACTTTAAAGTTTCAGAGCACATTCTGCAGGTTTCAAAAAAGTTTCAAACTAGTTTCACAAGGTTTCAACGTGTTTAAACTAATTTCGATGAGTTTCACATGATTTGAAGCTTCATTAAAAAAACAAGTTTTAGAATAATTTCAACTAAGTTTCAAAAACACAAACTCTAAATGTTTCAGAGGATGTTTTACAAGTTTTATATGGTTTCAACATATTTCTAAAAAAAATCAGTGGGTTTCAATCTAAAAATATAAGTGTCGGTGTTTCGTATAACCGGCAAGTAAATTTGTAAGTACAGGGGCTGCGCGTCCCTTCTCCTTGAATGGTTAGACTACAGGAGTCCCGGATGTATACTGGTTCGGACGGAACGTCCCTACTTCCAGTTCGTGGTGGCGGTTTGTATTGCTCAAAACGCAAGGAGCTATGAGGGATTACAAGCGAGGGCTAAGGATAGGCCCTTAGCGCTCGTCCGAGTGGAGGTGCTCGGAAGCGTTCGCTCGGGTCGGGAAACTCGAGCTGAATCACGCGGGGGGAGCCCGACGCGTGCGTGGTTTGGCTGTTTTTGGTCGCCCTTTTCGGGGCCCCGCCTTATATAGGCGGAAGGAGCAGGTTACACGGGAGTTTGGAGGAAAAAGGTAGGGGTATGCTATGCCCGTGGGTCCCGGTCTTTGATCTTGATGATAGACAGGTTCCTGTTCGGCCCATGCTGGGTTGGTAGACACAGCGAACGTCGCTCCGTTGGGAAGGCGCGCACCTGCCCTCTGTCGCCTGTCAGATAGCGACGGCGCGAGGGGATGGGCACTTGACTTCTGGTGACCCTTGGGCCGCATTGGGAAGGAGCCACCTGTCCTGGCATGGTCGCCGTGTCCGTGGGACGGGTGACCAGCTTGTTGCTGACTATCGACGTGGCGGAGGTCGAGGAGCCGAAGCTCGTTGGGGGCCCCGGCCTGTGGCCAGGTCGGAGCCTTCAGGGGCGCCGGACCCGGGGTTGGGTCGGAGCCAGCGGGATCGACGGACCCGGGTCCAAGTCGGAGCCTTCGGGGGCACCAGACCCGGGTCCAGGTCGGAGCCTTCGGGGGCGCCGGACCTGGGGTTGGGTTGGAGCCGGCGGGATCGCCGGACCCGGGTCCAGGTCGGAGCCTTCGGGGACGCCGGACCCGGGGCTGGGTCGGAGCCCTCTCGGTGGGCTAGGCCGTGGCCGGGAATCCCTTATCTTGGTGAGGCCTTTGACTAGAACATGGCCCAGAATGGTCCGCCCTCTTTGGCACCGTGCGTTGCCTCCAGTCTCGCTGCCATACAAGAACGATCTAAAGATAGATGTATACCTTGCTGGGGGTACCCCTGGTATAAGTGTTCGTCAATAAGTCATGTCAAGTCTTAAATCTGAAACTTGATTAAAGACGAGTTTAAGAAGAATCTCAACTGAATTTCAAAAAGCCAACTTCAAAAGTTTCAAAGAGATCCAACAAGTTTAAAAATTGAATTAAATATATTGAAACTCACGAAACCATGTGGAACTTATCAAGAAACCTAGTAAAAACCGAACGAAATCTATTGAAGTCATGAAAGCCATTAAGAGCTAAGAAAACTAAATTATGTCGATAGAATATTATGAAATCTAATGAAATTTATTGATAAAACATCATAAAACTTATCCGTAAAGCATCATAAAACACTATAAAACCTAATAAAATTTAGCCACGAACCTTGTGAAACTTTTGGAAACTTGCTTAAACTTATCAAAGGATATTTCTTGAAACCTTTTGAAATATAGATGTGGAAACTCCTAAAACTTAATAAAACATATTCATAAAAACTTGTTGGAACTTCGTGAAACAACCCAGAAAAAAAAAGCTTTATAATGAAAACTAATAAAACATAGTCGTGTAACCTATTAAAAATTATTCATGAAACTGAATGAAACTAAGATATGAAACCAAAATGAATCTTTTGAGTTTGAGTATTCCACTCTCCATCTTACATCCTCCTGAATGATGTAGATGTTGTCGGTGATGTAGTAGAAGGCCTCCATGTGCGGAGGGTTGATCTCCTTATACTTCATGTAGCCACCCAAACCAACCCGATTAAAACCCCCACTTCTTCAACCCCTTGGAGAAGCCATTTCAATTTTTGAAACAGCAGCAAAGCAAAAAAATAGCCACTACCCAACACTATATCATTAGAAGTGCTTCCAAGAGTATAGCAAAGTTTCATGTTTTATCAAAGTTTCAGTGAATCTTATGTTTCATCAAAAGTTTCATGTTCATGTTTCAACCAAGTTTAAAAAGATTTCAAGTAAGTTTTGTATAAAAGTTTGAAATTTTGAAACTTTCAAGTATGAGAATTTTCAAACTACTTTTGGAAATCTAAAACTTCAAGTTTCGTATAGTTTCAAAATAAGAAACTTTAAGTTTTAGGCCATTTTAAATTCTTATAATTGAAAATTACAAAATTTTGTATTTCAAAAGAGAAAAATACTGAGTTCCAAAACTGAAACCTTGAATTTTTTTTTAAAACTAAAACTTCAAGTTTCATACACAAGTTTTATGCAAATTTCAGCAAGTTTCATCCCTGGTTTCAGTAAAATTTTGAGCATGTTTCATAGGTTTTCAGTGTGTTCCAACAATTTTCAAATCTGAAACTTGAAAGTTAATTTCATCAAAATTTTAGTGAGTTTTATAAAAGTTTTAGTTGAGATTCAAAAATAAACTACAAAGGTTTCAAGTTCTAGGCATAAAGTTTCAAGCACGTTTTAGCGCATTTCATGAAAGTTTCATATAAGTTTTGTCATGTTTCAAGAAGTTTTTAAAATAGTTTCAAGTAGGTTTCAATGCATTTTAAAAAATTCACGAAGTTTTAGAAAGGTTTCATGGGCCTTCACAAAAAGTTTAAAAATTAAACAAATTTCAAACACAACATTATGTTTCAAGTATGTTGCAACACAATTTCAAATAAAATTACACTAGACTTCAACAAAAAAAACCATCAAAAAATCACACAACTTTTAGGATGGACCTTGGCTCAACAACTTATAGCTCAATGTTGATGATGCATTGCCCTACGGAGATAAAGTACTGTATAAGAAAAAAAACCCTTATATTAGTGTTTTGCGAATGCATGTTTTCTAGAAAAAAAAGCAACTACGTAATGCAGTGGTACAACAACTTCGAAGCAGATGCTCATGAGGGAGATGAGTGCATGCAAAGAGCTAGCACAAATGCACAGGTGGTAGCTGCGACAGCTTCGAAACGGATTCGGTCAAGAGTGGACGCGCGCAAGCCACAGGTTCATCACTCGTAGCAACAAGCGTGTGAAGCCTAATGCATATTACCTGCTATCCCATTTTCTGTTATGATTTATGGAAGGAACTGCCAGTGATACAAGTGACTTTTGTAAACTATGATGGATTACATAATCTTGTCTAAAAGCATAGGTGGCCAGCATGCAAGATGGTTGTGCTGGCCAACTACTCACTTTTTAAAATCAAATTGTGCTGGGCAACCAACACCTAAATCATGCATGATGTCGTTGGCCTTTGCACGTATACTAGGATCTTGTTTGTGGTACAACTTATGCGCAAGACTAGTTGGCTGGAGTCCGTGTGCCTTGACAGGAGCAGCGCGTATGTGCCGTCCCATTGAAAAGATATAAAATGGTGTACTATTTTATAGTCTTTCTGTATATTTATAGCCAAAACCTCTGAGGTGTAGTTTTGGAATTCATCCTCCAAATTTTAGAGTTCAATTATATCTCAACACTCCCCATTAGACGAATACCACGTAATGCATATGCCTTATCAAAAAATCCTCCCAAAAATCCAGTGGGAAAAAGGATGAAGAAAATAGTACATTGCATCCGCATAATGTATTGCACTTGTTGTCTTATTAAAAACCTTCCTGTGAGAAAACTTCAAGAAAATCACTAAGGGAGAAAGAGTGCAACCTGTGATCTTTTGGATTATGGCAGTATCTTCAGGATCATACTAAGGGTTACGGTTCAAGGGTTTATTTCTCCTGAACTCTGTATCTCTATAAGTTGTCTCATTCCAATGCCATGAACACTTCTTTGGAAACTAAATGTTGTCAAGGACTTAGTGAATAAATCAGCTAAATTTTCACATGACTTAGTTTGCATGATCTTTACCTCGCTATTTTTCTAGAGTTCACGAGGATAGAAAAGTTTTGGGGCAATATCATAGTGATATTGCTCTTTACATAATTCATTGTATTTATGCAACACAAAGCAACATTATCTTTATAAATAATTGTGGGGGCATCGATAGTATTAATATCACACGACTTCTAAATATGACTAATCACAATCTGATCCAGACACATTCACGTGAGGTTTCATATAATGCTATAAATCTTTGAGTGATTGGTAGAGCTAGCTACCAATGTCCAGTTAAAATACCGCTAAGAAATGGTTTTACCGCTGTAGAGAAGCACAAACCCAGTATGAGATTTGGCAAGTCATGGGCGTCCTTCTAGGACTCCTTGAACTTAATTCTAAGATGGTCATCTTCATCTACTTCACGGTGTCCATGTCAACAACAGGTTGAGTGGTGAATTATGCCTCAAATTGTTTCCCTGGGTTTTCTTGACTTTTCCAGTAGATTGCATATAAAGGTTAACCCAGTGCTACAGGGTGCAGTAGGTGTACGACCAATGGCCAATGCATGCACATCTAAAGCGGGGTCGTACATGGTAAGCAAACTTGTTGGCTGAGTTGCTTCTAGAGCTTCCTTTGCTCTTTACCTTTACCTTTTCCATAGTACTTGTCTTTGCCTTTCTGCACTCCAATATTTTTCCATCTCCCCCTTGTTGCCTTTGACACTTTTCGTGGCCATGGCTATTACTAGTCTGTTAAGTATTTACATTTTTTTAGGTATTGTTTGTGTCCCATTGAGAACAGTATTATAATTCTTCATTAGGAGTTCATCATGTTTCTCTACTTCTAGCAAAATGCATATAAACTCAAAGTACTTCTAATATTTGGCATGATGGCATTGTTGCTGCAGTATCCTCATGTTGGGGTGGAAGGCGCACACTGGCTTATCTATAATTTTAGTGTCATTAACTCTTTGGTTACAGAATCTCAGTTTTGCGATAAATTTGTGCTTGGCAAAGTTGTATGTTGCCATGGTTTTAAAATCTTAGAAGTGTAGGAGGATCCACTTGCACTGTGCTCCTGGCAGCATGGAAAATCTTTGTTGATTGTAGCATTTCTTTAGGGAATTCTACAATACCAACAAGTCCTCCATCAAATATTCAGCTTTCAAATCTGCATGGAGATAATTCCTCAGGAAGTGCAAGGTACACACTTGGCGCTTCAGGAAGTGTAGGGGTGCTAGCTTTAGGCTGGATGATAGCAACTCTAAGAGACTGAGCTGTCAGTTTGATCTTAGCATCCATTGTCCAGGTGAGGTAATTACTATCATTAAGGGAGAGCTTAGCAAATTCTCCCTTTGCAATGTCCAACATATCCTATATTATATTCATACAATTTACCAAAACTTTAGGGATTAAATTGCAAAAATACCGTTGCCAAAGAAACATTTTGGCCCTCGAGCCGAATCAATTAACGGGTTTACCAGCCTGTGTATGCGCACACATGTGGGCTTGCATTATCATGGTGTTAGTTGCTATGGCCCATTGTTCCCAGGAGGAGGGACGTCGCTTCGTGCAGCAGTGGTTGGGTGGTGCTCTGTTGCGTGGCGAGCTCAGCGGGAGCGCAACAAGCGACAACAGCGAGGAGGCACTCACTAGGATCGTGGCAACCATATTCGACAATAGAGCGACAAAATCCATCAGCGCAACAGATGGCTTAGGTGAGCAGCTACACGGCACGACTCTTACTCGACAGGAGCAAGATCACTGCACGTTGCCGATTCCGACGCTTCGGGAATAGCGGCACTACGCAGCTCCTGGTGTTTGTGGCATGGATCTAGTAGTTGGGCTCAACGGGAGCTCTGAGCGGTAAGCACGGCGCACGGCGGCGGGGCTCAGCAGATCCGGCGGGTACAGCTTGGTGGCGGCGGATCCAGCGGAGCTATGAGTGCATGGACATGTAGATCTAGGGCCAGCGGTGACATGGTTAGGTGGTAGTGACAACACGGAGAGTGGAGTACCGACGGTGGCGGGCCGGCGGTTTGGGCAGTGGCACGTGCGGATGTGGTTCAAATGGCAGTGCATCGGGTACAAAGGCGGCCAACAACGGTGAAGCACGGCGTCGGGCGGCAAGCAGAGACGGCAGCTGCAGCGGCACGACTGCGGACAATAGAGAGATTTACCCTTTTTTCATATTGATTGTATGTACAGTAACATCGAGAACAGATCTAGAACACTAATTGCTCAGGTAATTTAGGTAATTAGGGTAATTAATATGCATTATTAAAAACTAGCCAGATGAGATTAACTCACATGTGCTCCGAACTTACGTACAACCTACAGTAGACTAGTTGCTGGATGCTAGTCAAATTGAGATGCAATTGTTTAGTTTAGAAATGTAAAGAACAAATGATATGTGAACTCTTATCTGTTTCATTCATGATTCAATCAATATATACATGCCGTTCGGGATTTACAGTTAGAGAGGTTGAGAGATTAGGATGCAATGATTCATAGATGGATGTCTTTTCCCGTTGTGTCGGTTGCTTGATTGAAAAGGTGGATGAGATCATCTAAGTTCTTTCGCAACACTCCTCTTGATCGAATCCATCTTCTGAGATCAATATGGAATTATTTTGTCTATGAACTTGACATGTCTAATATCATCCTCTAAAAACCCAGTGGGAAAAATAGATGATATGACATATAAACTATGTTGGTATTGCCTCATTAAAAACTTTATATGAGAAAACCTCAAAGAGGAAAAACTCATACAAAGAAAAAAGTACAATATAATGTTAAACAGGTTATTTATCAGAGAGAGAAACTCCCCCTGACTCCTGCAAATCTCTAAGTCGTCTCATACCAATTCCTTCGACACATTTAGAAAATGTAGAATAAGATAGAGACTTTGTGAATGAATCAGCAAGATTATCACATGACTTAGTTTGCAGAATGTTTATTTCCCCACTCTTTTGCAATTCATGGGGATAAAACAATTTTGGAGCAATATGCTTAGTGATGTTGCTCTTAATATAACTTGTCTCCATCTGAATAACACAAGCATCATTATCTTCATAGATAATGGTTGGAGATTTAATGGAACCAAGACCACATGAATGAAGTATGTGGTTTATCATTCTGCGAAACTAAACACATTCTCGAGAGGCCTCATATAATGCAATTATTTCAGAATGATTGGTAGAAATAGCCACCAAAGTTTGTTTGTAAGATTTCCAAGAGATGGCTGTTCCACCTTGTAAGTATACAAAATCGGTCTGTGATCTGGCATTATGGGGATCAGATAAATAGCCAAAGATCAGATATCCAACAAAGTCGAATCTCGGTTTCTTCTATAGAAAAGACCAAGATCTCTTGTACCATTGAGATATCTAAATACATTCTTCACCCCAGACCAATGACGCTTGGTGGGAGCAACGCTGTGTCTTGCAAGTAGATTCACTGCAAATGCAATTTCCGGTCGGGTACTATTTGCAAGATACATGAGCACACCAATAGCACTTAGATAAGGATACTCAGGTCCCAATATCTCCTCTCCATCACCCCGAGATCGAAAAGGGTCTTTCTCCATGTCTAGAGATCTGACCACCATAGGGGTTCTGGATGGATACGACTTATCCATATTGAATTTCTCCAATATTTTCTGAATATAACTAGCTTGATATACAAAAATTCCTGAAGGTAAATGCTCAAGTTGTAAACCTAAGCAAAATTTTGTTTTACCCAAATCCTTCATCTCAAACTCCGTCTTTAAATGATGACGTGCTTCATTAATATCAGTTTCGTTGCCGATGATGTTGAGATCATCAACATACACCGAAATGATACAAAATCCTGTAGAGGATTTCTTAATGAAAACACATGGGCAGTCATCATTATTAGTGTACCCCTTTAAAGAAAGGAATTCACTTAATCGATTGTACCACATGCGCCCTGATTGCTTCAAGCCATATAATGACTTTTGCAATTTTACACAATACATGTTACGATTTGCCTGTGGATCCGGCACATTGATTCCATCAGAAACCTTCATGTAAATCTCAGAATCCAATGACCCATATAAGTATGCTGTCACTACGTCCATCAACTGCAAAGATAGACGATTTTGAACTGCCAATGATATCAAGTATCGAAAGATTATGCCTCTCATAACCGGAGAATAAGTCTCATTGTAATCAACACCGGGCCTTTGTGTAAAGCCTTGAGCTTCTAGCCTTGCTTTATATCTCACCACTTCATTATTTTCATTTCGTTTTCGTACGAAAACCCACTTGTATCCTACAGGGAAGGTGCCACGAGGTGTGGGTATCACTTCCGAAAATACTTCTCTTTTATAAAGCGAGGCAATCTCTGTTTCGATCGCTTCCTTCCATTGATTTCAGTCCGAGCGTTTTCTACACTCTGCCATGGATTTAGGATCTGGATCATTCAGGATGTCAGCAATTTGCTCAGAGAAATTAGTATCGACAACTGTAGCTCTTCGGTCAAATAACTCTCCAGTCTCAATGTAATTTGTAGCAATTTCGTTCACCATAGGAGATTCATCATTATTTCCCGTAACGATGGATCTGGGGTTATCCGATGTCCCAAGTTCAGCAATGCGCACAGCCGAAGAGGGTTGTGGATCAAATCCACTTTGGTATCTATCAACCATAGGTTGATCTGCATTTACCACCTTTTTCTGCTTGGAGGCCTTACTCCTCCCTCTCTTATTGTTAATCGGGGGTTGAGTGGTTTTATATGGTACCTCCACTCTTTCAGGCACATTCCTTGCAGGGATAAAAGATTTAATAACACCTTTATAATCTGTAAATGCATCTGGCATGTTGTTCGCAATATCTTGCAAACCAATTATTTTCCGAACTTGGAGTTCGGTTTCTTGAGTACGTGGATCCGAGGATGAAATACTTTGAGCATTCCAATCAATTTCACGGCATTCTTTCTGGTACTTGAAATCTCCCCCTAATGCCGGGAAATGTTCCTCATTGAATATACAATCAACATACCTGGGGCGGTAAATAGATCCCCGGAAGAGGTTCTAAATACTTAATGATCGACGGAGATTGAAATCCCACATAGATCCCCAATTTTCTATGAGGGCCCATAGAGGTACGCTGGGGTGGTGAGATCAGAATGTACACCGCACATCCGAACTTACGCAAATGGGAAATACTTGGTGGATTCCCACGTACTAACTGCATGGGGGAAGAATCATGATATGCAGTTGGTTGAAGTTGGATTAAGTCAGCAGCGTGTAAAACCGCATGACCCCAACACAACGTAGGCAACGAGCAATTCATTAGTAATGGACGTGCAATGAGCTTGATTCTCTTAATCAACGATTCAACCAATCCGTTCTGAGTATGGACATATGGAACAAAATGTTGTACCTGAATTCCTAAAGCCATGCAATAATCATTGAAAGCATGGGAGAAAAATTCAGCAGCATTGTCCATTCGGATCGATTGAATCCAATGTTCTGGATAATGTGCCTTCAGCTTAATAATTTGAGACATTATTTTCGCGAAGGCATAGTTTCGTGTGGACAATAAGCACATATGTGACCATCTAGTAGATGCGTCAATCAAAACCATAAAGTACCTGAATGGTCCAGAAGTTGGCTCAATTGGACCACAAATGTCACATTGAATTCTTTCAAGAAACTTAAGTGGTTCAGCCCGGATTTTAAGAGGTGAAGGTCTTAAAATCAATTTTCCAGTAGCACATGCCGTGCATACAAAATCCGAAGATTTGGAAAATTTTGTAGCCGTCAAATCATGACCGATAGAATTAGTGATAGTTTTTCTCATCATCCCGATACCGGGGTGCCCAAGTCGATCATGCCAAGTTTGGAATGCATCGACGTTTTGAAAAATCACCTTGTATGCAACATGTTTTATGGGCTTAATGTATGTATAGTACAACCCAGAGTCGAGAGTTGGAATTTTTTCGCATATCTGCTTGCCATATCTAGTAAGTCTAGTTAAGAGAAGGTACTCCTCTTTGTTTTCTTCATGTGTTTCCACATGAATACCATTCTTACGAATATCTCTATAACTCAACAAGGTACGAGTTGAATCAGGATACAACAAAGCATCCTCGATTGTAATCTGTGTACCTATAGGGAGGGTGATTGTGGCTTGACCAGTGCCAACTATCAACGCATCACGACCAGCGATCGTTAAAATATTTCCTTCTCTTTTCTTAAGAGTTTGGAAATATTTTATCTCTGTAAGTATAGAGTTTGTGGTACAACTATCCACAAGGCATAGTTCCTCCTCCGAGGGATTGACTTCAAGAGACATCTATAGTAAGAACAAGAATTAATTGCAATTCTTTATTCAACACATATAGAGATACATACACATTGTATCGAATATCTAACATAACAATAATGCAATATTACAATACATATAAGTTTGTACAAATAAGTATACAACTTCAAATTACAAACAAGTTTTCAAACTCTAATTATTACAACACATAATACTATTTGACAATAATCACAGACATGGAGATTTAAGCTAAATCTCCATACATGTCACCCAAGGTGTACTCAATGAGCACGTCGTCCGTTGCAGGAAGGTCCACTTACTGAGTAAGGGTTTTATTGTTTGGCGATTCTATAGGAACCGAAGACGAACAACCAGCCTCCTTTGAAGTCTCAGTAGTAAGATTGAAGTGTGCTTCATATCTTGGTGCCTTCTGTTTGCCATCACGGAGGGATTTCTGATAAAGATCAACCAAGTGTTTTGGAGTACGACAAGTCGCGGTAAAATGCGTGTTACAACCACACTTATGACAAAGTCTTTTGTTGTCATAGGTAGTTTGTGCATTGCCACGTGCCTTCTTGTTAGCACGGTGTCTGCGGTTCTTGTTGAATTTGCGTCTACCAGGGGGATTATTTGGATTATCAGATGGAGATTCATTGAACTTTCTTTTATTCGGAGTGTTATTCTGAACATTATGAACCTCAGGCAAAGGTGCTGAACCAATTGGGCGCAACTTATAATTTTTAACAAGAAGTTCATCATTCTTCTCAGCCTGAGATAATGTATGAATAAGCTGGGAATAAACCTGATATTTTTCTTTCCGGTATTGATTGCACAATACCCTGTCCGCTGGAAGCATAGTGGATAGAGTTTTCTCTATCTTTTCTACATCCGTCGGTTCTTTTTCGCAAAACTTCAACCTACTACAGATGTTATGAACAGTATAATTGTATTCAGCCACAGATTTAAAATCTTGCAAGCGTAGGTGATTCCAATCACGTTGTGCATCAGGATAGATAATTTCCTTCTGCTGTTCATAACGATCTTTAAGAGCAACCCACAGAACACGAGGGTTTTCTTCCAAAATATACTCTTTCTTGAGATCTTTATGGATAGAAGTGCGTAACAAAAGTAAGGCAGTGTACTTCATTTGATCAGGGACCGCAGTGCCCCCTTCAACTGGTTCATTTATTGCATTTGAAATCCCTCGAGATGCAAAACTAATTTTGACATCCGATGCCTATGAAGGATAATTGCTCCCATCAAGGGCGAGTTCTTCAAACTCTTTTTGCATTTCCTACATGGCATAACCATTGATTTTATTAATTCACCAAATATTGGTAAATTTTAAAAAACCTTAATGGTGGTGTTGTAATATTTAAGTGCAAATTTTGAATCATATCTTATGTTTTAGATGGTTGGATGTAGTCCTTCCTCCAAAATTATTAGTAAATACTATAAAGTATAACCATATAATTAAGGTAATCTCCATAAATGGAGTAGACCTTATATCCAAAACCATTATTTTGAGATAACACTTTATAGGTAATCATCAAGTTGGAACATGATGTAGACCTCATAGTGATGGGCAATTTAAATTGCTGCTCAAAAAGGCATGGTCTTTAGGCAGAAATATTCAGAAAACTGAATAAGACGCAGCCAATGCCCTAGTCTCCATCACCTTGTGTTTATTCTCAAAATAATGTAAGATATGTTTTAAAATTTGCTTAAAATCCTGGACAATTAAGTGGTACTTAATTGTGAGAATTTTAAAGTTATTAAAATGCAATATGTTAAGTTGCAAATTTAGTAACATACAACATATACATATATGCATAAGTATATACACAAACACATATATACATTTACATATAATAATTACAGATAACATCAGGGGTCTTAAAATATAAAGACACAACACTGATATACAACAGAATGCAAATACTGTAAAATACAGGGACTAGAATGCATAAAATGCAGGAAATACTGAAAAATAAAATTAGTAAATAATTAAATTGGCCATGGGCCGAATTTTGGCCTGCCACTGTTGTGGCCCGTGTAAGCCCGTCGAGGGTATTGGGGGAATGCAGCCTGGGCCTAGGCCGACGAAGAGGCCCAAAGGCACGCGCGCGTGCGGGAGTAGAGCAGGCCGTAGCCTGGGCCTGGGCCGTCGAACCGGCCCAAAGGCGCCTGTCGCCCGCGTCGAATAAAACCAGCGAGGAATGATGATTAGGGTTAGGGTTTCAGCCCTAACCGCTCCCCACTCATTTGCCTCCGCCACCACGTAGCCCGATCCGCCGCCATCGCCGACCGTAGAGATCCACCGCCATCGCTAGGAGGTCGCCAGCACATGGATCTGAAGATTTCCTTGGCCGTGGCATGTCCCCCTCCCCCTCTTCCTGTGGTGTTCAATGATGGAGGCCCCCCCCTCATCTGAGGAGGAGAAGAACCTGTTGTCGCCACCACCGAAGCCATTGGGAAGGGTGGAGGAGCCGGCGGTGCCAAGCCCTGGCACCACGCCACTGGGGAGGTGAAGATCCGAGCGCCAATTCGCGAAGAGGGCCAGATCTGGAGGAGGAATCACGTTCGGAGGTGGGGCGGAGACGCCGTTGCCGGTGGAGAAGGGTGGTGCCCCGGACCTGGCCGCCATAGTAGGGCGCAAGGTGAAGCCGGGTGGAGTCGGGATCCACCTTGGCGGGGCTTCTTCAGTCGGTGCGGGCGAGGGTAGCCGCGAGGCGGCCACGGTGGTGAGGAGATTAACCCGGGCTGGGCTTGCTCGAGAGGGGCCTGCCCATGCACGTCGATGATGTGCCGATGCTGGTGCCCGGTGGATGATGGGGCCTACCCTTGCGCGTCGACGACGAGGGAGGCCGCCGTGTCGAGGAACCCAGGCGCCAGTGGCACGGGGGTTGATCAAGGCGCGGCGGATCACCACGCGAAGACGGTGTCGATCCAAGACCCCAAGGCGCACGGAGCGGTGGAACTCGCGGATTACCGCGGCGAGGAGAATGGAAACGACATAGTTGATGGTGAGTATCGATATTGCGATTCTTACCGTGTTGATCGCCGTTTTGTTCTTCCTTTTTTTTCTTTCAACAACTCAGTGGAGATGTGAAGTGCTGATTACGTGTTTAGTTTAGAAATGTAAAGAACAAATGATATGTGAACTCTTATCTGTTTCATTCATGATTCAATCAATATATACATGCTGAATGGGTGGCTTTGTACCCGTTCGGGATTTACATTTAGAGAGGTTGAGAGATTAGGATGCAATGATTTGTAGATGGATGTCTTTTCCCATTGTGTCGGTTGCTTGATTGAAAAGGTGGATGAGATCATCAAACTTCTTTCGCAACAGCAATATAGATCGACGCAAGCAGATCTCAACTTCCCGTTGTGGCATCCATCTTGCAAAAGTCGACGTACGTACGTAGCAAGCATGGATCAAGCCAAAATTTTCAACGCAAGACCGTTCCATATCATACATACAAAGCGTACAACTTCATAATCTGTCGTAACGTCCCATGTTGGAATAGCTAGAGCAAAATGCACAACAAATTCAACAATACCAGAACGACCCCGATAGGACCTAGTGCACCTCCTCTTCCTTGTGGGTGTAGATGACGCAGTCCGACTTGGGATACGCGATGCACGTGAGCACGTACCCCTCGGCCATCTGCGCGTCGTCCAGGAACGACCCCTCCGACTGGTCGACCTCGCCGGATGCCAGCTTGCCGGCGCACGTCGAGCACGAGCCTGCCCGACACGAGAAGGGCAGCTCCACGCCGGCCGCCTCGGCAGTCTCGAGGATGTAGCTGTCCTCGGACACCTCGACCTCGTTGTCCGCGCCGTCCGGGCCGATGAGCTTCACGTTGTGTACGGCCGCCGCGGACGCCCTGAACCTGACGGAGACCCTTGCGCCTGACGTGAGGCTCGCCGATTGCTTCGCGGAAGCGAGGCATGGGGTGTTCTTGATCGGTGGAGCAAACGTCCTGCACCTGACGCCGGAAGCTGGAACGCACGTTGTGGCTGCACCAGTAGCTGCCATTGTCCTTGCCGATCCTTTGGGAGTTCTACGAAAGAAACAGAATTTCTCTTGTGATCAGAAACAGCGAGCAAATAATGATACGGTGACGCGTACCTCCTCTTTGCCTTGTCGAGGTGATCGCGAGATAAGAGCGCACAAAAACTCGGCGCGAGAAAACCAGATGAGTTGCTAGCCCACAGTTTGAGCTAGCAGCGCACACCCACCGTGTCCGTGTGTAAGCTGTCGAGCTGCACCAGCAGCAACCTCGCTTTGGTTGGTTCCTTGGTGGTATTGAACGGAACGTGGCTGGTGTCCTTGGGAAACGGCCATTGCTGACGAGACGACGGTGCTAGAAGAACGTAGAAAACACGCATCAGAAGAATATATTCTACAGGTGTCGTGCAGGTACACCATTGAAAAATGTTGGGGGCGAGGTTTAAAAATCCAACGAAATTTCAGAAATTTTGTTAAAGATTTCAAATCTAGCCAGAATAAAAGGTTTTGAAAAAATTAAATTACTACGGTGATTTCGGAAATTTCACTGAAATTTCCGGTATTTTGATTGGATTTCAAGTTTTTTTTAGACTAGATTTGGACAATACCTCTCAAAAATGTCTTTCCTATTTTGTATGATGTTAATGACGGACAATACCTCTTAAAAATATAAAGAAAGCTCTCTAATTGAGTTGGTTAGAGCACCATATTAATTAGTAAGTACGAGGTTACCAACTGGGCTAACTCAACTTTTCACGCCATGGCATCATGGTTATCATTATTTCTAGCCCCGAGGGACCATTTCACAAGGGTTGAAAATGGTCGAAATTTCGGTAATTTGTAAGAAAATTTTAGTTTTCTCGGTTTCAAATTTACCGGATTTCAAATTTACTTTTTGAATTTTGTTCGGATTTTGGCCGAAATTCCAAAATCTCACCAAAATTGCGGACTTCGATTATGAGATGTGATCAAAAAATGAAATTTAAAACCTGAGTTGGGGCCTCGAGGAGACATAGTTCTCGGCTTCCCTTCAATCACATGTACTCTCAGGCTTTGTTTGAGAGGTTCCTGGTCCATCCACATGTATTCGGTTAGATTTAGACCTCCCAAACAAGGCTTTACTGCGTCCCCTCCGATGGGCAAGGGGCAGAAGTTGTGGGCGCGTAACAGTGTAAGTTGGGCCCAATTAGCACTACGCATATGGGCCCTTGGCCTACGTGGGTGCTGATGATTGAATTATGAGTTTGTTGAATTTCCTTTGTGACATGCCCTGCTGATGCCTTCCTAAATCCTAACGGAGTACAAAGCAGGCAGCAGAGCCCTGTATTTGCTATTTACATCCGTCAGTGTGAAGTACAGACAGATGTTTTAGATGCCTCAAGAAAATTGCATACGGTACTTCAGTTCGTCCAATTACATGATCCTGAAACGGCCATTAGTGTTCCTCCAACAAATGCAAGGGGAACTTGCCGAAGGCCGCACCCTTGTTCGTTCGGTGAACCCGCCACGCTCTCCCAGGCTCTCACCATGAATGCAGGGACAATGCAAGCGCGCGCGAGTGCAAGCAAAAACCATAACAGAGAAATCTCGAACGCACCGAACACCTATCATCTAATAGTTCATATTAGTGAGAGTTTAGTTATACTACGTGTAGTAGTATGAGCAGTAGAATCTACAGGATGGAAAGAATTGTGATTGTCCTCACTTCCTCTCGATTCGTTCTTATCGTTCGTTAGGGAGGCTAAATCCAGGCAACAGCGCCGCTGCCTCCATCCACTCCGACGCCCCAGCAGCACTACAGCCCTCAGGTTCGTCGCTTCGGACCATGAATCTCCCTACCGCCACCACGAAGCCATCACCCTAACCACCACCACGAAGCCGTCGTCATCACCCCTTCCTCCCTTCTACGTGGAGATTGAATCCCACCACATTTTTGCTTTAGTTGTGTGTTCTCAGTTTTCGTGATGTTGAATTGTAGACTGTGAGTTGTATTTCACTCTGTGTGCTCGATTTGTGAAATGTAAAAAAAAAATAAATTAAGTTGTAACATTTAAATTCTAGAAGCTTTTTTCTAATTTGTGTATGTGAGTTCAGAAATTGAATTTCATGGGTGCTTCTGATTGTTACAAATGTCTGAATGCTATGGACTGACAATGTGGAGACACCCATTTGATGGTTGAGTGACAAAATCGTGCATGAAAAATGGCTGAATGCTATGGGCTTACAATGTATAAATGCATGAAAAATGTAAATAGCAATGCAAGTTGCAGGGAACTGAAAATTGTGAGCTGTTCATGTCAGGCTTTTGTGAAATGAACGTATGGATGGAAAATATGAGGGCTACCACAGCAGCTGGGCATTGCTTGCTACAGTGCCAGGCCTGCTGATACCATTTGCATTCCTTTAGCTGCGGCTCGGCATAAGCTATCAAGCTGCCTGCTGCTGTTGGTACAAAAACAAGTAATGCGTGCTTAAAGAAACACATGATGTGAAGATTGGAGTTGAAATTAGCACCAATTTCAGGAATGCGCAGACTACTTAGTACCAAAGATTCAAGTGAGTAGGAACTAGGAAATACAAGTTTCAATCAGTTGCTGCTGCTGAAACAAAAGGCTTTTTGTTTTATTGTTGTTGACTTCTGCGACTTATTTCCCTTTGCAACCAGATGCTTGCTAGTTGTTGTACACAAAAATGAATAGTTCCGTACTTAATACATTGTAATGCCAATTCTAATAAGAAATTTCTCAGTTTGTTCTCAGAAATTTCTTACTTTGTGTATTAGCTCTTGCTTCTGTGAATGGAACTTACATGTCAGAAGGAAAAAGAAAGTGAAAAAAAGGGAGGCATTTCTATATAGCACTATTTGAAAGTCACACAAATATTAAAGCACGGATAAAATGTAGATGGTGATTACTTACCCATTTGTTCGCTTTAAGATCTGTGCAACGCGTATTGAGAGGGATAAGCATGGAAGCACTGCTCGAGTGAAAAACAGATATGGATCCATCTGAATATTGTCATTTCTGGAATCGACATTCACCAAATAGATCAATCTGAAGGCAGCTCACATGCACAGCTTAGATCACAATGGGACTTGCAGAATTTAACCAATCACAACTCACGATCCACGATTCAACAAACGAATTGTTTACATAGTTACATTTCACAGTGAAGAATTCAACTCACAAATTGCTTACGACAAGAGATAGTACACTGAAATTTCACATGCTCACAGCACACTGTTGTTGGGGGCAACGACATCTCCTACGAGGATGACGATGGCGCATGTACGATACGGATGATCCCACATGAAAAAAAACATAAAAAAGTCTTGTCGACGATTCGGGAACCAGTTCCCCGCCGAGCTTACTTGTTGAATGAGGGATCAACTTAGAGCCCCTTTTTCACGGGGGGTATAGCTTCCGAGGTCCTACCGAGCTACAAAGACAATGGCAGCGAGCAGGGAGATCGTTTTTGTCTGGTTCAGGCCTCTCGCTAAGGAGATAACAACCCTACGTCCAGTGATTGAACTGATGCGTGAAGGTTTCTTACAATGGGGTATGCTCTGAGTACAAGTGTGGAAAGTAGATGCATGCGAACCCCGAACCCTTCGCAGGAGGAGGTATTTATAGAGGATTACAGGCGACAAAGCATTTATTACAGGGGGCGATCCATCGCTCGACGGCGTGAGAGTCATTCGCGCCACCCGCCGCACCACGCGATGTGGGTACGAGGAGCGAGATTGCGTGCACGGACCACGGCGGTCATAGCTTAATGCCACGTCTTCTTCGTAGACCGTGCCCGGCTTTTGGGTGATCTTCGAGGCATCTTCGGTAGACCGGGTCGCCAGGTCGAGGACCCCGAGCAAGCATGCTCGGGGGAGGGGTGCTTGACGAAGGTCGGAATGCTCGGGGACCCTACGTAGGGACGACGCCCGAGCACGAGCGTGGACGACGCCCGCCGGGCTCCAACGGTCGTTTATGGGCAATAACCAATCCCCGACAAAACTATTATACCCTCGACAATTCAATAGCTGATTTAATCTCATTCTACCACCCCTTACCACCGGTTGAACGTAGTAAGTAGAATGTGTGGTAAAAATTTCTCTAAAACAAACTGCCGAGATTGACAAGCAATGAGGCTGTAGAACATGTTTAGTGCTCATAAGATTTGCCTCTCCTTAATCATACAAGTCTGCCATCTTATTGTGTTTAGTTTTTTTCCTGAATAGTACTCCATCTCACACGACATACGCAGTACGCAAGTCGGCACAAGCATGTGAATCACAGACCCGGCACGAGCAATTATTAGCAGTGCGCTCCCACGTTGGACTTGACCTTATCGCTGTACCCTGTGAGCCCGTCGTAGTATCTGGACCACAGCATGATCCCACCGTACTTGGTCGAGTTCTTCACCACCGGTAACACCTGCGACACCAGGTCGCTCGCCGCCACGAACCCGCTGCCGGCGGCCTGGGGAGCCGCCGGGAGACCGAGGAACACCCGCCCCGCCGGTATCGCCGTCCACTGCTTCCACGCGCGCGCCAGGTTCCCCACGCCGCCGCCCGAGCTGTACTGGCACGGCGGGTTGTTGTAGAACTGCACCCACACGTAGTCGAACAGCCCCGTGCTGAGCGCGCCGCCAAGCCACGCGTCCGGGAACGGGCACTGCGGCGCCGCCGTCAGGTACACGGGTTTGCGATTGCGCCCCTGCCGCGAGTACGCCTTGAGGTACCTGGCCAGGTCGTCCCAGTACATGCTTCCGCCGCTCTCGATGTCGAAGTCCACGCCGTCGAGGACAGCGTCCCCGAGGGGCCTCGATGGCGACGTGCCGCCGAGGTAGTTGTTCCAGAGGTACGCCGCGACCTGCTGGGCGTCGGAGGGGGACGAGAGGCCGTAGCTGCCTACTCCGCCGCCGATGGAGAGCATGACCTTGATGCCGAGGCGCTGGCACGACTTGATATCGGCGCCCACGCCGGTGCAGCCGTTGGAAGCCGGGTCGCAGTGGCCGGCCAGGTTCAGCACCGGCGTCTGGCCCTTGCCGAAGGTGGGCAGGAAGGCCACGTTGACGAACTTGTAGTTGCCGGTCGCACACGTCTGAGCCAGCGTGCCCTCGTTACCGTTCTGGCCCCAGTAGATCGCGATGCAGCTGGTGCACGTTCCGGCGGCTAGCCCGGCCATTGACACCACCATGAGCAACGACATTGCCGATAACAATCTACTTGCCATCTTGGTTCTCGACTTCTTTCTCTGGTGCTATGATAGTACGATATGAACTCTGCCCGAAGGTTCTTGGTCTATATAGCTGAATTCAGTGAGGTGTGAAACTAGCAGTGACGTAGTTGAGCACGATCTAAGATCCATCATTTGTTAGGTCGATCTGCTCACCGTCACAAGTGTACAGGGCAAGCTCTCAAGATAGGAGAATGTGTGGTGGGTATTCGGGACTAATCATCGAATAATGACATTCTCAATATGATATTCGTGCATGTTAGAACTAGACAGTGGCCACTTGCCGTTGCCAGAGTGTCGGCAGTGGTTGACCGTTGACCCATGCGAGCTGGTCTTCGGTTCGAGAGCAGCTTCCACTTATCTCGCGCCCAATAACATCCTCACGGTGCGACGGCCACTTCGCCTGTTCTCTTGTGAAATTGCTTTGATTCGCAGGAATGCTCAGTGTGTGAGAGCGCCGTGCTAGTGCGTTTCAGGAATTTTTTTTAAAAAATACATTTTTTATTCGAAATTTCAAAAATATACCACCGACAAAAAAAATCTCAGAAATATACACCTGTCGCCCGTTGGCTGGGCGACAGGAGCCTAAATAGAAAAAATACACGGGCGACACGAGGCTGGGCGATGATGTGGGTTTGTGTCGCCCGACGAAAGAGCGAAAGCCCCCGAAACGGGACGTGTCGCCCGACGAAAGGGCGAAAGTGTAAGTTCAACCTTCATTAGTTATGGTTTTGGTGTTAATGACAAATCTAATATTGAGATTATCCATTTAATGTGATTTTGTTTTTAATGATAAATCTTATATCGAGACTAACTTGTTTATTTAGAATATTTTTGATTAGTCTCATCGCATTGAAAAATGGAAAACCCAAGGTATGTTTGCGTATTCATTCTAGTATTAGTTGCATACTTTGGAGTCAAATTAAAATATGAATGTCCCCATTATATTAACCACAAAATGTGCATCATGTTTCCCAATCCATATATTACATGGATGCACACACTTAGAGGGAGTTTGTAGTTTAACTTGAAAGTCTCTTTGTATTGATCGATTCTTTATTGACACATATAAGGATCAAGACAAAGAAACTTAATCCTTGAGTATATACTTGAATTGCCTAGTTATAAGTATACTCATGGTAATATAGGATATACTTCAATATGATCAAATTGAATATGTGCATATTATATCCAAGTCAATCATACTTATGCACATATACATGTGGGGTTTATTCTATAGTTGATGACTTAAAGTAATGATCAGTTCCATATAGCCTACACATAATGGATCATTACTTTTCATCAACATGAGTATATGAAAACTTGTGTAGTTAATGTATACTCATATCAATTTAAATGACAATTTAAATTGAGTTCATTTGTCTTATTAATCATTAAAGAACATTTCATCATGTGTTGGTGATGTTCCTTGATTAATTAATGACAAATGAATAGTTCTTAAGTATAATGAAGCATGTGTTGCATTATTGTACTTAAGACATACTTTAAATCATTCAAATTGATTTAGGTTGTGCTCAACTGATCTAAAGGCATCCATTATGTGTTAATGGAGTGCAAGAGATAATTGAGACAACCATGCATCTTGGACTAACTATTTTATGAGTTGTGTTTGAGTTAGGTTAAGTCCAAGAATGAATGAAAACGGGATAAAGGCGGCATCATAAGGTGATGGGCGTCAAGAGAAGATCCCGAAGACAAAGAGAAGAATCGAGTGATGATCCCGGGGGAGTATCAAAGTGATGATCATAAAGACCCCAAAGGGATTGCTTGCGTCTTGCAAAAGGTATAACTAGATAGGCTAAGGACTTTGTAGTCTTTGAGTCTAGTTTTTATCGCCGTACTATTAAGAGGGGTTGTCTCCTAGTTTGAGCTTCATCATGTGTTGATGATCTCATTCCGCGTTCACTCAAGCTCAAACCATTTGGATTTGGTTTTTGCATATGGGTTAACCATTTGACATGTGTTGCAAATGTGTTAAGCCTATGCTTGGTTGTTTCGCATTATGCTCTGATTTGCATGTGTTGCAAAGAGGAAGAGCATATGTATTTGGTTTTCGCATAATGTTTTGATTTGCATGTGTTGCAAATAGGATAAGCTAATGCGTTGGCTTTTGCGTGAAGTTCACTTTTGCATGTGTTGCATCAGTTGAAGCTTCATGCTTTGGTTTCGCAAAACATCTTTATAAAACCTTGGTGTTGCTTGGAGCTAAGTTTTGCATGTGTTGCAAAAGGAGAGAGCTTAAGCATGATTTGATGTTTGTGTGGTTGTACGGAGCTAGAGGCTTGCATGTGTTGCGAGTAAAGAGCTCATTCGTGTGATTTGGTTTAGTTGATGTTTGGTTTTGGTGTGAAGTCGATTTGGTGTTGCATGGGACTAGAGAATTGCATGTGTTGAAATTAGAGAGTTCATGCACCTTGATTTGATGTTGCTTGGAGCTAGACTTTTGCATGTGTTGCAAAGAGTAGTGTTCAAGCATGAAATTGTGTTTATTGCGTTATTTGCAAGTTCACAGCGAATAAACCGAGGTTTATGAGTCCTAATCCCGAGAGCATGTGAGTGGGGCTTGCAACGGGTGTTGGCAAGTTGACCGGGTCTTGTGTTGACCTTCACATGGCTAGGGGGATTAATCTCATAAACTCGAGTTTGATTTGCTTAATACGTTTTGCAAATAGATCTTGAGTTGGTTGCAAAATGTGTTTTTGCAATTTGGTTGAAATTCTTTGAGCATGAGCTAAATTGGTGCAAATGTGTTTTGCACATGTCCATGATCATGTGTTGATCATCTAGAGGCTCAAAGAATGGGTTTCGGTTTTTGGAGAAATGATTTTCGAGTTAAATCTGGATTTCTCTTGTTGGCCGGCACTACCGCAGGTTATGGGCGGTAGTACCGCAAGAGCGGTACTACCGGCCTTTGGTTGCCGGTAGCTATTTTTCAGTGCGCATGTTTTCTGAAGAGGCTGAGGCCGGCACTACCGCTCGGTGGTAGCGGTAGTACCGCAAATGCGGTACTACCGGCCCTCAGAGGGCGGTAGTACCGGAAATATGGCCGTTGGGCCGACCGTTGGAGTGAGGGCGGTACAGTACCGCACTTTTGCTGTTTCGCCCGTTTTGAGCCCCCAACGGCTAGTTTTCTTAGTGGGGCTATAAATATACCCCTTGGGGGGCTTGGGCAGGGTGTTGGCTGTGTGTGGGAGTTGTGTGCATGTGTTGCTCTTCTCCATTTGCTTCTTGAGCTTAAGTGTGAGCACTAATTGCATGTGTTACAATTAGGGAGTGGTTTGAGAGCCTCTTGTGCATGTGTTGCACTTGAGGGAGTCCTTGTGCATGTGTTGCACTTGGTGATCACCGGGAGCGCATTCGTTGTGCTCGGTGAAGTTCAAGCGAGGAGCGGCTTATTACTCTTGGAGTTTGCCGACTCCTAGACGGCGTAGGCGTCGTGCGCGGGAGCTCTCAAGGTGTGTGAAGCCCCGGCAAGTTTGTGAAGGTTCGGTTGAGCCTACGCCACGAGCGTGAAAAGCCACGACTAGTGGAAAGAGGCGGTGCTCGAGCGGAGCCGGTCCAAGTGTGGGCTTGCCTCAACGTGGACTAGGGAGACCGCAAGTCTCCTAACACCACGGAAAAATATCGGTTGTCTCTTTTACTTTCAAGTATTTACATTTATTGTATATTGTTCAATTGTTTGATTGTAATTAGAATTGCTTAGTGTTAATTGATTGATCAATTTAGCAATTCTAGTTTAGAGACATAATTTAGTTAGTGCACTAGTGAGCCTAGTTGATTAAGGCTTTAATTGTCAAAATCTATTTATCGCTTCCGCATATATATTTGATTAGGTTTTGACATAGGGGTTGATTAGAGCGAATTGTTTAGTGAGCGATCGAATTTCGTAAAACACCTATTCAACCCCCCTCTAGGCGCATCCTCGACCCTACAAGTGGTATCAGAGCCATGGTCACTCTCATTTTAGGCTTAACCGTCTAGAGAGTAAAAAGGATAGCGTCTAGCGGACTAGTGCACTCACACGATCCACTCATGCTAAATGAATCAAATTATGCTCAATGGAAATTATTTATGATTGATCATTTTAAATCCATGAGCCCACAAATTTGGTAGATCGTAGATGTCGGTTTTTCTTCTCCACTAAATGATATTGCTCCAACTAAAGGAGAGGAGAAATGCCTACATCTCGACGCTCAAGCAACTAATGCCATTTTTAGTTTTGTGAGCGTAGAAATATTTAATCTCATATGCAATCTCAAGAGCGCTCATGAAATGTGGATTAAGCTTCAAGATGAATTTGAACCATCCACATCAATTGAGGATTGCATTGAGGAAGAGATGTCGGTTGATGATTCTTCAACCTCTACATCAAGCGATGAAGAATCAGCATCTCCATCAACCTCAACCTCCGCCTCAAGCGACGACGAACATTCACTTCTATCAAGGATTCGTTGCTTCATGGCCAAAGGTAAAATTGAGGTAAATAATGATGAAAATGATGATGAGCCCTCTTATGATGAATTAATGAATATGTTAGAGGAGCTAAATGAATTTCTTGGAAAGGAGAAAAAGAAATATAAAATTTTAAAGTTAGAACATGAATCACTTCAAAATGATTATGATGTTCTAAAAGAAAATCATGAAAAAGTCCTTTTCAAGGAATTCACTAAAGCTAGTATGGATAGTGCTACTCAATGTAATTTAGAAGATGAATTGCCTCACTTAATTCCTATTACAAACAATTCATCTAATAAATGCATATCCACTCCTAGTGATGATTTGCCTTGTTGCTCTAATGAAATTGCTTCTAGTTCCTCTATGTCTTTAGATGCTAATCTTGTAGAGAAAAATAATAAGCTCAAGGCCCAAGTTATTAAATTGGAAAATGACTTGAAGAGGTGCGTAAAGGGTAAAGCCCTCCTCGACGAGATCTTGAGCAAACCAAGGGCACCTCAAGATAAGCGAGGACTCGGCTACAACTCCAAGAGGGAGAATAGCAAGACGAGGTACAACGCAAGACACTCGAAGACCATCAAGTGCTCCGCTTGCAACAAGAAGGGTCACCTCGCCTCCGTGTGCCCTAATAATGTGGAGATCAAGCCACAAGCATCAACCATGAGGCAAGCCGGCAAGGAGCAAGTCAAACCGGTCAAGAGAGGGCCAAATAGCGTGACGTGCTTCAATTGCCGGGAAAAGGGACATTTCGGTAAGGATTGTCCCAAAGGTATCACTCCTAAGCCCATTGTTATTGATAATACTTATTTGCTTAGGAAGGACAAGAATGGCAATGTGTTTGCCAAGCTTGTCAAGTCCCCTATGCCCACTAAAAATAATGATATTCATTTGCATAGGAAGAGTAATTCTAGTAATATGTTTGCTAAAAATGCTAGATTTCCTAAGAGTAAGAAAAATCATGATGATCATGTACTTAGGAAAAATAACTATTGCAAAACATTTGCTAGAAATGCTAGATCATCTAAGCGTTCTCAATATAATGTTTATCATATGCTTAGAAGAGATCAAACTAGAAATAGCTTTACAAAGTATTATTGTCCTCCTATGCCATTTCATAAAAATGTAAATCAATTGCCTAGGAGGAATAATTATTGCAATTCTATTTCTAGTCATGTTAGTCAATTCAAAAATGCTAAAATTAGGACCATTTGGGTTTCTAAATCCATTGTGACTAACATTGTTGGACTCAACAAGGATTGGGTACCAAAAACAGCCTAAAAGAATTTTAGGCAATGTGAGATGGATTGGACGCTTGCTCACTCAAGAGGAGAAGGATTATATTCGTCTACAAGTGGTGTCAAGCATGAAGAAAATCGAGTTCATCATGAGCCAATGCCATCTCGGTAACAAGCATTTAAATTGATTCTTATATCTTATAGCCTTGTGTAGGTTATATTGCAATATTAATGAAAATCAATTTAGATTACTTGTTATGGCCACTTGCTCTCGCCTCTTATCTATTCTCTTATTGCAAATCTTGAGCAAGTTTAAAAGTGACACATTAAGGGGGAGTGTTAATTCATATCCATGTGTACCACATCCCTACGTGTGCCCATATTAATATAAGTGCATATATATATAATTTCAAAATCAACCATTTAGTCAAAAGTCAAAATTTTGTATACTATTACTAATCTTGTAAAAAAACTAGTTGCAAAATGTATACAAATGTTTTTCAAAGGTTTTGGCTTCACAAAATCTATTTTGAAATGAAAATGAGTTTCATGCCCAAAATCTAGATTCTAGTATCTTGATTTTTATTTAAACTTATAATTTTTATAGAAATAAAAGTAAAAGGTTTTTGAAAGTAATTCCAAAACAAAAATCCTAGAGTTGGTCATTCTTAACAACTTTCGTGTTCAAAAGTTTTCCAAAAGACCAACTCATCAAAAGTTATTTGATTTTGAAACTCGCCGAAAAACTATACTTGACCCATAATGGTCATACTATTGCACTTAGTGAGTTTCATCATTTGAATCAAAATTCTACACAAGAGTTGATTCAAAATGATATTTTAGACTCATACACAAAATTCAAATCCATATATCTTACCCCTTGCTTAAGTTGAATCTTTTGTGTTATTTGAATTTGAATTGGCTTTTAATTGCTTCTTCAAATGGACTATTTAGGTCAAAAGTCAAAATTCATATTTAAAAGGCCCAAATTTGTGAAAATCTTTGTAAAAATATTCTACTATGTATTTCAAATGTTTTACAAGTTTTCAAAATGAAAACTCTATGTTAAAATCTAATTTGGCTCAAAAACGATTTGATTTGAACCAAAATGGCCTATTTAGGCATATAGATCAAATCGTGGCATTCGAGTTGGATTTCATCATAAATCTTGGCTATACACATTCTTGATACACCTATCTAAGCCATGGAAAAAGAAATTGCATGAAATCCAAACCAAAGTGCATTTTGAGGCTTTTCGTGAAAATCGATTTTCGTTTTTGCCTCAAAACGCAATTTGCCATAACTTTGAAAATCAAATTGTTTTGATGAAAATTCTTTTTGGAAAACCCTCTAAATAGTCCAAAATTCATTTCTGGAAATTTTGAAATCAATTGGACTTCATTTGAATCACTTTTGATAAAATTTGCAAAAATCCGAGTCTCGGTCTGTCAAGAGCGGTACTACCGGCCCAGGTGTGCGGTAGTACCGGGTTTGCGGCACTACCGGTCTGTGTGTTGCGGTAGTACTGGCCCTGGCAGTTGGCTCTGAAATTTTCTGATTTTTCAAGTTTGCTTTTGGGATATCTTTTGATTGGTACTTCCTTTTTCAAAAATTCTTCTTGGAAAAGCTTTGTGTTATCCCAAAGTTCATTTGTGTAAAATTTCAAAAGGGCTGAAATTTATTTGGAAGTATTTTCAAGTGGTATCAGTTTATGAGCATTTAAATTGATTTAAGAGTGGTATTCACTTGATCTTTTGAAAAGACAAAACTTGCGCAATTCAAATACAAATAACTCCATGATTCATTCGTTGAACATCTTGGTGAGTTTATTTATTGCAAGTTTTGGGCACTTAATTGCTTCCAAGTGATATCATATCTTTAATTTGCTCTGATACCCATTCGTGTGATTTTATTGATCTATCTTAATTCATAATTCTTTTATACCCGTAAGTATATATATTGCTTTGATTATATTGCTCTAATACCCATCGATGTTATTGATAATTCCTTCAAGTGGTATCAATTCTTTGTGAGTTGATCCTAAGTGGTATCAAGTGAGCACTTATTCACTCCATATGCTTACAAGTGGTATCATTAAATTCGATTATTTCCTACAAGTGGTATTTCATTGCCTCTTTGTAGTATTTCTCCGATACCCAAATTCTTGATTAAGATTTTTCCTCACAAGCTCAAATTGTAAGTTCAACCGCTTAAGAATTCTCTGTGTGAGATTCTTTATGAATTGAAATACATAAAAGAGGAAAATCTCAAGTTGAGCATTGTTCTTCAACTAAAATTTGAAAATGCTCATTTCTTTTGGATCTTCAAGTAAAGCCCTTGAAATAGATTTGAAGTGATATCTAATTTTTCAAGTGGTATTTCTTTTGGGTTCCTTATTTAACCCGATTAGGCAAATTATTGGATTCTTCAAGAGAATCATATTAAAAATTTGCAAAGCCTAATAAAATGAGGAGTGAGTTATTTGAATGTGTTTCAAATAACCCGTGTGATACCCTTACTTCGTTGCTTTTCATGCTTATTTTTATTTACAAGTGGTATCCATATTTTCGTGCCAATTCTTATTGCTTATCTTTTCAAGTGGTATCGAAAACCCAAATATGGTCTCTTTTCGAGTTTTCCTTATTTTTAGACCATATTTCAAATAAAAACTCGTTTTACTTCTTGATTGACCCTTCGAGTTTTTATTTGGTTTGAAATCTTAATTCATTGCCAAGGTCATAAGTGTTTATTTCAATTCTTGTATGACCTTCATTAAAAGGAGATAATTAAATGGGGGAGAATTAGGAGCTTAAAAAGAGATAATTAAAAAGGGGAGAATATTTAAATGGAAAAATGTTTACCAAAAAGGGGAGAGAATGCTAAAATGGAGAAACCATCTTAGAAATCCATTTTTGGTGTTTAATGCCAAAAGGGGGAGAATTAGGAAGCTTAATATCATTTGGTTTAAAAAGGGAACTTAATATGATTAAGGGGGAGAATTGATTCTCATATGCATTAAAAAATTGTCAATGATTATTATTTAAAATGTGCATATGCATTCAAATAGCTTAAATTCTCTCGATATGTTAATTTTAATCCAAATGTGCTTATTAAGCTTGGATTTGTCATTAATCACCAAAAAGGGGGAGATTGTAAGTTCAACCTTCATTAGTTATGGTTTTGGTGTTAATGACAAATCTAATATTGAGATTATCCATTTAATGTGATTTTGTTTTTAATGATAAATCTTATATCGAGACTAACTTGTTTATTTAGAATATCTTTGATTAGTCTCATCGCATTGAAAAATGGAAAACCCAAGGTATGTTTGCGTATTCATTCTAGTATTAGTTGCATACTTTGGAGTCAAGTTAAAATATGAATGTCCCCATTATATTAACCACAAAATGTGCATCATGTTTCCCAATCCATATATTACATGGATGCACACACTTAGAGGGAGTTTGTAGTTTAACTTGAAAGTCTCTTTGTATTGATCGATTCTTTATTGACACATATAAGGATCAAGACAAAGAAACTTAATCCTTGAGTATATATTTGAATTGCCTAGTTATAAGTATACTCATGGTAATATAGGATATACTCCAATATGATCAAATTGAATATGTGCATATTATATCCAAGTCAATCATACTTATGCACATATACATATGGGGTTTATTCTATAGTTGATGACTTAAAGTAATGATCAGTTCCATATAGCCTACACATAATGGATCATTACTTTTCATCAACATGAGTATATGAAAACTTGTGTAGTTAATGTATACTCATATCAATTTAAATGACAATTTAAATTGAGTTCATTTGTCTTATTAATCATTAAAGAACATTTCATCATATGTTGGTGATGTTCCTTGATTAATTAATGACAAATGAATAGTTCTTAAGTATAATGAAGCATGTGTTGCATTATTGTACTTAAGACATACTTTAAATCATTCAAATTGATTTAGGTTGTGCTCAACTGATCTAAAGGCATCCATTATGTGTTAATGGAGTGCAAGAGATAATGAGACAACCATGCATCTTGGACTAACTATTTTATGAGTTGTGTTTGAGTTAGGTTAAGTCCAAGAATGAATGAAAACGGGATAAAGGCGGCATCATAAGGTGATGGGCGTCAAGAGAAGATCCCGAAGACAAAGAGAAGAATCGAGTGATGATCCCGGGGGAGTATCAAAGTGATGATCATAAAGACCCCAAAAGGGATTGCTTGCGTGCGGCGGCAAAGGTATAATTAGATAGGCTAAGGACTTTGTAGTCTTTGAGTCTAGTTTTTATCGCCGTACTATTAAGAGGGGTTGTCTCCTAGTTTGAGCTTCATCATGTGTTGATGATCTCATTCCGCGTTCACTCAAGCTCAAACCATTTGGATTTGGTTTTTGCATATGGGTTAACCATTTGGCATGTGTTGCAAATGTGTTAAGCCTATGCTTGGTTGTTTCGCATTATGCTCTGATTTGCATGTGTTGCAAAGAGGAAGAGCATATGTATTTGGTTTTCGCATAATATTTTGATTTGCATGTGTTGCAAATAGGATAAGCTAATGCGTTGGCTTTTGCGTGAAGTTCACTTTTGCATGTGTTGCATCAGTTGAAGCTTCATGCTTTGGTTTCGCAAAACATCTTTATAAAACCTTGGTGTTGCTTGGAGCTAAGTTTTGCATGTGTTGCAAAAGGAGAGAGCTCAAGCATGATTTGATGTTTGTGTGGTTGTACGGAGCTAGAGGCTTGCATGTGTCGCGAGTAAAGAGCTCATTCGTGTGATTTGGTTTAGTTGATGCTTGGTTTTGGTGTGAAGTCGATTTGGTGTTGCATGGGACTAGAGAATTGCATGTGTTGAAATTAGAGAGTTCATGCACCTTGATTTGATGTTGCTTGGAGCTAGACTTTTGCATGTGTTGCAAAGAGTAGTGTTCAAGCATGAAATTGTGTTTATTGCGTTATTTGCATGTTCGTTGTGCGAATAAACTGAGGTTTATGAGTCCGGAATCCCGAGAGCATGTGAGTGGGGCTTGCAACGGGTGTTGGCAAGTTGACCGGGTCTTGTGTTGACCTTCACATGGCTAGGGGGATTAATCTCATAAACTCGAGTTTGATTTGCTTAATACGTTTTGCAAATAGATCTTGAGTTGGTTGCAAAATGTGTTTTTGCAATTTGGTTGAAATTCTTTGAGCATGAGCTAAATTGGTGCAAATGTGTTTTGCACATGTCCATGATCATGTGTTGATCATCTAGAGGCTCAAAGAATGGGTTTCGGTTTTTGGAGAAATGATTTTCGAGTTAAATCTGGATTTCTCTCATGGTAAGACTATCAAGAAGTTATAGGCGGTAGTATCAAGAAGAGCGGTACTACCGCCTTTGGTTGCTTGTAGCTATTTTTCAGTTGCATGTTTTCTCAAGAGGTCGAGGCCGCACTCTACCGCTCGGTGGTAGCGGTAGTCAAGAATGCGTACTACTGCCCTCGAGGGCTGTAGTAGTATCGAAATATGGCCGTTGGGCCGACCGTTGAGGGAGGCGGTACTACTGCCCTCGAGGCTGTGAGTACCAAGACTTTTGTCAAGCTCGCCTGCTTTGAGCCCCCAACGGCTAGTTTTCTTGGTGGGGCTATAAATATACCCGTTGGGGGGCTTGGGCAGGGTGTTGGCTGTGTGTGGGAGTTGTGTGCATGTGTTGCTCTTCTCTATTTGCTTCTTGAGCTTAAGTGTGAGCACTAATTGCATGTGTTGCAATTAGGGAGTGGTTTGAGAGCCTATTGTGCATGTGTTGCACTTGAGGGAGTCCTTGTGCATGTGTTGCACTTGGTGATCACCGGGAGCGCATTCGTTGTGCTCGGTGAAGTTCAAGCGAGGAGCGGCTTTTTACTCTTGGAGTTTGCCGACTCCTAGACGGCGTAGGCGTCGTGCGCGGGAGCTCTCAAGGTGTGAGAAGCCTCGGCAAGTTTGTGAAGGTTCGGGTTGAGCCTACGCGCGAGCGTGAAAAGCCACGACTAGTGGAAAGAGGCGGGTGCTCGAGCGGGAGCCGGTCCAAGTGTGGGCTTGCCTCAACGTGGACTAGGGGAGACCGGCAAGTCTCCGAACACCACGGAAAAATATCGGTTGTCTCTTTTACTTTCAAGTATTTACATTTATTGTATATTGTTCAATTGCTTGATTGTAATTAGAATTGCTTAGTGTTAATTGATTGATCAATTTAGCAATTCTAGTTTAAAGACATAATTTAGTTAGTGCACTAGTGAGTCTAGTTGATTTAGGCTTTAATTGTCAAAACCTATTTATCGCTTCCGCATATATATTTGATTAGGTTTTGACATAGGGGTTGATTAGAGCGAATTGTTTAGTAAGCGATCGAATTTCGTAAAACGCCTATTCACCCCCCCTCTAGGCGCATCCTCGACCCTATAGAAAGGAGTCCGTGTTGCCCGGTGAACAGGCGACAGACCCGTGCCGCCCGACCAACGGGCGACACGCGGCCATTCGGCTGAGGGAAATCGTGGGCACTTAAGGGTTTTCGCAATTTACCGGACAGGCCGATCGAGTCCAAAAATACGAGAAAATCAAGAGCGACCCACGCAACACGTGCTACTACTTACGATGGGCGAGATAGCCGACGCTGCCCGGCATGAAGTTACGAAAATCGAAAAAGGCACTCGCGGCCATGAAACCACAGAAATCGTGGCCACTTAAGGGTTTTCGTCGGACCGCGGGACAAGCCGGATATGGGCCAAAAAATACGGGAAAAATCAAGGGCGACCTACACAACGTGGGCTACCACTTACGTATGGGCGAGATAGCCAGACGTTGCCCCGGTAGGAAGTTACGAAAATCGAATAAGGCACTCACGGCCATGAAACCACAGAAGTTACAGCGTCAAAAAATTTTGAAATTTTTTATGGAGGTTCCTGATAAATCAGTGATATTGCCATAAAAATTTCAAATGATTTAAAGATGTGAGGAATTTTTTAAAATTCAAACAATATAACTGTCCTAATAAAACGCTGGCCGACAAGTTTGAACCGAATGAAAAATGAAACAAACCACGTTAGAAAATTTTAAAATTTTTTGTCCATGGTTATGATGCATCACTAGTGTTCCCATAAAATTTACATATAATGATCAAGCAAGCTCTATGAATTTTTAAAAATTCAGACAATGCTAGTGTCCGATATGGCAAAATTCAGACAGTAGCACTGTCTGAATTTTTAAAAATTTATAAAGCTTGATAAAAATTTTATGGGAACATTAGTGATGCATCATAACCATAGACAAAAAAATTTAAAATTTTATAGTCGACAACAACTCATGTTATGAACACTTAAATTATTTGTTGAACATATATAAGGGCATATACACCGAAAGTTCAGATGATAAAATAAGCAATAGATTAGATTATTTTAGAAGGGCATTACAACGGTGACGAAATTGCTTGACGAACTAACTAACGAAAGCAATGTTCGTCATGGTGGAACAAATGATCGTTCAGCCTATCTGAGTACAGCCAGAGTGATGTCCCACATTTTCTGCATATTACCTGACCCGTGTTTAATTTACGATTTGTCCTCGGACACCGCTCAGTCCCTACTATGAAAGAACTCTATTGGGGATCCGCAGTTCTCCCAGCTGTCGCCGAATGGGTGGCCTATGCCGTACGTCTCGGGTGTGTAAGACATAATTTTTTGGTCTTTTTTATGTGGATTTCTGCCCTCCCATATGGGCATGTCATCCCGATTCCCGGCGTCCCCTATGTTAATACCACCCGGGTTCCCGGTTGGTCTGCGCAACGCGTCAAGGATTTGTTGCGTGCTGCGGACCTCGGCCGGCTGCTTCCCCTTGTCCCTTCTTCTTCGAGAGGAGGAACCCTCTTGCACCTCTGGTGTGTTGGCTGTTGGCGGAGGCATGCGGAGACGCCTGCTCTGTTTCGGCTCGCACTCCACTATATGGTGCAGGGAGGTGTGTGTGGGCTTATCCTTGGACAACCGAAGCGTGCCCGCATCAATGCAAGATGCCCGCTTGTCGTTGAATAACACCGTAGGCGCACTCGGTCCGGCTTTTCAGGCGGTAGTGGCACCACGGAGAGGGTTGCTCCCTAGTTATCCCATGCAGAAGCATGAGATGTGGGTGGTACGTCTCCTGTCCACCCAGTTGAAGTACCAAAGACCATTCATCCTCGGCCAAGGGCACCCAGAGAATCTCCGGTCCGCTAGATCATCGTGGCGGTATCAACCATCGCCATGTGCCATGTTCGCAAACGTCGGGCTTGCGGGTGGCCCCGAGGAGGTTTCTCCTTTGACTTGAGCGAATTCGCAAGTTTCCTTTTGAACTCTGCGTGCGATGAACTGGTTTAGAACTACTACTTTGTGAGTTTAACATGAGTATGTCGCATGAAACTCACCGATTGGTTGGCCCTTGCCCACCGCCCTAAGCTCGTCGATCTAGAAAAGGACATATCTGGCGGCCTCTCCCACCGGGTGAAGTTCTCGCGAAGCCGGGTAGGCGTCGTGGCGCTTGGAGAGAAATTGTAGTCACGCTGTTCCGCCCGTCGATCCATTGGAAGAAGCAACACCGGTCCTTGTCTTTGAGAAAAGAAAGAACGACGCATGAAAGGGTAGTGTTACCTCAGATTGTGTGGATACCAAGAGGTTTACCTCGTGGTGCGCCACAACAAGAGTGAGCGCGGCGGCCGTCTCTCCATGGGTAGATTGCATCATCTTCGCCAGAGGTTGCGATCGCATTTGGGTCGGGCAACTCCGCAGAACTCGGCGTCGACGCCATCGCATCCGGATATTGCGGCGGGATAACTTCGCTGTCAAGAGGCGACAGAGAACGACATTGTGCCCTAATTTGTGTAGATTCACCGACGTTTATTGTTGGTTTGGCTGTGTTGGATGTCTACCCTCGCCTGTTTTATAGTGGTGGTGAGGGTTACTCCACACAATTACAAAGACTCGCCATGTGAAAAGTCAGACGACGTGTCACCCATCATCAAAGCCGCACGACCGAAACCTTATGAGAAAAGTCAGACGACTGTCACCCTCTGTCAAAGGCTGCACGATGTGTCACCCTCTGCCGAAAGCTGCACGAGCTGTCACCCTCTGTCAAAGGCTGCACGATGTGTGATCCTCTCGCCGGTTGCCGACGACTGCCGTTTGATCTGGCGGGATGCAGCGTCTTGTCGTTTCAGTTTGAAAAGCGGGGGGCATCGTGTTGTCGTCTCAGCCCGAGAAACGTGGTGCAGAGCGTTGTCGTTTCAGTCTGATAAAGGTAATAGGTGTGTCACAAAGCTACTAGCTGATGAAAGGATTAACTAAGGACATAAGATTTAAATTACAACAAAAGGGGAATGCAATTGTTTGTGCAACATGATGTTTCAAACGAGTAACTAAGTACATAATATACTACCAATAATAAAAATAAAAAGAAACTCTCGTTCTCGCTTCGGGAGGCCTCCTCCTCCGAACACAGTCCCATGAGTACGTCAAGCTGCGTCGGCGCTGGTGGGCCCTCTCGCGCCTAGCCGGAGGTGTCGCGTGCTCGGGCCGAGTAGGGTGCGTCGGTGGTGGCGCTCTGCATAATCTGTGAAGACCCACTGGTCCGGACGAGGAACCTCGCTCTGAGGTCCTCGTAGTCCACCGGTTCAGGTCATCACCTCGCCCTCGTAGTCGCCGAGTGCAAGTCTGTTCTGCCAAAAATCGTGCTGTGGGCTGTAGCAAATGAAGAATTGTTTAGAGTATTGTTATACGCGATTGTAACACGTGAACAAAGCATCTCGTAACTCACCGACAGCGTGCCTCTCGCAGACTGCGGACGATAGCGTCGAAGATGTACTCTTGCACCGCCTCGCTAAGCGGCACGCCCTGAGCTGCGTCGGTAGGGACGCGGTATCCGGACAACTCGAGGGCACGTGTCGAGGCGTCCAGAAACCTCCCGACGTAAAAGGTGACCTCCTGTCTCGTCACCTCGACTGCGGTGGTTAGCCGAGTATGCAAGCCCTGAAACTCCCTGTTGTGATGGAGCATGACATCACCCTGCCAAGTGAATTACCAATTAGTTAGCAAAATAAATTACGAATCACTAAGATTATATAGAATGTATGAGGCAACGTACCAAAGTGTGCGCCGCCGAGTCCATATGGGCGGGTCCGGGAGCGTGCAGATTGCGATGCAGCGCTGCAGCGTCCGTGGTCGTCTGGCGCAGCCTCGACGTAGACGTCCTCGAGGGCTCCTCCCCACTCCTCAGCCCAAGGCACCATACGTACGTGCCAGGGTCCAGGTGCGCTCTTCCTACTGTGCCTGTGGGTAAGAAATAAATATAGCGTTATTACATGGCATTACACAGTAATAATTATGAAAACATCGATACAGGGAACTTACGCGTGGGCTGCGGGTGGGACTGCACGGTCGTCGTGCATCGGGAACACCTGTCGTAGGCCAAACTGCCTCATCACACGATGGATAGCGTAGCCCTCGACATAGACGTCGAACACGAGGAACCGACGGGTGAACCAGTAGCCCACGTCCCGTGTGCAAAGGGTGGACAGGCCACCCGTGACACGAGCCTGGACCTTAGTGTCCGCGTACGGCGTCCAGCGTACGTGGTCCTCGGTGAGGTGGTCGAACGCGGCCGTGAAATGCGGTAGGCTACCCGCGACCTGTGGCGCCAGAAGGTCAGAGTCACGATAGAACGTAACCGCTAGCACTCGAAAAGTAAAACAAAAGTACCAAAATCACGGTTGCAATATCTTACCGTCGGCGGCACGGATGGTGCCCACGGCCGGACCATCGACGCTATCACCGCTGTGCCTCAGACAGCCGGAGGTCGATCTGGGGCGGCCGATCTGAACCTTCAGATGCCCACAAATTGTACCAAGAAGTGGACATCCTCCGAAGGTCGCTGGCCGCCGATCCGTGTACACCCCACGCAGAGTGCGGTAGGTGGCGCGACAAAGACGACCGATCCCGAGAGTCTTGTGGCACGGCGTCGAAGGGTGCGTCGGCGATCTCCCTCGCGAACTGCACTAGGTGCCTGTCCATGCTATCCCCATGGGACGTCGTGAACATGCACCAACCGAAGAGCCACAGCAGTACGCCTCGGTGGTGGTGAGGCTCGCTTTCGTCCCGCTCGACGATCCGTCACGCCAGAAAAAAGCTCACTTGTTATTTTAAGCAAGATGCGTACACAATTTATTTTTAAATGCTACCGACGCACCACAAACCGCCCAAGCCAGCTCAAGGTCGGTCCGCATGTGGTCGAAGGCCTCAGACTGGGTGGTAGCACACCATGAACTCAGACAAAGAATTCTTTGGCGCCAGATCCTCGGGCGCCCTGGGCACCACACCCGACCGGCGATCGGGAGGCCGAGGAGGTAGGAGACGCCCCGCAGTGATCGCCATCTCCCGACAGGAGATGGAAGGTGTCGTCTCGGCCTCCACCGATCCACCAGAGCGGTGATCGCGATCGGTCAGACGGAACTCAGGTCCCAGAGCTCAACCATCCGCCGAGGGGCAAGAACCCAAGCGCCGCCCTAACAAACAAAGACATGTCATTAATATCGGTCTGCACTAGTCATGCCGCTAGAACAAACATGTTTACAAATTTAAATCTCGATATGTTACCGGGACCCAACGCGGATCGATCGTCCCAGATCGCTGCTACCGTCTAGGTCGGCGGGCGGTCGGCTCCACAGGTCCCTCCTCCTCCGGGACAGCGGTGGCGAAGCGGCACGGTGACCACGGCCGACAACCGGGTCCAACAACTCGAAGGCGGCCGTCATCTCCTCGCGGTGAGCCATCGCTGCAATTTACAAAAAAAAGTTAGAATCGAAACACATATGTAAACAAAAGAGTCCGTAAAACTGCACAAGCATCACAACAATATGTCGAAACAAATACGCACATAAAAAACGGAGAAGCTCATTACAAAATATCCTGAAACAGTTGCAACAATTTATCGAGACACAACACTCGCAACTAGCAACAGAGTTCATACAACACACATTATATCGATGAAATATAAATTTGATATATGGCATATGATAATGCAAACTGCTTGTCATCCGGTGCGATGGCGTCGTGCAGCAGTCGGGTGGCCATCTCCTCCTTCGTCTTCTTCGTTTTGTGCTTGGCAGTTCTTAAACGTATGTCCTCGTTGGTTGCATAATGAGCATTTCTTCACGCGTTTGCCAGCTTCTGACTCATCCATGTCATTTCTTATACGCCTTGTTTTTCGACGCCCTGCTTTCACTCTTCTCGCATCAAGATCGGGGACCCAAAACCTTTCATCAACACCAGGAGTTGTGGTGAAAGAACCCACAACCCCATAGCCATAAAGCTCTTCGCTCCAAGTTGCCATTACCCTTTCCTTCATGAAATATTCAGATAGGTATGTACCAGGTTGCATTCCAAATAAAGCACACGCGGCTATGACATGAGAACATGGCCTGTGCAAAAGGTATGGCTTGTTGCACGAGCATTTGCACTCAGCCTGTAAGATGCACTCCTGGGTGACAACCCTCTGGTTGGTTCCACGCCTTTATCCTCGCAGATCACCTCGGCGCGCAGTGTCCGTGCACCAACTTTGATAGCTCGTGTTTGGCCGCCTCGACTCTTCTCATCCATGTATTTAGTGATCATCGAAGAGTACAGGAACTTCTCATCTCTCATTACTATGTCAGCAGCTGCATGCCTGTCCACAAAGTACTTGGTTGTACCCCTCAACACTCCCTCGACAATTCCTACCAACGGAAGACATCTCATCCCTTGCATTACCCAATTGTAAACTTCTGCAAAGTTAGTGGTCATCACACCGTATCTGGCACCATGTGTGTCATATAACAGTGACCACTTTTCTTTCGGTTCGTTCTTGATCCAGTCCGAGAAATATTTGATTGGCCTTTGCCTCCGACGACGGTTAGTCGCCTCATCCTCTGTTGGCAGGGGGAAAAGAGGCTCCGCCTGCTCCTGTGTTCCACTGCCACTAGTGTTGTTCGCTGCGCTCCTTGTGTTTCCTTGTCGTCATCAAGATTTTTCCACGAGTCCGAACTTGCTCTCCGGTTGCGATTACATAGTCTTTTGAACATGTTCATCGCTTGCTTGTTCCTGAATTGCTTATAGAAGTTTGCACCCAAATGCCTCATGCACCATCGACTCGCAAGTCGAGCCATCTAATGGCTCCTCTTCCCTGCTTGTAGCCGGTTGATAGCACTAAGCAAGCCAAGATGCTCGCTATGCAAAGACGCACACACCTGGACGAGTTTTGACCACCCCGATCTTCAAGTTTCGTAGGAACCACAGCCAACTCTCGTAGTTCTCGCTTTCTACGAAGGCAAAGGCAACAGGCAGAATCTGGTTGTTCCCATCGACGCCCACAGCTGTCAGTATTTGCCCTCTGTATTTCCCGGTCAAGAATGTGCCGTCCACGCACAACAATGGACGACAGTGATAGAACGCCTTAATGCAAGCTCCGAATGCGAAGAACACCCTCCTCAGATGCATTTTAGTTGGCCACTGGATTGACGGACAATCTTGATAATCATAGTAGGTCCCAGGATTTCTTCCCTGAATGCAATCGAAAGCAAAGGCGGGCAGGTTGTGGTACGAGTCTTCAAACTTCCCAAACCTCATTTCTAATGCCTTCTGTTTCGCCCTCCACGCCTTCCCATAGCTAATTGTGTACTGATATCTGTTCTCGATCGCTCGGATAATAGCACGGGGCTCAAAACTCAGGTTCTCCACTATCTCTGCGTACATGATGTTCGCGACATACCCGGATGATGAGTTCTGTGAGCCATCATCGCTTCTCGACCATGCATGTGTCTTGCTCAACCTTGAACATATCCAATGGATGGCCCATTTGGGCTTGTACGAGTGCACTCTCCACGGACACCCATGGATCTCACACACCACGTCAGAGCGAGTTGGGGTTGATTTCTTAACCCCGAAAGTCCTTCTTAATGATAGAGCCCAATCTTTCACGGCATCCTGCATGACCTCTTTTGTCGGGTAGATCTTGCAAGCCTAACCTCATTATCGATATCGCCAAAACATGTGGTTGCTTTCATTGACAACCACCTATCAAATTGTGCGTGCTCCACTCGGCCGGCACAGCGACTCCGTACTCCATCTTTCTCATCCGACTCATCGTCGTCCTCATCTTCTGCTTTCTTTGTACTCACGGTCTTCCTCTTCCATCCTAGTGTTATTTCATCAATTTGCTCACCTTCGCCCGCCATCCCGCTTCTTGGCCAACATTTTCATTATCCTCCGAAACTCACCTGTTCACCGCTTTGGCAAACGATGTCATCGTTGCATTCTTGAACATGCCGCTCATGCCTAGATCCCCAATTTCAGTGTCACCGAATCGAGCTCATTTTGAGGCCGATCAGACTCACCGACGTCCAACTAACTGGCCGGAGGCAACATCCTCTCATATGCTCGCACTAAAAGCACCCGATTCCATCCCTTTGCTCGCCACCCTCACATATGATCTCCACGATGGGGTTCCTTCACTCAACTAGCTCCCAAAATAGAGTCGTTTAAGCATACTACATAGGCAAAATACCTTCAACTCGCACTTCTCTTGTTCCATCCGAAAAGTATAATACAACCATTTCAACACGGAAGCAAATGTGCGCTCGTCGACCCTACTCAAACTTCTGTTCACATACTGCATGTTACTAAGATCTGCACCCTCCAAACCATGCATTACAACCCCATCTCCATAATAGATTCTAAATGGAACTCGTTCTGCCATATCTGCGAATCCATTCATTCACTCACGAATTAATTATTTTTCGTATAAAATACTATGACGTAACATAACTATACCTACATGCTACGAAAATATATATCTAACCGTAAAAAACATCTACATTCCTAATAATTCATATCGATGTACTTATATCTGTAAAAACATGTACATTCATTCCTAACAATATATACATATCGATGTACTTATATCTTAAAAAAAATATACATTCGCAACTACATTACCATCAATATATACCGATATACTCCTTTCCGTAAAAATATCTAAATTTTCTAAACTACAACTAGTCAGTGACCTATCAATTTACCTAAAATTCTCTATTCAGAACCTATCAATTTACCTACATTTATCCCCTACATTTATCCGTAACCTACATCTAAAACTATTTCTAATCTACCACTATTTACTGCTCAATTGCCTAGATCTAAAACTATTTCTAACATATCATAATTTACTGCTAACAAAAATAAACAACAGAAATTTACCTCGAAACAGTGGCGCAGAATCTCCCCCTCTTCCTTCTTTTCTCTCCTCTCCTCTTCCTCTCCTCCCTCTCTTCTCAATTGAGCCGAATGCCAATGATGTAATCGGCGACGCTTTTGTAACGCTGTCGCTTGAATGCTCGCTCGTCGGGCGACACGACTCGCCACCCCCTTTTCGCCTGCTCACGATCGATTCTCTTAGTATCGCCCTTTCACGGGCGAGACGCCTACTTTCGCCCTTTCACGGGCGACACGCCTTTCGCCCTTTAGGTCGGGCGACGGTTACCACCTCCACCGGCCTCGTGTCGCCTGTATTTTTCTATTTAGGCCCACCTGCCCCACAAAGCATGAGTATATTCTGAAAAAAAATTTCGGTGGTATATTTTTGAAATTTCGAATAAAAAATGTATTATTAAAAAAAATATGGCTTGATTCCATAATGCCGCTGCATTTGAGCGGTGCGAGTGCGACTAATTTAAACATCACTTTTCTAGTTTCATTACAGTTTTTTTTTCAAATATGGCTCGCTTGCAAACATAATTACAAAACTAGTTTTATCTTTAACCACAGAAACATCGACAGGTGACAATGTTACATGCCACATTCCCGCACCAAGTCAAGGAGCTCGGTAGGAGCTTCCGTAGTGTGAGAGCATAGCAGGTGATATGTGTCACGGATATAGTATTTTTGGAGTTACGTTCAAAGAAAATACTAGATTTGCAAAAAAGTTAAGTAGAAGGGCTAAAAAAGTGATTGGCTTCCAATTTGTTTTCCGTACCAGTCTCTAGCAGCTCACTACTGCACGCCAATGTTAGGGATGGCAATCAGACCTGCGGGTTCGCACCCGAAAGGGTTGAGTTCGGGTCCTAATTTTCACCTATGGGTTCTGCACCCGAAAGGGTTGAGTTCGGGTCCTAATTTTCACCCGTGAGTTCTTTGGGTAGGGTACCCAAAATGGGTTCGAGTCAGAGTTGGGTTTATAAAACCACCCATGGGTACCCATCGAGTATCTGAAATTCATCATCCCGTCGAGGCCCTAACCCACAACCCTGCTGCCCTTCTCTATTCCCGAATTCCCAAATCCAATCTGCGTTTCTCAATTCAGCCGCTCCCGTCCGCCTCCCTCACCCCATCTCCCGCTCTCGTCTAGCCCGCGTTGGCTGTCTCCAACTGCAGCTGCCAGCCACGCCCCGTCGACACCCTAGCCTCGCTGGCCCACCCATGAAGTCAAGCACTGAAGCACAGAATCAAGATCTAGCCTCTGGGTGCCGGAGGCCGCCGCCCACGTTGCTTGCTCTCCGGCCGCCGCCCCACGCCGCACCTACTTGCTCTTCGGCCAGTCGGCCACCGCCCCACACCCCACGGTGGCTGTGATTTGCTTGTGATTTTCTGTTGTATTAGAACTTCATTTTGTTTGAGTACTGTTGTTTAGTAAGCAGAAATTCGTTGCTATTTTATTTAACATCTAATTTTGCTTTGTTTCAGCACATATTTGGTTGAAAATGTCGACTCCAGGAACCAATGCTTCTGCTGCAGCTACGCGGTCCTCTAATGCTGTAGTTGCACCTATGCCATCACAATATACACAAGGTACTAATGTGGTGATGGTAGATGATGATGATGTAGGTGTTGGGAACAAGAGAAAACTAAAATATGTTGTATAGGAAGAATTCAAAAGACTGAAAGTAGAGGATAAATAGAAAGATGAATGCAATTGGTGTCATAAATTACTTGGAGCAGAGACAAGAAATGGCACCAAATCATTGCATAGCCATCTTGCAATTTGTGAATCTAGATAGGTTAGAAAAGGCTTAAAACAATCCAATTTAAAGTTGTCAAAAAGTCAGGATAGGTCAGTTGTTGTAGAGAAATATGTCTTTGATCAAGATGCTACAAGAAAAGAACTTGCATTAATGATATATGTCCACGAGTACCCACTATCTATGGTTGACCTTGTTGGCTTTCGAAAATTTTGTGCTGCAATGCAACCATTGTTTAAGGTAGTGTCTAGAAACACCATTAGGAAGGATATATTAGATATGTATAAAGTGCAGAAGGTAGCTATGTTGAAGTTCTTCCAATAAAGCCAATCTCGTATCGCTGTCACAACAGACATGTGGACAGCAAATCATCAAAAGAAATGGTACATGTCAGTGATAGTACATTATATTGATAATGATTGGAAGCTAAAAAGTTTCCTTCTAAGGTAATAATGAAGATTATGTAATCATTCTACATCAATATGCAGTCATACAGATAACCAGTATTCATGCTATGCTTTTGTTCTTTCTAATTTTGTAGGTTCATTTACGTGCCAGCCCCACATACAGATAAAGTTATAAGTGATGTCCTTTATGAAATACTCATGGATTGGCATATCGAGAGGAAGGTGTCAAGTGTGACTCTCAACCTTTGCAGCATCAACGATAATGTTATGGAAAAATTGCAAGATAAGTTGCCCCTTGACTCTCTTATGTTAGGTGGTAGATTATTGCATATGTGTTGTGCTGCACATATTTTGAATCTGATTATGAAAGATGGTATGTCTGTCATGGAAAAGGGCATTGAGAGAGTTTGCCAAAGTGTTGAATTTTGGTCGGCCATACCAAAAAGACATGAAAGGTTCGAGAAAATGGTATCTCAGATGAACATTAAATACCAGAAAAGAATAGTTCTTGATTGTAAAACTAGATAGAATTCCACTTATATTATGCTTAGTATTGCATTAGAGTACCAACTAGTCTTTAACCGTCTTACACAACACAAAAAGTTATGTGCTCCTTTTCGTCCTACGGAGGATGATTGGAAGTTTGCTAAGGAGTTTTTTGTTAGATTTAAGATGTTCTATGATATAACTGAACTATCGTTAGGCACTAGTTATGTTATAACAAATACTTTTTCCCAAAATCTGCGGTATTTATTTGGCTATTAGGAAATGGCAAACTAGTGATGACTCCATGATAGAGCAAATGTCATATTTGATGAAAGAGAAGTCCAACAAATATTGGACAGATGTTCATGGTTTCATGGCAGTTGGTACGATTCTAGATCCAAGGTTTAAACTACAATTCTTAAACACTCTTTTTAGCGATATTTATGGAAAAGAAGGTACAACAAGTGAAGTTAAGAAAGTTAGAAATTTGATATATGATTTGGTGTTAGAATACCAAGGTTCTATGGAGGGTGCAACAACATATGGTGTTGGTGTTGCGCTATCTAGAATGAAGGAGATGATATAGTTTTTTATATATTTGATCAATACATATCTTCCCAACCAGTTGAGTCTTCTAGTTACCTACGCATAGAGTTAGATTTATACTTGGACGAGGCAACATTGCCTAGAACACAAGAGTTGGATATCATTCAGTGGTGGTTGCATGCAGGGATTAAGTATCCTACTTTGCGAAGGATTGCTCGATACATCATGGCAATTCCTGTGACAACTGTAGCTTCTGAGTTAGCCTTAGCACCGGTGGGAGGGTCATTAGCCCACATCGAAGTAGACTTGCTCCAAAAATGGTAGAAGCATTAATGTGTATGCAAGTTTGGTCTCGAGCCGAAATGTTAGGTAAATAGTTTAAATTCAATTGAATTTTTTCGTTTCTTTCATATATGGTAGCACTAACTTTTGAATGTTTTATGCTTTTAGGGCTCGAGTCCCCTGTACTTAATGCATTGATGACTTGTCTTGAGGATGAAGAGGAAGAAATGATAGTACTGTCTTAGTTTATTCTTGTAAATTTTTTATGCCTACAAAATACAAATTGAATGTATCATGAACTGTCTTTTCTCTTTTTGCTAGGATGATGCTGAGTTGACCATGCTTGATGCATGATTGCAGCTTGATGGTTGGATGGGCAATCGGGCACTCTATCTCCATTTTTCTAGTTGCTTGCTTGAGAGAATGAGAGTTGAGACATTGAGTAATGTTGTGATTTGTGAACTGGGTTGTGACTTTATGATTGTATGGTTAATCGGTTTGTGACTTTGGATATTTGGATTCCAACAACTGAACTAGGGTTGTGATATGAATCATTTAATGTGATTTGTGACTTATTGATTGTATGGTTGTACTATATATATTGCTTGTATAATAATTGCCGACTTACTCTTTATTAAATATGATTTGTGATTGTATAGTTGTGATTTTTATGTGATTTGTGACTATATGGTTGCTCTTTATTGAATGTAATATGCATCATAGTTGCTGTATTGAAGGTACTGCAGTACTATACAAACCCGTCGGGTACCCGCCGGGTTCGGGTATAGTTTTTTACCCGATAGGGTATATAGGTTCGGATCTGGTTTTCTAATTCGGATTTTCTGTCGTGTTGAGTTTTGTAAAACCTGTATCCGACCCGACCCGTTGTCTACCCTAGCCAATGTAGTTGTTTTCGAGCAAAGGCAGGGCTGTAGACTGCTTGCTGATACAAAGGACAAGATCCGGTTTGGTTCTTCCCGGTATCACGGACGAGATTGTGCTACTGGATCGATGTTCTTTATCATTTGTGATCTGTTAAGCAAAAGACATTAAGAATCCAAGGAACTAAAGAAAACGCAATGCCCTGAATCGGTCTACATGTATTCAGTCAGTTGCACGTCACATTGTTTTTTTTCCCCTAAAGATTGCACATCATATGTTTCTTATTTAGCACTATTGGTTAATTAGAGCAATCAATTGCGCAACCTTTTGTGGTCATTTAGGCATTCAGCCAGTGAAATGGACATGCTCACAACTGTTTGATGAGCGAAACAACGTCACGCTGCCCACGCATGTTCGTACTACTCGGTGGGTAAGCTCAAAAACCCCCAGCATAGAGCTAACCCGACGATTAACAACTTTAAAGGGATGGGCCTAGACAACTGATTGAACATATTACTATATTAGTAATGCTCCTGGACAGAGGAATGGACAATCAGCCGAATGAATTGGGTGATACTCGTCTCAATTCCCCAACTTGGCGAAAACTATATGTTGATTAATGTCAAGTGCACCAGCAGGAGAAAGTGGTCGATTCACGTGACGAACAAGTGATTGGTAGCTTTGGACCTTCTGTAGTCTGAACAAGTTCGTGCTTGTCATTTCTAGCAGAAAAGGAGATTGCCATTGAGCGTGCATTGTCATTTCGACGTGTGCTCACTGCCGGCCACTAGCTAGTTCCTAATAAATTTTCAAGAACTCTCATTGGCAGGCGGAAGTGTGGAACCCATCAACAGATGCAACTCAATTTTGTGATTATGGGCCAGTTTGCAGTTGTGTATGAACTAGTTAGTTGCAATTATCTTTGTTCATTTAAAAAAGATACGTTGTCATCACTCAAAAAAGATACTTCTGAAAAGCCACTGCAACTTCGAATGGAGCCTTAATCTCATCATTACTTCCTTGAATCCATGATATTCCTACTGCCATCAGTTTGCTTAAAGTTGTAAGATGACTTGAAAAGGCGTTATATAGACGTAGAGAACTAGAAAAACAAAGAGAAGAAGAAAAATGTAAAAGGCAATTATATTTTGATCACAACAATCTTCGCTTGCAATGTTGTATACAAAAAAAAAAAGGTAGCAAAATACCCCCCAAAAAAAAGATATTCAAAATCGATTTCACTAATTATGACTATTGGAATCCGCTGAAATAGCAAAGGGATCCTCAGGGCCAAAGTAGAACTAAAACAGGATTTAATTATCCCAAAATATTTTCACAAAGTACGATGATATGTGAGTGAACTTTTGCTAACACCCTGTTTGGCTCCTATGAATTGACCAAAGAATCATGGAATTGAAACTCGATTCTAGAGATGAAACTGTTTAGCTGCCACTAGCTGGCACGGTGATGGGACGCGGCGACGACGGCAGCGAGGTAGCGGCGGCCTGGGGGAAACCTTGAAGGTGTGCAGCCGTGCAGGTTGAGAAGCCCTGCGAGAGGAAGCTCTACCATGTCTCCTCTCGCTCGGATCTCTGGATGACGTGCTTCCCTTTTGCTGAGTATGGATGTTTTACAGAATACTAGAACAGATCTGTTGCTTCCAAATGAATAATTAGATTTTTCGAGGTTAATTTTATGCTTGATTCGATGATCTCTGCCTGTACGTAGTTGGTTTCTTTATGGGGATCTATGCCACAGGAATAACAAAGGGAGAGGGGCAAGGAGCTGCAGGACATCAAGAACGTCATCACCGGCGTGTTAATGGTTTCCCGCATTTGACATGCAGAAGCAAGACAAGGAACCGTCGGAAGAGATGGCCATGCATTGCCGGCAGTGGCGGCTCATGCATCGTCTTCCACGCTTCGTTGATTTATTTGTGATTTGGTGGTTGCATGTTTCGTGCCTGCCCGGGTGCTTCCCGAATTGTGTTTAGAGAAGTTCTGAAGTTGATGTCAAAGAAAAAGAGAATTTTCTAATTCCAATGGACAACAAAAACAGGAAAAATGGAATTGTAATTGGCGTCAATCAAATTCATATTCACTTCGAATAGACATTGGAATACAAATGCGTGAATCAAATTCAAATCTTGCGAGCCAAACGGGGTGTAAATGTATTGATTTTGGACTAGTTTCTATCCTATGAGGTGTGCAATGTGAGAAAAGATGATGCGAGGAAGTTGTAACACCTGAGCCCCAACATCAGCTCCATACCTAACCCAATGTGTGGAGTGTGCTCACCCATGCTAGCACCTTGTTTACACTCTCATCCAAAAAATTCTATTTTCTACAGTAACTGCTGCCAACTTCTTCTCTTATTTGAAATGTAATAATCTTCCATGTAGGGTTAGTTTAATTTGGTGCTTTGCTGTGTTGCGCTAGCTGTAGAATATGTGAATTTTACCGACTCTAGAAAGAATTTGTTATGATGGCTCCGAACAAGATACTTTCAAATAACAGTTATATCTAGAGTAGAAAAATGTGCTCTTCAAAAGGCACCGTAGAACTGTAACGTAACGTGGTTTAGAAAGAGCAGGTAACCGAACACAATTATAAAAAGCATAATTCCTTAACGCATTGGAACTTTGTTTTTTCAAACAAACTGTCGCACACGTTTTATTCTGCTGATACTTCCGTGCATGCATGCATGGAACGCTAGCTGACACCGAGATGATCTCATCTCAAAACAACTAACGCATGATACAAGTCGCTGTGACAGAGAACGTACGCGGGGCTCACACCTCTAGTTACCCGCCAAGACATGAACAACAGAGCACGCACAAAGATGAAAGACCTACAAACATCATACATACGTAAAGTAGTGCACATGAATGTACACGTACGCAACACATGCATGCGGAGCCGGACATCGCGAAGAATCACACGTGGCTCTTGATGGCGGAGCTGTAGCCCGTGCGGTCGTCGTAGAACTTGGACCACAGCATGACGCCACCGTACTTGGGCGAGCCCTTGATGAGCGGCAGCACGCGCGACGTGAGCACGCCGGCGGGCACGAACCCGGTGCCCGCCGCGTCCTTGGAGGCGGGCAGCCCCAGGAAGACCCGGCCGGCCGGCACCGACTCCCACTTCTTCCACGAGGCCAGGAACGCGCCGCGCCCCGCGCTGAACTGGCACTCCGGGTTGTTGTAGAACTGCACCCACACGAAGTCGAACAGCCCCGTGTTGATCGCGCCGCCGTCCCACTCGTCCGGGAATGGGCACTGCGGCGCCGCGCTCAGCAGCACCGTCTTCCCGCCGTTCTTGCCCAAGTTTTTGAGGTCCCTGCACACGCACATGCCGCGCGTCCATATATGAGTACGTACACCAGTACACGTACTTGGAGTAGGCTAGCTGCTAGAGTACCTGGCGAGGTCGTCCCAGAACTTGGTGCCGCCGAGCTCGATGTCGAAGTCGATGCCGTCCAGGACGGCGTCGCCGAGGGGAGGGGACGACGAGGAGCCGCCCAGGTAGTTGTTCCAGAGGTACATGGCCACCTGGCTGGCGTCCCCGGGGGAGGAGAGGCCGTAGCTTCCCTCGCCGCCCCCGATGGAAAGCAGGACCTTGACGCCGCGGCGCTGGCACGAGCGGATGTCCTTGCTCTGGTCGGTGCAGCCGCCCGACGAGGCGTCGCAGTGGCTGGAAAGGTCCAGCCGCGGCGTCTGGCCCTTGCCGAACTTGGGGAGGAAGGCGATGATGACGAACTCGTAGTTGCCGGACGCGCACGTCTCGGCCAGCGACGCCTCGCCGTCGTTCTGGCCCCAGTAGACGGCGATTCCGCCGGCGTGGCACCTGGCGAGGAGCGCCACGAAGAGGGCGGCAATGAGCTGGAAGGGAGTCAGAGCTCGGCCTGCCATGGTTGGACTTGGAGCGTGCCTATCTAGTACAAGAAACAGTGAAGTGTGAAGATTTCTAGTAGGGCTGTGCTTTGTGTCGTGATGGGTGGCGAAGTGTGTTTAGATGGGCCTCCTTTTTATAGCCGTTTGATACTTTGATGGTGTTAAAAGTAGAATAGCAATGGCATGCCAACGACATGAGAAAGAACTTTTCGAGTAGCTTTCGTGACGTGGCTCGTCCGCACTTGCATCTGAAGTTACTGAGACTACTGGTTGCGGTCAAGTAAAGCTGCGATGCACGAACATTTCGTTGCGGCCGGTATGTTTCCATGCTTAATTTACCTGGACTGATCAATGATTCTATGATGATCGCTGAAGCTAGGTTTGTCTCAAACGCTCCACCGTACTCAATGGAAACATAACAATACGTGCGACAAAAATTGCACCTTCTCATCTAAATAATATTCTCTGTATTAAAGCCCCTGGGATTGCCGCACTCCCAGGGCATCCAGGTGGCAATTTTGCTTTTTTGCGAATAAGTCCCTCCGCTTCTTCAAAATTGCAAATAGGTCCTTGCAAATTACAAACAGGTCCTTCGCGATTTTTTGTGAGGTGAAGATTTTCTTTTTTTATCGCGTTTAGGTCCCTCGCGTGCTTTTTTTCAGAAAACACCTCCCGTTATATTCGAATCGCGGGCAAGCCTTTTTCTAATTTTTCAGGATAGCGAATAGGTCCAAAAACGTAACAAACAGGTCCTTGCTATTACGTCTAGGTCCTTTCTCCGTTTTTTTAGTAAGATAGACCCGATAAATTCCGAAATTCCGTCTAGGTCCCTGCACGCGGTTTATAGCTAAATTAGAAATCACGTTTATGTCCTTTCATCAATTTTTTCCCACGCGGTTTTTTAAAAAAAAAGGAAAAAAAATCTTTTTTAGAAAACGCAGATTCGTCGAGGGTTTATAGCTGAATTGGAAATCGCGTTTTTGCTTTTTTCGTCACGGCGCGACAACGCGCGCGACTCAACCTAGTAATAATAATTGCACCTTCTCTATCTCAACGACGCACCAGACAAAACACACACACAAATTTAAGTCTCAAATAAAACGTATGGAGCTCCAAGCACTGGGGTGAGTACTGGATGCCAATGGAGAAACAGTTTTTTGCGGCATGAAGCATTTGTTTCTTCAGTTTTTTATTTTTTATTTTTTATTTTTTTTATCTTTACAGCTTGAAGTAATCTCACGGAAGGGGGCAAAGCTCAAATGGGGCAACCCCAAAGAATTCACCGGGATGCTCCAACGCTCTAACACAGATACACCGGGATTCTTCACCCCAATGAGAAAGTGAAGAAAATGACAATCGTCATGCAATAGCACGTAGACGCTCTACCAGCTATGACATGATACACAAACGTCAAACACAGAAATCCTTGGCTGATAACTAGTCTCTAAAGACTAGCATGGCTCAGGCACGCATATGACGCCACTCAGAGAAAAAACCCATATGCAAAAAGGCAATGACAACAAAATGTTTCCCTCCTAATACAAGTTGAGAAAAGCATGGAAGCACCTCTCAAAATGAGCTGGTGCTTGCATTGCAACGGAAAATTGTCATTAGGTTCGAACAGAACCAAACCATCTCGTACAAGATGTTAACATTTGAACTCCTTAATCCTCGATCGTTACACAAGCAAAAGTTCCCAAGTAGTCAAGTCTCCTGGAAATTCTAGAAGCCTAAAGAGTGAACGATTTAGAACACCCACATCCCATAATGCTCTTCAGGTACAAGCACCCCACCTGCAAATACATACAAATAAGATGTTAATAGTGACTCTAACTTAGCATAATTAATAGCCAAGTTAACTGAATTATTTCTCTCTAAAAAACAGAAACTGAATTACCTTCGCTGTTGCAAATTCTGTATCATCCATCATGTCTATCAAATTTCCATTGCACGATTACTGTACAAAACTAGAAAAGTATTATTGACATTTGTTCAACGAAGATGCCATGACAAAGGGAGTCAATGTCACACATGATTTTACAGAAGGATGCCTCAGCACCTGATAACCTTAGTCCCATCATCAGATCATCCCAGCACACATGCCACATTCATAAATCACCTAGGTTCGTAGTAATTGACCACAAAAAAAAAAGGTGACACAAAAAACGATGGGCTATGCTACACTTCCTTTCAACCTCTCAAGAACCCTGAACGACCTTTTCTCCGCAGGAAATCTGGGATTTCTATTGCAGGACCTTCGTCATGTGAAGATGAAGAAAAACGGCCAGTCTGGCTCCGATGGTTATCCCCACCGAGCTGTGATCCCTTCAAGTTTATCTCAAGGGTAAGTACATCTGACATAGATAAACTAGGAGTTTGTTTGGTTGCCTTAATGAGATGGTGCTTGTGTGTAATATGGAAGTTAATCCAACACACATGCAAATAAGCAACCAAACAGCCGCCCTTAATGCATTAATTCATTATAAAATGGATTACTGCATATGCATCCACAAAGATAACTAACTAACAGCGGGCAAATGGGAAACAATGGAATGAGTGTACCTGAACATATTGACCCCCATTCTCTTCTTGGCGCTTAAATCCGGTGGCAATCAAGGTTATGCTCACCTGAATGAACCTATTGTGTTATTCGCATGTGCAATAATCATCATTACAAATTTACAATGTGAATCTGAAAGTTCTATAACATAGCTGAGTGATCAAAATCATAGCAGTCCCTATCCCTCTGTTCTCGTGCGTGCAGCAAGGTTGTGCTGTGCAACTCATATACCAGCAAAACAAACAAACAAACAAATAAATGCTTTGTTAACTTACTTGACCAGAGTATGATGGGTCTATAACAGAGCCAAAAATTAGATTTGCAGTAGGATCAACAAGATCATATATCACCTCAGCTGCTGCATTCACCTGGAAGTAAATCAAGAACACCGGAGGATACAGTTCAACATATAGCTCATACAGTTATCCAACATGTATAGCTTTCACAGCTTAATCAAACTATAGATAATTTTTATGAAGAAAAGTACAGATAAGCAATACCTCCATCAAGGTTAAATCATTCCCTCCAGTGATATTCCACACAATTCCTGTAGCCCTTTCAATGCCAATATCAAGTAGTGGAGACTGTATGGCATTCAATGCAGCATCTCTGGCTCGTGTCTTACCTGCAAATGGACCAATAATCCATTTTTAAAAGTTATGTATTTTTTGAAATGCAGGTTCTTCGAGCTCCAACCTCAGCACACATCAGATTCAACAGAGTAATAAAACAAGCAAAAGAGATTGAAAGGCATGTTGAAAATACTAGTTCAAATAATCAAATGTGGGAATTTATGCTGGTTAACCATTACCAATCAGGAAATAAAGACAAAAAAGATAACAACAAAGTAAAGAGATTGAAATCTCAGATTTGTTCTGTAAAGAGATTGAAATCTCAGTTTTGTTCTACCTACTAACACATTTTGCTACTGGATTAAAAAAATAAAGCATTAGATATATACATGAATAGGCAACCTGTTGCAGTTCCTATTCCCATCAAGGATGAGCCTGCATCTGCCATAATCGATCTAACATCAGCAAAGTCAACATTAACCAAACCTGGCACCTGCAAACAGAAGAGAAGATAGAAGTAGAATACCATCAGAGACGCATACATCACACGTAATTGTCTTGGAGAAACATATTGAGCAGGTGACAATAATACGCAACACTAATTGCAGACAGTTTATATTTGGTCAAGATTAAAATTTACACAACAATGTAGTGGTGCAAAAATCTTTAGAATAGTGCAACTTTGTCTACTTGTTCTTAACCAAACATGGTCAATCAGAAGATTGTCAAAAGGTACCTAGCATAAGATTTATCTTAACAGTTGATATACAATAGGAAATTCAACAGAGGTTTTTGTGCTTTTCACCTCTGCACACGAGTTGTCTAATTACACTCAAAACTGTTACATTGCCACATTATTGGATATATCACTTGTGTAAAATAAGAAATGTTGTAGAATCTTACAGTGACTATATCTGAGATTCCACGAACACCCTGCTGGAGAATATCATCTGCCAAATTAAATGCTTCTGTGACAGGAGTATTTGGAGAAACAGCAGTCAATAATTTGTCATTTGGAATTACAATGAGTGTATCAACATTGCTTCTCAAGGCTGCAATTCCTTCTTGCGCCTGAATAGCCCGCCTTCTTCCCTCAAACGAAAATGGGGTTGTCACAATCCCAACAGTTAATATGCCCATTGACTTTGCAATCCGTGCAATTATAGGTGCACCACCAGTGCCTGTTCCCCCACCCATTCCGGCCTGCAAATCACATCTGAATGAACAATTTGTAGAATCGAATGTATGCAGAAGAATTTCCTTGAAAGTGTACGAGTCAATGATAATGTTTACCGGAAACTATGGCCTAACATAAATATCCAGAATAATATAAATCAAGCAAGGCACAATAGCTGTGCACATATAATGTATTTGATGAATGTCTAGTTGCCATTTATATCTAAGAAATGACTGGGAAGATATTGTTTCAAAAATAAATGACTGAGAAGATGTATGATTCTCATTCAGTGAAGCCACAGAAAGAAAGCATGCTTAAGCTTCTTACCGTCACGAAAACCATATCAGCGCCAGAAATTGCCTCTTCTATCAACTCCTGGCTTTCCTTTGCAGCATTCATGCCAATGTCTGGATTCCCACCAGCACCAAGACCTCTTGTCAGTTCCTGGCCAATCTGCAGCCTGTTTTCCAGATCAACAGGAGACATTCTCAATGCTTGAAAGTCGGTATTCACAATCCAAAACTCCACCCCCTTCATGCAGCTCTCAATCATCCTGTTTACAGCATTGGAGCCACCACCCCCAACACCAATGACCTTAATCCTTGCCTCGTTATAGCTATATGTGATAGGAGTATCAGCTAATATTTCAACTGCCTTTTCAACACTCTTTTCCTTACTCGGAACACCAATTGTGCCATTACCCCCTCCGTGCAGCAAGGAGACCTCAGGGTGGAGATCCAAAATGGCATCCTTTGTGCGACGTGGCCCAGCTCGGCGTGAGTTTGCAGAGCACTCAAATTGACCAGAGCATGAAACGCTGTTCCGACCAAAAAGCCTTTGCCTTCTCTGGAAATGCCTTGAATTGGCAGTCAAAGCTGAATTTCCAACACTGCTCCCAGAAATGCCTACTGGGTATCCACAATTGGAAGCTGCGGAAAACACTAGCTGCGTCCCCATCCTGTATCTGCCGAGCCTGAACTCTCACAACGGCCGACACTAGTATATGAAGTGATTCATGCTCCACTAGAAACACACCCGTTGAAGAATTTTCACTCCATAACTCCACCAAAACTGCAAAGGAATAGATACAACGGCATCAAGAATGAAATAAAGGCACTGGTGACCAAACATTAATGATTTCTCCGTGGCGATTTGACATAATAGCGTGTACTTTTATCAGTCAATTAATTTACTGGAGATGAAACTTAGGGATGTTCCATTCCAAAGAACGCAAAGCAGTTAATCCTGAAAATATATTGATAAATTACCTTTCCAAAAAAAAATATAAATCGATATCGTGGAACCAGATCTCTAAATTGCAACCCCCCAAGAACTTCGTAGGAACAGCCAATTGAAGAGAATCTAGTATGGAAGCTGCACGCAGATAGCAGATCGATAAGCGAGATGCGGTACAAGAATACCTAGTAGATCTCGCGGTCTGTTGCGGAGCACGAATGGAGCGAGGGAGGGGCAACGCGCGGCAGCCAGCCACCGAGGGAAAGGAATGGCGGCGAGTGTCGGCGGCGGGAGCGGAAGGCGGTTATCCCAAGCCCGACCTAGGTGGCCGGCGACGGGTTTAAGGCTCTGGCTTTGTTAAACCCCGCACCGCATAGGCTAGGCCATAGGCCCATAGTCAGAAACGAGGCCCGGATTAGCGACCGGAACGACTCGCTCGCACTCAGGAAGACCCGCACCACCCACCCACGCGGGCCACGCCACCCTCTCCTCTCCTTTCTTTCTCCCATCATCTTCCGCCCGTGCTGACCTCTCCCTCTCCCTCCCTCTCACCTCCGCGTCGCCCGCAACAGCACGCGCCGTCACGCCACCGCGCCCGGACTCATCCCACACCAATCGAAATCTTCCATCTCTATCCGCCTCCGCGGCCCCGCCTCTGGCCGCATGTGAATTCGATCCGCTGCCTTCTTCCCCCTCCCGATGCGATCCTACACGCGGAGGTAGGGTTAATTTCCGTGGTCTGGCTCGTCTAGATTATCTCTACTCGGTCGATCCGGTAGTGATTTGTGCGCTAGTTATTTAATCTACTCACGGATGTGTGATTTGCCCCCGTCGGTCTGCTTTTGTTTCTGTCGGTTAATTCGAAATTGTTTGGGTGAATCATGGTTTTCGCGGACGTTTTGTCATCTCCGTCGTTGGATCCTGAGCTCATTCTCTAGAGTGGTTGCTGCTATATCATTGCGTTGAGGAATTATCGTGTGCTAATTACTATTTATTCAGGTGATTTCGCAGGGAAGGAAGGTGATGGCATCGGAATCTACTATTGATATGCGCATTCTAAAATGTCTGTAACTCCATGAATTCCGTGAAGTGTAGCACTGTGCGTGTCTTGATTGTGATGGGGCAGATTCTCCTTTAGGTTTTAGCTCATCAGATTGGGTAATTCTTTTGGGTGCCAAATATGAAGCACCTTCCGGTCGAAGTCATTGGCAACATTCTTTCACATCTTAGTGTTGCACGCGACGTCATGGTTGCCTCTGCAGCATGCCGGAAGTGGCGGGAGGCCTGCAGGAGGCACCTCCATTCGTTGTCCTTCAATTCTGATGACTTTCCTCGGGACATGACTACACGTCAGCTGGAGATTGTCATCACACAGACTATATTTCAGACGATGGGGCTGCAATGCCTCTCTATTCATATAGATAACACCCATGAGTTCTCCGCGGCTCCTGTAATTGCGTGGCTCATGTATACCAGGGAGACACTCCGGAGTTTGTCTTACAACGTCCGAACAAACCCTGATGTAAACATCCTGGAGAAGTGTGGGAGGCAGAAGCTGGAGGTGTTAGATTTGGACCATAACACAATCACCGGTGTTGAACCAAGCTATCAGAGGTTCACTTGTCTGAAATCCCTTTCTTTGAGGCATGTGAGTATTTCAGCCTTGGATCTGAGCCTTTTAGTTGCTGCTTGCCCGAAGATTGAGTCACTGGCACTAGATGTCCTTGAGATTGTCACTTCAGATTCACAGTCTACAATGGAGCTGACAAGCCATACCTTGAAGAGCCTCTTTGCAAAATCAGTTGGTGTGGACAAGATCATACTTGATGCAGATAATCTGGAGGTCCTTCACCTGAATGCTTTGAACCTTGATTTGTTTGAGCTCATTGGGAAGGGTACGCTAAAGCATCTCAAGATCGATGATGTGAGTGTTACACATTTGGATATTGGGGAGAGTACAGATCATCTAGAGGTTGTGGATGTGAGTAACTTCACGATAGTCTGGCCGAAGTTCTACATTATGATATCCAGAGCATCCAGCTTGCGAATGCTACGGCTTTGGGGTGTTGTGTTTGACGATGAGGATGAGATTGTGGACTCAGAAACTATTGCTGTTTCATTTCCTCTTCTAAGGCATCTTTCACTGAGTTATGAATTAAGAGATGGGCTTCTTCATTATAGCCTGCAAGGGTTGTCACCACTGGAGAATGTTTCAGTTCTGGAACTTGGTTGGACAGTAATAAGTGAGCACTTTGGGCCCTGGGTGTTTGGAATGATTGAAAGGTGTCCAAATCTCAAGAAACTTGTCATTCATGGTGTTCTTTCTGAGGCAAAAACACGCGAAGAGCGCCAAATGTTAGCAAGCTTCACCTCATTTATAGTCTGTCTCATGAGGAAGTATGTGCATGTTGATGTACAATTTGAGTATGAGTGATCATCCACTAGGTTGAATGGGCATTCTTATCCTAGTTCAGTTCAACTCATGCCATGAGGTAATCTTTCTGATTTTTGGACTTCGATACTTTTTTCAGCATAGCCTCTTTACAGCTTACTTTCTGCAATTCTTTCCTTGTTACATATCTTGTAGAAAACTAGAGATGGCTCATTTTGGCTCTAATGTATAATGTTTTTCCTGTATACTCATTATTGCGTGTTATCTGTTATATGTAACGTATTTCGTTGTTGCATTGTCAAAGAATTTTTTTGAAAAGATTACTCTGTTAATGTTGTAACCTTGATTATCATGCTGTCAAGAAACACTTTTAATATACATTAAAAGTAGGTCCAACAACACCCCTACATTATGCTTCTTCAACTCCTGCTCAAGGTGACATGATGTCAACTGTTGGTATAGGTTTTAATTGAACTGTGATATCCATTTAATCAACAATGCTGAACGCTGAATACCCACATAATAGAGGTATGCATTACTTGCTTTGTTTTCATATTTCCAATTCTGTGCGCACATCTTCCTTGATGCTAAGGGAATTACTTTGCAAAATAATCTGGTCACCTCCGGGCCTCAGCTTAGTATTGTGGTATGCAACAGGATATTTAAGTTCAACATACAGTCATACATGCTTGAGAGAAAACTCATATAATTGATACCTTATAAGCTATAACGAAGCATATCTTATACTTAATTGGTTGCTGTACTACATGGTGGGCAAAATTTTTGACCTGCCCCATTAAGTTTATATTAAGTGCTAACCCTTTGGAGATATGAGAAAGTATCTGAGGTCTTGGAAGTTTCAATGTAGTTCTTTCATGGCATGGTAGCAACTAGCAAGCAGCCATAAAATTCAGTAGGCGTGCACTGATGCTCTTTTCCTTAGTGTAAGGATCCGAAAATTTAACCTAAGCAAATAAAATCGGGAAGCATCTTATCCAGAATATAATGGGCAGTTTACTCCTAACAACCAGTGTTATGTTTAATGACCAATGTCCCATAGTAACCTGGTCAGAAGGGTGAGGGTAGAAAGGTAAAAAGTGAGCACACTAAATAGGATAAGGGCAAGCACAGTCAGTTCACTCCCCCTTTGCCTTCACCAAAATCGAAGCACAGCCAGTGAACAGCCATTCGTCTCCCTTTTTCCATTTCCAATTGAGAGACAGCCAAGGCACACAGCCATTCACCTCCCCTAGCTCACTCCCACAACCGATAGAGCAAGAACCAGGAGCAGCAGTCGAAGCAAAGGAGAAGAGCAAGAGCCAGGAGCATCAGCCAAAACCAAGCCAGGAGGAGGGAGATCGGAGGAGAAGACCGGAGCCAAATTGGGACATCAGCCACCTCCTCATCGCCCCCACCAGCAAACTTCAACACCATCATCAGCCTCCAGTTCCAACCCAGCCATCAGGTGCAAAAGTAGAGTAGCAGTACTAGTAATGTAGTATGCAGAATGAGTAGATCGGGTAGAGTAGCAAGTAGATTAGGGAAAACCATTGTGGTCTCAGTAGGGGAGGTACCTTAGGGGGCTGCGAGGAGGGTGCTGTAGGGTTGCAATCGGATCAGATAATTTCTGACCAACCGACCGACTAGATGTGTTCAGATCGGATTCGGATAATTTTTTCGGATAGTTTTCGGATTCGGTGTCGGATTCGGATACTTTATTTCGGATTTGGATTCGGGATATCACTATCCGTCGGATCGGTATATTTTGAAACTTATTTCGGATATATTCGGTACAATGTTATTCGGATATCCGGATAAATTGATAACCCTCATTCCCTCAAAGGCTCAAAGCTCCCGTGAGGCTCCTCCCCTGCTCCCCATGGCTTCCGTCGGAATCCCCAACCCCGACGCCGCCAACTCCAACCCCAATCCCACTTGCTAGCCATCGCCTCTGCTCCCGCCACGCAAGCGCCGCCCCTCCCCCTCCTCTGCTCGCTCCTCGTCCCGCTCCTCTCCCAGCCAGAACGCAGAAGAAGAATGGAGCCGGAGCCGCGCTACCCGACTACAAGCAAGAACGCCACAACGATCAAGCAACCATCCGCTTCCTTTCTTTTCCTCCATCCGAGCCATGCCGTTCTCCCTTCGTCTGTGGACCCGCTTCTTCCTCCCCACGGCCAGATCGCTGCGCCACGGCCATTGCCACGATTAGAGTGGGTGCTTAAGTCGAACTCCTTAGCCGCCATGTGTGAGGAGTCGTCGTCATGGCCATGTGGGTGGCTGGAGTTCTTGAGCAGTGGTCGGGTCTTGGGCACACAGTGGGTGACGAGGGCAAGGGAAAGCTTGTCGACATCCTCGCACAGCGCTTCAACGTTGTCGCCCGGTGCCAGGTCTCTCTCTCTCTCTCTCTCTTCTCTCTCTCGCTGCTTGTGTTGCTTTGCTCACTTTCTTTAGTACGGATGGTGTTCGATGAATTGCTCCTCGAGATGAGATTGATTATCAGGGGCTCATGGAGACGTAGGTAAGTTGGCAAAGGTGCAACTGCTGAGGTGAAAGTAGTTTGCGGTGGTTGGCTCGTGATCAGTTCTCCAAGGCTGTTTGTTTCGATGACCTTCACGAAGGCCACCTTTGCGCAGCATTCCATGTTCTTGTTCAGTGAAAGCCCCTCTATGGGCATGAACATCTAATACTATCATGTAGTATGTAGTTAACCCGATGGCAAGCAGCAGCGCTACCCCGACATCGAGTGCAAGTACGCGCGCCCGCACCACTCCGCCTCCGTTGAGTGGTATGCGCGAGATCTCGCCTCCCCCATACCCGTGCCACGCACATGCGTGCGCGCTTGTCATATCGGCGTGTTGTTTTGATTTGGATTTGGTGTGTGCGCGGGAATTTTGTTAGGGACAACAAGGTGACGGCATGCATGGATTCGCTGAGGAACAACTGCTTCCGGGGGAGGACCTGCCGTTACTACCACCCGCCTCCTCATATCCAGGAGTATGAGTTGATGCCACTTTTTGTTTGTTCCATTCGATTTGTTTGATTTGCTTCGCATTCTTCGGTCGTGGAACCCGGTACTCCGGTTCGATGTTCAGATGTAGTCTGCTACAAGTTTATTTATACTATTATTAAGTATATACGTTTGAAATTCTCCATTCTAGTTTGGCATCTAAACTATTAACAGCAGTATCACCACACGAGATTGTGCCCCCATAGTGCCATCTAGAGGATCAAAATAGTTGCTGGACATTGTGTTTGAGTTGTAACCGTGTACTTACATCCGAATATCCGATGCGAATTGCTAAGAGCCCTATTGAATGAAAACATGGAGTTGTAGACCTCATAGTCATGTTATTGACTTATCGTAATATTATTTACGTATCATTCATGTTATCGACTTATCATAATATTATTTGCGTGTCATTCTATATTTCAAAATTTGTCATACATGCACCATTCAAATTTAGTGTACATTTGCAACATTGTTGAATTGCCTGATAAAATGACTTGTTAGACTGTAATAATCTTGCTGCATGTTGAAATCATATGTTTGGTTAATCAGTACTATATGTGTGTTTTATGTGGTATCTGTTTTCGTGCGTTATTCGACAAAATTATTCGATACCGTATCGATTCCGCTCCGTATTCGATTCGAATCCGCGATCGATATTATCCACGCCGTATTCATATCCGATACTATCCGAATCCGATTCCAAATCTGACAAAAAATATAGTTTAGGATATGGAAAAAGCAATATCCGACTGAATCCGAGCCGATTGCACCCCTAGCGTGCTGGCCACCATCGCGCACTCCCTGGAGTGCAGGCATTGCTGATGTCGTCACCTTGCCTCCCAACCTAGAGCACTAGCACTTCAGTTATCACATACCCCATGCTCAAGCGGTGGCCGGGCCAAAGGGTATAGGGGAAAGAGGCAGTGGCCGGCGGGGCTGAGCCTGGCAAGCCAGCGGCCTGGGAAGAGACCAGCGTCGAGCTGAGTAGAGGAGAAGAGCCCGAGAAGGGAGGAGAGCTAAGAGGGAGTTCAGGAGAGAGTCAATCCCGAGAAAGAGAGGCAGGAGAAGCTCCCGAGAGAAACGCCTGAAAAACCGAGAGAAGCCAGGGTTCGATCGAACTGGAGAAAAGAGAAGTGGGAGACGGAGAGCTGAGAAACCGAGGGAGCTCGGCTCTAGGGAGAATAGAAATGAGGCTAAGGAAAGAAAAAGAAAAGGGGAGAGAAGAAAAGAAGAAAGGAAGAAAGGAGAGAGAAAAATTAGGAAAATGGGTTGATCGTTGCGATCTGCAATTAGTTTAATAATTACTAGCTGTAGGTCTAAAATCAAAAAAAGATGGTAGATAATTGTGGTTAATGACAAAAATAGTTATATAAATCTGGCAAATGTATGAACTGCTAAAAATAGAAATTAACACGCTTCATCTATAGAAGATTACAACTGTTGGAAATGGTTGGACGCCATATATCATGTTCAAATTAATTGCCGTAGAATTAATATTCTATGATTTTCAGGACAATAGCTGAACCAACTAGACCAACAACTCCAACATTCGAGTGATGCCGTACATTCAGATTTATACCAGGCAAGCTTCCTTTGATCATGTTTTCATTAAATGTTTTCAACCGCTTTTACATGCTTACATATATCATCACTGCATTAGAAAACTTATATTACAAATGAAAGTCTTAAATCGGATGCGGATGAAAAGTATGGATTGAGAAATGGATTGATGGGTTGATAATTGGATTTTGGTATTTGGATTGGCTCATCCTGCTAGTGGAATGGTTGGCGTATGTTATTATGGTTGGTAGAGGTCAAATTGTCATGCCAGGGGGGAGGGGGGTCCTCTACATAGGCTATAATATAAGGTCAAGCAACTATACAATGAGCTATAATTCCAATATCAACCATAGTGTGTGAAATCGGACAGAAAAGATTGTCCTATGAAAGTATTAGAATCTTCACATTAGGTAAGAAATCTAGTGTGTGCCTCTGTGATATGCCGGTAGGCTCGGAGGTGCAGGCAATTTTTGTGGCGGTATATTTGAAGCCATGGGTAGAGTTACTGCCAATGGGTAGTCGGAGTGTAACTGTAACTGCGAGTCTATGGGGTAGCCTGGGATAGGTGTCCCCGACTCGAGTACAGGGTTAGAGATCTAATACTAGATTAGTGATAAACATTCTGAGGCCTTATAGAATGGTGTCATTATGGGTAAAGTGATACAAATCTGGGTAAAATTATGAATTCATGCCTATCTTCTAGATTAGAAGCTATGTAAGCTAAGTCCACCTCATATGCGGTGTTAGTAGTTGTTTCCAGAAATTAAAATAGGCAACCCTTAAAGGAAACTAAAAACCTAATTTTTTGTAAAAATGGATTTTGAGGGAAGTTGATCGTTGGATGGACTTAGATTGGATTATGAGAAAATTCATCTATTGCATCTTTGTTAATAATACTTGCTAAGTACTCTTGTACTCACTCTTGCTTAAATCCCTTTTACTTAGAAGGTGAGTCCTATGGATCCACCTACGAGGCATGAGGTGAGGATTGTCCGCAGGATCAGGATCTATAGGAGGACTACTACTACTATTAGGAGAACTAGGGGGTTTAGTAGACCGTGTCCCGGTTTTGGTAGTTCGTCAGGGTAATTAGATGGTTGTAATATATTTTTGTTGTACTTGGATTGAATGTATAATTAATGTAATGGACATGTAGCGCTGCGTGGCTCAATGGACTGTAATAGAGTTTCCATTTCAGCCTCTAATTATTATTCTGGTGCAACACTCTGAATATGATATAGTAATCAATAAAGTGTTAGGTTGCCCGATATTTTGTTAGCTACTATGTCGAGATTCGTGTAATTAGCTTGTTGTAATGGCAGTGCTATTATCATTACCCCGGGCTAATTTTGCGGGTCGCCACACTTAGGTATATATTGCCCATGACTGACTTATATTAAAGCTGGCTACCATAGCTTTTGTTTGATACCTTGATTGAATTCTTAAGTAAGTGGTAATGACAGAGTGCTTTGAATGGATGGTAGAGATTAGAGGGTTTATGCTCTTCGATAAAATTTTGTTCATGGGAGAGCTGCAGTAAGGACATAGACACACAATCAGGCATTGTTAAAGTTGTGCTGTTAATATTTTCAAGTTACCATATGTTAAGATGTCAAAATTCAAGTTTCATATTGTTTGGAATTTTGGAGCTTGTGTTTTGATCTTCCATTTCTTGCTACCTTCATGGGCATCTGGCAATCTGCTCAGTTTGGGATCACATCATTGTAAGGCGCCGATTGGCAGATAAAACTAGGAAAGTAGCACAGACACGAAACTCAATCCATAAAATTGTGGACATTGACACAGATACTCTGCTTTAACTGATTTTATTATAATAAGATCCAAATGTTGTATTTGGTTGTTTGATGCTTCATTATTTGGCCTAAGAGCCAACCTTACTTTTCAGTATACGTAGTAATATGCTATGCACAAAACCAAATTCCCATGAATAAAACTAGGCACCACAGGCCCATGGCCTAATATTATGGCTACAAGTTGTAGCAATGCAAATCTGTCACTTTTAAGTAGTATTCAGCCTATAATATATGTTGCATCAATAGCATTCACATACATACTTGGCAGTTTGTATATTGTGTGTATGCATGAACTACCGTTTCTCATACTGGTATGAGGTTTTGCATATGGCGTGACATCCTTATTGGAGGATAAAGTGATGTAGCATTAGTTTTACTGGCATCTAGTCCATATTTGTTCGATTTCAAACCCTGGTAAGATCACATGATTTGCATGACCCAGGACCAGTACTGGAGCTTCTTAGTCGCTTTGTCTAACTGGAGAATTTACTTGTTGGCCAACATTCATGTCTCTGAGCCCTTTTATTGTTCACATGATTGTAATTTCAGCGGGCATATATCTAGTGAGATATATTTAATGTTAGGCAAACCATTGTTATTCTTGAGCAGCACATTCACACGGCCATTCTATTTTTGGTCTCTGGTGACAAAGTCCACTGATTGGTTCTAGGATCAACAACTGACTCCACCCTATCTACTAGTTCAGTACCTTTGCCTTTCTTTTTGGAAAAGGCTCCTCCTATTTCGCTGGCCGCTGCTACGCTTCAACTATTGTATTGTTTAGAGAAGGAGAGAGGCTGGGAATTGATCATTTAATGGTTTTATGGGATTTAGATTCAAGAAGTAATATGCTTATATCGACTTTTGTGAACAATCGCAATTCTAAAATAAGTTAAATTGTTTGTACCTTAGTAGTTGTTTGATTTAAGGAAAATATTAGCTTATGCTCGTTTCTAGCTATCTTTCGTGATGGCAAGTTCCTGAGGCACTGATTCTGCAAGACACTGGTGGCAGACAAACCAGCTCTTTTTTGTCTATTTACCTTTTTCCTTTTGCGGGGGGGACGAACTTGCAGGTCCTATTATGGCCTGCTGTCAACTATGCTGCACTGTTTCGCATTCTAACAGTGTACCTGGAATATAGCAGCTCCTAGAATGAACTATTCCGTGCCAGTTCTAAGCTTCTGGCGTTGCTTCAGTAGCTTTCTTTGATAGCTCTTTGCTTCCTTCTGTTTCTTTTAGAAAGACCACTTTATTATTTTAAATTCGATAGCAAATGATAAACTGATATAGTTCAAGCGAAAAGTTTTGTTACATAGGTTAGCTTTGATGTGTTACCTTTCTTATGTACCCCATGCCTAACGTTTTTTACCCATCTTGCAGATTTGCTTCTGATCCTGCTTCATGAGGACCATCTGGTTTGTAAATGTCAGCTGAATGTACTATTGCACATTGTTAAAGAAAGTTTTAGTTGACCTATTCACATAATCACGTATGCCTACATTTGCCCATGCAGTAGACAGCACAAGCTGCAGAACTGAATGCGCTCCTTTTTTTCCTGAAAATCCTCCCCCTTTCTGTTACTGCTACATCTCTTAAACTGAAATGAAATGCTTAAGTTGAAATTTATTCGGCACATGCCTACGCACATCATATCAACATGAGTTAATTTCACAAAGGTACAGGTTTCTTGTACAAGCTATCAGAAAACTATATATTTTAGCTTTTATTTTACAAAACTACAGATTTTAGAAGCATTTATTTCATAAAACTACAGGTTTTTTTACAAACTATTAGAAAACTATAAATTTAAGCTTCTGTTTCACAAAACTACAGATTTTAGGAGAACATATATCATAAAACTACAGGTTTTAGAATAATTTGTTTCACAAAACTGCAGATTTTAGAATTGGTTGTTTCTTATAACGGGTTTGATAGTGTGGATCTGTATGGCGATATCATATGCTCTCATTTCCCGTTTCACTTACACATGAGGCTATCGTGTAGGTCTAAACTATCAGATCCGTTATAAGAAACGATTAATTCTAAAACCTATAGTTTTGTAATATAAGTTTTTCTAAAATCTGTAGTTTTGTGAAATAGAACCTAAAATCTATAGTCTTATGATAGTTTGTACAAGAAATCTGTAGTTTTGTGAAACAAGTTCTTCTGAAATATGCAGTTTTATGAAATAGAAGCTAAAATCTGTAGTCTGATAGTTTGTACAAGAAACATGTAGTTTTGTGAAATTTACTCTATCAATATCATTTGGTCTATTCATGAGACGAAGTTTGGATTGAAATTCTCTTCAGATACGTTTTGTAGATTCCCATTTAAAAAGTTTACAATTTAATGCCTGATTGGTTATCTTGGGAAAATGCATGGTTCTCCGAGGCGAGGCTCTAGGTGCTAGACGGTGCTTAGCCCGTCTAGGTGGCTAACTAGCAAACAAGGGGTGGGAGGGGAGGAGGGAGTAGAGAGCAGAGGAGCGGTGCCACAGCTCCATCTTGAGGTTGTTGGCATTGTGGAGGCGGGAAAGGCGGCAGTAAAGCGCATGTGGCTGATTGTGAGCTGGATCTGGCCGCCATTGACCTTTCCCACCACCCTTGTCTGCCTTCCTCTCCTCTCTCTACCTCCCATCTTTCCCCTCTCCCCTCCCTCAGCAGCGTAGGAGAGATGGATCGGTGGCGAGCTCAGTTCAGTAGCGTCCCAGCGCAGCTTCGGTGGCCACCCAACAGTGTGGTGCCCACTTAAGCCCGCCGCTCTATGCTCCGCCTAGGCCGCCTTCGACCGATCAGGACCGCTTAGGTGGCTTCCCACGTAGCTCCCCGACTTGGGTGAAATTGCGGCAGGGGACCATCGCCGAGCGCATATACACCGCCTAGGTGGCCTAGATGGCCGTCTAAGGGAACGGTGGAAAAATATGTATTCACTGTGCAACTTTATACCTACACATTCCTCGCCCAGAATGATTCCACGACAAATTGATAATTACTCTTACAATGGCATGCCTGCGTCACTGCCTAACCTTAGTTATCCAAGCAGCGAATGTTATGAAATCTGAGAGTAGCATTTGTGCTGTTATTCCATTCGGGCATACATTTTACAGTTCTTTATAACAGAACATATTCCATGAGCGGATCATATCAAATTATGGATCCGGTTTGGCCTGCCAAATGGATGTTCCTCGTTAGAAATACAGCCTCACTCACTATTCGCAAAAAATACATTCATATTATATTAAGGTTGGATTTGGTTTGGTTAACAAGAAAACACTGAGAAATATTCCGAATGTTTCTATTGGTGGTTGTGTCTGTTGACGATAGCATCATCATTTTTATTTGAGAAAATATACAATATACCACTGAATAACTCTATGATCTACAATATGTCATTTATTGTGAGACTGGCATGTGGGCTTAGGTCTATATGTTAGCAGTGGTATATTGTAGACATAAGAAGTTATTCAATGCTATGTAAGTGATTGCCCTTTTTATTTTCTTTGCTGTTGCCCCTGATGTGTTCTCCATTGATAAACTAATCCGTTGGGTGTTATGGCGAGAATCTTATGGTAGCCGTTGTCTTCGAATATGAGTAGTTTTTTTAGCTGAAGCAAGAAATGAATTAAATAAAACGTGCGACCCATTCCGTAAAATATGCAATCGGAGATACGATTGATCCAAAGTTGAAAGCATTTTTCTGCTGCTGTTGCGTTGCTCTACAAGGTTGGAGGTGAGAATTTCGTAATGGCTTGAATCAGTAGCGTTTATATCTTTGTTTTCCTTCGCAAGTGGATCAAAAAGAAGTGAGCCGTGGAAGCAAGCATTTGCATTATCCATATTCCGGTCATTGACATTTAGCGAAAAAAAATCTAGACTGTCTGCGTGTTGTCTCGTTTTCACTTTAGTACCTTGATGCTTTGGCTCGATTGGTGCTGTTGCACACTTTCTTTTTCATATTTAGCCTCTCTATTCGACTGCGGCAGTAAACCGTTACCTTGTACCTCAAGCTAGGCAGCACGTACCAAGCTGCAGTAGCTCGGCATTGAGCTGCCGAGCATACCAAGGAAGCTTTAGCAGTAACGCTTAACAAAGGGACTGATCATCAGAGGAATTGATTAGTTAATCATTAATTAAGTGGTTGAATAGTGTGGCAAGTATTGCTACTGTGAAGGGCTTGCTCTGTAGGACCTACCTAGCTTCTACTCCCTGGTACGTGCTGCTGAACTCAAGGTACACGACAGGTGGTATATGTCATCTGTCGTTACTTCTGCGGTTAGGAATAGAACTAGTTTTGCAAGGTCGCACGAGAGCCAAATTTGCAAAGAAAAAAGTGTGCTGGAAGAAAAAAAATGAAGACTTCTGGTATTTTACCATGGTAGGACGGCAGAAGAGTCATTCGCCAGAATAGCCTATTTCCTCTTCTTGCCTCTTGCGTGTAGCTCACTGCATGATTCACACATATTCTTCTCTCTCTAAAATAATTGTGAAAATAGATACTATACTCTACTGAACACCCATTCTTCTCATAAGATCTACAAAATCTACCGAATCTCTAAAGAAATTGAACTGGTAACCATCGCATGGCGATTGCAACATACATTTTTTCTACACCGTACTGCTCCATAATTCGCTGAAGCCCCTGGGCCCTGGGCTCCGACAAATGAACAAAGACTCTTTCTCGCTTCAGCTTTGACCAAGTCCGGTAGAAAGAAGAGTCAGAGCCCAGAAGAGAGAGAACCGAGTGTGCGCGCGTGTGTGTGAGAGAGAGAGAGAGAAGACCCTAAGAATTCATGTAGTAAATGGTCTTTGGTGACCTTTGCAGATAAAGGATTCAGCAAAATTGATGAAGTGACCACAGGAGTTGGCCAGCGGGTAAATGCATCTACTCTTCACCGCACCACACTTCTTTTCTTTAATTAGTTTATATATGTTTTAGGCCCTACTTAGGCAAAGGATTAAGCACTAGCTAGTGAAAAACTTGATCTCACAAAACTCACAACAGGTGTGCTCCTTACTCAAGAGAGAGAGAGAGCCATCCTCAAGAACAAATTTCTCTTTGAGGAAAGAATCTTTTATTTGGTGCATGACAAGGCTCTGATGTTGACCCATGAACACAGGGATAATCCCAAACAAACCCATTTCCAGGCACCCCAAAATTCTATATTTTCCATGCAAGTGGGGTTTTCACATTGGAGTGGTGGTAGAATATCATGCTTGGCGCATGGTGCTTTGGTTAGGAATGGCCGTGAGTAAACTATAATTATTTCTGATAAGCAGAGTATTACAGAGTGAGAGCATATAGTTGAAGAATCAACTGCTTTGTCTCTCCCCTATTCCTTGTGTCTGTACTTTGAACAAAGATATAGGGAGAGGAGATGGAAGTAGGGTTGAAAATGGAAATGGAAGCTTTTTTTGAAAATGAAAAATACTGGTATGAAAATAGAAACAAAATTTTTTTGTCGGAAATAAAAATAGGAGAGCTAGTTCTAGCAGAAACAAAAAAAAAACCATATAAATGAAACAGTAAATTCCGTTTTCTAATTTAAATAATACCATAAATATATATTGCTTTATAGAAAATATCAAATAGAGTTCAAAAATTCTACAAAAATTCTCAAAAATATTTTATAACATGTTTAACTTAGTAAATTTATTCCCAGCAAGATTTTTGTTTTGTTTTTCTCAAATAAATTATTTACTTAAATATGAAAATAGCAAAAATATTTAATTAAATCCTGAAAATTTAGGAAAAAAATCATAAAATCTGAATTAAATGCTCAATTAAAGATTTGCAAATTTTTAGAGTGTTACAATTGGGAACATACCTGAATGAATTTTTTCGCTTTTGTTTTAATATGTGCTCCGTTCCGTACCCACTTTTAGGGTTTCCGTTATCGATAAAAAAATACAATTATAAAAACAAAACAGCTGTTTACTGACCATTTTCATTTCATTATTCATCTCTTCATGGAAGCGTAGAACAACTTCTCAACCATTTTCATTTCATTTTCCATCTCTTCATGGAAGCGTAGAACAACTTCTCAAGCTCCCTTTTTTTTAAAGCTTGTGTGCCTTTCTCTCTCTATTCAATGCTCCTTTTGTTGAGTACTTGCCGTCTCAGACGCGAGGGCCAGAGTGCAACCAATGAGAGATGAAAGGTGGTTACAAGGAGTGGAGTAGGAGACAGGAACCCTGACAGGAAAGGCCTATCTCCTCTCTCTCTCTCCCCGCCTATCTAGCCTGTGAAGGGGAGACGACAGTCTCGTAGGACGTGTTCAAAAGGACAAGATCTTCTTTGCAGTACAGTGGATGAAACTCCAAGGCGGATTCAATTTGCCAGTGTGTGAGAAACAAGAGGCGGAGGAGTGGCGCCAATCCCATCACTCATCTCTCTCCTTGTATGCTTGCTCTAGGATGGTATGTATACATGTTCTTTCTCTGGCTCTGGCTGGCCCTCCTCTCTTGTAATGAGTTTGTATATATGTACCGCTCACTCTGGTGATCTGGTCTCTTGTTGGCGCTAGAGCTGGTGACCATGGTGCAAGGTGAGGAGAGTTCTTGGAGGATGGCAAGTGCCCATGAGAGAGCGGTACCACTCAACCAAGCACTTGCATATGGAGTCCAAGTCCATGCTTCTGCTGCACCACCTGCCAGCTTCTTGTACTGCTGCTTTGCCCTCTACTCATTTTTCCTACAGAATTGAGCAGGAGTTTGCTTCTCATTGAGCTCATCTCCTCCAGCTCAACTCATGCAAGAAACAAGACCAGTCACCAGACCACTGCACACAACTTTTTCTTGGATACTAGTTTTCAAATCCTTCAGTGCGCTACTTATTTAGATTTTTTTTGCCTTCTCCTCCTTTTAGCTATCTGTATAGCAAACTTATTCCACATGTATGCTATGCCCCCTTCATTGGATTACACATCTGCCCACACACCAATTTCTTAATGCCTAAGGCCTGAATCCTGCGAGTGATTTGGGCACCAAGCTCCTTCTTTTGGCCCTCATCCTTATCTGTCCAGCTCGATTTAACAGTCTCTGCCTTTCCATTCTTGAAAAGTCTTGATCTATCTGCTTTGCTTGCCTTGTCGTTGTTATTGCCTATGGCTTATAGCTTAAACTAGCGCTGGTGATGAGCTCTGTGCGCTACTGCTTGGGCAGGGACTTCCAACCTGCAGCCGCAGCCGCAGCCTACTTCGGCGAGTTGGAGGAGGCTCTCATGCATGGCCCTAACGCCGGTGTTGATCACCCCGGCATGATCAGAAGTGGCGTGCATACAAAGTGTAAGCTAGCCTGCCTGCCTGCCTTGTCTTTCTTCTCCCTCTCCCTCTCTGCATCTCGTCCAAACCTTAACCACTCACCAAAAAGGCTTGCTTCTTGCTTGCCTGCCCGCAGAACCACACAGGTGAGACATGTCTTGCCTTTTACATTCCTACACACAGTAGCCACATGCAGCTGTGCGCAGCATAAATGGTGAGATGCTGATTCCACAAAGATGGAAAAGTCAAGCATGTCCACTTCGCATCCTCCCCCGCCTGCACTAGTAGGCAGCAGCTTCAACCCCTTCCCCTCTCTCTATCCGATCTCTCTGCGGTTTCTTGGAGACGGAGAGAGACGGAGAGGGAGGGAGAGGAACAGGAAAGGAATCGATTAGGCCCTTTTTAATTCTCTTTGTATGCATGCAGCGACAGGATATCTCGTAGCCAGGCCCCCCACGCTGGAGATCTTCCCTTCATGGCCAATGAGGCACCAACAGCAGCTGCACAGTGTAAAGAACCCGCTTCCGATGATCATTCATGCACTCGCCTCCTCTGGCGCTCTCTGCTCGTCGCTGAACCCAAGAAAAAAAAGATGTTGCTGTTCTTGGCTTGATTCGGAGAAAAGAGACGAGAGAAAGAGAGAGAGATCCAGAGCTAGCTGCTCCCTGATTTCAGAGGCATTAATTTTACCGACCACTCACTATTGTCTCGCTGGCTTCTTTAATTGCTGAACAGGGGAATTCTCAGTCAGTAGGGAGCACCACTGACTCGAGCTCAGCTCAGAACACAATGCCGCAGATGGAGTTGGTGTCCCCAGCGAGCATCAGGGCCTCCTCCGAGCAGCAGCAGCCGCGGCAGGAGGCCATGATGGTGACCACTGATGATTACAGCTACAAGCCAGGCCTCCCTGCCGCTGCGGCCCCTCCCACTGGTGCCGCCGCTGCCGCGCCAAGCTTTCAGCAGCACGGAGGAGACCATGACAAGGTACTACCACAGTGCCACCCTTTGATCTTTTCCTATCATACGCGTACCACCACCGCTACTCGTACTAGCCAGGAGCCCAGGAGTACTACTCCGTCTCCAAGAGACAGAACAGGACACATGCACCTCATCAGTAGCTTGTCTCCCAGAATAATGTTGTCAAATCGCCAGAAAAATCTTTGCTTGTTGATGGTGAAACTGTTAGGAGTTCGTAGCACTGGTGGTAACATTGCATTCCTCTGTCATGTCACCAGCTCCGAACCAGTGCACGGCAAAGTGGTACTGTAGTACCATCACCCATCAGCAGTTATGAACAAGGCTATCTAGCTGGGCTATGTCTCTATGATGATGTCTTAAGCACTACTAGCGAACCAACCAAAGGCATGTGCCCTTTCCATACAAGAAAAAGGCCATGACTGATGATTGTTTGGGAGAAAATGGTCAGTCCTGGATGATTGGACTAATGGCACCTGGTCAATGCTGTACCTAGTTAAAGGACACAAAATTATGGTATGGGTCACCCTAAATTGCCTTTTGTCTCTCCCTGGGTGGATGGATAAAAGCAGGATGATACTATGATAAAACCCTCTCTTATCTTCTGTGCTGCTGTGCTGCACCTTGCCAAAACAGCAGTGATAGTTAAGAGAGCTGTGAAGTGATGGCCAATACAGCTGCCTCACTGAGCTATCAGTATCTGGGACAGCTACAGCCAAAAGTTATGAGGGGGAAGGAGAATAGTACTGGCTACTGATTACTAGATCAACAATGGACAGGAACTTTGGCTCCAATACACTAGCTTATTCCCTGTAGTTGTAGCTTTCTTTGATGTTGAGACGGTCAGTGTGCTGTATAGAGACGAACACTACTACACCCTGCTCTAATTCTACCTTTTTGGTGTACTTTTGCGCAGAGGAAGCACGGATCCACAAGAAAAGAGGACAAGTTGGTAGATGCCAAGGTGGGATAGCTACTGTTATCCACCCATTTGTTGCTTCTTGGAACTGTATCTGTGCCATGCATCATCATCTTACGTGATTAAACCGTTCTGAATTCTCAGACCGAACGGCGATTAGCGCAGAACAGAGAGGCTGCAAGGAAGAGCAGGCTGAGGAAAAAGGTGCCTAAAAGATCCATAAACTTAGCTCTGATTAGCTCAAACACTTCCTGATAAGATTGCCTTTGAGTGACCTTTCACAGGCTTACGTGCAAAACCTAGAGACTAGCAGGGTCAGGCTTCAGCAGATCGAGCAAGAGCTCCAGAAAGCACGGTCACAGGTTACACTTCTATCTCTACTGTCCCTCACCACATCATTCTGAATTCTGATATTACAAGTAATTTTCTCTCTCTCTTTTCCCTAATGAATTGAGAGTTTAATACTGTGCCATAACATTATACTGCTTGGTTCAGGGTCTGTTTCTTGGGGGCTGCAGCGCAGCGGGGAACATAAGCTCTGGTAATCAGCGCCGTCCATTTAATACTCATCCTGCAAAGCTTCAGACTTTTCACCGGCTCAGTAATTTCTTGCGTGTAAATTAGTAAATTAACTTGCGCCGTTGGTTGCTGCATCGCAGGCGCGGCCATGTTCGACATGGACTACGCGCGGTGGCTGGACGACGACAGCAAGCGGCTGACGGACCTCCGCGGCGGGCTGCAGGCGCACCTGCTGGACAGCAACCTGGGCCTCATCGTGGAGGAGTGCATGCAGCACTACGACGAGCTGTTCCAGCTTAAGGCGGCGCTCGCGCGCTCCGACGTCTTCCACCTCCTCACGGGCACGTGGGCCTCCCCCGCCGAGCGCTGCTTCTTCTGGATGGGCGGCTTCCGGCCGTCTGAGCTGCTCAAGGTCCCCTTCCCTTCCCGTGCATGAATGGCATCCATCCATCAGCATTCAGCACCTTCCGGTGCGTCCGTCCGTGCACGTACGACTGTTAAAGGCAGCGTTCTGTACTGACACTGCTTTCTTTGTCTGGGATCAATCTGTTTCTTGGCCAGCTACTGATCCAGCAGCTGGATCCACTGACGGAGCAGCAGCTGCTGGGGATCTGCAACCTGCAGCAGTCGTCGGAGCAGGCGGAGGAAGCGCTCGCGCAGGGGCTGCAGCAGCTGCACCAGTCGCTGGTCGACACGGTGGCCGCCGGCACGCTCAACGATGATCCCGGCGTCCCCAACTACATGGGCCTCATGGCCATCGCGCTGGAGAAGCTTGCCAGCCTCGAAATCTTCTATCAGCAGGTCAGCGTACATCAGTCTCCATAGGAGTCTCCTCTTCTTGCATTGCATCATTTACTTGCTTGAAACTATTGCTCTTGGATCATGATCCATAGTTCCATACTTCCATACTCCATAGGAGTTATCGCTTTTTTTTTAATCAAATAACACATGAACAAAAAAACTTAGCTGAAATTTCAACTACACTAGTCCTTTTGTCAGAAACGCAGCAATGCTAGCTGCTGGCCCTACAGGGCCTTGTCCTGCTTTCTCCATGACAGGCCAACCTTTGTCAGAAACTATAGCTTAAAACTTTGCAGATAAGTATCATTAGCACTTTCAGCATGCATGTCTTCTAGAGGAGTTGGTGGGGGCTAAGGGAGGCAAAGGCTGTTCCTAATCACACACGTTCCGGAATAGACGTCACTTGTACCTCTACAACACATCTATAAATGATTGTATTACCCTTTTTCATTATATTATTGAACTAGTAAATGGCATTGAAAATAGCTAAAGAGTTGAGACATAGAATGAAAAAATAAAAAAAAGCCATCTTTAAATTGTAGAATAATATGTATTTATAAACAAAATTTGAAAGCCAACAAGTACTATACATGGAAACACCGGTCTCTTCTAGTCGATGGACGAATACATACGGTTGCCTCTGTGCATAAACTATGTTCTTTGTGCCTATACCCCCTGTGCCGGCCGTATCTCTTGTTTATTCTCTTTTTCTGTTTGCTGGTACCTCAACTGAGGCCCACAAGCATAGCAAAAATACTTGAGGTCTCATTTATGATGTTCCATGCCTTGCAAAAGTTGCAAGGGTTCCAATCCATGAATAGTGTCAGGAAAAGGACACAACCACCTAAACTTCAGCTCCATGGACAGTAGCCTTAAAGAAAGGTGGAGCATGCTGTTCCATCACAGGTGTAGAAAAAAATGGTCTTGCCTTGGGTTATCTTCTGTCTCAAGGCCTAAGGGATAAATAAAAGGAGATTGAGACCTCCATTTGTTTTTGTTTTTCACCTTTCTGAATCCTGATTCTTTTTTTAGATATGTTGATTGTGGTTTGTGGATGCAGATATTAATAAGGTAGACAGCTAATTAATAATTCTAGCTTCATGATTGGAGCAATCATTCTGCGAAAAGTTTTCTAAGAAAAGATGGTGAACATATTATGAATGTGCTTACATATACTTGCATGAGAAAAATAGGGCTGTGTGCTTCTTGTTAAGCAGAGGCCGGAAGAAATTTTAAGGACTTGTATCATCTTGATGTAATGTTCTTGAAATTAATAAAATCTTCCTTCATCTAAAAAAAAACTTGCATGAGAAAAGGTGTATAATCACTTGTGAATGGTACTACTTCAAGATATAGAAAACACTCGAAATAAAATGATCACATAAGATAGCTTTTATTTTCGGTTGTTCAGGAAGGCTGGTTGTTGCTGATACTACACTCTGATTTTTTTCTTTTCGTTTTCATTCTCTTCAAGTATGCTAAGAAAAATAAATGACAAGAATAAGACACGGTTAATATATACAGGCAAGATGTAAGAAACAATAGTTACACCATGAAAAGTCCAAAGTTATCAGAAAAGAACGTCACCTCAGAATATGCCCTTGCAGGAAGCTCTCAACCAGGGTCCAAAGTAGAATGTAGCAGAGAGAACAACACAACATTAGAATATGCACTTGCATGATCTTGAAAATGCCTTATCATTAAGTACACACAATGCCAGCACTATAAGCCGTGTTAAATTCCTGGCTAAGACAAGATGCAAAACTGTATAATTTGATATCTCATTTTTCTTCCAACTAATAGGTGACTAACTTGCAAATGTGCAGGCTGATAATCTGAGGCAACAAACGTTGCATCAGATGCGCCGGATTCTAACAACCCGACAGGCGGCTCGGTGTTTCCTCTCCATTGGGGAGTACAACCGCCGCCTCCGAGCTCTCAGCAACCTCTGGGCTTCCCGTCCTCGCGAGTAAGAATCAGAATTGCTCTAGTGCAAACAAATTGCACACTCTATTTCTTAATGCACTGTACTAGGTTTTCCAACCATGTCTGAATCCATTCTAATGTGCTGTCATTTTACTAGAAGGGTCGCTATGCGTACAAACTGTTCAGAAAAAAACGCATGCAAAAATCCCTCCAATGAGTCACCGATAAGCGAGACCTTCTATTGGTGGTTCATTGGAGGGATTTGATCTTCGCGCTTTCTCGAAAGCATGGATAAATGAAATGAACATAGCTGACAACGACCTGCAATTCTCTTTCCCTTGCAACAGGAACTTCATTGGGACCGAGAGTGCCAGCCCCACAGGAACCGAGCTGCAAGCTATGCATCATCAGCCGCAACAGAATCAGTTCTCCGGGTTTTGAGGCTTCTCCTGGAGGGTGTAAACTTCGGCCTCAGTGATGTTAGAAAGAGAGGAGGAATTGTAATGTTCTATTATTAAAGTATTGAGAAAGCAACTTCACTAGGAAAAGGAAGAGGGAAAATTGTTGAGGTGCAATTTGTTGAGTGGCTCGCACATGTTCCAGTGGCTCTTGACCTGATTGAAGAGCCAGCACGGCAAAATTTGGTGCAGAGCAGACCAAAGCAAAGATGGGAGATGAGTGGCTGCTCACAGGTTCTAGCAGACAAAATCCACTTAGAGAGGCAGACAAAGCATAACACAAATTCGAATATTTCTGCTAAAACAATCTTTTTTCAATAGTAGGTTATTTCCAAGCTTATTTTGAAGAATAGACCTTTGGGGATAACACCACAGAACATGGCTAGGCAATGAACACGATCGATTATTAATCAATAAAAACCGATGACACCAGCTAAATCGACAAAAAAAGGGGACACCAGACACAGGTTATGATACCTGTAGCACTGATGGAAAGGAGAGATGATTACTTGGAGGTTGGAAGGTATCAATATTTGAAACCGCTAAACAAAATACGACATCAAATAATAAAATGCCGGGGGTAAGTCAGAAGTACAGTAAAAATAATGTCTGAATTACTGGGCAAAAGGAGCGATGAAAGAAGCAGCAACATGAGGATCAATGTTCAGCAAGACCAATACATGTAGAAACAGCTAAGGAATCTTACATTAACCAGTAAAACAAACAAAAAATCAGAAGACGCAAGTTCAAAACTATTGATAATAAATGGAAGAAAATTAGCTCTGTAGATGTTCCATTGATATCATATCAAGGGACTCAGAAACTCAAAATCAGCTTTGTTTCCTATGGCATGTGCCAAGAATTGCTGAGCCATGAGACTTTCCACCGGATGCAGATCATTTCAATCATGTAGCTCTGAATTTTGATCCCTTTAACTGGAAAACTGCTGATTAAGAAAGGGCAGACAAATGGTAAAAAGAATGAAAAACCACAAGAGCATACATAAAGCATCAAATCAGCGCATTTCAGCTTAACTTCAATCCATATAGGCAAGTCAGGAAACAGTAAACAAGTAAACTTTGCAAGATTGAGTATGAAATGTATACACAACGCGCTAGTACATCACAAGAAAGCGATAAATAGCTGGGCACTAACTTTCCAATCAAACGAAGAGAACCTAGCAGAGATATTGAATGCAAGCTACTGAAAATGGGAAACATATCACACTTTGCTATAAATTCTATCTAGCAGGCTAGCAGAGACCCTTTTTCATAAAGGAAAATCTCTGGTAAGCATTCAATGACTGGGAGGATCACTGAACAGTATGCATAAAAAGCTGGCATTGTAAGCCACAGTGGTAGAATTTTCATGTATCCATACAACATACTCCCAAACAGTAAATTTAGAGAATGAAATGCCTTGGACATTTACTAGGACAAACGGCAGATAAAACCAAAGCATGAACTCCATCTCAATTATCACAGTTACTGAACAAGCCTGTTTCTTGCGAGTTCAATGTCTTATTCGGGTGTAATCTGAAAGAATCACAGAACGCACATCGGATTCCCCACTTCTTTTTGAGGGAGAAAGCAAGTGTTTTGACCATTCCTCTAAAGCTTTCGCGATGAAGAGTTTTCATGCTAATAGAAGCTCACTTCTCGCGAATCATTTGCTCAGCAGCTTTCCAATCCTCAGCTAATCCCAGTGCGACAAGAAGTGCACACATCAAGCAGACGCTTCTACCGTGACCTGTTAAAAATTTAGCAGACCATTTATGTGATGAGATGCAAGAGTTCATTGTACATTTGTATCAGAAAAGAATAATCAACTCTCTTTAATGGACAATGATGTGTCCCATAAAGACATAGTACTGGAGTAGCATACAATATGGATTAGACTTTTTTTTTGAAATAAAAAGCAGGAGCTTTGCCATGTATTAAAGATAAAGAAATCAAGAACAATAGGAAGATAACATAGCGAAAAGAGGAGCGGGTACAAAATTTAGATCGCTGACACCGGCTCAAACAACGAGCCCCCGCCCTGACGCTAGCAAACCAACACCACCATTACGAGTACACCCGCACAAATGGGGTCCGAGAGTGCCCTGACAGGCCTCCCAGCTTGTGCGGCATCACCGGGCGCTCATATTACGGATGCGCCGTTCTGAAGCGCCATCCTTCGAGAGTCCACATCCTGAGCAATGCGAGCAAGGACCGCATGTGTAGGATGATAGTCGTTGTCGAAAATTCTCGCATTTCTTTCTTTCCATAGGTTCCATAAAGTATAAATAATCATCCCGTCAACCTGTTTTCGAGTGGAAGCAATCACATTTTGTGGGATAAGATGCCACCAATGCGAAACCGAAATCCCTAAACATGGTATGGGTGAAGTTAGCTGCATTTGAGAGAAGATCTTTGTCCATATCTGATTAGCAAAGGGCAACGAAGAAAGAGGTGCACCGCCGATTCAGATTCCAAACCGCAAAGAGGGCAATAGATAGAGTTTGACCATTTTATTTTCACACATGTTCATTTGCCTGACTGGAAGGTTGAAAATATAAACAGCACAAATATTAGAAACAAAGATAAGCGAAAATTGATCCTGTTCTACTTCTGGTTGTTAAAGTTGTTAAAAAGACAAACGCAAATATAACTCGAGGCATTGCTCTTAACCCTTTATCCAACATGTCCTGCATGCATTTTGTCTACCTTCCATATGGAAACATCCGAACATGTGAAAATTGTAATGTAGACTTGTCTTTTGAAAGCATTGCACTGTCTTGTCACTTTCTAGAATATAGAATATACAATATAAATACTAAGAAGTTATCTAACCTTGAATCTTGCACAACTGCAAACCGTATACACTAATTTGGACTAACCTATGCTTATCCGATAGCACATCTTATTGGCCCTATAAGCTCAATACACTGGCCCATTAGATACGCACTAAACGTTGTATGAAACAAGCCAATCTTGTAAACCCTTGTAAACTTATAATGAAGCTTAATCTTATGAGCTAAACCTAATATTACTTGGCTACACAGCTCCACATTAAGCTTAGTTTTTGGGTCAAAGATTAAAAACTAGACCAAACAAGCTCCTAAGATAAATTATGATACTATTATTACATTTGCCATCATACATGTGTGAATCTTGAAATCGTATGTACGGGCATATCATGACCTATGTATGACAGCAACTAGTGAAGATTGGTATATGTCGTTAAATTTAGCCTATTATCTCTGCGACATAGCTTACAAAGATAAATTCGAAATACTAAAATAACCACTTGACATAGTAAGATGACATGAGAATTGAAGAACATGCACACCAGCACACTTACAATACAACTCAATAGTTTATCATCACCTTAAGGCATGTAAATGTGTCTATCAGCAACTATCTACTATAAGCAAGCTACAGAAATGCATTCACGAGCATAAAGACAGCCACTATTATTTTCAATAAGAAAACACAATGCTGTCCCTCATCTAAAAGTAATAAACCCAAAATAACAAACTTATCATAAGCACAGTGGACATACACGTTTGTTCTGGGAACGCTTTCTGACAGCCCATCGCACAGCAGACTCAATATGTGATGGTTGAGGAGCCCCTGAATCCCATGTAGCGATACACAGATATGCATTCTCAGATATAGTTTGAGTTTCTTGGCAGCTCGCACGTGCAACAAAAAAAAATGACTGCATGGTCACCAGGCGGCAGGTGTTCTACTGAAGAAGGCCATCCTCCAGCATACGCTCCATCTGCTATCTCAGTGTACAAGGGCTCATTCTTCAGAAATCTCCGTAACAGCACAAACAGATGGATGAAAAGAAGAAATGGTGAGAACATGATCCACGACCACAGGGAAAAGTTTCCATTAGATGCCTTGCCGAGGAGCAAAGGAAGGTCAACCGACGGATGTGAGGCAATGCAAACAAGCAACGCAGTCATAGCGGCATATATGAGGGGGAAAAGAGAGCAGCACTTTCATGCCCAGTCCATGGTAGAAATACGCCGCAGAGAGCAGGACAGCTAGCCGCCTTCAGTCCAATCAACCGGGATATCCCCCAACCATTCTTTGCAAGCCTTCAAATAGTGACTGAATCCTGAGATCAAGGAGGCATGGAGTACAAGATCAGCAAAGCTTGAATTGGGAGGAGCCATACTCATTTCGAGGCAAGCGAAAAAAAGATTAGACCCTCAGGAGTAATTCATAAATAAGAAATACTCTCTCCAGTCACAGATAGTTACCATTAATATATTGTAAATTATTTAAATTGGATTTATGAAAATCATAAGTGTAGATTTGTCTCGAAAAGTACTTTCATAATATTATAGTTTTATTGGGCTTTATAAATATATCTATTATATTATTAAAGCAGAAGCAAAAGAAGCCATCATATTCGCTCTCAAGGCTATAAATTCCTATATTAATCGGAGGAAAAAAAGAAAGATATACACCATTGATCATGGTGGGTCCAAATTATAACAATCTAGATTAAAGGAAGAGTTTGTATCATGTACAATATACAAGAGTTTGTGTGATGTACAATACAAGGAAGAGTTTGTGTCATGTTACAATACACAAGTTTGTATCATGTAAAATACAAGGTAAACCCTTGTAAACTTATAATGAAGCTTAATCTTATGAGCTAAACCTAATATTACTTGGCTACACAGCTCCACATTGCTTAGTTTTTGGGTCAAAGATTAAAAACTAGACCAAACAAGCTCCTAAGATAAATTATGATACTCTTATTACATTTGCCATCATACATGTGTGAATCTTGAAATCGTGTGTACGGGCATATCTGTTAAAGTATCTAGATAAGATTGTAACTAATTAGGTTTGTTGTAACAACCAGATTGTGAGACCCGTGTAATTAGGATCTCGTGTTGTAATCAATATCCTGTACCACGTCCGGCAAACTGGATATAAATAGCTAGCGCTGATCAATTCAGGTTCAACGCAGCCTGCATATCTTTCTCTTCTCCTATTTCTTTTACATGGTATCAGAGCTAGCGATCTACAAGAGCTTCCAATCGCTATGTCTTCTTTTTCTTCTACTGCTGCTGTTGATCCTGCCGTGCCGATTGTTGGATTACTTCCGACTCCTGCGATCAATCATGTGATCAATCTCAAGCTTACACGGGAGAACTTCCTCCTGTGGAAAGCTCAGATGCTGCCATATCTGCGAGGCCAGCAGTGCCTCGGATATGTTGATGGCACTTTTATTTGTCCTCAGCAATTTATCACGAAGACGACGGACTCTGGTGTGGTTCAAGAAATTAATCCAAGCTACACCGTATGGTTGCAACACGATCAGCAGGTGTTGAATGCACTTCTGTCTTCGCTCTTTAACTTGAACACCCAACGACAATCAATGATATTCATATTTGGTTCATGGGGCACAAGAGTCCAGGTTTTGTTGTGCTGAAGTGCTGCATATTCTAAAGAAGTGCTATCTCAAGTGCTCTTCTTGGCGTCATCCAAGGAGGTATGGGATACTTTAGAGCAAATGTTCTCATCCCATTCAAAGGCAAGAGCTATGAATGTTCGCATGCAACTTGCGAACTTGAAGAAGAATGATCTGTCTACTACAGAATACTTTACCAAGGGAAAGCGGCTTGCTGATACCTTGGCATCTATTGGTCAACCTCTGCGCGAAGGAGAGGTGATCTCTTATCTGTTGTGTGGTCTTGGAGCGGAATATGACTCTCTGGTGACTTCAGTTACCACACGCGCTGATGAGATCTCGCTTAGTGATCTCTATGCTCATTTATTGGCATTTGATCTGCGCCCTAAGCAGCGCAATTCAAATGTCCAGATTGATGGTGCTTCGGCCAATTTCATGTCCAAAAGTGGAGGCAAATCACAGCAAGGAGGTCGTGGTGGTTTTCAGGGACAAGGGAACAGAACCCGTGGAGGCTACAACAACTACAACAACAAGGGTTCCAATAGGAATCCCAACTTCAATGGTGGCAACAATTCTGGATTTCATGGACGTGGAGGCAATTCTTCACGCCTGATCTGTCAAGTTTGTGGTAAGCAAGGACATACAGCTCTCAGGTGCTATAACAGGTTCAATCATGCATACCAAGCAGAGGAGAAACATGTTGCTGCATTGGCTACTTCTCCATTCTTCAGTGGAGGGGATTCTAGCTGGTATAGTGACACTGGTGCCACTGACCATATTACCAGTGACCTTGATCGTCTTACAATGCGAGAGAAGTACAATGGGAAGGAAAAGGTGAACACTGCAGACGGTACAGGTATGGCTATTGCTCATGTTGGTCAATCCTATATTCATACTCCACATAAGTGTCTTGCTCTCTCTAATGTTCTTCATGTTCCCCGAGCTGATAAGAATCTGTTATCAGTTCATCGTTTCACTCAAGATAACAATGTTTTCTTTGAATTTCACTCGGACTACTTTTGTGTTAAGGATCGAGTTTCAAAGAAGCTTCTGTTTCAAGGCAAAACTAAAAATGGGCTCTATCCCTTCACTCCTGAGCGATCCACGGTTGAAAAGAGGGCCATGGTTGCTGCAAAACCTTCGGTGGAGCAATGGCACGGTCGTCTTGGACACCCATCCCTTGCTGTTCTTCGTCAGGTCCTGCATTCAAATAGCTTGTCTCATGTGTCTAATAAAGATGGCATCACTGTGTGCAATGCCTGTCAGATGGCGAAGAGTCATCAACTTCCTTTTTCATTGTCTTCTAGTTCCTGCTCAGCTCCTTTAGAGCTTGTGCACTCCGATGTGTGGGGGCCAGCTATTAAAACAATTAATGGATATCGTTTTTATGTTAGTTTCATTGACACTTTCAGCAGATATACTTGGCTTTACCTTGTAAAGCACAAATCTGATGTCCCGAATGTCTTCCTTCAATTCAAAGCTCTTGTTGAATGACAATTCAATAGAAAAATCCAAAGTGTTCAAACTGACTGGGGAGGAGAGTATCAGAAATTAAACTCGTTCTTCAGACGGTTAGGTATTCATCATCGTGTGTCTTGCCCTCACACGCACCAGCAAAACGGCTTGGTAGAAAGGAAACATCGGCATGTGGTTGAAGTGGGTTTAGCATTGCTTGCTCATGCTTCTGTTCCTCTCCATCTTTGGGGTCATGCTTTTATCTCTACTTGTTATCTCATTAACCGACTTCCTAGCAAAATTATTGATAATCAAACCCCCCTTGAATGTCTGTTTCATGTTAAGCCAGATTACAACTTTCTTCGTCTTTTTGGCTGTGCTTGTTGGCCTCATTTACGACCATATAACTCTCACAAACTTCAGTTCAGATCTCGACGTTGTGTCTTCCTTGGTTATAGTGAACTTCATAAGGGATACAAATGTTTACACATTGAGACAAATAGAGTCTATATCTCTCGGGATGTAGTTTTTGATGAGGGATCTATGCCCTATCAAGACCGACAAGCTTCTGATCGAATCTCTGAACATTCTGCTCCTAATCAGAGTTTCCATAGTCATTCTGTGCTTCTTCCTTTTTCCTCTGATAACAATTCATCCTTTTTTAGCAAGCAACATAGACCTGTGTGTGAGTCTTCAGATTCTGACCAACATGACAATATCCATATTTCTGAATCGTTATCTACCTGTGAACCTTCTAATGATTCTTTGGTTATAGCATCGCGCTCACAAGATGATGGTGCTTCACAGCAGCCAACTGGTGTTCGCACTAGAGCACAGAATAATATTCAAGTGCCTAAGGTGTGGACTGATGGCACAGTTCGATATGATCAGAAGAGAAGGGCGCTGCATGTAGAGATGGTCAGATCTAATACTGAACCAAAGTCACATATTGAGGCGTTGACTCAACCTGCATGGAAGAATGCCATGGATGAAGAATATGCAGCACTTCAGCACAACAAAACCTGGACTCTTGTGCCCCATGAACCAAATATGAATATCATTGATTGTCGTTGGGTGTTCAAGTTAAAGAAGAAAGCAGATGGAACAGTTGAGAGACACAAGGCAAGATTGGTGGCAAAAGGCTATAAACAGCGATATGGAGTTGACTATAAGGATACTTTTAGTCCCGTGGTGAAGCCAGTCACAATACGCCTTGTGTTGTCATTAGCTGTGTCAAGAGGATGGACAATCAGGCAAGCTGACGTCAAGAATGCCTTTTTACATGGTGATTTACAAGAAAAGGTGTTTATGCGCCAACCTCCAGGGTATGTGAATTCTAAATTTCCTACTCATGTGTGCCAGTTAGATAAGGCGCTATATGGGTTGAAGCAGGCTCCACGAGCCTGGTACTCCAAGTTGAGTAATAAGCTTCAAGAATTGGGATTTCAACCTTCAAAGGCAGATGTATCTCTGTTTATTTTCCATGAAGGTAGCATCATCATGTTTGTTCTTGTTTATGTTGATGATTTGATTATTGTGAGTTCTTCAGCACAAGCATCAGATGAGCTTTTGAGTAAACTGCAAGCTGCATTTGCTATTAAAGATCTTGGTCAGTTGCATTATTTTCTGGGAATTGAAGTTTTACATGGCAAGAATGGCTTGCGTCTTGTGCAGAAGAAATATGTCAATGAAGTGCTTGAACGTGCTAATATGAGCAAGTGTCGGCCTGTGTCTACACCAATGTCAACATCTGAGAAATTGGTGAAGGATCAAGGAGACTTACTGTCCGAAGAAGATGCTACCAAGTACAGGAGCATTGTAGGTGCTTTACAGTACCTAACCATTACAAGAGCTGATATTTCTTTTGCTGTCAACAGAGTGTGCCAATATCTACATGCTCCAACCACTGCTCATTGGGCTGCTGTGAAGAGAATACTGCGATACTTGAAATTTTCAGTTGATGCTGGTCTTCAAATTACTAAGTCATCATCTGATTTGTTGAGTGCATTTGCTGACGCAGATTGGGCAGGATGTAGTGATGATCGACGATCAACAGGTGGTTATGCCATTTTCTTCGGATCAAATCTGATCTCCTGGAGTTCAAGGAAGCAAGGAACTGTATCTCGATCTAGCACTGAGGCGGAGTATAAAGCTCTTGCAAATGCCACAGCAGAGCTAATCTAGATACAAGTCCTTCTTTCTGAACTAGGAGTGTATCAAACTCGGCCACCAGTGCTTTGGTGTGATAACTTGGGTGCAACATATCTCTCAGCCAATCCAGTGTTCCATGCGAGAACCAAACATATTGAAGTCGATTTTCATTTTGTCCGAGAGAAAGTTGCACAACAAGCTTTGGAGATTAAGTTTATTTCCACGCATGATCAGTTGGCTGATGGTCTGACAAAACCTTTGTCAGAGAAGGCGTTTAGATCCCTGTGTTCCAATCTCAACATTTCTTCGAGTTCAGAGTTGAGATTGAGGGAGGATGTTAAAGTATCTAGATAAGATTGTAACTAATTAGGTTTGTTGTAACAACCAGATTGTGAGACCCGTGTAATTAGGATCTCGTGTTGTAATCAATATCCTGTAGCACGTCCGGCAAACTGGATATAAATAGCTAGCGCCGATCAATTCAGGTTCAGCGCAGCCTGCATATCTTTCTCTTCTCCTATTTCTTTTACAATATCATGACCTATGTATGACCGCAACTAGTGAAGATTGTTATATGTCATTAAATTTAGCCTATTATCTCTGCGACATAGCTTACAAAGATAAATTCGAAATACTAAAATAACCACATGACATAGTAAGATGACATGAGAATTGAAGAACATGCACACCAGCACACTTACAATACATATACAACTCAGTAGTTTATCATCACCTTAAGGCATGTAAATGTGTCTATCAGCAACTATCTACTATAAGCAAGCTACAGAAATGCATTCACGAGCATAAAGACAGCCACTATTATTTTCAATAAGAAAACACAATGCTGTCCCTCATCTAAAAGTAATAAACCCAAAATAACAAACTTATCATAAGCACAGTGGACATACACGTTTGTTCTGGGAACGCTTTCTGACAGCCCATCGCACAGCAGACTCAATATGTGATGGTTGAGGAGCCCCTGAATCCCATGTAGCGATACACAGATATGCATTCTCAGATATAGTTTGAGTTTCTTGGCAGCTCGCACGTGCAATCTATGACTGCATGGTCACCAGGCGGCAGGTGTTCTACTGAAGAAGGCCATCCTCCAGCATACGCTCCATCTGCTATCTCAGTGTACAAGGGCTCATTCTTCAGAAATCTCCGTAACAGCACAAACAGATTGATGAAAAGAAAAAATGGTGAGAACATGATCCACGACCACAGGGAAAAGTTTCCATTAGATGCCTTGCCGAGGAGCAAAGGAAGGTCAACCGACGGATGTGAAGCAATGGAAACAAGCACGCAGTCATAGCGGCATATATGAGGGGGAAAAGAGAGCACTTTCATGCCCAGTCCATGGTAGAAATACGCCGCAGAGAGCAGGACAGCCGCCTTCAGTCCAATCAACCGGGATATCCCCCAACCATTCTTTGTAGGAAAAATATCCTGTGCAATCACCCCTCTCAGTAAAATCACCGTGCAACTGAACTAAAAAAAGTTTCAAAAAATTCTGAAAAAAATCATGGATGTACATCTCAACTTACCCCACCTACATATAAAATTTCATGATCAAATTCATCCTATACTAGCAGTTACAAAAAAGACAAATTCAGCATGAACAGTGATTTTTTTACTGTTCATCACTATTCATTTTTGCTGTTTGTTTTTTTCATATCTTTCAAATGCGATTGGGTTTGGTCTTCAAATTTTGCACGATTGTAGAAGCTCACCTCCCCTACATATGGTAATTTTTGAGAATTTTTGAAACTTTTTTAGTTCAGTTGCACGGTGATTTCAGAGGGTTACACGATATGTTGCCTTCTTTGTAAGCCTTCAAATAGTGACTGAATCCTGAGATCAAGGAGGGATATTAGCCATTACATAGCGCCTGGGCTCGGCCACTCCTCAGCATGCCCACGTGTCACCCTTGACATTTTTGCGAAAAGTCCCTACATTTCTCCAAATTACGGATAGGTCCTCGAAATTACGAATAGGTCCTTCACGATTTTTGTGAGGAAAGATTTTTATTTTTTTCGTTCGGTCCTCGATGCGTACTTCTGAAAAACCCCGTTAAATTCAAATCGCGGACATGCCCTTTTCTAATTTTTCAGATAGCGGATAGGTCCAAAAGCGTAACAAATAGATCCTCGCTCCTTACGTCAGGTCCTTTCTCCGTTTTCACTAAAAAATGTTTTCATCACCGAAATATATGTGCATCTCTAAGAAGGCTCATCACGTTAGGTCCTTTCTCCGTTTGGCGAAAAATGTTTTGTCACCGAAATATGTGTGCAACTCAAAAAGGTTGTTGTCACTAATAATTTTTCGCCCTTTTCCTCTAGATGTTTTCCCACCTCATTTTCCACCTCGGTTCCGATATTTCCCAGATAATTAATCGAAAGAGATATTTCTACAACTCTAACTCTTTATTTTTTCCCGTATCTCGGTTTCATGTTTTTGATGTGAAATATGTTGAAAATCGCGTTTGCGTCGTTTTTCCTCGCCCACACAACACTCATGCACGCGCTCTCTCTATTTTTCCCCATAACTCGGTTTCTTGTTTTCCGAGTGAGAAATATGTTGAAAATCGTGTTTACGTCCTTTCGGCGATTTTTTTCCACGCCCACACAGCACGGCGTGCAATAGCACGCTACCCTGTCTAGTGGAGTACAAGATCAGCAAAGCTTGAATTGGGAGGAGCCATACTCATTTCGAGGCAAGCGAAAAAAATTAGACCCTCGGAGTAATTCATAAATAAGAAATACTTCTCCATCGATTGTTACCATTAATATATTGTTAATTATTTAAATTGGATTTATGAAAATAAAAATTTAAAAATTTATAATTAGTTTATGGTTTCATAAAAATAAAAACAAAAAAATTAAAAAAAAAAAAATTCAAAAAAATAATAAAAAAAAAAAAAAAAAAATTCAAAAATTGAAAAATTTGTTATCAAAAAAAATTGAAAAAAAAAAAAAATTCCGTAAAAACAAAAAACAAATCAAAAAAAAAGAATTTTTCAAAAAAAAAAATTAAAAAAATAAATATGTTAACAAAAAATTAAAAAAAATATTTTCAAAAACAATAATGAAAAAAAAAAAATAATTCCAAATAAAATTGGGAAGAAATAAAATCGAATTAAAAATTTAAGTTTTAAAATAAAAGAAAATATTCCAATTTATTTTCAATTTTATCCTAATATTTTATTTTATTACTAAAAAAAAATTTAAATTTAATAAAAACAAGGTAAAGAAATTTTTAAGGTTAAAATTTAAAAAACAAAACCATTTTTCAACAACAGTATTTTTCCGTATTTAAAAAAGATCATTAAAAACTTAGGAACGAGGAGCCAAAGAACCCCGTCCAGGCGTCCCAGGAGGATGGTTGGGTTCTCCAGGAACGGGAGTGCCAATTGGCTTTCTTTCTTTTCTTTAAATTTATTCGTTGATCGATAATTAAAACCTGACGATAAAAAATTCTAAAAAGAACGAAATAAGAAAAAATCCTTTTACCTAAACAATCTCCAAAGGCCTGTTACTCCCTCTAAAATAAGATTTTGCTGTTTGTTTTTTTCATATCTTTCAAATGCGATTGGGTTTGGTCTTCAAATTTTGCACGATTGTAGAAGCTCACCTCCCCTACATATGGTAATTTTTTGAGAATTTTTTGAAACTTTTTTTAGTTCAGTTGCACGGTGATTTCACGGAGGGGGTTACACCGGATATGTTGCCTTCTTTGTAAGCCTTCAAATAGTGACTGAATCCTGAGATCAAGGAGGGATATTAGCCATTACATAGCGCCTGGGCTCGGCCACTCCTCAGCATGCCCACGTGTCACCCTTGACATTTTTGCGAAAAGTCCCCTACATTTCTCCAAATTACGGATAGGTCCCTCGAAATTACGAATAGGTCCTTCACGATTTTTTGTGAGGGAAAGATTTTTTATTTTTTTCGCGTTCGGGTCCCTCGCGCGGTACTTTACGAAAAAACCCCCCGTTAAATTCAAATCGCGGACATGCCCTTTTCTAATTTTTCAGGATAGCGGATAGGTCCAAAAACGTAACAAATAGATCCTCGCTCCTTACGTCTAGGTCCTTTCTCCGTTTTTCACGAAAAAAATGTTTTCATCACCAGAAATATATGTGCATCTCTAAGAAGGCTGTCATCACGTTAGGTCCTTTCTCCGTTTTGGCCGGAAAAAATGTTTTTGTCACCAGAAATATGTGTGCAACTCAAAAAAGGTTGTTGTCACTAATAATTTTTCGCCCTTTTCCCTCTAGACTGTTTTCCCACCTCATTTTCCACCTCGGTTTCCGATATTTCCCAGATAATTCGTCGAAAGAGATATTTCTACAACTCTAACTCTTTATTTTTTTCCCCCGTATCTCGGTTTCTTGCATTTTTGATTGTGAAAATATGTTGAAAATCGCGTTTGCGTCGTTTTTCCTACACACACACAACGTCTTGATCGCGCTTCTCTCTATTTTTCCCCATAACTCGGTTTCTGCTGCTTTTCGGAGTGAGAAATATGTTGAAAATCGTGTTTACGTCCTTTCGGCGATTTTTTCCACCCACAACGACCTGGCGTGCAATAGCACGCTACCTGTCCTAGTGGAGTACAAGATCAGCAAAGCTTGAATTGGGAGGAGCCATACTCATTTCGAGGCAAGCGAAAAAAAGATTAGACCCTCAGGAGTAATTCATAAATAAGAAATACTCTCTCCAGTCACAGATTGTTACCATTAATATATTGTTAATTATTTAAATTGGATTTATGAAAATCATAAGTGTAGATTTGTCTCGAAAAGTACTTTCATAATATTATAGTTTTATTGGGCTTTATAAATATATCTATTATATTATTAAAGCAGAAGCAAAAGAAGCCACCACATTCGCTCTCAAGGCTAGAAATTCCTATATTAATCGGAAGAAAAAAAGAAAGATATACACCATTGATCATGGTGGGTCCAAATTATAACGGTCTAGATTAAAGGAAGAGTTTGTGTCATGTACAATATACAAGAGTTTGTGTCATGTACAATATACAAGAGTTTATGTCATGTACAATACAAGGAAGAGTTTGTGTCATGTTACAATACACGAGTTTGTATCATGTACAATACAAGAATAACTGAAATTCAAAATAAAAATAAAATAAAATCAGAAATTTGATTTCCATATGATTAAAAGAAAGAGTCCAAGTATAACAAAAAAATTCAAAACAAAAATAAAAGATAAATTAATAATCTAATTTCTATACGAAAACCAAAATAAAAATTAAAATTATGAATAAAAAATTTTAAAAATAAAAGATAATTAATAATATAATTTTCATATGAACGTCAAAATAAAATCAAAATTAAAAAATTTAAAAATAAAAAATATAATTAGTAATATGATTTCCATACAAACAATTAAAAGAAAGAGTCCAAGTACAATAAAAAATTTAAACAAAAATAAAAGATAATCAATAATCTAATTTCCATATGAACATGAAAATAAAATTGAAATTCAAAATAAAAATATAAAAAATCAAAATAAAAGATAATTAGTAATCTGATTTCCATACGAAACTAAAATTTGGAATAAAAATTAGTTGTTGGATTTGTATACGAATTCCAACTTAAAAAACTAAAATTTGGAATGAAAAATAAAAATTAAAAATTTGATTCCCATAGGATTAAAATAAAGAGTCCACATCAAGTACAATAAAAAACCAAAATTCCCTGTAAAAATAAAATAAAAGTGGAAATTTTATTTCCATACAATCATCAAAATAAAAATAAAATTTGAAACAAAAATCAATTGAAAATTACTAATTGGATTTGTACACAAATACCAGCCTAAAACTAAAATTTAGAATAAAAACAAAATACAATTAGCAATTTGATTTCCATACGAACTCTAATGTAAAATCCCTAAATAGCTTAAATTAGGAATGAAATGAAATAAAAAAATAACAATTAAATTTGTATATGATACCACCTAAAACTATATTAAAAAAATATGATCTTTGCGGGGACAGCCAACGTGTGAGGAAAATACGTTCAAAATAAGTTATCCATGTGTATCAGTGTATAAGTGAGCAATGTATTCTAATACCATGTAAAATAATCAGCATATTACTTGAGATTAAATAGAGGTATATATATTGCATATATTTTGAAAAAAGAGTTACTAATAGAGAAAGAACATAGGGTATATAGCTATACGATCTATGCAAAATGAAGAGTTGCTACGTTTCTAAGAACGCCCAACAACTTATTATTATCAATGATTTTCTTCCATCGAAGCTTTTACTTCAATTACATCCCTTAAGTTGAATTTTTCTTCAAGCTTCTATTCTCATTTCTAATATTTATAATGCCTTAAAAATCTAAATAGTCTACAAAATACGTTTATATATTCTCAAGCATATAAATTATATCATTTGATACTATAAATTATCAAGAAAATCTAGCCGTGCAAATGAGCGGGTCACTCTGGTAGTTATAATAGAAACTAGTGGTCAAAACTTTGTTTTAGAGATCATAACGATAAGTCGATAACCATCTATGACTAGGGGAGTATATAGTTCATTCAATAGATACAATAAACACTTCGTTAAACAAATCTAGAAATATGCAGCACTGCCAACAAAGACGACAGCAACCGAGCCAATCTTTTCTTGCATCGTTACGCCTAAACCGAGCAGCACGTGTCGAAACCAACACACTGGTTACAATGTTTTGCTCGATTTCCCTACGTCTCGGTTAGAAGATGTGATCACTGTTCTTGTTGCTGTAAAAAAAATGGAATTGACCAACATTGATTCAAGAAGAACGTATGTCTAAATCCTATTTAACGATCTGACGGGAAATATACCTGTGAGAGAGGAACGGCGGAGAACAGATCAGGCGTCTATCTGATCCCTCTCACAGAAACGGACGAAATCCGCCGCCGCCGTAGGTTGCCGCCGCTGTAAGGATCGTGACGGCCGACGGGAGCTCGCGTCTTCTCGCCACCGCCAATGGGAAGGAGGAGCAGTAACTTGGAGGTTTGGGGATTTCCTTCCCACGAACGAGCAGGGCGCAAAGCCATGTGGGACTAGTGGACTGCACTGATGTCTGGCTTATCTCGGCCCAAATTTGGGACGCCTTGCTTGTCATGTGTATTGCTTCCTTTTCCTCAGTTCTTACTGCTCTTTGCTCTCGCTTTCTTCGGCTGAAAATCTTTTCAGAACTTTGCATCCATGGTTTCTGGCAGAGACTGTATGAGATATAACTCGCTATCCCACGGGAATCGCTTAGAAATTTCGAAGAAAATCCTACCGTGATGCATTCGCGCATGGCTGTAACCTCATATGGCAGTAATTGTGAGTAAAAACTGTGCAGAAACACTTGTGTGTTGTCTCCACTTAACTCTAGAAGATAAAAGGCAAATATCCTCGACATGTACACATCTGAATCAATGCTTGAACAACACACGACATGTATAGTACAGTATGGCACATGTCGAATGCATGTACACAAACTCAAAGTTGCCATCGCTCCTGTCTTATTGCTGTACTGTTTGTACAACCCTTGACTAGTAAACAGTAACGATCGAGCCAACACAAGTTCACCTGCTTGCCCTGACAAAATACTGACATGTGGGCCCTTGCAGGTTTATAAGTACTGCACCACATATTAACATATTACTGCCACCACCATTACCACTACGTTACTATATCTGAGTGAGAACAAGCAAATTAGAATGACTAGAATGACAGAATGCAGGTCATTTAATTTCCTCTAGCCAGACTCTAGAAGCCGAATGGGAGTCGCCAATGTCTCCATTTCACCACATGCAGCTACCGCAGCGGCGCGACCGGCCGCTCTTCCTGGAGCTCACGTTCTCCTTGGACTGCTCCATCATCTTCTCCACCAGCTGAAAAATCACGAGTACACAACGTATTTCCATGAGCGCGCATATCGATTGTTAAACTTTAGCATATCGCAAACAATTGCCAAATGATGAACACTGTGTATAAGGAGGATTGCCGCACGATCAATAGACAATACCTTCTGTTTCTTTGCTAATAGAATCGCCTTCTGAAAAGAAAAAAGAACACGGAGACGTTGCATCATATCAGGTTAAAATGGGGAAAACAGTTTAGGAATGGTAAGGAAAAACTGAATAAATATTCTATTTCGCTTTTCAGTACCTCTTCAGCTTTGAGACGAGCATTCTCCTGCTTCAGATAGTTCAGTTCGGCTTCAAGCTCCACGGTATAAGCCTTCAATATAGAAAGTGTCACCAACTTAACAGCATGGCGAAACGGCCTATCCACAGAAGCCAACATTTTGACAAGAACAGATATATGTACCTGCTTTCTGGCACGCGATCGTGCAGCTGACTCGCGGTTCTTGATCATGCGACGCTGGCGTCGCTCCACGGTCTTCTCAGCAGATCCATCCTCCGATGGCCCGCGTTTCCGCGCGCCATTCTCGATCATCACTCCGTTGCCAATGCAGTTCATCATGTCCGCCTGTGTCATGGCACTCATCCCGTCCGACGACCCAGGGCTCACGGCAGCCGCTGCACCTTGAGCCGGAGGTGGGGGCGGCACCACTGCCAACCCAGGGTACCCGTTAGGGAACCCCATGCCATCACCCATCACCGGGTGGTACATAGCGTTGGTTGGGCCCATCGGGAGCATCATAGGGCCAGGCTGGCCCTGTTGCATGGGATTTATTGGCCCATGGACCATGCCAACCGCCATAGCTTCCTGGCCAGCAAAGGATCCCCGTACCACGCCGGCCTTGACAAGAAAATCCTCAAGCGTCATCTCGCCAAGCGTCACCTGCCGGCCGCTGGCCGCAACGCCGCCGCTCCCCATCTGTGGCTGGACAAGAGGCTGGGGCGCGGCCTGAGCTTGGGCATGTGCCGGGCCCTGGTTAATCTCAGCCCACACCTCCTCCACTGTCTTCCGGGACAACGGCCGCGGCAGGGAAAATGACCCCTGCCGGCACAGACCGCTCCCTCCCGCACCTCCGCCTCCGCCTCCACAAGCATCTGTCACCATGGCCTCCTCCATAGCCCCCTTGCAAACGCCAGTCGCAGCATGGAACTCCTCGGCGTTCCATATGTTGGTCATGAACTCGTCCATGTTCATGGACCCAAAATTGCGCCCTGGCTCGCACAGCGAGTTCTGTAGCTCCTCGAGCGTCAGCGAGAGGATCGACGATTGTCGCGCCAAGGGAGCCATCTGCTCCTCACCGTCGGCTCCGGTACCACTGCGCTGGTCACGTTGCTCCGAGGTGACCTCTTGGTCGTCGGGGACCTTCACGGTCTTGCTCATCTCTGACGCCATCTTGCTGCCTCGCTCAATTTACAAAGTTTTTAACTCTTGTTGGTGCGTCCGTCAGCTCTGTGCACCCCGCCCTATTTATAGCCTGCCATGCAGAAGCGAAGCAGTGATTAGGACCGGGTTAAAGGGTGTTATATTACTGCATCGGAGGAAACTCAGGTGGGTGGTGTTTGTCGCATGCGCTTGATTAAAAGTGTGTGCAACTGACGTACTTGACTCGGGTTTCTAGTCGGTTACATGTTGATTGATAGTGGATAGACGTTGCCTAGCTTGGAACTTGGAAGTTTGCTTTGCTCCTTATTTTCTTGCCAATTGATTTTGTATATGCTTTGTTATTTTTGTATCGCAGCTGTATATTTTTGCATTACTGTTAACAATTGCAACTTGTATGTCTAAGAGGCAAAACTTTGCATACTACACCTTCCGGTCACACATATTTATCATTTTTGACATAAGTGCAGTCAAACTTTCAAAACTTTATCTGTCAATATTTTTTAAAATATTTAAATTGGATACATGAAAAATCATATGTGTAGATTTGTATCAAAACGCACTTTCATAATATTATAATTTTATTGGGTATTATAAATATATTATAATAGAAATTAGTAGTCAAAGTTGTATTTTGGAGATCGTGTTGATGTCCAAAATAACAACTATTTGTGACCAGAGGGAGAAGTACATAATTTTGACTCATTTGGACAGTAATTTTGACTTATTTGGACAGTATTCTAATTAAGTCACTGGAACAACCCAAATACCGTGCATATTTTTAAGGGACAAATGCTGTACATATAAGTACATATTTATTACCGTGTTTAGTGATTTTGGAATTTCTTATTTGCATGCTTGATCTATGCATAGAAGATATTACAATCAGTGGTAACGGAGATTGATGACTATATCATTGCATCTTCATTTAATGTTTTTTTACCCTTTGGTTCGACAGCAGAAATAGCTAGAGTAGATAGGAATTGCTAATTTGAAGAGTACCCTCACCAAATATTAGGTGAAGATACTTTCTCGTTATGACATGCGGCGATACCTCTTACCTTTCCCCACTTCTCTTTCCCTTCAAAAGCTTTCTCATCACAACACTTGCAGCATCTCCTTCATTCCCCTCCCCTTTCCATTTTATTCCTCTCAAACTCTTTTTTTTTTCAAAATTTTCCTCAGGTTTTTAATAGAAAGTATTTTTTAATCATTTTTCGAAGTTGTTGAATCTATGGTTCTCGAATAGAAAGTTTTTTAATGAACACTTTTCAAACCGAAAGTTTGTATGAGTCAAAAGTTTTTGATTGAATTCATCTAAAGTTTCGAATTGAAATTTTTTCGTATTAGAGGAGAAGGAATAGGGGGAAGGGGAAGTGTGATATATAGGAGGGGCACCATGTGCTGAATGGGTCCTCACCAATTCTACTGGTGAGGATAAACTTAAATTATCAATACCTGAAGTAGATATAGCGTTAATGCGTTGGTTTCATGTACACCAATGTATTGGGTTGAATGCAGTCAATCCAAGTGGATCTTGTTTGGCATTGCTATGTCATGTTACATTGAACTGTGAAATGTAGTCGATGGTAGAAACTATTTAGCTGTAGTAAATATTTCCATGACAACCCTAAAAAATAGGTTCATCATTTGTTTTTATATAAAAAGTAAGCTATAATATATACTTACTCAAAAGTTTGAGATTGTGGGGGCTATCCAAAACGATAGCCATTGACAAAACAAACAGGAAAATTGAAATTTTGTGCCATAACTTAAGGAACGCGTACGTCACCAGGTCCCATAGAAAGAAAATGATATGTACTCTTTTCAAGAAAAAGAGTGCGTCATTTTTTTTTTGGCTGTGAGGAGGAAATTAAGTTTTGGTTGAGCCGAGCCATAGGAGATGACGGGCAGCACTACTGCACCAGCATGCGGGCAGAGAAATTTTACGATACGTTATACAAATAGTATATAGTGGATAGTAAAAATCATATCTAGCTATTCATTTATTAAGATTATTTCTACTACTAAGTTACTATCAAATAAAGTATGAATAAATTATAGTTGATATCATCTATTGGATTGAAATTGCGTACGTGGGCTGTGCTGCAGAAGGTGGAGATGCGTGCTACTTTGGTGGAGGCTACTCATTGTTTGGTGCGGGTGGTAAAGGACTTCTATTCCCGAGCACATGAGTGGCGGTCTAGTCTTCGGATTGCTTGTTACTAGTTTGTGCGGAGTTCCATTTATTCTTGTAAGGCTGCGTGCTTAAGATTAAGCAGAGGCCGGAAGTAATTTTAAGGATTTGTGTCATCTCGATGTAATGTTTTTGAAATTAATAAAAATCTTCTGTTATCAAAAAAATCTATTGGATTGAAAAGAATAAATGGTTGATATTGAATTTACTGTACTGCAGAACAACTCTGCGAGTAACAGGGCAGATGCATACACACTCAGGAGGGTCACCAGCTCACCATGTTGGCGGAGCCTAGCTCCATGCCAGTTTGGACGAAACATCTACACCATTCTGTATGGTATTTCTACACAGTCTAGAGTTACACCATCAGATTAAGCATCGGATTTACACCATCATACACAGTCTAGAGTTGAAGAGCTCCAAAGCGATAAAGTTTGTCCGTGGCTAGCTGCGACAGCTTTGGCGCACATTTTGAGCGGTTTACCGAAATTTTGTGCACCGATTTTCTGTTGAGTTTTGGTATGTGATTTACAGATGCATGCATGCGCGTCTAAAAAGAGCCGGTTTCCGAAAGGATCGATCGGTCGCTGTGGATATGGAGGCGTATCCGTCTGGACTTACTTTTGGACACGGCTTGTGTGGGATATCGCCAACCCGGGCGTGAGCTAAGCGAGATATGTGACGAGCTCGCCAATTGACTTGGCGCACGGTTTGTTCAGTAGCCGACGGTGGCCGCCGCGGAGACACCTCACTCTGCCGACTTTAGCATAGCGTATATGTACGTTAGCGTGGCCTGGGATACGTAGGCTGCTCGAGTTTGCGTGTGATCCTACTCAACTCATTGTACATGAAATGTGTGCTATCCAGTTCACCGTATTTTGGTTTTTGAGCCCGCATCACGAGTAGTCTTACAACGCAATGCCCGTGGATTCAGAAAGGTGTGTTTTTCTTCGTTTGAACAACTCAACAAGTTGTCGTGCAAAACGCAGGAACGCCTACTGAGGAAAAAAAATGCATTTCACTTTTTAGGGCCTGGACCATCTAGTTGGAATCCATTTAGGCCCATGATTTGCTCATACAGTCGTACACTAGACTTGTCCCGTTTATACGGTGTGGCCCATGATCAACGGCCAGCGCATCTTAACGATAGAGACTATACTTACCAGACAGAGTCGATGGGTCATAATAATATAATATCATAATAGTACATGGGCTTTCTTTTCAGAAGTAATTAACTTGACGGGTCAATGACATATGGGTGGTACTATTCTCATCGTAGAAGCGAGACTATGAATCACGACCGGCTACCCCCAACCGAAAAGGATTGCAACTAACAATCGAGAGGACAACGCGTGCAGGCAAGCAAAGATGGGTATGTCTAGCTCGACGGTAGCCTTAAGAAATCTAAAAACACCTTTCTAGCATCATGTTATGTATCATCTTTTTTTCTTTTCTCTTCCCTACTCATCTTCCCTACATCCATTTCTTTCTCTCTTATACAAAAAGTTAAAACTAGAGAATTTTTAACTTTGAAAAATTTAAATACCAAGTTTCAACAAGGAAAAAAAACTCAACTCAAAATTTTTGAATTGAAAAAATTTAAATAAAAAAGTCTCAACAACTTGGAAAGTTTCAAATTAGAAAGTTTTAACTCGAAAAAAAATCAAATTAGAAAATTTCAACTCAAATATTTTTAAATAAAAAATTATTAAATTAGAATGTTTCAATCGAAAAATTTCATATTAGAAAGATTCAACTCGAACAATTTGAAGTCAAAAAATTTCAAATAAAAAAGTTTCAACTCCAAAACTTTCAATTCCAAAACTTTCATTTCAAAAAGCTTCAATTCAAAAAACTTGTGATTCAAAAAGTTTTGATTTAAAATTCAACACAAAATTTTTAGCTAGAATAATTTCAAATAAAAAAAATCAACTCTAAAAACTACCAATTCAAAAAGTTTCATTTAAAAACTTTCTAAAGTTGTTAAAATACTTGTTTCGAGAAACTTAGTAGAAAATTTGAAATTCAAAGACTATTTTGAATTTGAGGGGAATGGAATAGAGGAGAAAATGAGATGAAGATGATGGTGCCACATGTCGCGATGAGAGAGCCTTTAAGGGAAAGAGAAATGAATGAAGGAATGAGGTGTTGTCACTTATCACTAGGAGAGGGTCTTTGAGAGGGAAGAGGAATAGGAGAAGGAATGAGGTACTGTAACTTGTCAAAAAGAAAGGGCATCAAGATTGGGTAAGGGTGCTATAACACCCAAAAATTTGCATATGATTATTCAAATATTTATTTATGATATTTTCCTAATTTTTTGCATTTTATAAATACTTTTTGCTATTTTTAGGTTTAAATAAATAAATTAGTTGATAAAAATTATATCCCAAATCAAGTTTGAAATAATTTTATTAAGTTTAAAATATCTCAGAGAATTTATGTGAATTTATCAAAAAAATTTAGCCATATTTACTATTTTCTAAAAAAGCTCTTTTTCTGTAATTATTTAAACTCAAAATCACTTCAAATCTTTCACTGATAGGGATGGAAATAGATCGGATATGGACGGATAATGGCTCTACCATATTTGTTTTTATATTATTTTCTCAGTTACGAATATGAATATAGATAATTTATATACAGATACAAATACGAATAATGTCAAATACGGTTATGGAGCGAATATGAATCAAAATGAATATGGTCATGGATATTTATCGAAACATCAAAGCCCTTTACATTATACATATAAAATGAAAAAAAAACATAACTAGTTTAGTTGCTCTAAACATTCATGAAGAACATATAATGACCCAAAATTTGTATTCTTTATTGAATTATATTTAAAATAAAAAATTATGTATTTATGGTTTTTAATGCATTTTTAGCTACTTATTTAAAATATTTTCTATTACAAAAGTAGTGTTTGAATTTTCAAGAAAATTTAAAAGTTAATAAAATAATGAAAATAATTTTTAAAATGTCGATTGTGTTAGAAAACTTCTCTAAAATTTTTTATAATTTTTGGAGTTGGTTTGCTAATTTTAATAATTAAAATATGATTTATGGATTTATTAAATTAGAAAACGATTTTAAATTTTAAAAACCTTTGTGGGCCAAAAGAGTAGCCTTGACCCAATCCACTGCATATCTGAATATCTGGCCCATAAATATTCAGATTATCCAGATCCGTATCCGTATTTGACACATAGTGAGCTATCAAATCCGTATCCGTAACCAATCTGACATTATCCGACAAATATCCAATATAATAGAATCCGTATTCAAAATTTATCCAAATTAGTCAAAAATAATCTGATCCATTTTCATTCCTACTCACTTATAGTGGGACCCGACCTACTGTTAGGGCCATCTTCAACCTCCAGAGAAGAGCACGCTCTCCCTCTTTCCTGCATTACGGCCAAAGAAGCTTCAAAATCCCACGATTTCTTTACCCATTTCCTTTCCATTTTTATGCAAATCAAATCTGCGGATTCTCCTCTCCAATCCCAGCTATTTTTCAAAAAAATTCACATTGCTATATCTGTTATTTTTATTTTTAGAGGAGGGCATTCTACACTAGTGAGTATCTCGATGACTAGACCACTGCCCCAGTCAATTGCATGTGGCAGATTTACTAGGCCCTATTACTCTTTTTCCTTTCTGCTCCTATATTTTTAGTTGACACGCAAGCTATTTATAATGTAATACTCTGATAATTAAATAAATAAAATTTCAGACGATATATTGTGGTATTAGCTCTGTTTATTGTATGTACTAGCTTTTTTTGGACTAGTATAATATACATAGACGATTCGGGAGTGTTACTACCAGGTCCGACAGGTGCCATGAAATTAGCAATTTGTAGCAAAGGCTGTTTTTTTATAATGGACTGTTTATTGATAAGCTGTGTGATTTTTTAAATCTTAGACACTTTTTTGAGCCATAGGATTTGCATCTGATGTTATCATATTTTATCCCACCCTTCACCTCCACAAAATACAAAACCAATACAAAAAGTAAAATAAAATCCTAACATAGACAAAAACAAAAGTAAACATAAGTGAATCCCTATAAAATACAAAAACGAAAAAAAAAAATCTAAACTAGACAAAAATAAAGTAAACTTAGCTGAACCCTTCAAAAACAAAAATAAATAGAACTAAAAATTACACAGTACTTACTAGTTAGTACTATAATTTTAGGCTTAGTCATGCATAATTTTAGATGACTAAGAGATAAAAGAAATTAGGCATCTGACAATTAGCGAAAACGTTTTATTATCTCAAGATTAGAATGAAAGACGATGCATACCAGAACCTCTCAGTAATCCACTGAACCTCTTACCGATAAGGGCTGTAATCTATAGGAGAGCGGTGTGGCCGCGCAAACCGAAGATGAAGGGGACTAAAGCTGACCGACTGCGGTAAGGCGACCGCTAAACAAAACATAGAACGGCACGCGAGAGCAGCAAAAAAGCGATAGCGCGAGCGCAGGCTCGAACGCTGGACGGGCGCCGGCCGAAAGGGTTATCACCACTTCGCAACAAGGGACGGACGCGAAAAGAACCGACTCAAAATTACTTGAGGAAGGCAACGTGGCGAGAAATGTTAGCGACGTGGACAAACGCTGAGGCTACCAGACGACGTGGCGACTCGTTGTCGCGGTACGCACGCGGTGTGGCTACCCAAATCACCGGCACGTCGATAAAAACGTGACGTGGCACGCCCAGGAGCCGGGAATCCTCCCATCTTTATATACGATAGTATATAAACCTAAGATTCTTGGAGAGGTACGGAAGGTCATCCGAAGCCCCGCCATGCGGTGCTCGAGCACGGTAGTTTCTACAGTATTGAGCTACAGTAATTTCCTATGCTATAGTATTTTCAAAAAATTGTGTTTTACTTTTAGAAGAAATATTTTATTTTTTTTAGAAAATCAGTTTTTTTGTTTCTTTTTTAGAGTTTTCCTAAAAAAATCCTCTTTATTAAAATCCTTACCTGCCTTGATATTGCCTTCTACCCGCAGCAACGTGCGAGACCAACCGTGTAACTTGTTTACATGTCCACATATGGCTATAAATTCCCACACCAACACATGAAAAATTCATCTATATTTACATGTACATATATAGCTATAAATTCCCACACCAACACGTGGAAAATTCATCTAGTTACGATTTACTATGCAACAGGCACCACCAAACTCTTTCCTGCGTTACGGCCAAAAAGCTTCAAAATCCACGATTTCTTTACCCATTTCCTTTCCATTTTTATGCAAATCAAATCTGCGGATTCTCCTCTCCAATCCCAGCTATTTTTCAAAAAATTTCACATTGCTATATTTGTTATTTTTAGAGGAGGGCATTCTACACTGGTGAGTATCTCGATGACTAGATCATTGTCCCAGTCAGTTGCATGTGGTAAATTTACTAGGCCCTATTACTCTTTTTCCTTTCTGCTGCTATATTTTTAGTTGACATGCAAGCTATTTATAATGTAAAACTCTGATAATTAAATAAATAAAATTTCAGACGATACATTGTGGTATTAGCTCTGTTTATTGTATGTACTAGCTTTTTTTTTTACTAGTATAATATACATAGACGATTCGGGAGTGTTACTACCGGGTCCGACAGGTGCCATGAAATTAGCAATTTGTAGCAAAGGCTGTTTTTTTTATAATGGACTGTTTATTGATAAGCTGTGTGATTTTTTAAATCTTAGACACTTTTTTGAGCCATAGGATTTGTATATGATGTTATCATATTTTATCCCACCCTTCACCTCCACAAAATACAAAACCAACACAAAAACAAAATAAAATCCTAACATAGACAAAAACAAAAGTAAACATAAGTGAATCCTATAAAATACAAAAATGAAAAAAATATAAACTAGACAAAAATAAAGTAAACTTAGGTGAACCCTTCAAATACAAAAATAAATAGAACTAAAAATTACACAGTACTTACTAGTTAGTACTATAATTTTAAGCTTAGTCATGCATAATTTTAGATGACTAAGAGATAAAAGAAATTAGGCATCTGACAATTAGCGAAAACGTTTTATTATCTCAGGATTTGAATGAAAGACGACGCATACCAGAACCTCTCAGTAATCCACTGAACCTCTTACCGATAAGGGCTGTAATCTACTAGATACGTTGGCTACGCATGCCGTGTTGACAGCTGAAAAATTGAAAATCTATTTGAGAATTCTAGAGGCTTTTCCAATAAAAGCGCTATTTTTAGGGTCTTCCGTAAAAAGGTGATCTAGATGCGATTTTAGCGCGTCAGCCGTAAAATTCGAAAATCTATTTGAGAATTCTAGAGGCTTTTACGCTAAAAATGCGTATTTTTAGGGTCTTCCGTAAAAAGGTGACTTAGATGTGATTTTGAAACCTGGGTTTCTCAAAAAAAGGTGGCATGTAGGGGCCTTGGCAAAAAACAATTTTCAAATTTCCTAAGGCCTTCTCTGTTAAAAAGGACCTAAATGTAATTTTGAAACTATCTAGGGCTCAAAAACGATTTTCAGCGTTGAGCAACGCGACGTACTTCAGCGCCAGCACGCGAGTGTTTTCTGTAGCGAAACGGTGACGTGGGCACGGCGAGGAGTCCGAAAACCTCCGAAGTTTATATACGGTAGTAAACTCCGTACCGTACTCCATTCCCGACTTTGTTTGCACTACAATAACAAAGTGAATGATTCCAGAACCAAGCAGCAACAGATACCAAATGATGATAGCCCGGACAACGTGAACAAAACTTAGTTTATAAGAAAAACAATTAATTATTCATCGTTACAATAGCATGCAACAGACAACAAGGGCAAACAAAAAAATTAAAAATGAATCAACCAGACAAGCTGCACCTGGCTTGATCATAAACCTAAGATTCTTGGAGAGGTACGGAAGGTCATCCGAAGCCCCGCCATGCGGTGCTCGAGCACGGTAGTTTCTACAGTATTAAGCTACAGTAATTTCCTATGCTATAGTATTTTCAAAAAATTGTGTTTTACTTTTAGAAGAAATATTTTATTTTTTTTAGAAAAACAGTTTTTTTGTTTCTTTTTTAGAGTTTTCCTAAAAAAATCCTCTTTATTAAAATCCCTACCTGCCTTGATATTGCCTTCTACCCGCAGCAACGTGCGAGACCAACCGTGTAACTTGTTTACATGTCCACATATAGCTATAAATTCCCACACCAACACGTGGAAAATTCATCTAGTTACGATTTACTATGCAACAAGCACCACCGAACACTCTTCTATCCCTACGCGACAAGCAAACACCAAACGCCCTTCTATACCCACGCAACAAGCACCACCAAACGCCCTTCAACCCCAAACTTGATCCCAAACAAGAAACGGCAGCATTGATTTGCAGACACTCACCAATTTATTCACCTAAAAGGTTAAAATGATAGGAAAAGATAGCCAATATACTTTAAAACTCTGTGTTATGTCTACGTCTAGATTACTTTAGGAATTAGACTTGGTGTGGTCACAACTGTTTTTTTTTTAATGTTGCAATGACTCAGAATCTTTGATATCACATTGAGTTACGTGTAATAACAAATTCAAAAAAAAAACTGAGGAAAGCAAGCAATATACTTACAGGCAGTTGACAAGCTAGCTACAAGATGATACGAAGAACCAGAGAAGAGACTTGGCGGATTTCGTACCTCCTCCAGGCTCCAGCGCCGAAGAAGACACCGAGACGGCCGAGCGCCAGGCCCCCGGCAGCCGGGCGCCCACCACGCACTTGCTTGTTGCAAACTGGTTATCCAGCCAAGGTGACGGGGCAAACGAGAGCGAAAGGCTCGCGTGCGTGCGTGAGGGCTGTGCCGAAACGGGAAGCAATTGGACATGCGGGCGCGCTATTAATACTTAGAGGTGCGGTGGTTGAGCTGAGCTGCCGTCGCATTTGCATGCCTCCAGCCTCCTGTCGTTGGATGCAGGGGCGGAGCCACCCTCCGGAGTCCGGACAGCATCTGTGCTTGTCCAGACTTGTCCACGAACCACCGTTAATAAATTCAGTCGAGTCTTGCCGTCGTACGGGTCGAAAAACAAGTCGTTCTTCATATATCATACTCGTTGTTAAGTTTAGTTAGACTATCTTCAGCAATTTTCCTTTATTCCTTTCTCTTCCCTCATTTTTTTCCCTATATTCATTCCTTTCATTCCTATTATCTTCAGCACATCCTCTCGAAGCGTTTTGTATAGAGATTGGAGAGAGAATCTCTTTCTGAACATATTCCCTCTCCAAATCCCTTCCGAAGGGAACCATGAAGAGAATTCGTTAGAGTGCTTATGATCTGTCTGTGAAGGGATTTGGAGACTGAAAGGATACCGCTGGAGATAGTTTTAGACACCAAATTTTTCCGGGCTCCATGGATGGATGTGTTGGGCTCGTCGGCACGCTGGCTTTTCCAGTGGTATCGCTGTCCTTCCGAGGGGAGGCGCTGGGCTCCGAGTTCCGAGGTGTAGCTCGCTGCTGCAGGGATCAAAATTTCGTTTTGTGGGAAAAACCGGACGCCTCCGAAATCCGAATTTTCGGATGAAATTCCGAAATTTCGGCCGAAGTACATTCAAAATTCAAAAAGCAAAATTCAAATCCGGTTTGTTTGGAACCGAAATTTCAGAAATTTCGCCGAAATTACCCGAAATTTCGCCCAAATTGCACTGACTGAAAATTGGTTCAAACGATGTCGAAAAATTTTGATTTTTTGTAGGTTCCTGACACATTGGAGATGTTCTCATAAAAATTTTAGGTAATTATCAGGTCTTTGAAATTTTTAAAAATTCAAAAATTGATACTATGTAGATGAAATGTTGATCGGCAAGTTTGAACTGGATGAAAAATAGTACGAACGATGTTAGAAAATTTTGAAATTTTTTTTGGATATTCCTGACATATTTATGATATTTCTGTAAAAATTTTAGATGATGATCAAATGTGAGGAATTTTTAAAAATTCAAACATTGGTACTGTCTTGGTAAAGCGCTGAGCGGCAAGATTCATCCGAATGAAAATTAGAACAAACGAGGTTATAAAATATTGAAAATTTTTCTGTATGGTCCAGACACATCCATAATATTCTCATAAAATTTTCATATGATGATAAGGTTTCATAAATTTTTAAAAATTCTAACAGTGCTACTATCCTGTTAAAAGGCCGATGATCAATAATAGATTTACTTTAGCAATAAGAAAGGTTTAAATTTTTTAAAAATTTTACATAAGGTTGAGAAGGAAATGATTAACATCCCATAAAAATTTTGAATCATGATCACGCTCTAGTGAATTTATAAAATTCGTAGAAAGCACAGTGCCATTTATGTTCTTTCTCTGTTTGATTTTTGAAATATAATACAACAAATTAAGTTCAGTGCTTACTGCATTGATAGATTTTATTTAGCAAACAAAGAAATTTTAAATTTTTTTAAAATTTTATAGAATGGTACTGAGGAAATTTTTAATCTGTAATAAAAATTTTAGATGATGATCACACTCGAGAAAATTTAGAAAAATCTAACAAGTTTACTGTCCCAATTATGTCCATTCTGTTTTTGATTTTTTAAAGATAACAAATGAAGTTAAATTATTTTTAAACTTTTTGTATATGATAATAAACTACTAATAATGGTACCATAAATTTTTCATATTATTATCAAGCTTATAAAATTTTTGAAAAATCTGACAGTGTTTCTGCCCAAATTTTAAAAAATCTTAAAAATTTAGTTTTTCATCAAATTTTCATAGAAGATCACTTTCTAATAGGTTATTGGACCAAATCCGGTGCTCAAACTTCAAAAACCGGATTCAAAACCTGAAATTTCCAAAATTACTGTAGCATTTTCCATTTTTTTGAATTTTTGAATTTGCCGGCTTTTGTAATCTCGGGGGTGTCCGAAATCCGAAAATTCGCCGAATTTCAGCGAAAATTTGAACCCTGGCTCGCTGTGCCCCTGCATGCTGCTTCCTTCCGTCCTAGCTTTTGTCAGTTCTGGAGTCCCATGCGAGCGCAGGCCCTGCAGGCTGCAGGGCAGCATGCCCCTCAGCCACGTTATCTCCTTGCCTTTTCGTTTCGGACTACACACGCCGCAGAATCGCACGTAGCGCACCACCAGTTTACGCGCTGGCTGCGGGCACCAACGCTGGTGTACAGAGGGTTTAAAATTTCGTTTTCGATTCACGTGTTGAAAGTGAGTGAAATACAAAATTTTAGTGAAATATCAAAACTTCAGATAAAATCAGACCAAAATTCATAAAGCAAATTTGAAATCCAAAACTTTTATTTGAAATTCGGCCAAAATTGTTGAAATATCAGTGAAATTCAATCGGGTGAAAAATAGTAGAAATAATATTTAAAAAATTTAAATTTTTTGTGAATGATCCTGATATATCACTAATGTTCTTATAAAAATTTCAAATGATGATTAAGCCTGACGAATTTTTTAAAATTCTGAAAGTATTATAGTCTAGATAAAAGGCTGGCCGACAAAATTTAATCGAATAAAAAATAGTGCAAACAAAGTTAGAAATTTTTTGTGGATGGTTCTAATGCACCAATAATATTCCCATAAAATTTGCATATGATGAACAAGCTTGAGTAATTTTCAAAAAATCAAAAGTGCTACCGAAGGCTGATCGACAAATTTCAACCGAATGAAAAATAGTTAAAACCATATTAGAATTTTTTTTTAAAAAAAATTGTGAACGGTCTTGTCGCATCACCAATGTTTCTAAATTTTTTTTAAATAATGATCAAGCTTGAGGAGTTTTCAAAAATTATGGCAGTGTTACTATTCTGATAAAAGCCTTACAGTGTTACATGTATTGTTTACATAGATTTAATTGAGCAAACAAAAAAAGTTAAAATTTTTTGAAACTTTTAGAGAAGGGTTCTTAGGCAATAATTAAGCTCTCCTAAAATTTTTTTTATCATGATTCGAGCGAATTTATAAAATTTTGACAAAGTTACTACCTCAGCTATGTTCATTCTGTTTTTGAATATATAAATATAACAAATGAACTTCAATTCTTTTAGAAATTTTTTTTAGGTCCTATACTAACAAACATGGTACCATAAATTTTTCAGCTTATGATCAAAATTATAAAATTTAATAAAAATCTGAAAATATTTCTGCTATTTTTATAAAATATCTCAAAAATTCAGTTTTTCAACAAATTTTTATGGAAGATGATATTCTTAAGGGTTATTAATCCAAATCCGGTCATTAAAAGTCAAATTTTGTCAAAATACCTGAGATTTCGGTGGAATTTGCCAAAAAACTTAAAAATACTGTAGCAATTTGAATCTTGTCCTCAGCCAAAATCAAAATCTTGTACGAAATTTTGGCTGAGATTTTGAACTATAGGTGCACATTGATGGGATGAGCGAGGAATTGCCAATGAAATCAAGTCCATGCAAATTCTAGTTGACGTTAATAAAACCCTCAGCGTTCATTTACTGTGATTACTGTTTGCATCTGAGTTCTTTTAGGAAACAGGCCGGAGCATTACACTTTATTAGTTATTCAAAGTCAAGTTACAAAGCGGATATGTATATATACACACACAGGATTTGTTGCCTTTTACTATACAAACAAATGGCATGTTATAAGCTATTACACCAGATGTTATCATACTAAAACAAGGTGTTAAACAATAACTTTACATAAGATAAAGTAACATCTTGAGTAATAGGAAATAAAATGTTATTTTCTTAATAGTAAAAGATAATATGTGACGTCTTTTGGCACTTTGTTACTTTTATATCGCTCAAATATGAATGAGTTTGGTCTTCAAATTTTACAAGGCTGTAAAATCTCACCTCCACTACGTGTGGTAATTTTTTGAGAATTTTTATAGTAAAATGTTATTTTTATGACAGTAAAAGATAGTATATGCTGTTGTTTGGTACTTTATTATTTTCATATCTCTCAAATCCGATTGAGCTTGATCTTTAAATTTTACAGGATTGTAGAAGCTCATCTACCCTACGTGTGATAATTTTTTTGAGAATTTTTCAAATATTTACTACCGAACCAGCGACAGTCGGCTTGATGTGGGTGTTGGGTAGCTCCTTGGACTGCAGGTCGTGCTTGAGCACCTTCCTGGTGCAGTCCCTCCTGGTCGCCGCGTTGTACATCTTGAGCCACCGCACCGTGGCCGCAGATCGGCCTGTGTCGTTGCCCGCACTCTTCTTGTCATTGGCGCGATTGACAGCGGCAGGCGGGCGGTTAGCTGATCAATTATGCGCACGCTCGTAGACACACGACGCGGCGGATTATTAATCTACCCGCAATCAGATAGAATAAGAAGCGAGAGGAGAGGTCACAAGGAGGAAGCAGACAGCGATGAGGGTGATGACGTCGAGGGCGAGGGGTCGCCATCAAGAGGGATCAAGAGGGGGCGGATGGAGGCCGCGCGACTGCTGTTGGGCAAACGACAGCGACGGGAATGGTGGCAGTGGGCAATGATGCGGTGAGGAGTTAACGGTGACCTCTGACATCGGGACAGGATGGGTCTCGGCGTTGGGTTAGGGTTTTGGGCTAAACGATCGGCGAATGGGGTAGGAAGAGGCGAGGAAATTGCGATACGATACGAGTATTTGTCGTGTGAAGGAAGGTGTGGGCTTCGGTTTGGGTCAATCTCCCACAATCTTTGGCCCAATATATATGATGGTGGGTGGGAAGAAAGGACGACTGCCACTAACTCCTAATTAGAAATAGTATAAATATGTGGTGGTTCATACTGTCTTTCTTGCTTCGAATGTGTTTGAATTGCTACTTTAGACATGCAATTGAACTAATGAAGCAGAGCTCGTGCTCCATGCAACTCACCAATTAGACTGACCATTAAATAGCATTCATACTATATGTGTTCTTTGTAGTAAACTTGTGTTGAGTCAGCATGTTCCGATTAGAGGTATTAGCTGTGTAGCCCTCTATTTATAGTTGGTGTAATCTGTAAGACGTCGATACGACATTTCATTCATTTTCGATATATCACACTTATTACGGGATTAGCTATAATTGTCTATCAACGTACTTACTTATTTATAACATTTACTGATGCTCGTAATACTGCTTCACTTTCATACTTGGCAGTGTCTATCTAGGAAGGATTATGAGCAGAAAAAGGAGCTTACGGCAAATGAGATTATAAAAAAAAAACTTGAAATGAATATGTTTCCTGGCCTTCAAGATTCAATAGTAATCAAGGAGCTGTGTCCTTATAGTCCTTAATTCCATGTTGTAATTCTATAGGTATTTTCAATCATTTAATTTTTACTAATACTTGTTTGAACTTTAAAGCGCTGGCTAGCAGTCTATAAATTGGTAATGGAGCACGAGAAAGGCTTTACTAACAAGCAGTGCAAACAAGATTAGCTTACTAACTATGTGTTACTCAATATGATTATGGATTAGTCCATCAAAACAGTCCATCCTGTGTATTTGTCATTTCTTGTTGACTTCACTTGCAACAGTACTGGTCCAATCTACCCAGTGTGAGATAATGCTGTTAGGTTTGTCCTAAACCGCAATCACTCTGACGACCTTCAGTGAAGGGTGCTCAAAACCTACACAAAACTGTTGAATAGGTTCTTCCAAATGATACAAATAATGTCAAGTAAGCAACTCCAACCCAAACCCTTATATTTTCTCCCTAAATCACTCATTTAGGGATGGTGTAAAAATTAAGGGCACCCTATATCAAATTTGTCTCCAACCCACACTCCCTATTACTCACCCCTATTATTTTTCTAAACATTATTATTAATTTGCACCCATGAATCATTTTCTAAAAATAGAAATAACAAATAAAAAAATGTTGAAGAAAATAGTAGGGGGGAAGGAGAAAGCCCCTAGATGTAGGGGTGAGAAGGGGTCTCCCTAGAATAGGGGTTACTTATAAGGGTTGGGTTGGAGCTCACATTTTTTCAATTCTCCTTATGATTTAGGATAGGGGGAGGTTTAGGGGATGGGTTGGGCTTACTCTAACAGATAGTCAGGTATTAGAATCTTATCTTTGAACCTTCCACTAGGTTGTGACTTCTGAATGGGCATGTAAGGGCCAGTTTGTTTGGGCTTTTTTACCGATTTAAAAACAAAAAATTAAAACCTAAACAAATGAGTAGTTTTTATCTATACTTTTCAAAAGCCATAAACCTCCATATAACTAAAAGTCAAAAGACACTGGAGAGAGGCTTTATTTATCTTATTGATGATTGATTTTAGACTAATAACACTAAAATTAGATAAAATTATCCACCTCTATCATATATAAAAGCTATTAGCTTTTAAGCTATTTAAGCAAAAAAGTTAACTTTAAACTATAAGCTAAAAAGCCTAAGTCTAAACAAATAGGACCTAAATAACATAGCATGGATAGAGTTTTGCGTGTTAAAGAATTTCGTAGAATTCCTTGCACAGCAAATTGCTTACTACAAAATGGACCACCTTGCCACTGCGTCACTAACCTAGTAAAAATGTGTTATAACAAGGGCTCCTATTTGTAGAGTGGCTCTTATTTTTTGACATTAAATTTTTCTCTACTAACATAGTCTATTTAATTATACAAATAGTGTGTCATTTTATTAACTAATCTATATGTGCCCTTCTTAGGTTGTGTTTGTTTAGGTTTGGTCTTGTAGGAGAAGGCTCTTTGGAGCCGGAAGAAACTATTTGGCACCTCTAGAGTTTGGATGAGGATGGCAATTTTTCGTAAATAATAGTTAAGTTGTAAGGGTACCAGGGAAATGGGATTTTCAGAAGCTCCGGCCAGCCCGAGAAGCATCGTTTTCCTTGCTTCTCTCGCATAGTGCAAACTGGGTTGGAGCTTCTTCTCTCCGTCTGGTGAAAAATACTATTTATTTTGGCTTATAGAGGTCTAGAAGCCAAATAAACTCAAGCTCAAACAAATATACCCTTAGTCAACCAATCTTAAGTTGCGTACATATAAACAAACGCCTTTGTATTGGCAATGCCACTGTATTTAATATATGGTATTACTTGAATTTACAGGACCGACTGTATATAATTAGGTATATAACTATAATTTATACAACTTATTATTACTGACTAGTCATATTTTCAAGGGTTAATTAGATATATGCCACTGCAGAAATGGGTTATTCGAGATTTGCCATCTTTCCTTTTGTATTTCTAGGTTTGCCATTACGAAACCGTGTTTATTCTAAATATGCCATTGCGCACGACACGTGTCACTTCGGTCAAAGCGGCGCAATTAGGACAATTTTGCCCTCGCATTAAAGTCTTGTCGAATTTTGTAGAAATCTCCAAAAAGATCTGAAGCTAAGATTTTACCTTGGTGACCCGAGATCCTCATCTACCTCTGGTAAAAATATAAAAATTAAAACTTACATTTAAAACTTTTGGAAATTCAAAAATAGAAAAATAAAGTTGAAAATAGCAATGTCAGAATTTTTAAAATTTAAATATAAAAGATAAAAATTTTAAAACTTTATATAAGATTAATAATACTATTTCAGATCTTGATAAAAATTTTCATAAAATATTAATACCATTTTAGCCTTAAATTAAATATAAAATAAAAATAGGCGGAGGGCAAAATCGTCAATAAATTGAGTCATGCGCTCGGTTTGACCAGAAGTGACACGTGTCGCCTGCAATGGCATATTTAGAATAAACACGGTTTCGTAATGGCAAATCTAGAAATACGAAAGAAACGATGATAAATCTCGAATAACCGATTCCTGCAGTGGTATGTATCTGATTAACCCTATTTTCAAATAATGCGCCGCATCTAGTGATAAATAGAGTTGAGAGTACTACTAGGTCTCCAGGATTTCTCCATGGAGATTTGATACGTAGGGGGAAAAAAACAAGGATGCAACAGTTGAAGTAAGGGGTACGACGATGGAGCTGGCCATGCCCAGATAAAAGTTGATCGGTCACATCATCATGTTCATCGCTTTCCGGCCTTCTATGCTCGTTGCCCGTCGATCGTTTCCTTCGACACCGCAGCTGCCTGCGAAATAAGAAACCTTCATGTCAGCAAAGCTAAAAGATCGGCACGAGACAACGCGCAGACTTGTGGGCTTCCGGCAGAGTGGACATATGGAGAGGTGAAAGTTAAGACATCGACGTTGGCAGAATGGGCCTGTCACGTTGCAGCGAGCAGGTTGAAATGGACACTCAGAATGGAGCTGCTGCGTGCCTCACGCCCTCACGGCTTCCGCCCGCTCGTGAGCCTCCGTTTCTTGGCCCAGCCGCATCTCTCGATGTTGTACAAAGCATTTATCGGTCTTCACTTCTTGTCTCTTTCTTTTTGGAGGCGAGACTTGCCTTCACAAACCTCCGAAGCTCACCACACCAAATATTAGAGGCTCCCGGTGACTCCTTGCCGTCTAGGAGCCCTTCAAACTCTAAGAGTAACAAATACCTCGTGAAATCTTCTTGGGGATGAAGCTTGTGCTCAAGAATGAAAGATGCAAGCTCAAGACACTCAAATCCACTCCTTTATCCCCAAAGATTCAAATCAAACTCGAGATTCAAGTGGGGAAAGGAGGTTAGGGCTCAAGAGTGTGAGAGTGAGAGCTTGAGAGCTAAATAATGCAATGAATGAGCTTGTCCACGGGTAGGTGGAGAATGAGGGCTTAAATAGGCCCCCCAAAATCTAACCGTTATGAGAGAGCTGTGCACAACCCGGAGTGTCCGGACATTTAACCCGAAGACTCCGGATAGGTGACGTTTAGCTCATACCGAAGGGGTTACTCCGGAGACTCCGGACAAAAACCACGGATACTTCGGACTAACTCGGAGACTCCGGACTCATTTAACCCGGAGAGTCCGGACTAAAGAATAAGCAGCCACCGAGGGTGTTAACCTGGAGTGTCCGGACTTAATGTCCGGATACTCTGGCCTTACCCACTCTGCCAGAATGGCACATTTCAAAGGAAATGCAATGTTTTAAGTTCTTTTGCTATGCAATTTTCATCCTTTGAGCACAAGTATATCCTAGAAGCGATTTCCCGTCGTATCCCCCTTAATAGTACGGCTATCCTTAGACTCAATTAAATAGAAACTTTACAACCGATGTCTCGATGCCGCCTTTTCAAATTTTAAATATGGTGGGGATCTCCAATCGCTTTCTTGTGATGATAGCTTCACGATCTCTGCATGAATTCTCACTTGAAACATTAGTATACTCAATTATGTTGCCATTAATCACCAAAACTCTTGAGGGATCTAGATGCACTTTCAGTCTTGATGCCAAAGGGGGGGGGGTGTTTAGCTTCTAGCGTCGCTTTGGGTGGTTATTTGTCTTTAGTGGTTTGTCGGTTAGTTGTGTTTGTGAACCGGTTGCTTGTGTATTGTGAACTTATTTCCTTCCTAGTTCTGTAATACCGCAAATTGTTTCCAGGGATTTTTGGCCGGTGTTGTTTTTGTCATCTTAATTTTCGGATTTGTTCCGGTGGGAGATAAGTTGTGTTGTCGCGAAATTTCCAGATTTTATTAAAAGTTTTGGATTTCTTCCGTAAGTTTTTCGGAAAAAGGGGTGTTTCTTCCGAGCCGTTTAGTTTGGCGGCAAGCTTGTTTTTCTTGCCAATTGTTATTTCGCGCCAAGAATTGAAATTATTTGGTTCGCTCTAAGGGTTTAGAGTTGGATTTCTGGATTCTTGGGAGGGTCTTCCTTTCTTTTTTCCCCTAACCCTAAAAGCTCACTTCATCCAAGGGAGCAGCCAATTCTTTTCCCCACTCCCAACCGCCTCTCTCCCCTGGCGACTTCCTCCTGGCGTCTCCCCTAGTGACTTCCTCCTGGCGCCTCCCCTGGCGACTTCCTCCCGGCGCATCCCCTGGTGAGCTCTCTCCTGGCGCCTCCCCTGGCGACTTCCTCCTGGCGCCCTCCCCTGGCCGAGCCCCTCCTGGCGTCTCCCCCTCAGCAGGGCTCCTCCATGGCCTCCTCCTCCTCAGCTTGGTGAGGGAGCGGCAGCAGCTCCATGGCCTGCTCCTCCTCCTCCCCCAAATGGCGCTGCTGTCCTCCTCCTAGCCGATTCCTTCCTCCATTGCTTGAATCTGGTGAGTGGTTTTTCTCCCCATGGTTGAGTGCTTTGGAGCTCAGATCTAGAGTCCCTAGGCTGGTTAGTGGTGGTTCTAGGGTTCTAGGTTTGAAATTTTGGGGGGGGGGGAACTAGCAGATTTGGAGGGAAACCTAAAATCCATTTTCGAGCAGATTGTTGGTCTGTGTTGCAGCTCGGTTTTGGGGTTTCTAGATTGGTCAAATGCTCGGTCAGCTGTAGAGTTTGATCTCCCTTTCCCCGTTAATTGACGTACAAAGCATAAAAGATCCGTTAAGCCATTTAAAAGTTATGCCACTTTTCTGCTTGGCTGTCCGGTTTGTGCTTTTGTGGAGTTGAAATGTTCTCTGCGATTTAGGCTCAGCTAGAGGCGAATGAGCTCTTCCTTTTGCCTAGAGAATGTAGGAAATTTCCTGTAGTTTAAGAAAATATGCTTGTTTTCTTAATTTGGAGTTAGGAATCAAAAGTTTCATTGCTTCAAAGTTGCTGTCTGTTTTGGGCATATTCATGCTGACGAGAGCTTGGTCTGTTGATTAGAGAGCTTTTGGGGGCTTTAACCTTAGTTCCTGTTTGAGGGCTATGGGGTAACATTAGATTAGTCTTTTGTGGTTAATTAAAGTCCAAGAACATGAACTTTCACTAAACCATTTAGAAGTTACGCCATTTTTAGTGCTTGCTGTCCCAAAATGAAACGTATGCGTGCAGCTTGTGTTTGTTTCAAATCTGGAGTTGCATGAGACACTTTCAACTTAATTGGCTTTGTGATCATCCTAGGTTACCCTCTTGCGGTCGTTTAAAATATAAGAACGCAATTTCGGTCAAGCCATTTGGTAGTTGCGATCATTTTAATGAGGGCTGTCCAAAGCTAGCGGTGCGATAGGATTAGTGTTTGGGTTTAATGGTCGGATTAGGCGTAGAAGCGCGTTGTGAAGTTGTAACTTGTTTAGTTCAAAGTATGAGAAATGCTTTATGGTTCCTTGTCGGTGGAGTAGCCTCAGTGCGGTTTCCTCCTCGCGTCATCCTTTGCTTTCGCGGGTAGAGGCAAGTGTGAAGTGGCATTTTAAACGATGTCGGTGCCACACCTTCTCTGTCTTTATATTTGGATTGAATGGTGATGATCATGAGTATGATTAAGTTATGCATTGACCATGGTTAAGTTGTAGATGCAATTTATTCATATTAATCGTATCTGTGCATTCATAAAGGAAGAGGTGTCCCATTTTGATGTGGACCTCTGTGTTCACACGTAGTGAACACAAAAGACTCACATCGTAGTTCCATACCTTTAGAGTATGGGAGCGAATCAGTAAGCGTGGGCACCCTCCACGGGATGGAGGGGATGGGGGTGCGCACCGACGGGTGTGCACCCGGCAATACCGGTATGAGCTCCATAAAGAGGCATGCATGTGCATATCAATGGCATTGTAGGAGAAAGAAGTGCATGAGATGAGTTAAAAATGATGAGTTGTTGAGTTCATTACCTGTATGTTTAAATTTCTTATTGTATGGACGCAAATTATCTATTGTGCTATTTGCTTTGTCACTTTACACTTTCTTTGAGTGATGAACTCACACTTGTTGTTTGTTGTTTTATTTTAGGTTCCTCGGCGGCATCGTGGGGTTTGGGCTAGCACTTCACTCACACCAACTAAATGTAGCTCAAATAGTTGTGTTAACCTTCTTTTGCTTATGTCTCTATGGGTAATGGAATCTGATTTTGTTTGGGTAAATTGTAAGTAATGATCCTTTGTGGTTGCCTCCTTAGAGTACTAGTGAAATTAGTGGTCTCCCTTTTTTTGTGTATCCTGTTTATCCCTTTAATCATTTGTTCTCATGTACTTATGGTTAGTTGAATGTACTTGGTTGTTTGGTGGGAAGTGGTACCATATCTTGTTGTACATTGTTATTATTATCTGTTAATCATTTGCTATCTGCTGAGTGGATGTCCTGATTTTAGGAGAGGTGCTGCCGAAATTTCCAAGAAATTTTGGTAGCCCTCTACCATGATAGTATGGTTCTGCTTCTACTATTTAGTGTCTTTGGCTTGTTCATTTGTTAAGGGTGTAACATTCAGGGCACGTGGGTGCCGGGGTGTTACAGTTAGTATCAGAGCGGGCTTCAATTCCGTGGTGTTTGAATGTAGTGAGTAATTCTAGAATGAATTAAAATTTTGCTGTGTGAAAGTAGAAACATGGTTTAGGTTGAACCTTTAAAATGTGGCCCTAGGGCAATAACCTTAAAACTTTATGTAGAATGGTTAAATAATTTAAAACTTGACACACTCTGATGCACAGTAGGAAAGGGATGGGTTATCGTTACATTGTGCTACAATGCTTATTTTGTTATTGATGCTATGTTGATACATGTGGTTCTGTTATATGTTAGCCTTGATAAGGCTATGGTATTATTTATGGCTATGATTTTGAAGTGGTAAATTGTTTAGTGGAGTTCGGTGGGACTCTTTGTGTCGAAGGTATGTCGGCCCTGTCGTGTAGTCGTGTTGGTCGGTGTGGCAGTTGAGAGTCAGCATCGGAGGATTCATAACCTCGTGTGAGGAGAGTTCTTGTTATTTTGTTGTAGATCGGAGAGTAATCTATCTCTTGTTTCTCGTGGTTGAAAAAAAATCATTTTGGTGACTCTCTTTTGACATGGGAGCTTTGTGATTTATCTGTGTTTCGAAGATGGTGGGCGTAACAAGGGTTGAATCTTGTTGTGCGGTAAAGTGAAGAGTATCGTTTTGCACCTCTTTTGGTTGCTTTGCGGAGAAAGTTATGGATTCCTTCTTGTGTTGGACATTCTCCCATTTTGAAAGGAGTCGCTGTTCTTCTGTTGTAGATTGGAGAATGGATGAAGTAAGTTGTTCCGAGCTTTGACTTATTTGGTCTTTTTGGGTTTAAGTCAAAGAAAAAGGGTTTGGTGTTGCGCCCCATTGGTTGATTGCGGGGAAAGACATGGATTTCTTTGTGTTGTCGTTCTCCAAGTTGAAGTTTTGGTGAAAAACTTAAGGTTTGGGGTTTTAAAGGAAAAAGTGTTATTTGACCGATTCGCTTTTCCTTTCCGTGAATTTATTTGTGTAACTCCTTTCCTTCGTGGAAGTTGTAGATCTTGTGATTTTGTTTGAGGAGTTGCTGCATGTCAGAGTTTGGGAATTCGAGGATCGGGTTCTCTTATGATTATTGGTTGGGTTCTTCTGGAAGTAAATGTTTATTGGTGCTTGTTTGTGCTTAAGAATTATTATTTTACTTAAGGGTTGGGATCTCCCTATTCTTTTAAAGGTGGGTGGCGTGTTCAACGCTTTAGGTCCTTGATGTGTAGTTAGAACTTGGAAATGAGGTAAACTCTGATTGTGTTAGAATAAATTTTGTTGGTTGTTTAAAGAGAAATTAAATGGTTGTGTTGATAGAGAAAGAATAATCGAGATGGTAAGTGATCCAAAGTGAAAAACTGATTGGTGCTTTATGTCAAGTGTTATGAGTCATGGAAGTAATTGGAAGTACAAGATTGGGTTTCGATAAGGCTAGGTATGGATCGCGATTGAGAAGGTCTAGGATCTTATGATATTATAGCAAGATATGGTGTAAAGTCGCGAGGGTTGTTGGTTTATGTTACTTATGGATCAATTAATATTGTGAATCAACAAAATGACTTGATCGACGTGTAACCAAAGAATGGGTATGTATGGAATGATTGTATGAGATTGAGTTTTGTCCTTGACAAATGTTTGTATTGAAGCCTTATTTTAGGGAATATCGTTGGTGGAGATCGTATTGAGTTGTCGAAAGTATTCATTGGTTGAATGAATTCGGGATATTGAGTTTGTTACTTAAGGATTGTGCGAAAGGTAAATTGTTGATTTTGCCAAAATAAATATTGAAGAGATGTGCTCTAAGCTGGGTGCCTTGGTTCTAATGTGCTTTGGGTATGGATCGAGTGGTTAAAGGAATCGAGAATTCCTTTGCTTGCTAGCATGGAAAGAAAGAATGATTAATTTCTGGTATTTTGGCTATGCTATGTAAGAGCTTTGAGTTTCCCTTGCTCTTTGAGAGATATTGTGGCGGTTGTGGATTCTTGTGTTTGATCTGAGAATCGGTTTTCTCTTTCAAAATGTTGATTTTGGTTAAAATGAGAGGTTTGGCTTTGGTGAAAGCAAGTTGAGTTGTCTTTGGTTGTTGAGAACTTCTGTCAAAGGTTTGTGTGGAGTCTCTCTCTTCTAGTTGAGTGCTCCCCGATGCGAATTGTATCGCATTGATTTGAGATTTGAGTTGTTCTTTGCGACTTGACTTAGGAAAAGAGAAAGAGTGATCTTTGGACATTGTCGAATTCTTTCCAAAGGGAATTGTAGAGCATTGGGTTCAAGTTGATGAATGTGGTTCATCCGGCTAAAGAGAAGAATAGGATTGGTTATGAAATTATTGAGTATAATAGAGGAGTATACTCATGGGCTTGGTTATATTTGAGTGAAAGAATGTGAGGGTGAGACCCTCTTAGGAAAAGAACCAATTGTAGTTTGGTAATGTTTTTCGGCCCTAGCTTGGGCGAGGTGTTGAATATTAGTGGTATAAGGTGGTTTGTGATGGAGGTCGTTGATGTCTTGGTTCAAATTTTGTTGAGAATATCGTTGGTTGTAAAGAAGATAATAGCAATTTGATATAAGTGTTCTATTGTGAACATTTAATTTAGCTAATTGTCTCGGGTGTGAGATATGCAGGGAGAGGATAGAAAAATTGTATATTGTGGACAACCGATTGGAAAAGGAAATTATGCCTCGATGGGTTAATTCTTTTCGGTAGCATTGTGCAGTTATGGTCCTTTGTGAAAAGGTCAATCAATTAGAAAGGATGGGATTTTGTGTATATGATTCTTTGGGGTTCAAGTTTGGAACCCAAGATGAATAAGCAGTGGTATGAATGATTGGTTGAGATTGGTTTAGAGGTGTGATAGAATGAAAAGCATCGTATCATTCTTGTTGGCATGAGTACGATGAATTATGATAGAAGGGTCAAAATGGGATATTAGATTGAAGTTAAGGAGGGAATTTAAAGTTGAGTTGAGAGTTTGGAACTATGTTTTCCAAGAATGAGGTCTTATCCGGTGTTACCAAAAGAAGTTTTTCTCGAAGTTGCATCAGTTATCTTGCGATAGTGGCATGATGTGTTTGATGTGGGGACTTGGCATATCAATTAATTTGATTGAGTCCTTTTGGTGGGTGAAATTGAAGTTTGCGGTTGAGGAAATTCTTGCGAGGTTTCGGGAAATTATTTGGAATGTAGATTGCTAAGGAGTTTTGTCCTTTGCAAATTTTAGTAGAAAATGAAATGTAGGAGGAGAAACATGTATGGATGTGATTTGATGAAGTCCTAATTGGGGTTAAGTGTTGATGGTATATGGATTTAATGTGGAGAGTAATGAAAGTGTTCCTTATCGTGGTTCCGACCTTTGTGGGAGGATCATTTTGATCGCGTTGTCCACGGGTTGTGTGGGACTTTGTTGTTGGTCACCGGGTGGAATCAGTCACTAAATGCTTTATTTCCTTAAGTTGTCGGAACCCTCGGTTTCATAGGTTAGACTCAATGTGGGTCAGTCGGAAATGGATGGTTAAGTTGTGAACTTTTCCTTTAAGTGGTTGTCTCGTTGTATGAGACCGGTTTGAAAGAAAGTCAAAATACGATTTTGTGTTATGAGGAATTTGATTGGTGCCTGTGGGACTAATCATTGCAATAGTAAATAATGATTCTTGATCTGTTGTTTCCAAGGTCAAGCTGTTGAAAAGATAAAAGTTGTGTTTTGATTTCTAGAGGTTCGGTGTTAATTGGTTAGAAATAGTGGTATACTCGGTTTGGGTTAGAAGTTTGTTGGATTGAAAAGCCTTGTGTGGCTCCATGGTTTAAGCTAAGCGACCCGTGTTATAGCTTTGATATGGTGGGCTAGCTCGTTCGATGATATGGCTTGAAAATGGCTATGAGGTTATAAAGGTTAATCAATGAGGAGAGATGTGAATCAGGGTTTTCGTGGTTCTTAGGGGATTTGAGTTTAGAACCCAACAGTTCAATCGAATAGAATTCAGTGATTTGATGAAAATTGGTTGGATGCTTAATAAAGTGTTGTGACTTACGTGTCGTGCCATCATGAGTGTGATGATCGGTGGTATAATTTGGGAATTTGGTTGTCTTCCTGGTTCCAATAGCGTCTACCTGTGGGAGATGTGGATTCTCAAGTTGAAAAGAGAAGTGACTCGAGTTTTGGATTCTCGTGCGTAAGGAGTACCCAATTTTGTTCTTCTGGGGTGTCTTCGCTTTGTCAGCCTATTTCCGTTGTTCTTGTTGGTGTTCTCGTTGTGGTAAGAATTCGAGGTCGAATTCTGTTAAAGGGGGGAAGAGTGTAATACCGCAAATTGTTTCCAGGGTTTTTTGGCCGGTGTTGTTTTCTTCTTCTTAATTTTCGGATTTGTTCCGGTGGGAGATAAGTTGTGTTGTCGCAAAATTTCCAGATTTTATTAAAAGTTTTGGATTTCTTCCGTAAGTTTTTCGGAAAAAGGGGTGTTTCTTCCGAGCCGTTTAGTTTGGCGACAAGCTTGTTTTTCTTGTCAATTGTCATTTCGCGCCAAGAATTGAAATTATTTGGTTCGCTCTAAGGGTTTAGAGTTGGATTTCTGGATTCTTGGGAGGGTCTTCCTTTCTTTTTCCCTAACCCTAAAAGCTCACTTCATCCAAGGGAGCAGACCAATTCTTTCCCCTCCCAACCGCCTCTCTCCTGGCGACTTCCTCTGGCGCATCCTGGTGAGCTCTCTCTGGCGACTTCCTCCTGGCGCCCTCCTGGCCGAGCCCCTCCTGGCGTCTCCCCCTCAGCAGGCTCCTCCATGGCCTCCTCCTCCTCCTCAGCTTGGTGAGGGAGCGGCAGCAGCTCCATGGCCTGCTCCTCCTCCTCCCCCAAATGGCGTTGCTGTCCTCCTCCTAGCCGATTCCTTCCTCCATTGCTTGGATCTGGTGAGTGGTTTTCCTCCCCATGGTTGAGTGCTTTGGAGCTCAGATCTAGAGTCCCTAGGCTGGTTAGTGGTGGTTCTAGGGTTCTAGAGTTGAAATTTTGGGGGGGGTACTAGCAGATTTGGAGGGAAACCTAAAATCCATTTTCGAGCAGATTGCTGGTCTATGTTGCAGCTCGGTTTTGGGGTTCCTAGGTTGGTCAAATGCTCGGTCAGCTGTAGAGTTTATTGTAGATCTCCCTTTCCCCGTTAATTGAAGCACAAGAACGCAAAGATCCGTTAAGCCATTTAAAAGTTATGCCACTTTTCTTGCCGGCTGTTCAGTTTGTGCTTTTGTGGAGCTGAAATGTTCTACTGCGATTTAGGCTCAGCTAGAGGCTGAATGAGATCTTCCTTTTGCCTAGAGAATGTAGAAAATTTCCTGTAGTTTAAGAAAATATGCTTGTTTTCTTGATTCGGAGTTAGGAATCAAAAGTTTCATTGCTTCAAAGTTGCTGTCCTGTTTTGGGCATATTCTGTGCAGCCAGAGTTTGGTCGGTTGATTAGAGAGCTTTTAGGGCTTTAACCTTAGTTTCTGTTTGAGGGATATGGTGTAACATTAGATTAGTCTTTTGTGGTTAATTAGAGTCCAAGAACATGAACTTTCACTAAACCATTTAGAAGTTACGCCATTTTAGTGCTTGCTGTCCCAAAATGAAACGTATGCGTGCAGCTTGTGTTCGTTTCAAATCTGGGGTTGCATGAGACACTTTCAACTTAATTGGCTTTGTGATCATCCTAGGTTACCCTCTTGCGGTCGTTTAAAATATAAGAACGCGAATTTCGGTCAAGCCATTTGGTAGTTGCGATCATTTTAATGAGGGCTGTCCAAACTGCGGTGCGATAGGATTCGTGTTTGGGTTTAATGGTCGGATTAGAGCGTAGAAGCGCGTTGTGAAGTTGTAACTTGTTTAGTTCAAAGTATGAGAAATGCTTTATGGTTCCTTGTCAGGTGGAGTAGCCTCGGGTGCGGTTTCCTCCTCGCGTCATCCGCTCCTCGCGGGTAGAGGCAAGTGTGAAGTGGCATTTTCGGCTTGATGTCGGGTGCCACACCTTCTCTGTCTTTATATTTGGATTGAATGGTGATGATCATGAGTATGATTAAGTTATGCATTGACCATGGTTAAGTTGTAGATGCAATTTATTCATATTAATCGTATCTGTGCATTCATAAAGGAAGATGTGTCCCATTTTGATGTGGACCTCTGTGTTCACGTAGTGAACACAAAAGACCCACCTCGTAGTTCCATACCTTTAGAGTATGGGGCGAATCGATGTCGTGGGCACCCTCCACGGGATGGAGGGATGGGGTGCTTGACCGAGCGGTGTGCACCCGCAATACGATATGAGTTCCATAAAGAGGCATGCATGTGCATATCAATGGCATTGTAGGAGAAAGAAGTGCATGAGGTGAGTTAAAAATGATGAGTTGTTGACTTCATTACCTATATGTTTAAATTTCTTATTGTATGGACGCAAATTATCTATTGTGCTATTTGCTTTGTCACCTTACACTTTGCTGAGTGATGAACTCACACTTGTTGTTTGTTGTTTTATTTTAGGTTCTTCCCGAGCGGCATCATGGGGTTTGGGCTAGCACTTCACTCACACCAGCTAAATGTAGCTCAAATAGTTGTGTTAACCTTCTTTTGCTTATGTCTCTATGGGTAATGAAATCTGATTTTGTTCGGGTAAATTGTAAGTAATGATCCTATGTGGTTGCCTCCTTAGAGTACTAGTGAAATTAGTGGTCTCCCTTTTTTTGTGTATCCTGTTTATCCCTTTAATCATGTTGTTCTCATGTACTTATGGTTAATTGAAGGTACTTGGTTGTTTGGTGGGAAGTGGTATCATATCTTGTTGTACATTGTTATTATTATCTGTTAATCATCTTTTGTCTGCTGAGTGGATGTCCTGATTTTAGGAGAGGTGCTGCCGCCGAAATTTCTGAGAAATTTTGGTAGCCCTCTACCATGATAGTATGGTTCTGCTTCTGCTATTTAGTGTCTTTGGCTTGCTCGTTTGTTAAGGGTGTAACATTCAAGGCACGTGGGTGCCGAGGTGTTACAAGTTCGTTTGCTTATTGTTTGCTTATCGTTGCTTAATGTTGAATCATGTTGTTTCATATATTGTCTTGCATATCTATTTGATGCAATTTGATATACTCCTGTTATTGATCTCTCGAATGCAAGGATATAAGGGGAGCTCTTGCAGAAATTCTTTCTAAATATGTGCATTTCATCTCACTCCATTTCGCTAATGCACACACTTAGGGGGAGCTCCACTATATATTTAGCATTCAAAATGAAAATTCAAATCCTATTATTTCCTTTAAGTCTTCAATTGTGTTGTCATCAATACACCAAAAGGGGAGATTGAAAGTGCATCTAGGCCCTTAAGAGTTTTGGTGATTAATGACAACACAATTAGAAAATACTAATGGTTAAGTGAGAATCTATGCAGAGATCGAGATTATATCATCATGAAAGCGATTGGAGATCCCTACCGCATTTAAAATTGGTGAAGACGGCATCAAGACTTTTGTTGTATTTTTCTATTTAATTGAGTCTAAGGATAGCCGTACTATTAAGGGGATCTGACGGAAATCATTTATAGGATATACTTGTGCTCAAAGGATGAAAATTGCATAGCAAAATAACTCAAATCATTACATTTTCTTTAAAATGTACCCTTCTGGCCGAGTGGGTCAGGCCGGAGTATCCGGACATTTGGTCCGGACACTCCGGGTTAATATCCTCGGTGGCTGCTTACTCACTAGTCCGGAGTATCCGGGGTTGAGTCCGGACACTCCGGGTGAAGGCGGTCCGGAGTATCCGGGTCAGTCCGGAGTATCCGGGGTTTTAGTCCAGACACTCCGGGTTGACCCCTTCGGTACGAACTAATTCTTCACCAATCCGGAGTGTCCGGGTTGTAAGTCCGGATACTTCGAGTTGTGCGCAACCCTCTCTAGCGGTTGAATTTTGGAGCCCTATTTAAGCCCTCACTCCCCACCTATCGGGCGATGAGCTCCATTATTGCATCCATTCTTTTGGGTTTAAGTCAAAGAAAAAGGGTTTGGTGTTGCGCCTCATTGGTTGATTGCGGGAAAGACATGGATTTCTTTGTGTTGTCGTTCTCCAAGTTGAAGTTTTGGTGAAAAACTTAAGGTTTGGGGTTTTAAAGGAAAAAGTGTTATTTGACCGATTCGCTTTTCCTTTCCGTGAATTTATTTGTGTAACTCCTTTCCTTCGTGGAAGTTGTAGATCTTGTGATTTTGTTTGAGGAGTTGCTGCATGTCAGAGTTTGGGAATTCGAGGATCGGGTTCTCTTATGATTATTGGTTGGGTTCTTCTGGAAGTAAATGTTTATTGGTGCTTGTTTGTGCTTAAGAATTATTATTTTACTTAAGGGTTGGGATCTCCCCCTATTCTTTTAAAGGTGGGTGACGTGTTCAACGCTTTAGGTCCTTGATGTGTAGTTAGAACTTGGAAATGAGGTAAACTACTGATTGTGTTAGAATAAATTTTGTTGGTTGTTTAAAGAGAAATTAAATGGTTGTGTTGATAGAGAAAGAATAATCGAGATGGTAAGTGATCCAAAGTGAAAAACTGATTGGTGCTTTATGTCAAGTGTTATGAGTCATGGAAGTAATTGGAAGTACAAGATTGGGTTTCGATAAGGCTAGGTATGGATCGCGATTGAGAAGGTCTAGGATCTTATGATATTATAGCAAGATATGGTGTAAAGTCGCGAGGGTTGTTGGTTTATGTTACTTATGGATCAATTAATATTGTGAATCAACAAAATGACTTGATCGACGTGTAACCAAAGAATGGGTATGTATGGAATGATTGTATGAGATTGAGTTTTGTCCTTGACAAATGTTTGTATTGAAGCCTTATTTTAGGGAATATCGTTGGTGGAGATCGTATTGAGTTGTCGAAAGTATTCATTGGTTGAATGAATTCGGGATATTGAGTTTGTTACTTAAGGATTGTGCGAAAGGTAAATTGTTGATTTTGCCAAAATAAATATTGAAGAGATGTGCTCTAAGCTGGGTGCCTTGGTTCTAATGTGCTGGGTATGGATCGAGTGGTTAAAGGGAATCGAGAATTCCTTTGCTTGCTAGCATGGAAAGAAAGAATGATTAATTTCTGGTATTTTGGCTATGCTATGTAAGAGCTTTGAGTTTCCCTTGCTCTTTGAGAGATATTGTGGCAGTTGTGGATTCTTGTGTTTGATCTGAGAATCGGTTTTCTCTTTCAAAATGTTGATTTTGGTTAAAATGAGAGGTTTGGCTTTGGTGAAAGCAAGTTGAGTTGTCTTTGGTTGTTGAGAACTTCTGTCAAAGGTTTGTGTGGAGTCTCTCTCTCTCTTCTAGTTGAGTGCTCCCCGATGTGAATTGTATCGCATTGATTTGAGATTTGAGTTGTTCTTTGCGACTTGACTTAGGAAAAGAAAAAGAGTGATCTTTGGACATTGTCGAATTCTTTCCAAAGGGAATTGTAGAGCATTGGGTTCAAGTTGATGAATGTAGTTCATCCAGCTAAAGAGAAGAATAGAATTGGTTATGAAATTGTTGAGTATAATAGAGGAGTATACTCATGGGCTTGGTTATATTTGAGTGAAAGAATGTGAGGGTGAGACCCTCTTAGGAAAAGAACCAATTGTAGTTTGGTAATGTTTTTCGGCCCTAGCTTGGGCGAGGTGTTGAATATTAGTGGTATAAGGTGGTTTGTGATGGAGGTCGTTGATGTCTTGGTTCAAATTTTGTTGAGAATATCGTTGGTTGTAAAGAAGATAATAGCAATTTGATATAAGTGTTCGGCTGTGAACATTTAATTTAGCTAATTGTCTCTGGGTGTGAGATATGCCTGGGAGAGGATAGAAAAATTGTATATTGTGGACAACCGATTGGAAAAGGAAATTATGCCTCAGTGGGTTAATTCTTTCGGTAGCATTGTCTGGTTATGGTCCTTTGTGAAAAGGTCAATCAATTAGAAAGGATGGGATTTTGTGTATATGATTCTTTGGGGTTCAAGTTTGGAACCCAAGATGAATAAACAGGTGGTATGAATGATTGGTTGAGATTGGTTTAGAGGTGTGATAGAATGAAAAGCATCGTATCATTCTTGTTGGCATGAGTACGATGAATTATGATAGAAGGGTCAAAATGGGATATTAGATTGAAGTTAAGGAGGGAATTTAAAGTTGAGTTGAGAGTTTGGAACTATGTTTTCCAAGAATGAGGTCTTATCCGGTGTTACCAAAAGAAGTTTTTCTGAGTTGCATCAGATTATCTTGCGATAGTGGCATGATGTGTTTGATGTGGGGACTTGGCATATCAATTAATTTGATTGAGTCCTTTTGGTGGGTGAAATTGAAGTTTGCGGTTGAGGAAATTCTTGCGAGGTTCCTGTTCTGGGAAATTATTTGGAATGTAGATTGCTAAGGAGTTTTGTCCTTTGCAAATTTTAGTAGAAAATGAAATGTAGGAGGAGAAACATGTATGGATGTGATTTGATGAAGTCCTAATTGGGGTTAAGTGTTGATGGTATATGGATTTAATGTGGAGAGTAATGAGAAGTGTTCCTTATCGTGGTTCCGACCTTTGTGGGAGGATCATTTTGATCGCGTTGTCCCTGGGTTGTGTGGGACTTTGTTGTTGGTCAGCTGGGTGGAATCAGTCACTAAATGCTTTATTTCCTTAAGTTGTCGGAACCCTCGGTTTCATAGGTTAGACTCAATGTGGGTCAGTCGGAAATGGATGGTTAAGTTGTGAACTTTTCCTTTAAGTGGTTGTCTCGTTGTATGAGACCAGTTTGAAAGAAAGTCAAGTACGATTTTGTGTTATGAGGGAATTTGATTGGTGCCCTGTGGGACTAATCATTGCAATAGTAAATAATGATTCTTGATCCTGTTGTTTCCAAGGTCAACTGTTGAAAAGATAAAAGTTGTGTTTTGATTTCTAGAGGGTTCCGGTGTTAATTGGTTAGAAATAGTGGTATACTCGGTTTGGGTTAGAAGTTTGTTGGATTGAAAAGCCTTGTGTGGCTCCGTGGTTTAAGCTAAGCGACCCGTGTTATAGCTTTGATATGGTGGGCTAGCTCGTTCGATGATATGGCTTGAAAATGGCTATGAGGTTATAAAGGTTAATCAATGAGGAGAGATGTGAATCAGGGTTTTCGTGGTTCTTAGGGGATTTGAGTTTAGAACCCCAACGGTTCAATCGAATAGAATTCAGTGATTCGATGAAAATTGGTTGGATGCTTAATAAAGTGTTGTGACTTGCGGTAATCGTGCCATCATGAGTGTGATGATCGGTGGTATAATTTGGGAATTTGGTTGTCTTCCTGGTTCCAATAGCGTCTACCTGTGGGAGATGTGGATTCTCAAGTTGAAAAGAGAAGTGACTCGAGTTTTGGATTCTCGTGCGTAAGGAGTACCCAATTTTGTTCTTCTGGGTGTCTTCGCTTTGTCGACCTATTTCCGTTGTTCTTGTTGGTGTTCTCATAGGTAAGAATTCGAGGTCGAATTACATTAAAGGGGAAGAGTGTAATACCGCAAATTGTTTCCAGGGTTTTTTGGCCGGTGTTGTTTTCTTCTTCTTAATTTTCGGATTTGTTCCGGTGGGAGATAAGTTGTGTTGTCGCAAAATTTCCAGATTTTATTAAAAGTTTTGGATTTCTTCCGTAAGTTTTTCGGAAAAAGGGGTGTTTCTTCCGAGCCGTTTAGTTTGGCGACAAGCTTGTTTTTCTTGTCAATTGTCATTTCGCGCCAAGAATTGAAATTATTTGGTTCGCTCTAAGGGTTTAGAGTTGGATTTCTGGATTCTTGGGAGGGTCTTCCTTTCTTTTTTCCCTAACCCTAAAAGCTCACTTCATCCAAGGGAGCAGCCAATTCTTTTCCCCACTCCCAACCGCCTCTCTCCCCTGGCGACTTCCTCCTGGCGCATCCCCTGGTGAGCTCTCTCCTGGCGACTTCCTCCTGGCGCCCTCCCCTGGCCGAGCCCCTCCTGGCGTCTCCCCTCAGCAGGGCTCCTCCATGGCCTCCTCCTCCTCCTCAGCTTGGTGAGGGAGCGGCAGCAGCTCCATGGCCTGCTCCTCCTCCTCCCCCAAATGGCGTTGCTGTCCTCCTCCTAGCCGATTCCTTCCTCCATTGCTTGGATCTGGTGAGTGGTTTTCCTCCCCATGGTTGAGTGCTTTGGAGCTCAGATCTAGAGTCCCTAGGCTGGTTAGTGGTGGTTCTAGGGTTCTAGAGTTGAAATTTTGGGGGGTACTAGCAGATTTGGAGGGAAACCTAAAATCCATTTTCGAGCAGATTGCTGGTCTATGTTGCAGCTCGGTTTTGGGGTTCCTAGGTTGGTCAAATGCTCGGTCAGCTGTAGAGTTTATTGTAGATCTCCCTTTCCCCGTTAATTGAAGCACAAGAACGCAAAGATCCGTTAAGCCATTTAAAAGTTATGCCACTTTTCTTGCCGGCTGTTCAGTTTGTGCTTTTTGTGGAGCTGAAATGTTCTACTGCGATTTAGGCTCAGCTAGAGGCTGAATGAGATCTTCCTTTTGCCTAGAGAATGTAGAAAATTTCCTGTAGTTTAAGAAAATATGCTTGTTTTCTTGATTCGGAGTTAGGAATCAAAAGTTTCATTGCTTCAAAGTTGTTGTCCTGTTTTGGGCATATTCTGTGCAGCCAGAGTTTGGTCGGTTGATTAGAGAGCTTTTTAGGGCTTTAACCTTAGTTTCTGTTTGAGGGGATATGGTGTAACATTAGATTAGTCTTTTGTGGTTAATTAGAGTCCAAGAACATGAACTTTCACTAAACCATTTAGAAGTTACGCCATTTTTAGTGCTTGCTGTCCCAAAATGAAACGTATGCGTGCAGCTTGTGTTCGTTTCAAATCTGGGGTTGCATGAGACACTTTCAACTTAATTGGCTTTGTGATCATCCTAGGTTACCCTCTTGCGGTCGTTTAGAATATAAGAACGCGAATTTCGATCAAGCCATTTGGTAGTTGCGATCATTTTAATGAGGGCTGTCCAAACTGCGGTGCGATAGGATTCGTGTTTGGGTTTAATGGTCGGATTAGAGCGTAGAAGCGCGTTGTGAAGTTGTAACTTGTTTAGTTCAAAGTATGAGAAATGCTTTATGGTTCCTTGTCAGGTGGAGTAGCCTCGGGTGCGGTTTCCTCCTCGCGTCATCCCGCTCCTCGCGGGTAGAGGCAAGTGTGAAGTGGCATTTTCGGCTTGATGTCGGGTGCCACACCTTCCTTGTCTTTATATTTGGATTGAATGGTGATGATCATGAGTATGATTAAGTTATGCATTGACCATGGTTAAGTTGTAGATGCAATTTATTCATATTAATCGTATCTGTGCATTCATAAAGGAAGATGTGTCCTATTTTGATGTGGACCTCTGTGTTCACACGTAGTGAACACAAAAGACCCACCTCGTAGTTCCATACCTTTAGAGTATGGGAGCGAATCGATGTCGTGGGCACCTCCACGGGATGGAGGGATGGGGTGCGACCGACGGTGTGCACCCGCAATACCGGTATGAGTTCCATAAAGAGGCATGCATGTGCATATCAATGGCATTGTAGGAGAAAGAAGTGCATGAGGTGAGTTAAAAATGATGAGTTGTTGACTTCATTACCTATATGTTTAAATTTCTTATTGTATGGACGCAAATTATCTATTGTGCTATTTGCTTTGTCACCTTACACTTTGCTGAGTGATGAACTCACACTTGTTGTTTGTTGTTTTATTTTAGGTTCCTCCCGAGCGGCATCGTGGGGTTTGGGCTAGCACTTCACTCACACCAACTAAATGTAGCTCAAATAGTTGTGTTAACCTTCTTTTGGTTATGTCTTTATGGGTAATGAAATCTGATTTTGTTCGGGTAAATTGTAAGTAATGATCCTATGTGGTTGCCTCCTTAGAGTACTAGTGAAATTAGTGGTCTCCTTTTTTTTGTGTATCCTGTTTATCCCTTTAATCATGTTGTTCTCATGTACTTATGTTTAGTTGAAGGTACTTGGTTGTTTGGTGGGAAGTGGTATCATATCTTGTTGTACATTGTTATTATTATCTGTTAATCATCTTTTGTCTGCCGAGTGGATGTCCGATTTTAGGAGAGGTGTTTGCAAATTTCGAGAAATTTTGGTAGCCCTCTACCATGATAGTATGGTTCTCTTCGCTATTTAGTGTCTTTGGCTTGCTCGTTTGTTAAGGGTGTAATATTCAAGGCACGTGGGTGCGAGGTGTTACAAGTTCGCTTGCTTATTGTTTGCTTATCGTTGCTTAATGTTGAATCATGTTGTTTCATATATTGTCTTGCATATCTATTTGATGCAATTTGATATACTCCTGTTATTGATCTCTCGAATGCAAGGATATAAGGGGAGCTCTTGCAGAAATTCTTTCTAAATATGTGCATTTCATCTCACTCCATTTCGCTAATGCACACACTTAGGGGGAGCTCCACTATATATTTAGCATTCAAAATGAAAATTCAAATCCCTATTATTTCCTTTAAGTCTTCAATTGTGTTGTCATCAATACACCAAAAGGGGGGAGATTGAAAGTGCATCTAGGCCCCTTAAGAGTTTTGGTGATTAATGACAACACAATTAGAAAATACTAATGGTTAAGTGAGAATCTATGCAGAGATCGAGATTATATCATCATGAGAAAGCGATTGGAGATCCCTACCGCATTTAAAATTGGTGAAGACGACATCAAGACTTTTGTTGTATTTTTTCTATTTAATTGAGTCTAAGGATAGCCGTACTATTAAGGGGGATACGACGGGAAATCATTTATAGGATATACTTGTGCTCAAAGGATGAAAATTGCATAGCAAAATAACTCAAATCATTGCATTTTCTTTAAAATGTACCCTTCTGGCCGAGTGGGCCAGGCCGGAGTATCCGGACATTTGGTCCGGACACTCCGGGTTAATATCCTCGGTGGCTGCTTACTCACTAGTCCGGAGTATCCGGGGTTGAGTCCGGACACTCCGGGTGAAGGCGGTCCAGAGTATCCGGGTCAGTCCGGAGTATCCGGGGTTTTAGTCCAGACACTCCGGGTTGACCCCTTCGGTACGAACTAATTCTTCACCAATCCGGAGTGTCCGGGTTGTAAGTCCGGATACTTCGAGTTGTGCGCAGCCCTCTCACAACGGTTGAATTTTGGAGCCCCTATTTAAGCCCTCACTCCCCACCTATCAGGCAGTGAGCTCCATTATTGCATCCATTTGCTCTCAAGCTCTCACTCTCACACTCTCTTGAGCCCTAGTCTCCTTTTCCACTTGAATCTAGTGTTTGATTTGAATCTTTGGGGAGAAAGGAGTGGATTTGAGTGCCTTGAGCTTGCATCTTTCATTCTTGAGCACAAGATTCATCCTCCAAGAAGATTTCGCGACGTATTTGTTACTCTTGGAGTTTGAAGGGCTCTTAGACGGTAAGGAGTCACCGGGAGTCTCCAGATACTTGGTGTGGTGAGCCCCGGAGGTTTGTAAAGGCGAGTCTCGCCTCCGAAAGGAAAGAGACGAGGAGTGAAGACCGGCGAGTGCATTTGTGCAACACCGGGAGGATTAGGGTTGAAAGAGACCCCGGCTTGGTGCCGCCTCAACGGAGACGTAGGATTCCCTTCAAGAATCCGAACTTCAAGTAAAAATCACTGCCTTCGTGTTCTTCATTTGTTTTTGCTAGGGTTTGTGGTCTTGGACATTTGGGAGCCCCGATCTACTTTCCCACTGTGTTTGGGTCTAGATCTATACCTTCTGCAGGCACATGATAGTGTTTAGATTATTTGTCTTCAATTAGTTTGTTGAAAAATTGAAGAGATTTAAAATCTTATTTCGAGGTGACAAACCCGGATAGTCCGGACCACTGACCCGGATAGTCCGGATATACCGGAGTATCCGGATCAATCCTCGGACACTCCGGGCTGATATCCCCGAGAAATTTTATTTTGCTGTAAAATTTTTATTCGCCTATTCACCCCCCTCTAGGCGACATCTCCGGTCCTTTCAGTTGTTGAAGAAGTTAGTGACTAAAGAAGCTCAATGATGGGAAAATTTGGGCAAAGAGGAGATGAACCTTTGCATTGAAAAGCTATGGATGGTATGGGGTCATCCGGTAGCTAGGAGCGTGCCATCGCTTGTAAAGGGCATAACGTCACTGATGATGGCGAGAAAGATTCTCTAAATAGTTAGACGACGACTAAAGCATACATGCCTACATCATTGAAGATGAGAGATTGTTATAGTTAGTGAGAAAGTCACAACATTTATTTTGCCAATATCGAAAAAGAGGAGTGACTGACACGAGAGAAGAGGACATGGAGCACGTATAACATCATATATGTGTATGTACATGCATGCGTCGTGAAAATATAAGTACGGACTTATGAAAGCAGGAGAGCAAAGAGCTTGGAATACAGATAGCGCTACCATAGGGAATAGACTCTAAACCACTGGAGATAGTGTGATGGGTGTCCCTGATAGGGATCAGCAAATGTTGTACGTGCATGCGTGTTTGATGTCACACGGTCACCACTAAACAATAATTGAGAGAGAAGTAGAAAATAAATATATGATAGAGTATTGCATTGGAAGAGGTAGCAACTGAGAGAGATCCATCAAGAATTAGGTTTGACGTTGGAAGTTGAAGCAGAAAAGTTATGTCAATAAGAAGAGATAGATGACACATAGTTCAGTGGGGTGAAGGGAAGATAAGTTCAAGGTAGATCTTGCCATAGTGGTATGTAAACTAATAAGATAATTTTTCACACACATAATCAACGTGTTGCTTGAGATTACATAAAGGTACATGTGCATGTATACATTTTGGAAAAGAGTGTTAACATAGGGAGAATAGAGGTATGTAGCTATATGATCCATGCAAGATGGAGTATGGTTACGTTTTTAAAATCCTCAACAACTTATTATGCTTAGGGTGTGTTTGGTTGTTTATACCAAGTGGTACATGTATGAGATGGTTCAAATAAAAAGTCATCCATTTGTTTGATTGCTTGAATGGAATCATTATATCCTGGATGGCGGATACAAATTTGAGGTATATTTCCTATAAATGCTAAACTATTTAATTCACTCAAAATAATGGAACCAAATCGTACAGGTCCATTCCATCCTATTCAACCTCATCACACCAACCAAACACACCCTAATGATTTTCTTCCATTAACATTCATATTTTAATTATGTTCCTCATGTTGTATTTTATCCGTTCAAACTTCTACTATCATTTCCAATGTTTAATAAATCTAAATAGCTTATAATTTATGTAAATATATTATCAAGCATCTAAGTTATATAATTTGATATTACAAACTTTAAAACAAATTTAGCCGTCTAAATGCATGGGCTACCATGCCAGCTGAATTGTAGAGGAGATTTTTTGTTCGTCCGGTCAGTCTTATCTGTTGACTGCAATATTTATTGGATTGCTGATTTAAGCAGGCTCAATACAATTAGGACAGCTTACGCTCACACGAGCGTGCAAGCCTAAATTGGTTTTTCAAGATATACTTTTCGTGTTCATATAGCACCTGTACCTGTCGTACGTCAAAGCAGAGGGCCTCTTGCGCTCCATTAAATGTGCTGATCCCTAACGAAGAATATAACTCGGTGATGCTCAGTGATTAATGAGTTTATCGCTGCTCTTGTTGACGTATGGCACAACTTTGAATCGACTGCGTCGCCAAGAAATTGGTCTTTAGTTAGAATAAAATCTGTCTTTAGTTAAGAGTACTCGGATGGAGACAGAAGGTGAACAATTGGACAAGCGGGTGGGTGCTTGCATGGCTTGGCCTTTGCTGCTGCAGAGTGCAGAACAGACAAGGCAATGTATGAGATTCGGACCTTAAAACATACGGTTCTGGATAACGAAATAGCCAAATACGTAGATGAAAATGTGATGCACCCCTTTCCCAGCATCAAGAGACACCAAATGCGGAGCGAAGAGGCCACGGGCTCTTTTAGAATAGATCTGTGAACACACGTTAAGATTTTCGTTTAATTGGATATATAGCTTGTGTAAATGTGAACACTAAACGACCCCCGGCATGCTTTGCTTGCCTCGTCTAATTGCTTTAGTTAAAGTTGTTCTTATCTCCCTCTTTAGTCATTCCACCTGCGAGCTTGATTGAGATGAAATGTGGACGCATCAAACATAAACAAAGATTGCGAGTGCATCCTGACATGGAAGCAAAGTATTCTACTACTACTCTACTACGTAACACCATCTTCTACCCGTGGTAATCTGATACTGAACTCATACAAATACAACACATAGTTTAATTACTAGCCGTCGTCCCCAAATCATATCGCTGATCGAACTTATACCATCAAGCGATCAACGGTCCAGATCAAAGATCTAACCAAAATAAAACGTCCTGTCCCCTGGTCTTTATTGCTACCATCAATCCGGATTAATTATTTAGTCCAAGGGTTAGTACGGCTTGATTTGCAGTCATATCTTAAACTGCTGCATCATATAATTCGTCTCCTACGTGGTCATGACGATACAAAACGTGTGTGCAAGCTGTGGTCATCCGTTTATCCATGTGAACATGCACGGATATATACACATATATATATATAAATATATAGCTGCGGCCTCTGCTCTCTTGAGAAACGTCGTTGCTACGCATGAACACCCAAGCTATCGTACGTGGGGCCTTACCACGAATGTTGCTTGCGGAGTGCAAACAACCCGCAACGCACGCACGCGTGGCGTGGATACCCCTCGCGCGCGCGCGCGCCGTGTGCCATATTCTCAGGACGTGATTCCTTGGCTTGGCGCGCGACAGAATGGGAAATGGTCGGTCGTGCGGAGCCGACGACAGTCCCTCGTGGTGGGTTTTGCGGGGTTCGCGCAGCGTGTTGTTCCCCACGTAGCACGAACGGTATATGCGCGCGCGCGCGCGGGGCCAGGCAAGATCAACATCGATCACCGGCCAACTTCGACGTCGATCTCGTTCGTTTGACAACCCGCGCGCGCGCGGCCGCCTTTTGGACGCTTCTGTGGCGGTGTCTAAACACACGTCAAGACGTACACTATATACTGCGGGTTCATGACCTTATCCTAAGAGGCCGGTCGGGTACACACTACACATACGTCGTATATACGGGGCTGATGGGCATATGTACACACTACATGCTGAGGTATATATATATAGCCGTGATCCCATGTGTGTATATATATATATACACACGCGCGCGCATACCTAGTACATACAAGTATATATTACGCGCATGCCGTAAAGCTTTTCAAAACATGCCCGAACAACATACAGGCGGTTAATGTGGGGTATATACATACACTGTACGCGCGTATACATGACTGGGCCATATTTACTGCGTGTGTATATGACGACTCAGGCAAAACACGCATATGGACTAGTTTATTTGCGCACATTTTCACCTGGTCAAGCTAGCGCACTAACATGCATGTAATATTACACATAATCCTTTTGACTCGATCCACCCATTTTCTTGTTTACTATCGCACTCACACCAAGTGAAGGCTGGAGACGATGAATTAACATACTTGTAAGCTAAGTGAGAAGACCTGGTTGCGGTCCAGAGGGCCACAAAGTTGGACCTGGTAGAAAAAAGATCGTTACGTTAATTACCCCACGTAGACGGGGGCTTTAGAAATGTGTGGAGAAGAAAAGCATCGGATCAATACAGCTAACCTATGTCATAATTATTCCCAGCCGGTGCGTTCACTTAATTAGTCTAGGACTCTAGCCAGGTAAGGAAACTTGGTGCGATCCTTGTCCGAATTAACCTAGCTTTGATTTTGTTTATGTGTGATGACGATCGCTTGCTGCGCGTGCATCCGTCGTTTTCTCAATCTGACTTCCGCACGTATGCCTCCGCGAAGAATGTTGAAATTTTTGCGCGCTAGCTAGCTACCGCGCGCCGCAACGCGTGCACCACGTAAGATAAGAGGCCAAAATTGTCCTGCAGCATGCTCCACGTATATATGTTAGCGAGCTAGTCTCTGCAGCCTGACTCTGCTAAGCTCTAACAATGGAAAAGTTTGTACCGTACCTTTCTTTCTTAATTAACTGCATGCCTACATATTTTGCCTGTAGAAATTAGCGAGCAGTAGCAGCTAAAAACAAAATTATACGAGCGACTGCGTGTTCTAGGTGGTCCTACTTAAGCAAATTGCTGCAGATCGATAATACATGAAGTTGTAAGAGAAAATTAAGGTACAAAAGTTACCTTTTAACTTGATTAGGGTTATATATTGATATGTACTCCCTCCGTCCATTTTTGTTGGGCGTCTTTCATCTTAGCACATGAATAAGGAGTATATGAATAGACAATTAATTATCCCCTATAACTGCAAATAACTTCTACTCCATTATTTTCTCTTGATGACGGTGCTCCCCACTTGATAGTTGACACCCCTAAATGCATGAATAAATCAGGTCGGATTACTGGTATTCATGACTTTGTTTTTGAAAACAAACTTGATTTTATTGGTATTCAGGAAACTAAGAAACAAAATTTTGAGGATTACCTGCTGAGAAGTATTAATAAAAATTATCAATGGAATTGGCTTCCTTCTATTGGTACTGCTGGTGGTATTTTGGTAGGAGTTAATTCTAATACTTGTGAAGTAGTTGGTTGGCAAAATTTTAAATTCTGCATGACCTGTATGATTAAGAATATTGCTGATACTTTTGTTTGGCGGTTGGTGGTGGTGTATGGCTCCCCGTATGAGGAGGGTAAGCAGGATTTTTTAGATGAATTAAATCTGATTATGAGTAGTTGGGATGGTCCAACCATGATTGGAGGTGACTTTAATATGGTGAGAGGTCAACTGGAAAAAAGTAATGGGGTGATTAATCACCACTGGGCTTTCCTTTTTAACGATTGGTGTAATAAATGGGGGGTGATAGAACTGAAAGACCCAACAAGAACTTTTACTTGGTGTAACAATCAAGAGAAGCCTATTATGGCTGCGCTTGATAAAATCTTTGTGACTACTCAATTTGATCATAAATATCCTCAAACTATGGTCAAGACTGGCTTTAAAGCTAGCAGTGATCATGTTCCTTTAATCGTTAATTTTGGTATAGTAGAAGATAAGAAGCAGAAGCTGTTTAGGTTTGAGAAGTGGTGGTTGAGTAGGCCTGACTTTGTTGAGGTGGTAGAAAGATCTTGGAAGGCTCCTTGTGATAAGACGGATCCTGTTGATATTTGGCAATTTAAGATTAGGAATCTGAGAAAGAAGATCAAAGGTTGGGCTATTAATGCTCAGTCTGCAATGAAGAAAAAGAAAACTAATCTGCTAAGTGAAATTAATACCCTGGATGTAAAAAGGGATAGTTCTCACTTATCTGATGAAGATAACAAAAATCTAAAAAGCTTAGTGAATGAATTGAATGAAATTTGGAGTATTGAAGAAGTTACTGCCAAGCAAAGATCGAGGGACAGAGATATTAGAGAGGGGGATAAAAATACTGCGTATTTCCATGCAGTTGCCAATCAGAGGAATAGAAAGAAACATATAAATGTCCTAGATGGTGTTGATGGTCCTGTTGAGGAAACTAAGGATATGCTTAATTTGGCTGTGAATTTTTATAAGAACTTGTTTGGTCCTGAAAATGAGCTAAATATTTCGTTGAAAAAGGAGTTCTGGGATATTGACAGTAGGATCAATGTGGAAGAAAATGAGCTGTTGGAAGCTCCTTTTTCTGAATTAGAAATTAAAGAGGCAGTTTTTGGCTCTTATGCTGATGGGGCTCCTGGCCCAGACGGTTTCTCGTTTATGTTCTACCAGAAGTTTTGGAACTTAGTGAAAGATGAGTTGATGGATATGGTGCACTGTTTTGAAAAAGGGACTTTGAGCCTCTCTAGGTTGAATTACTCTATTATTATTTTAATCCCCAAAGAGAATGATGCCAGGAATCTAAAGAAGTTTCGTCCCATTAGCTTGATTAATTGTAGTTTCAAGATTTTTTCTAAAGCTCTGAATAATAGACTGGTTAAGATTGCTGATAGGATTATCTCCCCTAATCAGTCTGCTTTTGTTAAGGGTAGATTTATTCTTGATAGTGTTATGGCTGCACATGAAATTATTCATGATGTAGCTAGCAGAAAAAGTCAAGGTGTCATTTTCAAAGTTGATTATGAGAAAGCTTATGATCGAGTTTTTTGGAGTTTCCTGGAGGATATGTTGAGAAGTAGGGGTTTTGGGGAGAAATGGATTAATTGGATCAAGCAGGTGGTGATGGGGGGTTCTATGTGTGTGCGTATTAATGAGGAGAACAGCGTTTATTTTAAACCTGGTAAAGGTTTAAGGCAGGGTGATCCTCTCTCTCCCCTGTTGTTTAATCTGGTTGTGGATGTCTTTTCTAGAATGCTTGTTAAAGCTTCTCGTAATAACTTGATTGAAGGTTTGATGACCAATGTGTGCCCTGGTGGTATAATTAGCCTCCAATATGCTGATGATACTATACTTTTTCTGAAAAATGACTTGGAAAAAGCCAGGAATTTCAAATGGTTGTTGGCTTGTTTTGAGCAGATCTCTGGTATGAAGATTAATTATGAGAAAAGCGATTTGATGGATATAGGTCTTGATGATAGAGAGCGAAATAATCTTGCTAGACTTTTTTGCTGTAAGCTGGGCTCTTTGCCTTTTAAATATCTGGGTGTTCCTCTGCACTATGCTAAGTTGAGGAAGGAGGACATACAGCCTGTAGTAGATAAAGTTATTAAACGGGTTGCTGGTTGGAGAGGGCGTTTACTTTCTTATGGTGGGAGGCTGACTTTGTTGAAATCTTGCTTAGCTAGTATCCCTACTTATCTTTTGTCCGTTATTAAATTTCCTAGGTGGGCAATTGAGGAGATTAATTCTCAGATGGCCCATTTTTTCTGGAATGACAGCGAGCATAAAAGACATTACCACTTAGCGAATTGGCAATTAATTGCTCAGAGAAAAGATTATGGGGGTTTGGGGGTTCCAGACTTGAGGAATTTGAATTTATGTTTGTTGGCTTCTTGGGTTTCCAGGTATTATTTGAGACGGGATAGCCTTTGGCGTCAGATTATTGATAATAAGTATCAAACTTCTAATCCTAATCTGTTTTGTTGCCCTGCTGTTAAAGTCTCCCCCTTTTGGAAAGGTGTGCTTTGGGCGGCTAATGCTGCCAAGTTGGGGTATATGTGGAAGATTGGTAACGGTAAGAGTATTAGGTTTTGGGAAGATCATTGGTTTGGTAATTCCAGGTTTAGCTATTCAATTTTGGCCGCCTCGCGATCTCTATGGATAAGAATATTAGTGTCGAGATGCAGGATGGTGAGAATCGAGGCTCTCCTTTAGAAGAGATGTGTCTCGAGAGGTTGTTTAACATGTGGGAGGACCTAGTTAGTATTGCGGAATCAATTGTCTTTAGTGATGATTGTGATTCTATTATTTGGCAATTTAATTCAAAAGGAGTGTATTCAGTCACGGTCTCTTTATGTCATTATCGTTTTAGAGGGTGAGACTGTGGTTTATCCTCGGTGTGGAAAATCAATGTCCCTCCGAGAATTCATATCTTTCTCTGGTTATTGGCTAATAATAGACTAATGACCAGGGATAACTTGAACAAGAGGCAAACTGTGGAGGATATTGCTTGTGTGTTTTGTATTGAGCCTGAGTCCATTTCACATTTATTCTTCAATTGCTGTGTTAGTAAGGTTGTCTGGAGTGAGTTGGCTGAGGTGCTCAATATGAATCTGGGTACTTCTTTTGAAAATGTGGCTTGTCGGTGGCTTAGCAAGAAGAAACATAATGTGGTTAATGTCTGTACTCCTGCTGTGCTTTGGTCTATTTGGAATTTACGAAATTCTGTATGCTTCTAGGGAAAAGAATGGAGAGATACCCGGGTGGTTTTGAAGATGATAGCAAAAAAGCTGAGAAGCTGGCTGATCCTGTTGAAGGAAGATCAAAGAAGCCAGTTGGAAGAAGTAGCAGGAAGCCTGGAGGAAAAGTCTGGCATGATGCTGAGGCTGGGATGGATTCAGAATGTAAACGCAAGAAGCCCAGATCGCTGACTCCACCTGGTCCTGGGGATGTTTTGGTTCCTTGCATGTTTGATGGCCACTGATGGTCTGAAGGCACAGGGGTAATCAGCTTAGCGCTGGTTCTGGAGTGTTGGCGCAAAGGATCTGGTGCTAGTTCTTTTTGGCGCAAGGATCTGGAGGTGGCGATGTTTCTGGAGTTAGGTCTGAAGTAAAGAAACTGACGTAGTTGTTTTTTGGTTGTAAGCGTTCTGGTTCTATCTGGATGTTATGTGTTGCGGCGGGCGCGCCTCGAATACGCAAATTTAGAAGGTAGGTGGTGTGTGTAGAGCCTCAACCCAGTAAGACGGGGGCATGCTAGCCTGGAACAGGAGGGAGCGAATGATATTGTTGGTGGTGCGAATGATGCGCTCGGCCTTGCCGTTCTGAGGCGAGGTGTAGGGACAAGACATCACGAAGGTGGTGCCATGGGTAGAAAGAGCGTCTTGGAGGAGGTTATCGAACTCACGGCCATTATCGCATTGAACACTCTTAATGGTGACACCAAAGCCGAGTGGAGACATAAGTAAAAATTGAGCGAGGGTGGAAAAAGTGTCGGACTTGAGCGTAAAGGAAAAGTCCAAAGGTAATGGGAGCAATCATCAAGGATGACTAAATAATATTTGTAACCGATGGTCGACTCTCTTTATTCCATGAAATAGCGAATGAGACTAAGCAAACAAAGCCTTGACCATGTCCAAACGCCGATGCCAAAGGGTGGAGGTGGGGACGCCATGGCCCTAAAGGCCGAAAAGACCGATGACACGAAGGGGTAGAGCGGGCGGATTGCACTGACCTCCGGGTTTGAGGTCCTTCACAGAAAAACCATAGGGGTCAAATTCACAGAGCATCTATTTTCAATGGTGAATTGACGAACGGAAATGAGGTTTTTAATAAGGTGTGGGGAAACAAGAACATTATGTAGGTGAAGATGTCCTGAGGCGGTGGGAAGGGTCACGGGCGGTGTGAGTGAGTAAAGTGAACCATTACCAACAACAATGTTGGAAGGTGTAGAAGAAGAAGGTGGTTGGGAGATACAAAATTAATGGAGTTTGATGTCATGTGAGTTTGACACCGGTATCCATGTGCCACTCATGGGCGGCGGTTCTGGCGTCATCGTGTTGAAGTTGGAGGCCAATGCATTGGGTCCCAGGAGAGGCCACGGGATGGTGACCTAGCAGAGGTGGGCGATGAAGGTCTGTTGGAGCGGAACAAATAGGGGCAATGCCGAGGTGGTCGAGGAGGCGCCACGGGCGGCCCAGAAGAGGCACCACTGGGCGGCCCAAGCAGCCTAAGTGTCCGGCGTAAGAGCGTGAGGACGGGTGGCCCGGCGCCGCGAGGAGTACTGGAGGGCTGCCCGATCGCCTAAAGGTACCGTATGCTGGCCACGCCGATGATGCAGTGAGGGGCCTTGGCGGAAGCGGCGGAGGCGTTGGACCAGAGTGCCACCACTGGTCTTCTTGCCACCGCGCGGTTTGCTTGCGACCACCGTTAGCTCGGCAGGTTGGGCGGTGGTGCGGGGAGCTGAGGACGAGGCGGCGAAAGCTTTGGCGAAGTGGACTGTTTTGCATGCATGTTGATCTCGGCAAAGGCGAAGGTCGGTTGTACCTCGGCGAACGTCGGGAACGTCGTTGACGCCGATTAAAGCGCCCATGTAAGCGAACCGATCATTGAGGCCACGGACGGCGTTGAGGACCAAAGTGCGATCACAGACGGAGTTCGCCGAGGTCGGCAAGTTGGTCGGCCATGGATTTGAGGCGGTGACGATAGTCGAGATCGATAAACCGCCTTGGACAAATGTGCGAAATTCGCGCCGAGGAGGAGGCGCGAGTCTCCTTGTTCCGATGAATACAGCTTCGAGCCCCTGGCCACACAAGGCAGCGGTGGAGGCCTTCCTCACGATTCATGCGCGACCTCAAGAAGCTCGGGGTTGATCGTGCCGTAGAGCGAGGAGAGACGGTCACAGATCCATGCGCTTCCACAAGCGTCGTCGGAGCGATCGTCGTGAAAGCACATGGTCGGCGGCGCGATAACGCTTGAGGTGTTGAGGAAGAGGCCGCGCCATCGGTTGTGTGTGGCGGCGTGAAGTCGAGGACGGCGAGCACCCTCCCTCCCTCTTCTCGAGGCGACCATACAAGACGAAGCGCTACACCATGGCGTCAAAATTCACTACAGGTTATTGGCCGATTTGGAGCACGGATACGATGAGCTAATCATTAATTGATGGGAGTACCTAGATCCCGAATCTCAACCGCCTGGAAACAACGTGATAATTTACAAGGAATTAAATTTTCAGCATGCTGCATTTCATGACGACATGCCATGTTTATACAAGGACAGTAGCAGAATGCCTTTTCATAGTTTAGTTCAAGGGACGCGCATGGGCGTATGTCCTTGAATTGTAAATTTGCAACACATGACATTGCAGAAAGCAACAATATATACAACCTGGACGATGATGACAAATGTGCATGCATAAAAGTAATCAAGAAATTCATAGATATGGTATGATAACAGCAACCGATCGATCGATCAATATATATGTCAACTAACACAATTAATCAGCCTCTCTTGCTTTGTCTCATAAAGTGCTATTTGAGGTTCCAAATTACTAGTTTAGTCAGCCTGTGAAGCTGATAAATTTTCTCCGTTACAAAACTACTGAGACAGACTAACAGTAGTACTGGCTGCCTGCATGCATCTCCCGCTGCGGCAGAAGAAAATTCAGCCACTTTACAGCTTTTGGCACCCGAAAGCCACCTTATCGTGCTATTAGTTTCCTTCGCTCCTCTTGTTTAATCCCCAATTCCCCGTATAGAGAGAGAGAGAGAGGGGAAACTTTTTCGTACTCTTAGGAGTATATACTCCCACACCTAATATACCACTTAAATAAATATTTTATACTCCTTTATCACTTTTGGTATACTCTAATAATAATTCTAAGATACTCTAATGCAACCTGGTTGAAAAAATTTCATGAGAACTCTTTATTTTTTCACTACATACCATTTTCCATATGTAAAAGGAATATATAAACTAATATTGCTACAAAGGGTGGGTTTTAATGAAATTTTTTAATGAAATTTTTTGTGAATTCACTTTAGAGTATCTTATAATTAGTATTAGAGTATACTCAAAAGGATAAAGAGATATAACAACATCATTTAAATGGTATACTGAAGGTGGAAGTACGTACACCCAGGAGTATGGAATCATTTTCATATATATATATAAAAGCATACTGATACTAGCTAGTGCTTAATTAACTTAGAGCTTGCATCGGCGGCCGGTTGCGCATGGTACGCACGTAGTCACGTACGTAAGAAGCAGGCAATCCACAGCCTATCAGAGCCTCTCACCGTTCGAAGCGTATGACGCGGTCCTTGGCAGCGCCGGCGGCCTCGGCGACGGGGAAATGCTCCGCGCCAAAGGAGCGGACGTGGTCGCTGAGCGAGCGCTTGTGCTTGAAGTCGGAGCCGCAGGCGCAGAACCAGCGTTTGCCGCAGTTCTTCTCGTGCGTGCGCCAGTCGCCCTTGACGGCGAAGGGCTTGGCGCAGCGGCGGCAGCGGAAGGGCTTAGCGCCGTGCTTGCGCTTGTAGTGCGTCTGCAGGGTGCGGAAGTCCTTGAGCGGCCGCGCGCGCGGGTGGGCGATGTTGTTCTTGCACCCCGCCGCGCAGCAGTAGCACGGCAGCTTCAGCATCGCCAGCGTCTGCGTGCCCTTGAGGGACTCCGGGCCCTTACGGTACTCGCGGCCGTGTCCCCACATGTGCATCTGCATCAATGCATGCATGCATTGGATTAGAGAACTACTCAATATGGGATTGGTAAAGCTAGATTAGCGTGAGCTGTGCTTTGTAGAATTGATGAATGAAGTGGTTATATATATGATGGATCATGCACGAAATTGAGTTGAAGTGCCGAAAAATTTGGAGATCTAGCTACACGCATGCATTCTTGGTGCCGCAACATATTTTGGTGGCAACTTATAGCCGAAAACAATTGCGTTACTGCAAATTCTGAATCACAGAAGACATCAAGTCACTCAATTTCGCACGTCCTTGTTGATATACTTTCAATTGTAAACAGTAAACACAATTGAAAGTCTCGAAATATCAACAAGATCGAACTAGATTTGTCTCTTTCTTGTGTGTGTAGTCCAAGATGAAAGCGACAACAATCAAATGATGACTTATACGGGGACCTAGGTAAATCAAAAGGGAAATAGCAAAATTCAAGCTGCATATCATAGATAAGACCATGCAAAAACTTCTTAATTTTACCTGCATGTTATTGTATCTGTTGAAGTTCTTGTTACAGACATGGCAGATAAACTGCACCGGACCGGTGAGGATCTGCGCCGGCGTCGGGATCCAATACCGGCAGTTCATCACTACACCACTCTCCGCCGCAAACCCGCCAAATTCCCCCACGCTGATGCTGTTTGATCCTTCCACTGACGCCACCACCTGGCCATGCTCTTGCTCCTCTACCTCCACCGCGCAGCCGGCATGCGTAGGTTTCCACTCATACAGGTCCTCCTCCTCAACGTCGTCGTCGTCTTCCCTTTTCACGTCCTCCTCTTCCATGGTGGCATCAGTGAAATATCCACCAACCGGCAAGGCAATATTCAAGTCCACTCCGGACTCCAGTACCCCGGTCGCACTGCTCGTGATCTCTTCTTTGACAGGGTGCTCGTGATCATCAGGCCACTTCCCCTCCTCGAGCCTGCTGAGCAGTGGCAAGCATGTCGTGCTGCTGCCATCTTCTTGAACTCTTCCTCCTCCTCCTCTGTCTTCCCCGGGTACTTGTTGATGCCAGGATGCCATCGAGGACGACGATGAGAAAGACGACGATCGCGACGAGGACGACGACGACGCTGGCTTGAGCCACTCGACGAAAGGTGCGGCAACAATCTCACCTTCCATGGCGTTACAGGTCCACAGCCCCATAGACCTTGACTACCGATCAGCACCTAGCTCCCTACTAGATATAAAATACAGATCTCACTTTGCAGGGGAGACAGTATATAGCTTCCTTGATCTTGGGGTTTGGTGGCGTGGAGAAGATCGATGAAAGGAGGAGAGAGGATATGGCTAGCCTAATGTCAAGCCTGTGCACATGTCACCGTCTTGAAGAAAATGAATTCAATGACTAGCTGGGACCATTTATATACGCTTGAGGCTAGCTGCGCCCTTCTCTAGCTTTATGTTTGTGTGTGCGCGATGGGGTTTGAAGTTTTGGAGGCTTTCACACACGAGCCAAATTAATCAGACTGTCTGATTCAGACAGGAGTACAGAACCGGCTTGAGTTTTGATAGCGCGTGCGTTAGTGCGTACCGGTGCCTGCGGAAGCTACGTACCTGGCTTGGTTCGGCGCCTTGACGATGGTCCCAGTTGCCACCGTGCATTACACGGTAGCGGTCCACGCGGCGGGGGTGCTGCCAGTCGTGACTTGTGATCAGAGCTGGGCGGATGCGTGCGCGCGGTGCCGGGGAGTTCAGTGGAGGATGAAACTCTCACGTACACGACAGTCTAGCCTTCTATTTTGGATATTCACACGGTTTTCAAAATATATCTTTAAACACTAATTTTTATTATAATATATTTATAAAATCCAATAAAATTATAATATTTTGAAAGTACTTTTTGAGACAAATCTATCCATATGATTTTCATGTATCTGATATAAATATTTAAAAAGATATTAGCAGCTAAAGTTTCAAAAGTTTGACTGCAGCTATATCTAAAACACCAACTATTTGTGACTGGAGAGAGTATTAGACATGCAAGAGATGAAAATTTCGTAAAGGCCTAATTTAGTCTAATGTAACTTCAATTTTTACAAAGGCGCTATGGTAGAGCAATCAGGGGAATATATAGCTTCCTAGATTGGAATTCCTGTTCTGAAAAAAGAATTCTTTGAGACTTTTTCATATTCACATTTGGTGCTTAATTAAACTGGTGATTATGCTTGAAAAGAGCTAGCAATATATGAGTATATAGGAAAATGAAAAGTGATGCTAGAGCTTTGGATTCTCTAAAAGCGATTCTAGATTATGGTTGTAGAGAAACTGATTCTCTAAAAGTTAGAATCCAAAAGCATATATGAAATGAATTGTGGATTCTAGTGTATATGAGTAGGCTGGATTATGAGAATCGAATCTAGAATCAAGTTGTTTATTTTTTATTCTGCTTTTAGGACTAGAATCCAGAACCAAAAGCTAAAACAATAAAGCCCTTGCTCTCTGCTAGTTCCCTAGCACGATACGAGTCTATAGCCACCAAGACATAGGTAGCCTAAAACAACTGACACTTGTGATCTTTCCCAATCGCCAGGGAGGATCCAAATTAACATGCAATTTTTCTTAATTCCAACCGTCCCCTTCAGGACTCCCTCCTCCTAAAATCTGTTCACCCTCGTGATTGGCAAGATCGGCGAGAATTGGGAAAAAAAGAACCCTTGAAGCCGACATAGGAGAGTGCAACTTTAACCTACTTTAGTAGAACATATATAATGGCATCAGGTGGCAAGACTCCGCAAAAAAGGCAGCGGGCTAGCATGGATGGCATGGCCAGACCGCACCAGAAATATGGTTTGTTACAACACAACACCGCGCGCCAAACCATTAACCGCTCAAAGGAGTACGTGTCAAAAGCAGGAAAATTCAGGCGCGCGAGCTGCGTATGGACCGATATATATTATATTGATCGATCGCCTTTTGAAACGGAGGCGCCGCATACGTGTATACATAGCCCCAGCCATCATCATGAACCTGGACCGAAGAAAGCACGAACACGTACAATAGCATCATGATGAACCTGGACCGAAGAAAATAAGGCTCTGTTTGTTTCAGCTGGGACTATGGAAAGTAGCTTTTAAAAACTAGATTGTAAAAGCTGGATTGTTAAAAAGTTGGAGGTTGAAAAGTTCATGGTTGTTTGGTAACCCAGATTATAGTTAGGGGCAATGATGGGTAATTTGGTTGAAGTTAGGGAAAGTGGGGCAATGGTGGGTAATTTTGGTTGAAGTTGATGGGTATTGTGGTCTTTTGTAAAAAAAGCCGAAGAGTAGATTGTGATTTAATCTGCCTCCAGATTGTTATAATCTAGATTAAAAACTGTCGCTTTGTTGCCCTTCCACTTTTAAAAGTCGCTTCCACAATCCCTATCTGAAACAAATAGGGTCTAAGTGTATGCAATACAGCTGTTTAAAGAGGTGGTTAGTAATGAAAATTTTGATTTTCCCGCCATATAGGATAGTTAATATGCTTATTTTGAAGCATTGATGCTTAGCAGGTGCTTATGGGTATAACTATACGTGATTAATAGATAGTATAACATCTACTCACTCACAAAAGAGATGTGTAGTGGAAAAAATAGCTTTTATACGAGTGTTTAATGATGTGACTATATTCTCTCTTTTGAAGTATTTACTAGCTATGTGTCCATGCGTTGTAATCAGTGGCGTAGCCACTCGTGGGGCTGGAGCCCACCCCGCCTTTTCACTAGCTCAAAGAATTAGTAAAAGACTATCTGCGTTAACACAAGAGGCGAGACTACATACTTATATTGTATACAATTTAAATTTTAACTATTTTATAATATGTCGATAATCATAGTAGTTGATTTTGGATGTCTCTTTTTTAAGCCCCCCTCTTTGAAACTTTCTGGCTCCGCCACTGGTTGTAATGAAAATTCAATTTGTGATAAAAATTTATTTGCAAAAAACACTAATCTTGTTTGAATAATACTATTCAATCTAAATGTATAATGATTGAAACTTAATTTGCGATAAAATGTTTATTTGCAAAGAGCACTAATAGTGGTAAAGGTGGATAATTAAAGAACAGTGGTAAAGATGAGTAATTTTGATGAAACGATGTAGTAAGAAAATTTTGTTTTATATAGTAGAGATTATAAAGATCATGCATTGTAGATGCCCTACGGGAGGGGGTTGGATTCAAAAGCAGCGTACTTTTGGCATCGGCCGTGTTGGACCCGATCGCTCGCGTGGAAGCAGCACTTAGAATTAGGGGTGGGTATTTTTAAACCGAAACCGAATTACCGAACCGAATTAACCGATTATTTCGGTTTATTCGGTTTTCGGTTCGGTTTTTGTTTTGATATAATTCAGTTTTCGGTGTTCGGTTCGGTTTTTCGCTTTTAAAAACCGAAATAACCGAATAACCAAATAGTGCATATACAATACTACTTTTATAATATTCTTCCTAAAGCTACTAAATAATTCTCATGTTATAATACATTTATGCATATGTTTAGTATATTCATATGTTCTATTATACTTATATTGTAATGACATATGAATATTGTGTGGGTTTATCCATACTCTGTGTTGTAATATGAGAAAAACTAAATCTAATCTAACTAGTGTTATTCATATTTCGGTTAACCGAAAAACTGAATTAACCGAACCGAAATATTTCGGTTAATTTGGTTCGGTTTTTTATTTTGGTCGAGAAATTCGGTTTCCAGCTTTCAAAAACTGAATTATTTTAAAACCGAAAAAACCGAACCGATTAAACCGAAAAAACCGAATACCCACCCCTGCTCACAACGTGGAGGGATGGGATCATGGAATGGAACGACGCACGGAGAATTGGGCCATAGAGCCAGTGGTCAAGAGGGACCCGGGCTTTGTGCCTCCTCAACGGAGACGTAGGATTCCCTTCAAGAATCCGAACTTCGGGCAAAAATCGTTGTCTTCGTGTTCTTCATTTGTTTTTGCTAAGGTTTGTTGTTCTTGTACTTTTCGAGCTCCAATCTACTCTATCACTATGTTTGGTTCTAGATCTGCATCACCCTTAGGTACCTGATAGTATTTAGAACATTTGTGTTCAAGTAGATTGTTTGAAAATTGCAGAAATTTAAAATCTCTCTTCGAGGTCTCCAATCCGGATACTCCAGACCCTTGACCCCGGATAGTCCGAACATATCGGAGTATCCGGACAAAACCCCGGACACTCCGGGTTAGGATCCACGAGATTTAATTTAGTTGCAAAATTTTAATTCGCCTATTCACCCCCATCTAGGCGACATCTTCGATCCTTTCAATTGGTATCAGAGCCAAATCTCCGTAGTTTGGCTTAACCGCTTGGAGAATCAAGATGTCGCTAATAGAAAAGAATGACGGAAGCCGTGACCAAGACAAGAGTACGGGTTCCGGCAAAGGGGTTGAGATTCCTTATCAATATCCTCCCTTTGGAGTCTCAAGCTCTTCATCTTATGTTTCCGTGTCTTCCGGTAGAGCGCCTCACTTCGATGGCACTCACTATGCCGCATGGAAACACAAGATGAAGATGCATTTGAGATCGCTTCACCCTTCTATTTGGAAGATTGTAGAAACAGGTTTCAAGCCCGTTGATCCAAATAATCTCATTTCCGAAGAAGACAAAGCTCAACATTTCAATGACTTGGCCGTCAATGCTTTGTTCAATGCTTTGAGTGATTCCGAGTTCAACCGAGTCGATGGACTTGAAGAAACAAAGGCAATTTGGGATAGACTCATGGTTACTCATGAAGGGATTTCAAGTGTCCGCGAATCAAAGATTGAGCTCATCATTGGTGAGCTAAGCCGTTTCACCTTGGAAGAAGGAGAGTCATACACAAAGATGTTTGACCGCTTGATGGTGCTTGTGAATCAAGCTAAGGGTCTTGGGTGCACCGATCTTACCAACAAGGCTATCGTCAAGATCATTCTTCGTGTGATCACCCCCACCAACCGCAACCTTGTACAACTCATCTAAGATCGACCAAACTTTGACACTCTTACTCCACATGATGTGATTGGAAGACTCATGATGGATGAAATGATGATAAAGGAGGCTACCCGCGAAGCTCAAGAGGATTTGCTTATCCTTGAAAAGGAAAGAAATCTTGAGTTAGAGAAAAGCCTAACTTGTGAGAGAAGAAAATATGAGGAGTTGGTCAAAAACTCAAAATTGACCAAATCCGAAATAACTAGTCATGAGATCACCAACGCTTCACTTGAAGAGGAACTTGCTAAAGCAAAGGATGCTTGCAAGGCTCTTGAGTTGAAGCTTGTTGATATCAAGAATAGCCCTCCTATCGCCTCAACCATCAACTCCAACTCTTCATTACCTTCTACTAGCAATGGATGTGCTAGATGCTACAATGTAAATATTGATGCTTGTGCCACTAACCTTGAGGCTTTGCAAGTATTAGCTCATGAAAATGAGAAGCTCAAGGAAATGCTTGAAGATGGACTTCAAAAGTCCTACAAGGCTAGCAAAGGATTATAGGAGTTTCTCGGTAAGCGCCAAGGTAACCTCATGAAACATGGGCTTAGGGTATGTTCCACCTAAGGGCAAAGGAAGCCACATCGTGGTTGCTCCTTTGAACAAGCCCATCCACTTCGTTAAGGCCGAAGGAAGCTCTAAGTATAATGCTCACTCTACCTTCTTTGCTTCTTATGTACTCAAGAGAACTAGTCTCGGTCGAGTAGTTGTTTGTCATATTGGGGGTAAGCCCAAAAATGCTTCTAGTGTGCGATCTATTTGGGTCCCTAAATCTCTTGTCACTAACGTGCATGGACCTAAACAAGTTTGGGTACCAAAGAGCAAAATCTAAATTTCATTTTGTAGGCCTACATCTCCGGTGGATCAAGTTGGATCTTGGATAGTGGATGTACACATCATATGACCGGAGAAAGGGCGATGTTCGCACAGTTGGACGCAAATGGAGCAAATAGTGAAAGCATAATTTTTGGCGATAATGGAAAACGTGAAGTGGTAGGTTTGGTAAGATTCTTATTACTAATGATTTTCATATAAACAAAGTTTTACTTATCGAATCACTAAGCTACAATTTGTTGTCCGTTGCTCAATTATGTGAAGCGAGCTACAATTGTGTGTTTAGTGATAAGGGTGTGGATGTCATTAAGAGGGATGATGGTTCAATAGCCGTTAAGGGTCGTTTAAAGGGAAATCTCTATCTCATAGACTTCACTACGGATAGAATTAATCTTGAAATGTGCTTAATGGCTAAATCTAGCATGGGTTGATTATGGCATCGCCGACTTGCTCATGTTAGTATGAGGAACCTTCACAAACTCATTAAAGGCAATCACATCCTTGGACTAACAAATATTGTTTTTGAGAAAGATAGGGTGTGCAGCGCGTGTCAAGCCGGAAAGCAAGTTGGAGCTTCTCATCCAGCCAAGAATGTGATGACAACTTCTAGACCTTTGGAGATGCTCCACATGGATTTGTTCGGCCCCGTCATATACATAAGCATAGGAGGAAACAAGTATGGGTTAGTTATTGTTGATGATTTTTCTCGATTTACCTGGGTGTTTTTCTTGCATGATAAGAGTGAATCCCAAGGAACCTTAATGAAATTCATGAGAAGAGCTCAAAATGAGTTTGAAGTGAAGATCAAGAGAATTCGGAGTGACAACGGCACCGAATTCAAGAATACCGGCATGGAGGAGTATCTCATGAAGAAGGCATCAAGTATGAGTTTTCGCTCCCAATTCTCCTCAACAAAATGGGGTAGCCGAAAGAAAGAATCGTACACTCATTGAGATGGCGCGCACGATGCTTGAAGAGTACAAGGTCTCCGACATATTTTGGGTGGAGGCCATCAACACTGCGTGTCATAGCACCAACCGCCTATATCTTCACAAAATTTTAAAGAAGACGGCATACGAGCTTCTCACTGGGAAGAAACTAAATGTCTCATACTTCCGAGTCTTTGGAAGCAAATGCTATATCCTCAACAAGAGAGCTAAGTCTTTTAAATTTGCTCTTAAAGTAGATGAGGGTTTCTTACTTGGTTATGGGTCAAATGCTTACGCATACCGAGTTTTCAACAACACCACCGATGTAGTTGAAATCTCGCGTGATGTAACATTTGATGAAACTAACGGTTCTCAAGTAGAACAAGTTGATCGTGCTATGATTGACAGGGAAGAACCACCGTGCGAAGCAATCAAGAAATTGGCCATTGGGGAAGTGAGGCCAATTGAGCAAGAAGCAACCCCGAGCACTCCAACTCAAAATGTCCGGATAAAACTCAGAATATCCGAACTAGTCCAAAGAATCCGGATGCAAACTTGGATGCTCCGGGTGATGCTCCATCTTCCTCAATGCAAGTACAAGATGGCTCGAACAACGCTCAAGACGATGAGGAACCTATTCAAAGAACCCATGCAACTGTCCCTCATCCAAGAGTTCATCAAAGCATACAACGAGATCACCCAGTCGATAACATACTCGGAGATATTAACAAGGGAGTATCCACTAGATATCGAGTTGCAAATTTTTGTGAATTTTACTCGTTTGTTTCTTCTCTTGAGCCACTAAAGATAGAAGAAGCACTACAAGATCCGGATTGGGTGATGGCTATGCAAGAGGAGCTAAATAACTTCGAGCGTAATCAAGTGTGGAAGCTTGTCGAATGGCCCAAGCAAAACGTGATTGGAACCAAATGGGTATTTCGAAACAAGCAAGACGAGCATAGAGTAGTGACTAGAAATAAAACCCGGTTAGTTGCTCAAGGCTTCACGCAAATCGAAGGTTTGGATTTCGATGAAACATATTGATACGGATCGCGGTCCCGATCTTCACGACGTAGGATCACGAACAAGATAACTAGCTGAAAACAGCTGGATAACTAGTGCAACCTGACAAATAAAACTCGAAGCCAACCACCGCTTTTAAAGCGCTTTGAATCGAGGATTCGCCAACCACACTCTCAAAGAACCAACCAACACAACCTGGAATCAATGGACCAGGAGCACCAATTGGGAGCCGATGAAGCGGCCGCTCAGAATCCCGCGAGGAAATCACAAGAGCAAAGGGGCAGAGATCACTCTCTGGATTTGTTAGCACACAGCTGAACAAAGAGGTTTTGTACTCGAATGTCAAAGTTCTTCCCCAAATGGGTAAAATACATGGGTATTTATACTAGGAACATCCCTCCTAGTTTAGGTGTGAAAGCAAATAGTTTATGTGTGAAAACAAATTTGAGGTGTGAAAGCGAAAAGGCTAGGTGTGAAAGTAAATAGAATTCGCGCAGCATTTTAACAGCCTGTGCGCTCTTCAGTAAAATGGTCATTACTCCTTCATGGGAAGTCCAAATGACACAAGGTTTATTTTATTGAAAAGTAGACTTGATAATCTTTCAATCAAGTGCTCATGGACCCAAATTTCCCTCGGGAATCAGGAGATATGGTCGTTTCATTATGGCAGTCTGAACTGAACATAATCTTCTCCATTTAATCCATGCAGTTCTCATCCATCTCCTCTTAAGGGTCTCCATAATCTTCATGTTTAAACCTGAGAATTACCAATGTAGAACATTTAGGTAGTATAACATTCTCAGATAAATTATAATCAAATTCAATTAGGAGTGAAGTCACCTGTTGCTGCAGCTTCTTAGCACGACTTCTTGTTAATGGTCCTTGGTTTTCATGATTTGGTGTAGCTTGGTCTTGGTTCACTTGTTTGGTTGCATGATTTATGCGCATTGGTGCATGTTCCGTTGGGATGTCCACATCATTTGCACAATGGTGCTTGTTCCGTTGGGATGTTCGCATCACATATGCTCCAGTAGCTAGGTTTGAATCTATTAGAATATTACTTGCCTTTGCTACTCACCATGATTTTAAGTTGTACCAAATGAACGTGAAAAGCGCCTTCCTAAATGGACCACTCTCCGAGATGGTCTACATTGAGTAACCACCCGGCTTCGAGGATCCAAGCTTTTCGGACCACGTCTACTTCCTGCAGAAGGCACTATATGGACTCAAACAAGCACCAAGAGCGTGGTTCAATGTCTTTGAGATTTCCTTCTCGAACAAGGTTTTGTAGTTGAAAAGGCCGACCCTACTCTCTTTACTAAGCATATTGATAATGATCTATTTGTTTGTCAAATTTATGTTGATGACATTATATTCGGGTCTACTAATGAACAATTGTGTAAGGAGTTTAGCAGGATCATGACTAAAAGGTTTGAAATGTCTATGATGGGCGAATTGAAGTTCTTCCTCGGTTTTCAAGTCAAACAACTCAAGAAAGGAACCTTCATATGCCAAACCAAGTACATCAAGGACATGCTGAAGAAGTTAGGTATGGAGAATGCCAAGCCGATCAAGACGCCCATGCAAGCCAACGGGCACCTTGACCTCGACAAGGAAGGTAAACCGGTCGTCCAAAAGGTATATCGTTCGATGATCGGTTCTCTTCTTTATCTTTGTGCATCTAGGTCCGATATCATGCTTAGTGTGTGCATGTGTGCTCGATTTCAAGCCGCTCCAAAAGAGTGCCACATGGTGGCCGTTAAGAGAATCTTGAGATATTTAGTGCATACTCCTCATTTTGGGTTTTGGTATCCAAAACGTTCATCTTTTGAATTAGTTAGCTATTCCGATGCGGATTATGCCAGATGTAAAGTGGATAGGAAAAGCACTTCGGGGACTTGTCAATTTTTGGGTAGATCTCTTGTCTCATGGTCCTCTAAGAAACAAAATTCGTAGACCTATCCACAGTCGAAGCCGAGTATATAGCGGCCGGGAGTTGTTGCACCCAATTGCTTTGGATGAGACAAACCCTAAATGACTATGGCCTAACCTATAACCATATCCCACTTTTGTGTGACAATGAGAGCGCCATAAAAATTGCCAACAACCCCGTCCAACATTCCCGTACCAAGCATATTGATATTCGCCACCATTTCCTAAGAGATCATTCCACTAAAAGCGATATTGATATTCAATATGTGAGCACAAATGATCAATTAGCTGATATTTTCACAAAGCCTTTAGATGAAAAAAGATTTTGTGATTTGAGGAGTGGGCTAAATATTCTAGATTCTCGCAACCTGGCTTGAAATATGCATTCAATTGGGTGATGAGTGGAAAATACTTTAGAAAAGTTTGTTTCGATTTATTTCTCTTCATTTTCTTGTGTTTATTGGAATCCTTGATCTTCGGATCCAGCCTTTTGCTATGTGACTATAGCTTGATTGATTGTTCGCTAGTCACAAAGTATATAGGGCATCGAGATCTTCTTTCCTCTTGTTGCTAGCCCAAGTCCTGATCATTCTTTGCCAATCCCCTGTTGCCTCCTCGAAGGCATCAACCCGGACATTCCGGGGTTTTCATCCGGACTCTCCGGATAGTCCGGAGTATCCGGACTAATGTCTGGAGTCTCCGGGTTGAGGCGGCTGTCCCTTTATAAGCCCTTGTGTGGGGGGTCTTCTTTTCTCTCTCTTTTCTTCTTTTTCCTCAATCGCATTCTCCCCAAATCTTGCCCTAGCCGTTGCCTTCGGTCTCCTCCTCGACTCCGGTGTGTTACTCATCTTCCGGAGTCTCCAGATCGTCCTCGGAGGTTGGGGAAGGGCTTTCCACTCGTCGCTCTCCTCGTTAATTGCTTTCTTTGCGGTGAGCCCCTCTTCTTTGTCCCAATCTCTTTGTTTTTGTAGAATCGTGAAATAGGTTGCATTGCTTGAGACCTTTCACCCCCTAGATCATTCCCTTGAATGGGCTCATTATGCCATTGGGTTGTTTTGCAATTTAGATTTTTGGGGTTGAATCTGTGCAGCCCGGACTATCCGAACATTTTATCCGGAGTATCCAGACTATCCGGACACTCTGGATCAAATACCCCGGAGTATCCGGGTTGTACCCCTCGACCCCTTAATTTAAATTGTGAACCACTCTTCCTTGCAATCTCTTATTCACTCCATTCATTGATTCCTCTCAGATGGCTTCATCCCAAGGTGGTTCGGTCACCGGCAAGCGCCCATCCGGCGACGATGTCCCCGGTTCCTCCTCTGTGTCGGGTTTCGCTTCTAAGAGGCACCGGCACACCGTGAGGAAGGTTAGTCAGGGCAGGCTCAATCTGTTGACTGGACCACCTCCTGCTCCGTCTCCGACTCCCTCTCCGCAAGCCAATACCGACGAGCATCCTGCCGACACCCACACAAGACTCCGTGAGTAGAAAAAGAAGCATCATCAGGCAACTCGTGCTATGATTGGTCCTCTTGAGAAGAGTCATCCTGTGTGGAGGTATCCTGGCCAGATGAGTCATTTTCGCATGGCAGACTACAGAACTGGGTCAGGCAAGGGCAAGACAATTGTAGAACAGAGGAACAAGGATCCGCTGGAGTTTCACCAAGATGAATACGTGGATAAGCGGTTCTGGAACAAGTTTCATTCGGACTTCTATGAGTCTGTGCTTTTTCCTCTAGAGCATTCTGTCGTGAAGATGAAGACAATTGATTGGGAATACATGTCAGATCTTCATAATCCAGTCTTCGATGAAGTGATTCAGATTTGCGAGCGCCATCAAGTGAAGAATATTATGAGTTTCCGCTACTCTTGGAATGATGAGGTAATCATGCAATTTTATTCTACATTATTCTTCGACAAGAAAGAGGATGCTATGTGGTGGATGACAGATGAAGTATGGTACGTGGCCACCAAGAGGACTTTTGCTCGGGTTTTGCAGTTGAGGTCCATTGATGGAGATGCCAAGTTGCATGACAAGAAGGCTCTAACTCCAGAGCAACTTGAGCCCTTGTATGATCAGTCGCCGTGTTTTGTTGTTGGATCTATTAAGGGTCTAAAGGATGTGCCTGCTGTTCTTCTCAGAATGCTTAGGGTCACTCTTTGGCCAAAGGAAGGTGATGCGTCGTCCATCAACTCCTATGGACGGAATTTGCTGTTTCATCTTGTGGAGAAGACCCATGGATTTGATATTATGGATTTCTTATGGGAGGCTATCCGCCACAACTCTATGAGCAATGTCAGCAGCTGCGGGTATACTCCCTTCATTATGGCTTTGATTAATCATGTCACGGGTTTGGACTTTGTGAAGGATGTGGAACACCTATCCTACAAGGTCTGACCTCCTTCAGCCTCCGCGGCACCTGCAGCTCCGAGTGCTCCCGTTGGTCAGCGGACCAGGGGTCGCCCATCTCGGGCCAGTTCTTCTGCTCCTCCAGCAACTCCAGTCTCTCCTCCAGGTTCTCCTTCCTCTAGCAGAGACACCATCAAGAGGATGCTTAAGTGCCTGTTCTACTTGTGCCAAGATGTATCCACTCAAGTCAAGGAGACCCGCCAGGAGCTTCGTGAGCATCATCGTGAGTTCTGAGCCTATCGCCGCCAAAGAAGGCGAGGACATTCCTGCCAGCGAGTCAGAGGAGTCCTCTGAAGGGCCTACTGTGGATTCTGCCACTCAGCAGCTCTTCGGTCTTCAGCCTTCAGCCTCTCAGGGCAGTGTCAGTGGCAACGGCGAGGGCAACGAGGAGGATGATTATCAACCTTCGACGATGACAAGTGATCTTTCATCCTGAGCGCTTCCCTTTTTGGGTGTCTTGATGCCAAAGGGGGAGTGTTTTAGTCTTTAGCGTTGCTTGGGTTGTTTAGTTGTTTAGTTGCTTTTGCTTGCTGTGGCTTGTGATCTTGTGAACTATCTTGTGCTTGTGGTGTGTGAACCTATTTCCTAATTCGTCGTTGAATGCTTGCTTATCATGTTCATTGCTTAATGTTCATTGTCATTGCTTAATGTTGAATCTTGCTAATCATGTTATTTACATACTGTCTTGCTTATCTATTTGATGCAAATTGATATATCCTCATTGATTGATTTCTCGAATGTAAGGATATAGGGGGAGCTCTTGCAAAAATTCTCACTAAATATGGGCATTTGATCTCAATTCCTTTATCTAATGCACATACTTAGGGGGAGCTCTACTATATGTTTTGCATTCAAAATAAAAATTCAAATCTCTATTATTTCTATTAAAACTTTCAAATTGTGTTGTCATCAATACACCAAAAAGGGGGAGATTGAAAGTGCATCTAGGTCCCTCAAGAGTTTTGGTGATTAATGGCAACACAATTGAGTATACTAATGTTTCAAGTGAGAATTCATGCAGAGATCATGAAGGTATCATCATAAGAAAGCGATTGGAGATCCCCACCATATTTAAAATTTGAAAAGGCGGCATCGAGACATCGGTTGTAAAGTTTCTATTTAATTGAGTCTAAGGATAGCCGTACTATTAAGGGGGATACGATGGGAAATCGCTTCTAGGATATACTTGTGCTCAAAGGATGAAAATTGCATAGCAAAAGAATTTAAAACATTGCATTTCCTTTTAAATGTGCCATTCTGGCAGAGTGGGTAAGGCCGGAGTATCCGGACATTAAGTCCGGACACTCCGGGTTAACACCCTCGGTGGCTGCTTACTCTTTAGTCCGGAGTATCCGGACATTTAGTCCGGACTCTCCTGGTTAAATGAGTCCGGAGTATCCGTGGTTTTTGTCCGAGTCTCCGGAGTAACCCCTTCGGTATGAGCTAAACGTCACCTATCCGGAGTCTCCGGGTTAAATGTCCGGACACTCTGGGTTGTGCACAGCTCTCTCATAACGGCTAGATTTTGGGGGGCCTATTTAAGCCCTCATTCTCCACCTACCCGTGGACAAGCTCATTCATTGCATTATTCAGCTCTCAAGCTCTCACTCTCACACTCTTGAGCCCTAACCTCCTTTCCCCACTTGAATCTCGAGTTTGATTTGAATCTTTGGGGATAAAGGAGTGGATTTGAGTGCCTTGAGCTTGCATCTTTCATTCTTGAGCACAAGCTTCATCCTCCAAGAAGATTTCACGAGGTATTTGTTACTCTTGGAGTTTGAAGGGCTCCTAGACGGCAAGGAGTCACCGGGAGCCTCCAATACTTGGTGTGGTGAGCCCCAAAGGTTTGTGAAGGCAAGTCTCGCCTCCGAAAGGAAAGAGGCAAGAAGTGAAGACCGGCGAGTGCTTTGTGCAACACCGGGAGGATAGTGGTCAAGAGGGACCCGAGCTTTGTGCCTCCTCAACGGAGACGTAGGATTCCTTCAAGAATCCGAACTTCGGGTAAAAATCATTATCTTCGTGTTCTTCATTTGTTTTTGCTAGGGTTTGTTGTTCTTGTACTTTTCAGAGCTCCGATCTACTCTATCACTATGTTTGGTTCTAGATCTATATCACCCTCAGGTACCTGATAGTATTTAGAACATTTGTGTTCAAGTAGATTGTTTGAAAATTGCAGAGATTTAAAATCTCTCTTAAGCCGATTCGGATACTCCGGACCCTTGACCCCGGATAGTCCGGACATACTGGAGTATCCGGACAAAACTCCGGACACTCCGGGTTAGGATCCTCGGGAGATTTAATTTAGCTGCAAAATTTTAATTCGCCTATTCACCCCCCCTCTAGGTGACATCTTCGTCCTTTCAAAGACACCCAAAAAGGGAAGCGCTTAGGACAGAAGATCACTCATCGTCTCCGGAAGGTTGATAGTCATCTTCCTCGCTGCCCTCGCTGTTGCCACTGCCACTGCCACTAGGGGTGCAATCGGCTCAGATTCGGTCGGATATCGTTCTTTCCGTTTCCTAAACCATATTTTTTATCGGATTCGAAATCGGATTCGGATAGTCCCAAATACGAATACGGCGCGGATAATATCGATCATGATTCAATCGAATCGAGCAAAATCGATCATTTATCGATAATTTTCATCGGATATCGCGCGAAAATAGATACATATATGCATTGAATAAAGTGCTTAGTAATAATAATTAGAGATAATCTAGTTATTTTTAATATCTTTTTGATTCACATACCAAAAAAATACAACTTATTTGCAGATGATTAAAGACACACGACGTACAATCTAGTTAAGTAAACCAATACTCTTAATCTTTTACACTCGTATAAGCTGTCTGACGAGAAAACGAACCTTCCATGTCATCATCTTCACATCGAAGCCATTTGTTTTCTGATCAGATGGCTCAACGAACCATGCACCATGCCCTAGTACATCCCACTTATTTTCTACTGCATTGGTACAACACAATGATCTGGTCAACGCAAACACATGGAAACTCCAAGAAAATAATCAAACTGTGTCTGCCACGAGGGTTCAAATGCAGCATGAATCGACACCACACGCTGGCCAGCCATCCTCCCACCATTAAAACGACAAAGAGATCAGCATTTATTGCGCCTATCTGCGCCCGTTGCCAACCCACACGAGATAGCGGCGTCCGGCGTCAGTCCGGATATCCGATTTATATTATCCGGATATATCCGAGAATGGGTTCTAAATATTCCGATCCAACGGATAGTAATCTCTCGAATCCGAAAAAAAATATCCGAAACCGATTCCGAATCCGAAAATTATCCGAAAAAATTATCCGAATCCGATCCGAACACATCCGATCGGCTTGGTCGATCGAAATTATCGATCCGATTACACCTAATCGCCACTAGCTTTGAGCCAAGATCAAGACCAAAGAGCTGCTGAGTGGCAGAGTCCACAGTAGGCCCATCGGAAGACTCCTCGGACTCACTTGGAGGAATGTCCTCGCCTTGCTGGCGGCGATAAGCCCAGAACTCTCGACGATGCTCACGGATTTCCTGGTGAGTCTCTTTGACCTGAGTCGAGATGTCTTGGCATAGACAAAAGAGACACTTCAACATCCTCTTTATTGTGTCTCTGCTGGAGCTAGGAGAACCGGGAGGAGAAACTGGAGCTACAGCTGGAGCTAGTGGAGGAGCTGAGGAACTAGCTCGAGACTTCCGACCCCTGGACTGCTGACCAATAGGAGCACTCGGAGCTGCGGAGGCTGCGAAGTTGAAGGAGCTCGGATCTTGTAGGAGAGGTGCTCCACATCATTGACAAAATCAAGCCCCGAGACATGATCAATCAAAGCCATGATATAAGGAGCATACCCGCAGCTGCTGACGTTGCTCATGGCGTTATGGAGAATAGCTTCCCATAAGAAGTCCACCACATCAAAGCCGTGGGTGCGCTCTACCAGGTGATACAGCAGATTTCACCCATAGGAGTTGATGGACGAAGCGTCTCCCTCCTTAGGCCAGAGAGTGGTTCTGAGTAGCCGGTAGATAACCGATGGCACATTCTTCAGTCCCTTGATAGTGCCAACTTCAAAATGCTGAGATGAGTCATACAGGTCCTCTAGCTGATCTGGAGATAAGGCCTTCTTATCATGAAGCTTTGCATCTCCATCATTTGACCTCAGATGCAAAACACGAGCAAAAGTCCTCTTGGTGGCCACATACCAGATCTCATCTGACATCCACCAGATAGCATCTTGGGTCTTATCAAAGTAAAGAGTGGAGTAAAACTGCATAATAAGCTCATCGTTCCAGGGATAAAGAAAGCTCATGATATCCTTCACCTGGTGACGCTCGCAGATTTGGATGACTTCATCGAAGACTGGGTTGTGAAGATCCGACATATAAACCCAATCAATTCTTTTCATCTTCACAACTGAGTGTTCCAGGGGAAAGAGCACCGTCTAATAGAAGTCAGACTGAAATTTATTCCAAAAACGCTTGTCCACATATTCATCTTGATGGAAGTCAAGCGGATCCTTGTTCCTTTGCTCCACTATAGCTTTGCTCTTGCCTGACCCGGTTCTGTAGTCAATTGTACGCAGGCGGCTCATCTGACCTGGGTACCTCCAGACCGATCTGCCCTTCTGAAGAGGACCAATCACCACCCTAAGTTCCTGATGCTGCTTCTTCTTTTGTTCTCTAAGTCTTGCATGAATGTCGGCGGGATGCTCATCAGGGTCGCCTTGAGGAGTTGGGGCTTGAGGAGTTGGAGCAGTAACCAGTTGAATTGGCCCTGACTGACCTTCCTCACGGCGTGCCTTTGCCTCTTCGAAGAGGAACTTGTCGACGTTTGTTACCGACAATAATGAAAAGGGGGCTAGGCGCTGGATCCAAACTTGATGGTAGCACAAGACACCGGATGTATACAGGTTCGGGCTCTCGCGGTGGAGATAATACCCTAGTTCTGTGCTCTGGAATTATATGTGGCTAGCTATTGCTAATGAGATCATATTCTTAATGTTCCCCCGCCTCTCCCTTTATATAGCAGAGGAAGGGCGGTTTACAGAGAGGATCCTACTCGGATACGCAATAGAGATTGCAGCTCCTCTTTCTATCCGTATCGTAACGGTCTGGATTACAATCCCCTCCGTCCTATCTCGAGTCGGTTATTATCTCTAGGATTTCCTTAATGGGCGTGATGGGCACGCCTTTATTGTCTTCCTCAATTATCTGTCCGGCCCATCCGTAGCTGGCTGGGCCTCCTTAACTTGTTACACAGATACCTGGGTACATATATCCCACAGTAGCCCCCGAGTGCTTCGCAGTCGGATTGCTTTCTTCTACGTTTTCCCGACTGGTTTTACATGCCACCGAGTGCTTTGTTGTAGGCAAGTAGGCCGTGAAGGACTCGCTAGAGCTCCACATGTCGTCCTCCCGAGTGATTTCCAACCCAAATTCTTAGGTCGACGCATGACTCGTCGTAAGGGATATCTGGCTTTTACCGTAGTGGTACCTGCATGCCAAAGCACACAGCTATTGGCTTATCCTGAAGCGTACCTCCGAATTTAATGCTTTAAACTATCTTTATGATTCTGGTCTTGTTTCGAACAATATCCAGCATGCGACCTGACATGAGGCATATCATAAGAGGATGTTTATACTTGGAAAGTACCCAAATCACGTCCACGTCGGTCATTGGCTTTTTGGCCCATCATGGGGCGTACCGCTTTCCAAGCGAATCTCAGCCCAATTGTGTCTTTGTACAGTGATTTACTGTACCTGTCCACAGGCCCATCTTAGGACGTGCCCTAGGGCGATCCCAAGATATGCGGACGGTGCAGCATTTTCCCGCTCAAAGCGAAAGCTGGCGTCGCTTCCTTATAAACTTGAGCTTGAGTGCAACCGAAACGGTTTTTCGCACTGTGCCCAATTCATCTTCTTTTGTTCAGCGTCTCTCTCGCAAAGTCCGTCGCTAGGGTTTTGCATCCTTCGTCTCTTCAATCCAGCGCAATCGCAAGCAAATTTCGCCCGAAAAATGTCTTCTTCTCCTCCCCCAGTTGTTCCTCCCTCGACGTCGGCCAAGGATTGGGCCACTTCGGTGACTACGGACAACCGGCTGGAGGAATTGGTTAGCGCCGGCGTTTTTCCCCCATTGGTGGTACTCTCGCCCATCTGCTTGCATGATGAATCTTGCCCACCCTCGTGACTTGAAGAGGTAGTTGTTTTGAATCCTTCTTTTTGCGTGAATTTAGCCTTCCCATGCCCTTTCTTTTCGAGGTCTTCTCGAATTTTACGAATCGAGCTAACCCATCTCAACCCCAATTCCATTCTTCAAATCGCCATTTTTGTTCACCTCTGCGAAGCTTATCTGGGCATCAACCCACATTTCAGTCTCTTTCGCCATCTTTTTCTCCTCAAACCTTTCCCCAGCAAAAACTCCCCCAGGGCTGTGGGAGGTGCCGGATTTCAATTAAGAGATGGCCTGAAGAAGGCCTATTTCGCCATTCCTTTTAAAACCTCCAACAAAGGCTGGCATCAAGAGTGGTTCTACTGCTCCAACCCCAAGCCTCCTTTGCCTGCTTTTACTGGGGCGCCACCCAAACACTCCATTAACTAGTCCTCACTTCCCTCGGGTGTGGAATGGACCAAGTAGTAGATCTCATGGGGATGATTGCTGATCTTAAGCAAGACGGGCTCACCAGAGTGGCCATCGTACTAAGTTTTGGCTCCCGCCGAGTTCAGCCCCTCAAGGAGCGAGTCCACCTTGGGTATGACCATGAGGGACCTGACGACCCCACTCGGGAAGTCCCCGAGCCGATATCAAGGAAGGCTCTGCTCAGCCGCGTGGCCGACTTCTTTGCTTCGGGCGTCCCAATTAACAACGACGGTTGCCCGAAATCCTTCAAGAAGTCGAACCCACGACCTTCGGTAAGATGTCTTCTTATTCTCCTGGATTGATCCTCCTGTTTCTCGCTTGACTATGTCTGAGTGTGCCTCTTGTTTATATCTGCAGGGACGTGACGCTTTCTTTCCCAAAGCACCGCTGCCCGAATTCCCCGTGCATAAGAGTGCTAAACGGAAGCGCCCTACTCGCGCTACGCCCCCTTCTCCAAGTGCCAAGAAGAGCAAGGTGAACGAAGCTGAAGATCCCTTGGGAAAGGGGAAACGCCCGACCGTCCATGCATCCAAGGAAGATAGAAGGAAAGCTGCGGCGAATGTACACCCGACCGGTGCCCCGAAGGTTCGAGACCCCGCAGTCGTGCGCCCTTTATCACCCTCGTCGTCTTCAAGTCACTCCGTGACTCCTGTGCGCCCCGAGCCCCCGGCTCGGTACTCGGTCAACAGTGCGCCACCACCTCCGCGCCCAAGCAAAGACCCCTCGACCCCTACTCTGGGCACGCAGACCAAATCTTCCGCCAGTGGTGCTCCTACCCGGAAGAACTCGTCGTTTAGAGTAACAAGATCCGGCAGGTGAGTTTCCTTGTCTACTCTTCGGCGCTTCTCTGCGCCCTGTGCTAACTGGCTCTTCTTTCAGAGGGCCCTCAAACCGCAGTTCCTAAGAACACGCGCCTCAAAGCCCTGAAGGAAGTCGCCAAGACGCCTTGAACGTTCGCGCTGACCATACCGCAGCATGAGCCCGCCGTCTCCGATGTGGCCAGGGAGCAATCGGCGACGATTACTTCAGCTGCTTCGGCTGATGTTGATCAAAACCAGTCGATCCACGACGGCCGACTCCTTGAGCCGAGCAAACCAATCAGCCTCTGAGCCTCACGATTCTCCACGAAAGAGCGTCCTCAGTCTCCTCATCATTCGGCATCGACGGAGGAACTCCTTCCACTTCCCCATCCTCCCTCTCCGCTACGAATTGCTTTCTTTGATAAGCACGATCAGGGGAGGAAATTTGAGGAAGGGGACGAGGATGAAGAGTGGAAAACATTTCGTGACGCCGCTTTCACCTGCTATCGCCTTGGTGGTGTGAGTTGCTTGTGCTGAGGCGTCGCTCAATATCTTCTTTCTTCTTATCATGTATGATGCGTGATGTGTCGCCTTTGTCTTTGTCCTCATCTCCAGTGCCTGGCAAAACGTTCTTGAGATCGGAATGCCCTTATCAAGAGCGATTATAAGGACGGGATGAGGAAGAAGTATGAAGACGAAATCGGCGTGTCGCGTCGACTTCAAGAAGAGCTCAACCAGGCCCAAGTTCAAGGCCGGGAAGAACTGGAGAGACTTCGGGCCCGGATCTCTGAGTCCGAGGCGGAAAGGTTTAATCTTGCGTCCTCTCTTGATGGTAATTCTTCTGTCCGACTGCTTCGCTTCGCGTTTTGGCTTCTAATTTCTCGGCTCCACCTTGCCTTGTCTTGATCTCTGTCTTTTGTTGCTGCAGGTCTTCGGGTGAAACTCAGCTCCTCCCTTGAGCAGTTTGAGAAACTAAAGAAATCTGAAGAGGAAGCTAAAGCTGAGGGGGAAAAACTAAAGAAAGAGCTGGAAGGTTTGCCCCTGACTCGTTCTTTATTTCCCTTTTGTACTTTGGCGGTGATCTTGAGTTAATCCGACCGGTAATGCAAAGGCAGAGTCAACTCATGAGCCCAGTGTGCGTGCTTGACGAGAAAATCAAGTCCACTGAGCTGCGGATTGATAAAATTCAGGAGGGCTCTGAAAAACTGCTGAGGATGCTGAGCCCTGACGAGGCCGGGCCCAGCGCGGTCCCATATGACGCCGATGCCACGATCCGACGGCTATCAGAAGGGCCTGAGAGGCTGGTGGCCTGCTTGAAGGACGTGGCTACCACAAGCGCCTGCCAGGCGTTGGCCATCACGAAATCCCTGTACCCCCGAATAGAACTTGGAGCGATCAGGGAGGGCTTCGCCTGCACCGTTGATGATGACCAAGTGTTCGCCCTTGTTGAAGAGGTTAGAGACACTGCCTCTGCTTTAGTCGAGAACCTTGATTTGGGTGTCGCCTGAACATTGTATTCTGAGGTCTGGACTGTGCTTGCTCTTCTCGCTTGTTTTGGAGGAACGCCTGGTTTATTCATGCCGTGTCCTATTTTTTGACTGTTTCGGTTTTTTGACCTTCGGCCCATCGTGGGGCTTACTGCGCCCAAAAAACCAAATCCGGCCCACCTCAATGCCCCTATTCGTATTGCCTCCATCGTGCGTGCCGCCTGGCCCATATTGACCCTTGCGTCGGGCCATGCCCCGTACACACAGAAGGCGAAGCGTTTCCCGCTTGAGCCAGAAGCTGGCGTCACCCCTTTATAAGGATGAGTCTTGCCTCGAGCGTAGCGGGCTGCAGGCGCACTACCACAATTCCGCGGTCTCTTCTTCTTCTTCAAGCGCTCCTTCATCTGCTATTCTGAAGCTTGCGTACATACTCTTTGGTCACCGTAAACTCTTCATTTTGTTTTTCCTTCTTGCCACTCCATCTTCTGCCTTTCGTTTGTGAGGGCGTCACCGCTGCTTGAGCGATCGCCCCTTTCTGAGCTTGACCCTCGTTTTTGCTTTTTGTCAAGGTCTTCATGGCTTCTTCCCCAGAGCCCCTTTCGTCTGACGACGAGGAGATGGTGTTTGATTTTGAAGATGAGAATCCTCCACCTCTCGTCGAAGAAGAAGACGATCTTGCTGAGGAATGGGCCTTGTTTGATCTTGCGATGGCCGAGCTCGCGGAGATGGAAGCCGTGGCCCGAGACACCGCCGCCATCGACGCCCTGATCGAGGCCGTTCCGAAGCTCATAAGGGCCCGAGAACCCCTTATCGAAGCCGTAGGGCGCCTGCGCCGGGCGCAGTAGCGATAGTTTTTCTCTTTCGCAAAAACGATGGCGCGATGTTTTGGCGCATATGAACTTCTAGCGCTTGGGACAATATTATTTTGTGTAATATGATCTTAATAGTATTTGCTCCTTCCTCCCTTCTGATCCTTCTACCTCCCCGAGTGCTCTCCTCCGTTCCTTATGTTCAAGCTCCTGGCCGATGGTCCAAATTTCCGAGCATTAAGCGAGTTGGCGCTTCGCCTTTTCCTTCTTGCATGCTTTTTATTGGGTAGCTAAATTTGCCGTTTCATAGGCGGGGTTTCTGTCCTCGAAATGGAGCACTCGGACTTAATTGTGATCATTGGAGAAAAAAAACGATGTATGATTTATAAGCGGGATTGCGCGTGTGTAACACTATTAGGTGTAGCCCCGGACTTACTGCTTAATTGAGCATCAATTAAGTAGCAAGTCAATGATTTAGGAAAATTTTCCACAAATAGCATATAAAAATCGATAAATGGCCTAGAAGAGTTGCACATGTGCAACACTATTAGGTGTAGCCCCCGACTTACTGCTTAATTGAGTATCAATTGAGTAGCAAGTCAATGAGAAGAATTTGTATTCATGAATAATTATTAATAATGTACAAAACTTTAAGAGTAAAAGCGACGTAGCTGCTCTATGTTCCATGAGTTTTTGATGATAACACCGTCTTCCTGTTTAAACCTGTAAGCCCCGGGCCGCGTCACTTCGTCGACGATGTAGGGGCCTTCCCAACTTGGAGAGAGCTTATGCTCGTGCTTCTGATTTTTTATCAAGACTAGATCGCTTTTAGAGAACGCACGGCCCCGTACATTTCGATCGTGGTAGCGGCGCAGGCCTTGGAGGTATTTGGCCGACTGGATCGCTGCAAGCTCCCTAGCTTCTTCCAGCCGTTCGATGTCTTCTGTTCTGCTCTCTTCCGACTCGGTCTCTTTATAATTCGAACCGGGGATCCGAAAGTCGATTAAATTAGGCGGGACCGCTTCGAGCCAGATACTAGGAAAAAAGGTGATTGCCGATGGCCGTACTAGGGGTGGTTCTCAATCCCAGTCTGAGGGGCAATTCTTTTACCCATCGAGTAACATACGACTTAAGGCGATTGAAAATCCTTGCTTTTAATCCCTGCAACACCATGCCGTTCGCCCGCTCCACCTAACCGTTGCTTTTTGGATGAGCCACGGACGCGAAGCATATTTTGATACCCAGCTCACAGCACCAGTCTTGAAATTCGTCACCCTGGAATTGAGTTCCATTATCCGTGATGATTCTGTTCGGCACGCCAAACCTTACCACGATTTCCTGAAAGAATTCCTTGGCCTTTGCCGCCATTATTGTGGCTACGGGTTTTGCCTCGATCCACTTGGTGAACTTGTCAATGGCTACGAAGAGATAGGTGAAACTGCCTTGAGCCTTTTTTAATGGGCCGACCATGTCGAGCCCCCAGACTGCGAATGGCCAAGTGATCGAATAGTTTGCAACTCTGTCTGCAACGTGAATCATGTCAGACAAAAAAGCGGCATCCTTCACAAGTTCGGACGATGTCTTCGCGTCGAACCACAGTGATCGGCGGAAGAATCCTTGTCGGTATGCCTTGCCTACGAGTGCTTGACGCGCATGATGCCCACAAATTCTGAATGAATTTCCACGAGGAGGTTTTTCCTTCTTGCTCGATATGCACCCTTAGGACCGGGCGCTTTTTGGAAGAGTTCCTCGCCTACCACTGCATAGTTCTTGCATCGTCGTGTGATACGCTCTGCTTCTGCGCGATCTTCGAGGAGCTCGTCCCTTAATAAGTAGTTTAGGAAAGGAGTTATCGGCCGGTGATGACCAAGACTTCTTCTTGACGAGTGCTTCTTGTAATTTGTTTGGCTTCTGCTGTTGGCTTATTGAAGGTTTGTGGAGCTCTTGACAAACCGCCAGGTGATCTGTTGCCGTGGAGCCTAATCTGGCCGGTTAAATCTGCTTGCCGTTATCGCGGCGAAATCGTGAATGAGTTCGAGCCCGTCGAACTTGTCTTTGAGCTTTCTTACTTCTTGGCAATATGCAGCTATGTTGTCCTCGGCCTTACGACCAATCTTCGAACTTGGTTGATCACCAGCATGGAGTCTCCTCGAATAGTTAATCGCCGAACGCCAAGGGATATTGCGATGCGAAGTCCGTGGATGAGTGCTTCGTACTCGGCTGCATTGTTTGACGCCGGAAAGTGGAGTTGGAGGACATATTTTAATCGCTCGCCGGTTGGTGAGATAAGCACCACACCGCTCTCGCGCGTGAGCATGAGGGAGCCGTCAAATACATTGTCGATACTCAAGTTCTTCGGTTGTCGTTGGGGTTTGTAATTCTGTCCACTCGGCGGTGAAGTCGGCAAGCACTTGAGATTTTATCGCCGTTCGTGGCCTGAAGGAGATTTCAAAAGCCCCAAGCTCGACTACCCACTTTGCAATCCTCCCGGTGGCTTCCGGTTGTGGAGTATGTCTCAAGCGGAAATGTGGTAATCACCAAAATTGAGTGATCTTGAAAGTAATGCTTGAGTTTGCGAGGTAAATAACTGCGGCTATAGCAATTTTGCACTGCGGATATCGCACCTTGGACTCCCCTAGCACCTCGCTGATGAAGTAAACCGGTCGCTGGACCTTCTGGAGGTGCCCTTCTTCTTTCTGCTACACCACGATTGCCGCGTTGACTACGTGAGTCGTCGCGGCAATGTAAAGCAAAAGGGGCTCTTCAGGCATTGGTGGGACCAACACTAGTGGCGATGATAAGAACGTCTTGAGTTCTTCGAAAGCCTGTTGCACCTCGGTGGTCCATTGAAAATTACCCTGCTTCTTCAGAAGTTTGAAAAAGGGTGTTCCCCGCGAGCCCAAGCGGGAAATGAATCTGCCGAGTGCCACCATACAGCCTGTGAGTTTCTGGACATCTTTACGGCTGGCGGAGGCTTCATCTTTAAGATAGCGTTGATTTTCTCGGGTTTGCTTGATGCCTCGTTGTGACACGATGAATCCGAGTAGTTTTCTGAGGGACCCCAAAGACATATTTTTCGGGTTAAGCTTCATTTTGTAAGCCCTTAGACTTTCAAACGTCTCGGCCAAATCTGATATGAGGTCTTCCTTCGTGCGAGATTTGACGACGACGTCATCGACATATGCCTCCACGTTGCGTCCGATTTGGTTATGAAAGCACCGCTGTATCGCGCGCTGATAGGTAGCACTAGCGTTTTTCAAACCGAACGGCATTATGACATAGCAAAATACCCCAAACGGAGTGATGAACGAAGTCTTGATGCAGTCTTCTTCTTTTAGCCTGATTTGGTGATATCCTGAATAGGCGTCCAAGAAGCTAAGGAGCTCACAGCCTGCCGTTGAATCTACAACTTGATCAATGCGGGGCAAACCGAAAGGATCTTTCGGGCATGCCTTGTTGAGATCGGTATAGTCAACGCACATGCGCCGATTTTATTCTTTTTTGCGACGAGAGCTGGGTTAGCTAGCTTGATCGAGATGATACACTTCTTTTATAAATCCTACTGCTAAGAGCTTGGTGATTTCTTCCCTAATGGCTTCTTTTCGGTCTTGAGCAAATCGCCGGAGCCGCTGATTGATGGGCTTCGCCTTTTCGTCCACATTGAGAGAATGCTCGATCACCTCCCTAGGGACACCGGGCATATCAGAAGGTTTCCATGCAAAAATATCCCGATTTGCCCGAAGAAAGGTGATGAGCGCGTCTTCCTATTTGGGACTGAGTCCTGTTCCCACCAAAGCCGTTTGGGTCGGGTTGGAAGGGTCGAGGATTACCTTCTTGGTCCCCTCATCCGCTTCATCTGGTCTTGGCTTGCTTCTTGGCGGCACCTCTCCTTCATCTTCGGACGGCGGCTCACGGATCTCTTCTTTAATAAACCGGCCTCTTGAGTTTCGCCATCTCGCGACTTTCTCTTCGTCATAAACGAGCATCGCTGGCGTCATGCCAGGACGGAGATGATGCCTTCGGCCCTAGCATCTTCAAGACAAGATAAGTGTAGTGGGCACGACCATGAACTCCGCCAATCTGGCCTTCCCAAGATAGCATGATAGGCGATCGGAAGTCGGCCACTTGAAATTGAGATATTACATTGGTAGTTTTCTCCGGTCCCGAACGTGACCGTGAGTGATTTACCCAAGGGGAACCGAGGAGGTCCTGGAATCACTCCATGAAGCGATGATGAACCCGTTTAGCTCGGCGAGGATCTTCATGTCGTCAAAGGTTTTGGAGAAGAGGGCGTTGAGTCCACTCCCGTCCTGACACCCTCTTGAGTTTGGCGCTGCGAATGACGGGATCTAGAACAAGAGGGTATCTACCTGGATATGGGATATGATCCGGGTGGTCTGAGCGGTCAAAGGCGATTGGAACCTCAGACCACCCGAGGTATTGAGTTCTTGGCATGATCTGCGTTGATGTCCCGGCGGTAAGCTTTGCTTTCGCTTAGATTCATAAGCAAATGAGCCCCAAATATGTAGTTGAGCTCGCGTTCCGTCTTCTGGTACTCGCCTTCATCATCTTCAGGAGGATCTTGCCTTTTCTTTTCTTCATCCCTTAGTTCGCCCTTGGCTGACCATTTTCTGGACTCCTTGGCGAACCTTCTCAGGGTGAAACATTCTTTGGTAGCGTGCTTCCCCTTGGGATGGAATGGGCAAGTTGCCTCCATCACTGTATCATAATCATCTATGCGCTGCGCGCGATGTCGGCCTTGCTCGGTCACAGCCACGGTTTCTTCATGTCTCCGCTTCCTGTCACGCTGCCTGGAAGGCTCGGCGTGATCTTTTTTATCTTTATACCGCGGGTGATCATCTTGTCGCTCGGCCAAAGCATCTGAAGCCGTTGCATACCGATCCGCTAACTCGAACATCTCCCTCACCGTGGTTGGCGGCTTTCCGGACATCTTCTTGATTAAGTCGGGATCATTGACGCCCTTCTGGAATGCTGCGATTACTGCTGCTTCTGAAATATCTCGAATTGTGTTCTTCTTTTGCATGAAGCGTCGGATAAATTCTCGTAGTGTCTCGCTCCTTTTCTAGCGAAGCTGGTACAAGTCCCATTGTGTCCCGGGTCGCTTGTAAGTACCCTGAAAGTTGGTGATGAATTGCTCGCAAAGATCTCCCCAGGAATCTATAGAATTCGCTGGAAGTCCAGTGAGCCATGCTTGAAATTTGGGCGTAAGCATGATTGTAAATAATTAGCCATTACATTCTGATTGCCACCCGTCGCCATGATTTTTAGAGAATAAACTTGTAACCAGGCCTCTGGATCTCTTTCTCCATCAAACTTGGTGATGCCTTTTGGGTTAAAACCTTCCGGCCAGACCACTCGGCGAAGTCGGGATGAGAAAGCTCGGATGCCCTCAATAGGCCGACGCTTCGTCGTCGTGGGGAACGTTGAGGGGGTGATCCGACCCGGCGGTCTTCACCATCTCCTCTGCCACGGTGGTGATGACTTCTGCAATCATCTCGATCGTCGTGGCGGATGCCAAAACGCTCGTAATCATCTTTTCGCCTGCGACGTTCTTCATCTTCTCGATCCCGCCGACGGGCATTCAGGTCTATTCGGAGATCTCGGCTAATACTTTGCCGGGCGTCTCCTCCTCGTAGAAGTTCACGCCTGGCCCGACTGCGAGCAGTATTGCTGCTGGCCGCCTGCGAGTTGACTATGCGAGTGCGGGAATCTCCTCTTCCCTCTGGCTCCTCTCGATGTTCTTTGGATGGTGCGCCGTCACCATGGCTTTATGCTTGGGCTATGATCGGCCAATTGGACTATCGAACCAAGTTGGTCCCAATGTATCGAGGCGTCTTGGAAGCGGCGATGTTCTGTTGAGGAGTGTGGAAAACAGACACTGGTTCCCCATTTTTGTCTGCAAAATTTCTTCATTGACATTGCGGCCTCTGTTCTGGAGAGATCTTGTGCGACCTTCTTGGCGAAGACACTCTTCTTCCGCTGCGTTAGCAGCGTCCTTCTGTTGTTGGGAGTCAGTTCGCAGATCTTCGATTACGAAAATCCCGCGAAAACCCTGAAAACTCTCTGCCTTGCCTTCTGAATCAAAAGAACGAGGGGATAGACAAAACTGGTCTTCAGATCTGAGTGGTTCTTTGGCCATTCGACATCCATCCTCGGCGAAAGGCGAAATACTTACTGATTGGACTGGTCGAATTAGTCCGAAGGGAGAGCTGGCCAAAATTGTCGGCGACGAAATCCGAGCTTCCAAAGCGAAATGCAGGGAGGGTGCGAAGGTGACCATGCCCTTGAGGATCGCCATCAAGCTTCTGTGATTGATCAGCCATAAGCAGCCCTACTGGCGCGCAACTAATCGACGTTTATTAAAACAATAATGAAAAGGGGCTAGGCGCTGGATCCAAACTTGATGGTAGCACAAGACAGGATGTATCTGAGTTCGGGCTCTCATGATGGAGATAATACCCTAGTCTGTGCTCTGGAATTATATGTGGCTAGCTATTGCTAATGAGATCATGTTCTTAATGTTCCCCGCCTCTCCTTTATATAGCGAGAGGAAGGGCGGTTCTGAGAGAGGATCCTACTCGGATATGCAATAGAGATTGTAGCTCCTCTTTCTATCCGTATCGTAACGGTCTGGATTACAATCCCCTCCGTCCTATCTCGAGTCAGTTATTATCTCTAGGATTTCCTTAATGGGCGTGACTGGGCACGCCCTTATTGTCTTCCTCAATTATCTATCCGGCCCATCCGTAGCTGGCTGGGCCTCCTTAACTTGTTACTCAGATACCTGGGTACATATATCCCACAGAACCCGACACAGAGGAGGAGACGGGAACATCGTCACCGGATGGGCGCTTGCCGTGCGAACCACCCTAGGAAGATGCCATCTGAGTAGAACCAATGAATGGAGTGAAAAAGGGTTCGCAAGGAAGTATGGATCTCAATTTAAATTATGGGGCTGAGGGGTACAACCCGGATACTTGAGGTGTTTGATCCGGAGTGTCTGGATAATTCGGATACTCCGGATAAAACATTCGGATAGTCCGGGTAGTTCAGATTCAACCCTAAAAACCTAAATTGCAAACCTACTCAAATCACAATGAGCCTATTCTAGGGAATGATCTAGAGGGTGAATGGACTCTACCAATACAACCTATTTCAAGGCATCTCCAAGACCAAAGAGATTGGGAAAAGAAAAATGACTCACCGCGAAAAAAGAGAAGCAACGAGGAGGATCACAAGCGGAGAAGCCTTCCCCAATCTCGGAGAGCAATCCGGATACTTCGGAAGGTGAGGAGCACGCCGGAGACGAGGAGGGAACCGAGGGCGATCGCTGGGGCGACAATTTGAGGGAGAGTGCGGTTGAGAAAAAAGAAAGTAGAGAGAAAAAGGGGTCCTCTGCAAGGATTTTAAAGGAGACAGCCGCCTCAACCCGGATACTCCGGACTATCCGGAGAGTCCGGATAAAAACCCCAGAATGTCCGGGTTGACACCTTCGGGCAACAACAAGGGAATAGCAAATGATGATTTTGATTAGGGCTTGCAGAAAAGGGAGAGAGGTTCTCGATGCTCTATATACTTTGTGACTAGCGAACAACCAAGCAGGCAAGCTATAGTCACAGAGTAAGGAGGCTAGATCCGAAGATCAAAGATTTCAAATAACACGGAAAGTTCAAACAAAAAAACTCAACTAAGCTTTTCAAAAACGTTTTGCAATCACCAATCAATTGCGTGCACATTTCAAGCCAAATTACGAGAGTCTAGGATATTTAGCCCACTCCTCAAATCACAAAATCTCTTTTCATCAAGGGGCTTGGTGAAAATATCGGCAAATTGATCATTTGTGCTCACATGTTGAATATCAATATCGCCTTTAGTGGAATGATCTCTTAAAAAATGGTGGCGAATATCAATATGTTTTGTACGGGAATGTTGGACGGGATTGTTGGCAATTTTTATGGCGCTCTCATTATCACACAAAAGTGGGACATGGTTATAGGTTAGGCCATAATCATTTAGGGTTTGTCTCATCCAAAGCAACTGGGCACAACAACTCCCGGCCGCTATATACTCGGCTTCGGCTGTGGATAGGGCTACAAATTTTGTTTCTTGGAGGACCAAGTGACAAGAGATCTTCCTAAAAATTGACAAGTCCCCGAAATACTTTTCCTATCCACTTTACATCCGGCATAATCCGCATCGGAATAACCAACTAATTCAAGTGATGAACCTTTTGGATACCAAAGCCCAAAATGAGGAGTGTGCACTAAATATCTCAAGATTCTTTTCACGGCCACCATGTGGCACTCTTTAGGAGCGGCTTGAAATCGTGCACATATGCACACACTAAGCATGATATCGGGCCTAGATTCACAAAGGTAGAGAAGAGAACCGATCATAGAACGATATACCTTTTGGACGACCGGTTTACCTTCTTTGTCGAGGTCTAGATGTTCGTTGGCTTGCATGGGCGTCTTGATTGGCTTGGCATTCTCCATGCTGAATTTTTTCAGCATGTCCTTGATATACTTAGTCTGGCATATGAAGGTTTCTTCCTTGAGTTGTTTGACTTGACGAGGAAAAACTTCAATTCGCCCATCATGGACATTTCGAATCTTTTAGTCATGATCTTGCTAAACTTATTACACAATTGTTCATTAGTAGAACCAAATATAATGTCATTGACATATATTTGGCAAACACATAATTAGTATTTGACCAAGTATGGTGTTGGATATAGACGCATGTGATTTCATAGCATGCCCGCGTGTGGCCGCTGCAAGGAAAGGTTAAGCAAAGTAATACGGGAATTGCTAAATGGCACTTAAGTTTGTGAGCATTTTTTTTGTTTATTAGATATTAGTTTTCTTTGTTTGAGTGGATTTTTTTGTCTATTAGATATTGTTTTGTGATCTAAGTTGTACTTTAGTATTTTAACTTTGTGTTCTACGTTTTTGTTTGTTTTGTTTCACTTTTTTTTACAATTTGTCACATTATTTTTTACATAATTTAATTTATATAAAAGTGGTATATAATTGATGTAAAAGAAGGCCATGAAGAAAAGAATAATTATCTTTTTTATAAATTGTCACATCATTTTTTTTGCATAAAACTAGTGTATAATTGATGTAAAAAGGCCATGCAAAAAAGAATAGTGTTCAAATAGGAGAAGATGAGGCAAATTAATTTTAAAAAATTGAGTGTTTCTTGATAAAATAGTATTCAAATAGGAGAAGATGAGGCAAATTAATTTTATCCACTGAATCTAGATTTGAAGGCTCAAAATTTGAATACTATTAAATAAGAAAACACTTATATTCTCCGTAGACACCCAAGTAATATTACATTATGTGCAACAACAGTCACGTCAAGCAGATCGCCGAATTGGACGCCTTGTTTAATTTAGTGTCTGCGCTCATAGATAAATAAAGACAATAAAGGGGTTGTGGTGATATATCCAAAATCTCAACAAAGGAATAAAGCCGTGTCGGTTTGACTTAATTCTAATTTGGCAGTCGTGCAGCTAGTCAGCTACCTCAAGATAAAATATGATAATGTGATATGCGCAATCTTCAGAATGTAATCTAGAAGACCTGACCACTTGCGTAGTTGCGTCTGCATTGTTGTTTTTGACATTTTTGTTCGTAGACGAGATTTTCGCCGCATTTCAGCGTGAACAATCGAAGCAACGACGACGTCTGGGTCAGTTAATCACTCGATCTCTGTGTTATGGTACATGTACTGATGTACGGGCTCTACATACCTTGAAGGAAGCATGATTGAGTCAATTATGCAGTACGTACCTTTGTCATATGAACTATGAAGGCGTTTTATCTCGTCGCCGAAATCAGTCAATAACTCGAATTCTTCGTATAAAATGACAGTAACGCAGCATCCAAATGCCTTTGGCTATCTATGTACTACAGGGAGGTGGTTCCCAAGTGCTCGTAATAAACTAATAATATACCTTCTGCGAGCTTCCATCACAACGTAGTCACGCTGGCGCAGGCGCACACTTATTGCAGACTGACCTCTCAATTATGACTCGGATAGTCGGATTACGTTCAAACAGTCAAACTCTGACAATGGACAAGTTGAGCCCGTCATAAATTGCAGTTAATCAAAGAAGAAAATCGTATACACCGAAGTAAAACTTGTGTCCGGGACTGAATTTGGTTGATACCACACTCCGACACTCGCATCACAAGTCAAATCGACCACCAACCTCACTTGAAAAGCCGAAGTTGGCTTACCATTCAAAGTCCAGTTTCCACGCCATGGCCACTGTTGTGGCCTTGTGTCATCCGTGGCTGGGTTTTGGGTGGTGATTTGGGCCTGTTGTTGCGGCGTGCAGGGACTTGGACATTTTGTGGGCCGTGTGACCTATCCTCACTTTCAATTGATTGCATCTTCATCAAGCCCTGTTTAGATTTTTTTTATTTAATACTTATTTTAAATATTTTTTCAAAAATAATCAATGAAAACAAAATATTATGAAAATAGGCCCCCGTCGTCCGGATATTAGGCGATCGCCCCATATTGGGGCGATAGGGACCTGATTGTAAAAAACGCCGTAAAAAATGCCTCATATTACGAAACATGTATGGTAATAATCATACGGAGTTTTTTACAATCAGGTCCCTATCGTTCGAATATAGGGCGATCGCCTCATATTCGGGTGACGAGGGCCTATTTTCGTAATATTTTTCTGTTGATTATTTTTGAAAAAAATTTAAAATAAATATTAAATAAAAAGAAATTCCCCTGTTTATAGCGTTAAGCTCATCTTTAAATTGCGTACGGACCAGCGCCCCCCACCAAAAAAAAAAGTGGGCTCGACTCATTGCTGGTGTCTCCAATTAGCACCTTTGTAGCTGACAAATACGCACTCCAATACTACATGACTAAGATGTTTCAGAAACTGCAATGATCTGTATGGAGCAGCAAATACGGGCATCTATTTCACTCTGACCAATGGAAAGCATGTAATTATAGAGATCGAAGTAACCACATAGCCCACTACGTCAGAAAACGACTAGTAAGTGGTAACCAGACCGAGATATAATATTCTATTATCTAAAGGAAGTGGTAACTAGATATTTATGGTACGAAAAATGGAGCACATAATTGTAGGTTCCAAGCAAACGAAGAGAAAAATAGGGAGAACACAAAGAAGACCATCATCGACAGGCAGAAGCAGCAGCAAGCATGCACAACTAGGGGTGCAAACGGAGCGGATAATTCCCGACCGACCGAAGACTGAATTCGTTTAAAATCCGATTCGAATCCGAAAAAATGATATCCGGTTATATCCGGTTATAACCGGATTCGATCCGGATTCGAATCTGCCTATCCGAAAAAAATATGGGGTAAGATATGGGAAGAGAAGTATCCGATCCGTATCCGATCCATACCCGCATATCCGAGATATCCGAAAAATATCAGTGTAAACGAGTGCAATAGATATCCGATAACAGATCCGATAAACATAAACATTCTACATCATATAAGTTCATATGTTGATTGGAATTATACTTGGCTGCATATTATTCTTATATAGGGAAGGCAACTATTATTGAATTTGAAACACTTATATGTCTCCAAGGTTCTAGTAAAGTTTTGTGTATTTAATATCGCGACATATATGGTTTCGCTTTCACGCATTATCCGACTAACTATTAAGAATCGAGACTAACCGTATCCGGAACGATCTGTATTAAGCTCCGTATTAGCGACCGAAGTAATCCGTATTAAATATTGAATCCGGCCTTTGTCAATATCCGATTCTATATCTAAGAAAAATTTAGAATAGGATATGGAATGAGTGAAATCCGTCCGTATCCGATCCGTTTGCACCCCTATGCACAACAGAGCCGGCAAGATCTCGTGGAAGAATCAATGAATTCTAAACATGACTAAGGCTGTCAAATCGCTTTATTAGGATAAGAGTACCTTCAATTAGTGGAAGAGGGTGCAAAAGTTCCTTGTCGGGCAATTGATCCGAAGCTTTTAGGTAAATGATCGAGCAATTTTGTGCTAGATTGCCAGTAGCATCAGTCCTTTTATCACTACTTATTGATGATAATCACAGAGTGCATAAAACCCCGCAGATCATCAGTTTAGTACTACTCCAAAACTTCCATTAATTTAGGACCCGTAGCGCAAAACCAAAATGAACATACACGGGCACAGTCTTCCTCACATTTGGGTTGCTTCAGGCTGTAAAACATGATCAAATGTGGTCATCATGGCTACAAAATACAAATCGCTATACAAAACATTAACTACAATATTAACGAAATGCCTCAGAAAAACCAATGTAACAGGAACATCTACTCAAACGACAGATTTGTAGTACCAGCAGATAATAAGTGCAGAGAGAGAACAGAGAAGCCTACTTTCTATGTCACGAGCAAGGATTCAAACTTCGATTTTAGATAAAATCTCACCTGAGACCGAAATCCAAAATCTCGGTATTTCGGGACAAATCTTGGCTGAAATTCAAAAACCAAAATTCAAATCAGGTCCGTTTGCAATCGAAAAAAACCCAAAAATTGGCCAAAAATCCGAAATTTTGGCGAATTTCAACTAAAGAAAAAATAGTTCAAACGATGTCAAATAATTTTGAATTTTTTTTGAGGTTCCTATCATATAAGTAATGTTCCTATAAAAATTTCAAATGATTATCAAGTCTGAGAAATTTTTAAAATTTTGAATATTGCTACTATTTCGAGAAAACACTGATCGGCAAGTTTGATCTGAATAAAACATAGTACAAACCACATTAGAAAATTTTGAAATTTTTAGTGCATGGTTATGATGCATCATTAATATTCTCATAAAACTTTTAGATGATGATCAAGTTTTATGAATTTTTTTAAATTTGGACAACGCAACTGAAGGCTGACCAACAAATTTCAACCAAATGAAAAATGGTTCAAACCATGCTAGAAAATTTACAAATTTTTATAGATAGTCTTACTGCATCATTAATGTTACCATAAAATTTTAAAATGATTATCAAACTTAAAAAAATTATAAAATTCCGATACTGTTACTACCTCGTTTATGCTAATTTTGTTTTTTATTTTTGAAAGATAACAAATGAAGTTAAAATATTTTATAAAATTTCCTGTTTGATCCTAGACTTCTTAAGATAATACCATAAATTTTTCATACCATTACAAAGCATCTTCAATTTTATAAAATTCTAACAGTGTTTCTCCCAAAATTTTAAAATATCTAAAAAAATAATGTTTTGCGAGAGATTATCATCAAAGATCACTTTATTACGAGTTATTGATGTAATTGAAGTCAAATCCAGCCATAAAAAGGAAAATCTGAATTTTTTCATGAAATTTTCACCCGGTTTGGGAAAAATTTAGTCGAAATTCAATTTTTTTAATTTTTTTCAACAGGTAATTTAGACCTCGTGGGGCTCAAAATCTGAGATTTTTGGCAAAATTCAACGAAATCTTAATCCTTAGTCACGAGGACTCTAGAGTCTTGTCATTTCTTAAGGTCGTCATGTCTCGAATGCTCACCATGACGCTCGAGGAAATTCTACACGCAATCTGATTGCCATGAAAGAATATGGCAGACTCGATACCAATACCACAGAGGGTGCACGTCTGGTTTACAATCCACTGATCAAATGAAAAACTTGTCAGAAAACAAAAGTCCTTTGCAGCAGTCATAGGGGCATGCCCTCCTCTCCTCTGCAGATTCTGTAACAACCAATAATAATTATTGAGATCAAACAACAGGTGTACATTTTACAGTAAGGCAACCTCCTGCTCCTTTATTGAGTACTACTAGAAAGTGTTGGATTATTTAGGTCAAGCCTATTTAATTGAGACAAATAATTTCTAGAAAATCTCAAAAGCCCATCTCATAAGGAGGCATGTACACTAATAATAGTACCATATTGCTAGCCTAAAGTGGTGAACACTAGTTTATATAGTGGAGTGTGATCCACCATATTAGAATCATGTGGGAGAGAGGGAGGAAAATACGCGCGCGCGCTCGCTTCGCCGGACGGAGGGCACGGGCGTACGGCACCTGCGTGAATGGTCCGATGACGCAGCCTCTTTTTGCAGTTTATTCTTTTGCTACTCGGATTGTCACGGTTGCAATATGAGATAAAGACTCCGTAACAGACTCCGATCGTAGCACGTCTTCGAGTCACGTTCTGTCACGACTATCCCTATATATACTGCGCCCTGCCACCCGTGTAGAAGAATACACAGAACGCCTTGAGTTAGGGTTTTGCCACCTCTCGCTTCTGCGCCGCCATCGTAGCCTTCTCCATCCCGAGCGCCGACGTGCATCTGCGATCGGCAGAGCAGGTCTCCGGAACCCTTCGTCTTCAAGATCCTGCACCGGGAGAGGGCGAATAAGGTTTTTGGGAAGCGCTCTGCGTGGCTGCTCAAGATCTTCACCACGGCTCGTCTTCCTGTTTCTGCTGCTGGACGTTGTCGCCAGCGGCTCCTGCAACACGCCATCATCAACGTCGTCCACGTCAACACCGCAACTGCACCAGCTACGTCGTCTGCATGTTCTTACGCTTTCGATCGTTCGATCATTCTAATTTCGTGGTTAATTATGTCTATCAAGATGATCATGATGTTCGTACTGTCTAGTGTGTTAGAGAGATGCATGCTAGTTTCTATGATGCTGTTTATGATCTATATTCAAAATTTAATCTTGAAACTGTCTAATTATTCAACAGAAAGACAGTAGATGGTGCAAGAAAAAACGCAGATTTGATTTATTACAATCTAGTAGGGGGAAGATTATTGAGATCAATGATCAGAAAAAAATACAAAAAGAAGGATCCTCAAAAGACAAGGAGAAATGCGAAAAGTGATCCAAAGCTGGCAATTAATTTACTGGTTAATGATAAGATCCAGTACACTCAATAACATGTAGGGCTGTCCTTTGACTCAATACAAAAGTAATAGAACAAAAGGTACCAGGCAGTGATATCACTAATATGTAGTAGATGTGTAACACGGTGGACCGAATCATCAAATGCGTCTTGCACACAAATGCTCCATCGATAGCAGACGAGCAGCGGCTATAAGACTGTCTCCAAGCGTTTCCCTTCCCCTCATTCCCTTCCCAGCCCCTGAAGGGATTCCCTTCCCAGTTTTCATTCCCTTCCCAGCAAAGCACTGCAACAGATTCCTTTCCCCATTCCCTTCCCTTCCCAAAAGTACCTAACTTTCCTCATCCTCTCTCATCCCATACAGCAATTCTATATAATGAGAGGTTGTAGTCTTCATGTTCCTCACTCAAACCCGTTGCCACTATCAGGAACTCACCCAGACAGTCTAACCATGAGTTCTTACAATCCATTGAGTCCTGACTACCTTTCGTCGTCAAGTGATGACGACGAGGTTCTCCTTATGATGGCTGCAGCAGCGGAGGAGGAGGACGCGGAATCCAGAATCCGTCGAAGGGGTCGGTTCGGGGCATCTTGATTCTGAAACGAGGTCACCGTGAAGGAGCGGCTAGGCTCTATGCTGATTACTTCGCGACTCCCCCCGTGTATGGGCACACATTGTTCAGGCGGAGGTACTCAAAACCCGAACATGTCATGAAAATGGACGATCAATAGGCCATGTGTGTTGTTCTTTGAATTTGTAAGATATTGTGTTACGCAGGTTTAGGATGAGTCGATCCCTGTTTACACGCATAGCCGAAGCCGTCGAGGGCCACGACGATTGGTTCTTGCAGACAAGAGATGCCACCGGGAAGCTTAGCTTGCACCCTCTTCAGAAGATGACGGCCGCTATCCGGCAGGTAGCGTACGGCGTCCCGGCTGACGGTGTGGATGAGTACCTGCGGATTGGGGAAAGTACTGCGCTCCTAGCTTTGAAGAAGTTCGTACGGGCAGTGGTGGAGGTGTTCGGCGAGCAATACCTCCGTTCGCCGAACGCAGCTGACACGGCTAGACTCTTGCAAGTTGGGGAGCGGAGAGGTTTCCCTGGGATGCTTGGTAGCATCGATTGTATGCACTGGACTTGGAGGAACTGCCCTAAGGCATGGCAGGGGGCCTTCACAGGGCATACCCGGAAGCCCTCCATAGTCCTAGAGGCGGTGGCTTCGTACGACCTGTGGATATGGCACGCCTTCTTTGGGATGCCTGGTAGCTTGAACGATATTAACGTGCTACATCGTTCTAATATATTTTCCAGGGATAACGATTCATCAACTCCGGAGGTCACGTACTACGTGAACGGAAACCAGTACAACATGGGATACTACCTCGCCGACGGGATATACCCTGAGTGGGCGACCTTCGTGAAGGCCATTGCTGCCCCGATGGGAAACAAGCGGATCCACTACTCCACAATGCAAGCCGCAGCGAGGAAGGATGTGGAGAGAGCTTTTGAGTCTTTGCAAGCGGGTTTGCCATTGTCGAGAGGTCGATGCGTTCTTTGGGATCGAGCGACACTTTGGTACATTATGACTGCATGCATCGTATTACATAACATGATTATCGAGGACGAGAGGGACGGTCCACCTCAAGAGGAGTCCTTCGACTATATGGGTACCCCGGCCGTGACAGAGACGTCACCCGCAGGGTCGGTCTTGCACTGCATCGAAGCGACTCAAAGACGGAGAGACCGCGAACTGCACCATCGGTTGCAGTCCGACCTTGTCGAACACCTCTGGGCACGACACGGCCAGTAGTACCATCGTCTACTATGCACCCTTTTATGCGATGTAGTTGTTTGTTCCTAATCGTGTAATGCACCCTTTTATGTCAGCTTGTCATGTATTAGTGTCGGGATCCCTCTCGTCTCAGTGTGTCCTGTACTCATGTCGGGTTTAATAATGAATTAAGCTTGTCAGCTATGCTGACCATGCGTCATGCCATAGCACACAGCATCTCATACTTTTACATGGCATCTCATAAGTTTAGACAGCAGCTCATAAATTAAGACAGCATCTCATAAGTTCACACATCATGTCATTACACAACATCTCATAAGTTCAAACAACATCTCATGAAACAGAGTCTCATAACATAACTAGTCGTAACAAAAGGTCCATGCACAAAATACCATCATCCATGAAACAACAATGATAACGATAGATAAGCAATCACACAGCAAGGTCGGTCTACAGCCGCCTCAATATCTCCTCCTGGCGCTTCTGATAATACTCACGGAGGGGACCTGTCATGTTGTTCACATCAATGTTCATAATCCTCTCGTCCTGGTCCTTCTCCATCAATTGTACTTGTCGACGCTTTACTTCCACCATGTCGGTTTTGGCAATGGTGATCTTCTCGAAATGCTCACTATAGACACCCACTGATGACGCACTGGTGCTACTGGCCCTCTTCCTCGCCGCCTTGGCTGCATCCCGGCCTACGGGTCTTGTGGACTCGTCACATGAACCAACAGGGTCGAGCTGGTCGGTAATGTTGTTCGACCCCCCCGGTGCATCACCACGAGGACCGTCCCGCATTGTCCGTTGCCTCTTGTTGCCCATGTGCGCAGCCCACTTTGGGTGATTGGCAAGAATCACCCAACAGTGCTGAAATGCGAAGGCCTTTCCCTCAACGTCCTGGAACATCCTCGCCGCATGGGCCATCTGTCCATGCAATTTAGAAGAACATGTTACAGAGTGCATCAGTACATTGTATTGCAAAAGTCTAAAAAGTAATGAATTGGGTGCAGCACTTACCCTGTCACGCTCGGTGGTACCACTCTGGTTCAACCCATCAATCTGATTCAGATACCCAGCGAACTTGCAGACCGACTCATTGATCAACGCCCAGTGGTTAACCATAGCCTTTGTGGAGCGTTCTGGGCCCTGCTTCGTGTTATGCGTCTTGAAATATTCAGCAATGCGAGTCCAGTAGGTTTCACTTGATTGGTCTTTGCCCACAATGGGGTCCTGGCTCACATTCAACCAAGCGCTGACTAGGACCTCATCCTCGTCAGCAGTCCATTTTGTCCTGTCTGTCTTGGACATTGGTTGCTTACCCTTCTTCCTAACAGGCGGCCTTGCTCGCGACCCATCGACGGTACGTGCATGCTCCGCAGTATCAGCTGGCCGCGGGGGGACACTGCCGTCATCAATGATGTTTACCTCAGGAAGTGATGGCGAACCCCAAGTAATCTGATCGGACTCGTCCCGCATGTACTCCGTGAAGAATGGATCCATAACTTCTTCCCTGCTATGGTTACAAACCAAATAGGTCTTACATTACCACTGTCAGTATACATTAGCACTGCATAAAACAAGAGTACTGACAGTAACATTAGTAAGAAAGAAGTGACCTATTTGTGGAGGGCAATTCGAACCAGGCAGAGCTTACTAGGTTTGCAAGTAGTTCTGTGTTTACTAGTTAGTGTTCTGTGAAGATGCAGCAAAGGCAGTGGTCAGAAAAGAAAAGCTCTTCTGGTAAACGAATTGACAATCCAATACTGCTATAGTACACAATTGTGACTGGCAATAGCTAGCTACATAATAGATTAATCAGATTGTGACTGTAAGTGTGTATTGGAGCTGCATGCAAATTGATGCAGGAACACATCCTGAAAATGAGGATTGAAGTAAGGACAGACAGGATTCTCAGGACCACTCAAGCATTGGACACACTTCACATATTCGGAATGCAAGACAACAGAACAATCTCATCACAATGGAAAAATGAGTAAGTGCCCAGTTACTCCAAGGTATGGATGAGTCCAGCCTGCTCTTCTGTGAAAAAGAAAGGATGACAGCAAGTAACCAGCATCAATTTGAACGAAAACAGTAATGTGAGTACTACCATTACTTGCCTTCCTGAAGCTAGAATTGGCAAATAATCTCAATAGTCAAGTCCAGCAATTTCTTTTCGGCAACTCAGATTTGTCCAAAAATGTCATAATTGGCAAGTAATGGTAGTACTCAGAATTGGCAAGTAATGGCAAATTCTGACAGACTAGGCAAGTAATCACAGTACTCAGAAATTGGCATGTGATGGCAAAAAAGGAACTGTGAAGATGCCGGCAAAAGAAAGCTCTAAACTACACAGCAAGGCTCGCAATAATCAGTTCTGCCTTCCATTTCTTCACAAGGTCAAGACTGCCAATAATCAGCGACAGGAGACTCAGGGATGTGAACTGCTAATATCACATCCAACATTTTTGTTCTAGACTGAATTCATACACACAACAAACAATGTCATCACAGCAACAACAAAAATTTTCATGACCGCAGATATCACAGGGAAGTATTTGTTCTACAACTAAGCAAGGAATAATTTAATGAAAGGAGACTTTCAGGTCGACTGCCAAAATGACATCCAGAAATTTCTTGTAGACCAAACAACATGACAGGTAGGGTAACATGAAGTAGTTCGATTGCGTTAAAACAAAAGTCACATAACCAGGCATGAAGACCACAAAATTCATCAGAACATCGCACATCCAAGTTCATAGGACAGATAGACCATCTAAAAAACAAAAGTTCTCAAGAGGTGACTCCTTCCGCCAACACTGAAGGTTCGACACACCAAGTCGAGACACAGTAGTACGACACACAACAATTTTGTCCAGCTAGAACTACGCGTAGTGAAGATGCCATGACCGATCGGACTCGATAGAGCAAACATCGTGCTCAAGCTCATCCCGGTACTCCTCATCAGGGCTGTCCACAACAGAACCAACAAGCTCAAGGTCATCCCCGTACTCTGTTGGGTAAAGATCGGAGTCATCGTCGTTGACTTCTTCCCCCTGAACAGCCTCACTCTCATCCGGGACATCCTCGTACTGCGCGGTCTCCAGTGACATTTGAATCAAGCTCTCCGCTATGGCCTCCACCTCTAGAAGCGTCCGGTTCATGTCGTTGCAGCAAGGGGCATCGCTCTGGCTGAAGTTTCCTCCCACGACCTTTTTCAGATCCTCTGCCTTATTCTCTATCATCTCTCGCAGCTTCGAGATGACTTTGCGTAGCTTGCGTGCCTCCATCTAAAAGCCACAACAACACAGAACCACCATGCTTCAATGTACATGTTCGTCTGACCACAACAGCACACAACAACCATGCTTCCACCATCTCATAGTTGGAATGACCAGTACAATGCCATGACAAAAACAGGCATACAATGCCCTGACAACTACTTGGTAGAGCAAATATTGCAAATACATGGAAGCATAGCTGATACGTATAGTAATGTCACAACAAATTTACTTGAAGCATATATAACATGCACTCTGGATCTTACAAAATCAATAAGATGGTTCAGAGATATGTATGCACATTAACATTTCATGACGAATACCAGGTGGACGAACGGGTTAAATAACTTTGCGGTCAATTGCTGATCTATTGCTCATCTATATGCCCAGGTGTTCTTCACATTAAATCGTAAGTGCTCTTCTATAGCTAATCCATATGCCCAGCGGTTCTTCAGCTGTTCAAGACTGGTTCAGGTGTTCTTCAGGTGCTCTGATATTGGAAACCCATATTCTATATGCCCATATCTACGGTTCTTTGGGAAATCGCAGTATCCACACTAGAAGGTTAAAATACCTACTGCAGGTGTTCCTCTACTGCCCAGATCTATGCTTTTCTACCAAATCAAAATGCCCGGAATGTATGATATGGCAACGTTGTACTGTCGATTCGAACCAAATCCCCCCACATCCGTTCATTTCCCCATCCCTACCACTTGCAGAAATCCAAATCGAGCGCATGTATACGGCGGTCCAAGAGGAATACCTCAACCAGTGCAGACGGACCTCGTCAACCTCCGCTCCGGTGGGAGTGGCAGACCTGCTTCGTCGCCGGAGTAGTCGCAGGCCGGTACTTGTCGCCGCTTCCCTCCCGTCGCGGGAGAGGGAGTTCGTTGCTGTCCCGAGCTGCGCGAGGCGACGAAGGGACCCAACAGTGCGCCCGGCCACGGGGGGTTCCTCTCTCCTATCCCGGCTGCTTCCCTTCCCGGACGGGACGCCCTTGGAGCAGCGCAATCCCTTCCGTCGCCTGCTTTTTCCCATGGGAAAGGGAACGGGAAGGGGGAAGGGAAACGCTTGGAGACAGTCTAAGCCTATAATGCAACTTCATCATGATGAGTGATGTACAGACCCAAGGAGCTGGTGAACTTGCAGAGCCACTGAACATGGTTGGATTCATTTCAAATAAACAGGTGGAATACTGTTGTCGGCTTATGACCGGCCATGGGGCCATCTGTTTATCATGGGAAAACAACAAAGTAGAAAGTACACAACCGTTTGGAATATATAGGCGTACTTACTGTTAGTGGCAGAACAACAGAATAATGCCGTACTGTTCTATTTCTACGTGTAATGTACTGATGTCATATCGTTTCCTAGTATCAGCACAAAAATAGCATTCTGTATAATCCCAGTGTAATACAGTTAAATTCGTCGGGAAGAATATAGAAAAAGAAGGAAATATATCAAGCAAAGAGTGGCAAATAAATGGTAGAGCAATTCAACAAATACTCTGCAGTCATATTGCAGCAATTGCAAAGAAAAACATCCAATCTTCCATTAGCATCATGCTACAAACTACAACTGCTGAAGTTAATGAAGTAGTAGAAAGACTTACATACCTCAGTTATTTTCTGAGCTAATACGTAAGTCAATAGTACATGATGAGTAATTGAGTATAACAGGAAGCAAAGGTCATCTAGGAGTAAAATAATATCTGTTCACTAGGGTGTAGTATCTTGGTCGAATAAGTTTAACTACAGAGGCCAGCAGAACTCACATTCAGAATACATAGAGCGCAAAGTGGCAGTGAGGCTGTATGTAGGATATACATTTGATTCTTAAGAAAATATCAAGAAAGACCAGTCTAAAGTTACAATTCCAATCTAAACCAATTGTCGCGGTGAAGCAGCCGAATACCCAAGCTAATACCAATGGAGGATCCTAATTCTTAATGTACACTTCCAATTTCAACATCATACCAAAATTTTGCTATCGCAATTCACCTATAATAATCTAATCACAATAAATAACCCACCTTACAGAGCACATTTTACACTGAATCTAATGTAGCCCCCGCGCCCCCCACCCCCACCCCACACCACAAAAAAAAACACCCGTGGGCCGTGGCATAACGTCGAGCACATTGCGCGCATTGCTGCCTAATGGTAGAACACTACCGGCGGGACGATGAGCCCGGCGTCCTTGAGGAAGGGGACTACCTGCGGGCGCTCGGCCAGGTCGCGGTAGAAGGCGTACTCCGCCTCGTAGTCGTGGAGATCAAGCTCGGTTTTCTGGTTGCTGTGGTAGTGGTGCTTCGCGTCGGCCGCCTTTCCGAACCCGAACACGCTCACCTTGTCGCACACCCCCACCGCGACCATGATGGCCTGCATCCCGGACGAGTAGTGGAACATGGCCGCGTCGTGCGCGCTGCTCCACTCGTCGGCCGCTCGGCTGGTCTCGGTGACGAAGCGGCGTAGCGAGTAGTACTTGACGATGCGCGCGCAGAGGACGTCGAGACGGGGGTCGGTGACAGAGATGGGGGCGGCGTGGCGTGAGGGGGATGATGCGTTGCAGGCGGCGACGTCGAGGAAGTGGACGGCCTGACAGATGTAGAGGAGGATGGGGACCCCGTCACCGTATGGGTGGCAGAAGCAGCCCGGGCGGCGCGCGCAGAGGTGGAGGATGTTGCTGTTGATGAAGGAGAGGTTGGTCTTGGCGCCGACGTGTGCGGCGAAGCCGGAGATGCGAGCGTTGTTGAGGCGGAACACGGCGGCGTGGGAGTCGATGAAGGAGCCGTGGCTGGCGCGGAGGAGGATGCCGCTGTTGCCGACGACGGCGCAGGAAGGGATGCGGCCGGGGAGGGAGAGGAGGGAGGGGAGGTTTCGGAGGACGGTCGGGTCGTGGCGGCGGAGGCGGTGCCAGGAGAGGAGCGCGCGGCGGAGGGACGAGTCGAGGAGGAGCTCTTGGTGCGGCAGCGGGTGGAGGAGGGGATCGTGATCGTGGTCCTGGTGGCCGCGGCGGTGGATGGGGAACTGGTGGTGGCGGAGGTGGAGGGGGTGGAGCCTGTCGCGGCGCCACCCGCGGGAGCGCGCCGAGGAGGCCGGGAGGCGGCCCTCGAGGAGATCGTCCACGTCGCGCCGCAGCGACGCCTCGGAGGGATCAACGGCGGCCAGGCGGAGAAGCGTGGCGTTGAGGCGAGCGGGATCGAGCAGTGGCGCGAGCACGGGCGCGGGAGCGACGGCTCGGCGGAGCGCGGAGGGAAACGAAGCTGCCCCGCACAGCACGACGAAGAGGAGCACCGCGAACGGGCGCCGCAGCGACCGCTTCATCGCCGCCGCAGCCGGGGGCTAAGTGGGTCGGAGCAGCATTGGGGCAGGCGCATCAGGGAGGGGAGGGGAGGGATCCGGGCCGAGGCGCCGAGCTGCCTCCGAGTGGCCGGGGGAGTGGGACAGTTTTTTATTGGACGCGATGTATTCAAGTTGGCGAGGAGGAATTATATAGGTGCGAGATATATTTGTGGTTAGCTGGACTTTGGGTTCGTCGAACGGGGGATCCAATGTGCTCTGGTTGGGTTCGGACATTGGGGTCCGTAGCGTAATGATTCTTTGATGTGGTTGGTCTGGTCGTATACTAAGAATATCAAAGTTTGTTGTGTTTTATCAAACTCGTCATCAAAATTGAAGCTAAATTTTGGTTAATAAAAAAATTCTTGTCATATTTTTTGAGTCATCGACACGTAGAACCCAGTTACTAGAAAAGGAATCTTGCTATAAGTACGATTAAAAACCAACAAGTGACTGACTTAAACCCGCTCAACATTAGATGGGGGGCCACCAACATATATCTGCAAGAGATGATAGGTGGGCCGCTAGTATGATCCTTTTTTTGCTTTGTGGTGTGGGCACTTGGCAGTTGGCATTGCTTTTTAGGCGTGAATGCGTAGTCGAAGCAAAAACTGAACAAGTCTAGGCCACACCAAATGCCGTTTTGATGATTATATCATATATGGGGCTGTTTGATGATCTGAGGGAACTGCATCGAATCCTTTCCATGAAGAAAACTTGAGTTTCCAGGCACGCGAGTTGCGTCACTTCCAGCCACATCAAGCAAGGGAAGAAAGCCTGACATTATTTAGTCCTGTTTGTTTGAAACTTTTACCGGCTTAAGTTAAAAGTTAAAATCTAAAGTCTAGTAGTTTTTATCCGACCTTTTCAAATGCCATAGCCTTCATATAACTAAAAGGCAAAAGTCACTAAAGAGATACTTTTTTGGCTTATTGATGATTAGTTTTAGACTAATAATACTAAAATTAGATAAAATTATCTACCTCTATCACGTACAAAAGTTATTAGCTTTTAAGCCGTTTAAGTCAAAAAAACTAGCTTTAAGTTATAAACCAAAAAATCTAAATCTAAATAAACAAAACCTGAAATCAGAACAATGAATACGTACGTTTCCTTAAGTTTTAAGCTTCTGTAAAGAATTTCAAGCGCTACTATCTCAGCCTGCGTTCGTGGACTTGGGGTCAACTTTGGCCGGACCGGTCGGCCTTCGGAAGATGCATGCCCTGATATTGCCGTCCCCGGTCGTCCCGGTCTTGTTTCCTCCACTAGATCCCATCCCACAGGTGAAGTCCTTTGGATTAATCTGGTTTACGTCGCTCTCAGAGTCTTGAGTCCTCAACCTTCTTGTGGCCTGCTGTTGCTCAACTTTTATCATTGGCAATTTGGCAATGGCCATGTGGAGTTGTGGACTCCTCGCATTCGCCGCTGAATTAACCAGTCTCTGTCCACTACTCGTACTACAGCACAAGGAATGGATCCTCGCCTTGTGTTATCCCATCAACGCCCTTGACCTGGCGTTTCCATACATCTTTAGGACTTTGGCCCAGTCGTAATCCACGATGGCAAGCAGCCTGCAGCCCATGGTTGTTTTGGAAATCGGAAGGTTCTGTGCAACTGCACTGCGGACAGAGCTGGACGAGGAAGGTGTTGCTCGGCGTTCGCTCTGAGCCGGCATAAAGGCCTAAACTGTTGTTGCGTCAAAGGTGGATCCAAGACACCCTAAAATTTTGAGAAATCTATAAGATCACCTCATTAATAGGCTAAATTTGTTGATTAAATTGATTCTGATTTTGGTGATTTGAGATTTTTAAGGCTTTAGAATTATTTGTATGGTGCTTTTTAGCAAATTTCAAATATACGTGTTGGATTTATGATATTATAAAATTATTGTATAAGACTATAGAGTTGTACGTGTGAAGTAGACATCCTCATAAAAATATTGCACTTTTAATAAATTTTAAATATATGTATTAGATTTATGATATTACGAAATTATTATATAAAATTATAGAGTTGTACGTGTAAAATATACTACCTCCATTCCAAAATATAAGGCACGCACGTATTTCAAGATTCAAACTTTGAAATCTTTGACCAATGATTTGTCTAACTATATAAAAATTTTGTGATATAAAAGTGATACCATTGAATTCATATTTGAAAGTACTTTGTAATGATAGTGATTTTGTTTGTATGAATGATATTGGATAAGAGAAATCAAAAGTCAAAGTATAGTTTAGGAGACTGTGCCAAATCAAACCACGCCTTATATTTTGGAATGGAGGGAGTACATCTCAATTAAAAAACATTTCTAGTTCTCCACCGGCTGCACCGACCCTGTGGCCCAAAATAGTACTGGTGAGCTTGGTGATAATTAGTACGTGTTGGGCGACTGATGTTACACGCTCTCTACCTAAACCAAACTCGACGAATCCGATACGTACGTCTGGAACAGGACATGAGACACTAATCTCACGAAAAGAACTAGGACAAAGAAGCTAAAAGGCTACTTCTGCCGCACCACCATGTAAAAGAGAAGAGAACTTGGAGAAGTGGATGACAGACAACAGAAAAGCTCCATTCGGCAGAAAGGGGCACATGCCCGATTGCCGATTAACCAGAGACCCAAATGCTCAGATCAAGAAAGGTCTAGAGATCGAGGAAATAGATCCAATTCAGTTGCAATTTTAACAGTTGTAGAGCAACAATTAGTATATTGTAGCTGATCGCTGTTTGCCGATCCGGACCGTCCGTTGCTTCGATCCAATTATACTAACGATAAGTGCCTAATTAAGCTGCAGTCACTAACTCACCGTTATAACTGCTCAGAAACTCTATCCAAAGATCAATAGACACAGATATAGACTCATGGAATAGCATGGGTATGCACTGCGTACCTATCCAACATTTAACAAATTCCGTGCTACCGATGCTCTCACTTCTAATTTCAAATGGTCACATTTTTTAAAAAATACATAGATAGGGCACAATATAATCTTGGATGCCACGAAATTTCAAATCTAAATTGAATTTATACTTTGAGAAACAAAAAGAACAAATTTCCGTGAAAATGACCTATCTATACAATTTTTTTTTATAATTATCCGTAACCATTTATACTTTTTTTATGAGTTGAGCACAACTTATTACTTATTAGAACCACTGAAAATGTTTTCTACATACCCTCTTGGACACGCAAGTGTCCAAGTGTGGCAGGACTGAGTCCTGCTCATGCCTGCCTTGGAACGGGAGCAGCACTCCGCGAGGGCGACCTGGGGAAACTCCACCGCGAGCGCTTTGACGTGAACGGCCAAGAACTCAAGAAACCTCACTGTACCAAGTCACCTTCATTTTCTGCAGGTAGTGTGGGTATCCGATACGTCTCCTTCGTTTTAGTTTCTGAATTATAAGAGAAATTATTTTTAATTATAGGAGAATTAGATCGGACCAACTACGACTTCTATGTTCCGAATTAGGTCAGCGAGAATTAGTAAGAATCAGGTTTCAATCGGATTCTAATTTTATATAGACGTCCAGAATCCTTCCGTTCAGCAGACGATCTGCTTTTTTTAAACAGAAACTATACAGAAACTGAAACGAAAAATGCTAGAGGGTGAGAGACTTGTTAAGGCCCATAGCCCATACATCATATAGGCCCATCTAGTGATTATATATACAAGCATAGACCTTTATGGTTGCTCTCTGATTCTCTAATCTCAAGGTTAGTAACATGGTATCAGAGCAAGGCTTAGGGTTAGGTTTAGGGTTAGTGCTCTAAATCTCTCCCCGGTCATTTTTTTTCTGGTCGCCGTCACCCTTGGCTTTGCACGTCGCCCGTTGCGACTTGCCCTTCATCCTCTACGCTCCGTGTCTAGTCGCCGATCTCCTGGCCCCTCCTTGCGTCGCCCCTCCGGCCTATGTCGCCCATCCATCCGCCGTTGCTCTTCAGGGAGCCGCCTCCCGCGCCATCCTCTGCTCCGGCGCTTCATCCTCTGCGCCCGGCCAGTTGGGTATCTTCGCCCGACGCTGCTGCCTCCGCCGTCACCGTCACCATCGCCTGCGCCGGTCCTTCGTCCTCGCGCCCGACAAGCGGATTGGTTTCGTCTACGCCTTCTGCGCCTCGGTCCCATCGATTCCTGTTGCCTCGGCTAGCGCTGACGCCTTCTCGGCTTCCGCTGCCACCGCGTCGCCTCGTCTTCGGCCTCGGCTTCCGCCATCGCCGGCCATGATCCTTCAGCTTCGGCCTTGCGGCGCTGTCGAGACATCGCCCTTCGATTTTACTGCGGCACCGATGAAGCTTCTCTTTTGCCTCTTTGTGTGCTTTTACGTTGCTAGCATGTCGCAGATTAATACTATTGTCATCAATATCATTCTTGATGGTCAAAATTATCGAGAATGGGCGTTCTCTGTGGAGATTGCACTGAGGGCCTATGGCATTGTTTTTCATTTGACTGATGAACCACCAATTCTTAAAGCTGATAATAGTAATGCTGCTGATGTCAAAAAGTGGGAAATTGATGATGGAAAGGTCATGGCTGCTATTGTTACAAGTGTCAAACAGTCTATGATTATGAGTCTTTCTTCTTTCAAGAGAGCTAAGGCTATGTGGTCCTATTTGAAACAGCGCTATGTTCAAGACAGTGTTGCTCTTCTCCACACTCTTATGCAAAGAATCCATTCAATTAAGCAGAATGATATGTCTATTGATGAATATAATTCTGCTTTTGAGAGCCTAATGGGACATTTGCTTTCCATGGTACCTCAGTGCACAACAGATGGGTGTCCAGCACATCACTTCATTGAAAAATTTCTTACATACCGCTTTGTTATGGGAGTCAGGATAGATTTTGAGGCTATTCGCACTAGATTACTTCACAGTTATGTGGATTTAACCATGTCTCGTACTCTCTCAGATTTGATTGTTGAAGAAACCCGCCTCAAGTCTATGTCTACTGGCTCTGTGACACCTCTTCACAGTGTTCTGGCAGCTTCTCAGCGGATTGCTTCATCAAGGGTTACCTCTTCAGACACCAAACCTTGTGATCATTGTGGCAAGACAAATCATCGCACTGAAAATTGTTTCGCTTGATATCCAGAGAAATTGGCTGAGTATCGTGCCCGTCGTGCTTCTCGTGCACGCAACACACCTCCTGTGCCTAGAGGCTCTGTTTCTATTGCTGCTGCCTCTGAAAGCATCTAGGCCCCCGTGTGGTTTAGGTTTTGGTAATTAATGACAATGAAGGTTAAAAGACTAATGTTGTTTGTGAGTAAGTTGAAAACATGAAAAATGTATTCTTTGGAAGATGTCGAATGATCTGAAGTGCAAAAGGTGGAGTATGCATCAAGAAAGCAAAAGAAACAAAGGTATAAAAGTTTAGAAGTACTTTTCGTAGTTTTTACCGATCTTGGAAGGTTGTTGAAAAGATCGGATTCTTAGTTTTAGTGCCGTACTATCAAGAGGGGCTTTTGTCGTTGTGTTTAAGGTTGAAAATAGAGTGTCAAGGCTCAAAATTATATTGGTTAGGCACTTGCACAAATTAATCATCAAAGAAAATCTTTTGCGGTGCAAATCTGCCTTGGCCGGTGCTGGCCGGGCTTGGCGGCGACCAGGTTGATCGGTCAACCGCGCTCTCTCGACCTCTTTTTCGAGAAGTGGAACCAAGCATCATGAATGGCGGTGCAACCGGGGTGTGGGCGGTCCAACCACTTTGCCCGGCCGGTCTTGACCAAGGTCTTCGGCGGTGTGGCCAGACCATCTGGTCCAACCGCCGCTTGTGATTTTTGAGTGTTCTTGAGTTTTAAAAGGCGGTGCGGCCGGCGCCATCTTGATTTGGGCCAGGACGGCCGGTGCCACCGCTTTGTCGATCGGCTTGTTTTTCGGAGGAGGGTAAAACCGGGGTTTGTCTTGGGTCTTGACGGGCCGTTGAGTGGTCGCATAGAAGCCATTGCCCAAATGTAACTATTCTCGCATTAAATGCACTATTCCGTCGTTGAACTGTGTGGATTGGGTCGGACCAGGCGTCTCGGTGAAAATCAGTAAAATTTCCAAACGGCTAGTTTTGGTTGGTGAAGGCTATAAATACCCCCTTGCTGCAGTGTGAGGGGTTCTTCTGGTCCATATTGAATACCCTTGAGTTATTGCAAGTCTTCTAAACACCTTGAGCACTAGTTTCACATATTTGAGAGTTTAGAAGCAAAATTGAGTGTGCATTCATTGATTGAGCCTTAGACACTCTAGTTCAACCTCAAGCAAGCGTCGAAGCTTATTACTCTTGGAGGTTCCGCCTCCTAGACGGCTTGGAGGCGATCGGGATTGGTGATCTTCTCAAAGAAGGTTGTGAGAAGGCCCAATCGTTGTGAAAACAAGGAGCTCGCCTACGGAGCGGGAAGAGCTTCCTCTAGTGATCGGGGAAGGCTCAAGCAAGTGGAGCCCGAAGCTTGAAGTGTTTCAAGTCACCTCAGCGTGGAGTAGGGAGACCAAGCAAGTCTCCGAGACCACGGGATAAAATTCAAGTGTTCCTCATTTGTGGTTTGCATTGTGATTACTTTTAAATTACTATTAGCAATTTGATCATCTTAGTGCTACTTGCTTAAGTCTTGAATTATCTCTAGTAAATTGATCATTATTGTGTTGCTTGTGTTGCCATTGATATATTTGAGTAGAAATTTTTGTTGGTAGTCACTAGAATTGCTTGACATTGATATTGTCATACTTGTCACTTGTGCTTAGAAATATTAATCTTGCCTTTAGTGATTAAAATTTAAAAACCTCCTATTCACCCCCCCTCTAGTCGGTATCCTTGATTCTACAGCCTGGCCTATCAGTGCTCCTCAGTCATCTTGGATCCTTAATTCAGGGGCCTCTTTTCATGTCACATCGATCGATCAGGTTGGTTGCTTCCAAACCGATCCAACGAGGTGCTTTTGTTCGAACGGTGATGGTACACCTTGTTATATAACTCACCATAGTTCTCTTTTAAATTCACATTTCTCTATACCCGATGTCTCACTTGTACCTAAATTGTCCATGAATTTGTTGTCAGTAGGCCAAACTACTAATCAAAATTATTTTGTTGGGTTTGTTGACTCATCTTGCTTTATTCAGGATCGTCGAAGCGGGAAAGTGATTGGGACTAGCCATCGCCGTAAGAGCGCTTCTAGCCTCTACATCTTGGACACTTTGTGCCTTCCTTCTTCCGCTACCATCACTGTGCATATGTCATCTGTTTCATCGTCATCCACTACATCATTCGCCAAGTGGCATCATCGTCTTGGTCATCTATGTGGCACTCGGTTGACCACATTAATAAATAAAGGGTCTTTAGGTCATACACCAATAAAGTCCAATTTCAATTGCAAGGGTTGTAAACTTGGAAAACAAATACAACTTCCATACTTTTCTATTAACTCTTATTCTTCTAGACCTTTTGGCCTTGTTCATTCAGATGTATAGGGTCCTGCACCTTTTGCTACAAAAGGTGGTCATAAATACTATGTCATTTTTATAGATGATCATTCTCGTTACACTTGGATTTATTTCATGAAACATCGTTCCCAATTGTGTTCAATTTACCAAACTTTTACTCGCATGATTCACACTCAGTTTTCTACTCCTATTAGAGTTTTCCGTTCTGACTCTGGTGGTGAGTATTTATCTGAGAAATTTCACCAGTTGGGCACTCTTGCCCAACTCTCATGTCCTGGTGCCCATGCTCAAAATGGAGTTGCAGAACACAAGCATCGCCATCTTATTGAGACAGCTCGCACACTTTTGATCGCCTCTTTTGTACCCCCTCATTTTTGGGGTGAGGCTGTTTCCACTGCTGTTTATCTTATTAATCGGCAACCTTCTTCCAAATTAACTGACAGGTCTCCTGGTGAAGTTTTATTTGGCACTTCTCCAAAGTATGATCATCTTCGGGTTTTTGAATGTAGATGCTATGTTCTTCTTGCACCTCGTGAGCGGACCAAATTGATGGCTCAGTCTGTTGAGTGTGTCTTCTTGGGGTATAGTCCTGAACATAAGGGCTATCGCTGTTATGATCCTTCCTCTCGTCGCATTCGTATATCTCGTGATGTGACCTTTGATAAAGATTGTCCTTTCTTTTACAACCCCTCCACTCATACTTCACCCACCACCACCGAGCCCACTAGTTTCTTGTTCTTACCTCCTATTATTTTCAGTAATGATGTTCCTACACCACCTTCTATTACTTCTAGTGATGATGTTCCTACACCACCTTCTATTACTTCTAGTGATGATGTTCCTACACCACATATTCATGATATATCTCCCTCTCATCCTCCTACACCAACCAAACCACCAATCAAACATGTTTATTCTCGTCGTCCTCCACCAGAACCATCCTCTTTGGATCCTACTTCTTCGGCCAGTCCTAATGCTCCCCTTATTGATGATTCTAACATTTCTAATGAGCTACCAGCAGTTAATGATGTGCCACCACTTGGTTCACGATATTATTTGCGAGATTGTACTACAATTGAGCCTCCTGACAGATTTGGTTATCCTAGTGTGGGTGCTATCACGGCTGAACCCTCCACTTATCAGGAAGCCTCTCATATTCCGAAATGGCAGAAAGCTATGTCTGAAAAACTTGCTGCTTTGGATAGGACAGGAACTTGGGAGTTTGTTTTATTACCATCTTATGCGGTTCCTATCACATGCAAGTGGGTATTCAAAATTAAGACCAAGTCTGATGGGACTATTGAGAGATATAAAGCTCGACTGGTTGCTCGAGGGTTTCAGCAAACCAAAGGTCAAGATTATGAAGAGACCTTTGCGCCTGTTGCTCACATGATTACTGTCCGAACACTTATTTCAGTGGCTGCTATCCGTTCTTGGACTATCTCTCAGATGATGTCAAGAATGCTTTTTTTCATGGTGATTTGCATGAGGAAGTTTATATGCAACCACCACCAGGTGTTGAAGCTCCATTGGGACATGTCTGTCGTCTTCGGTGTGCCCTGTATGGCCTTAAATAGGCTCTTCGTGCTTGGTTTTAGCGTTTTGTCTCGGTCATATGCAATGCTAGTTTTTCACCAAGTGACCATGATCCCGCCTTATTTATTTATCTCTCTTCACGTGGTCGTACTTTGCTTCTTCTGTATGTTGATGATATGTTAATTACGGGGATGATGCAGACCATGTTTCAAAGGTGAAGAAGCAACTTAGTAAGCAATTTCAGATGTCTGATTTGGGACCCCTCAGCTATTTCCTGGGAATTGAGGTTCAACATTCTTCAAAAGGCTATTATATTTCTCAGTCTCACTACACACAAGATCTTATTGCTTGTTCTGGCATTACGGATAATCGAACGGTTGCAACTCCTATGGATCTTCATGTCCAGCTTCGTCTTATCGATGGTACACCTCTTTCGGATCCCACTCGATATCGGCACATTGTGGGTCGTCTAGCCTATCTCACTATTACTAGACCTGACATTGCTCATGCAATTCATATCCTAAGTCAGTTTGTGAGCGCTCCTACTTCGGTTCACTATGGACATTTGCTTCGTGTGCTGCGGTACTTACACGACACTTCATCCCAATGTCTGTTCTATGCTCATGATAGCCCCCTGCATCTTCATGCTTACTCGGACTCTACTTGGGCGAGTGATCCGACTGATCGACGCTCCATTACCGGTTATTGTATCCTTCTTGGCTCTTCCATCCTTACATGGAAGTCCAAGAAGCATTTGCCTCTCTCGGTCTAATCTGAAGCGAGAACTTGAGCACTTGCCACTACAACCGGAGATTATATGGCCGTTGGTTGCTAGCAGATTTTGGTGTTTCCTGTGATGCTCCCACACCTCTTTTTTGTGATAATACTGGCGCCATACAGATTGCCAATGATTCTGTGAAGCATGAACTTACAAAGCATATTGGTGTGGATGCCTCTTTTACTCGATCTCACTGTCATCAGAAGACAATTGCTCTCAAATATGTGCCATCTGAATTGCAAGTTGCAGATTTCTTTACAAAAGCACAGACTCGAGAGCAACATCGGCTTCATTTGCTCAAACTCAATGCTTTGAACCCGCTTTGAGTTTGCGGGGGGTGTTAAGACCCATAGCCCATACATCATATAGGCCCATCTAGTGGCTATGTATACAAGCATAGACCTTTATGGTTGCTCTCTGATTCTGTAATCCTAAGGTTAGTAACAAGACTGAGGGATGATACCGTGATAACATTTCATTTAGAAAACTATAATCAAGCACAAGTTTTGGAATACAAATTTGCTGAGATGAAATAGAAGTCTATTCCACACATCTGGTAGCAATGCGATGGAATGTCATGTTTAAAAAAAGGGTGTGGGTGAGCATTCGTACATTAGGCAAGAGATGTTACTACTCCGGCAGCTAATGAACTGCCTTGAGAGCATGGGAAGGGAAAAATGTCAGCGACCAGGTTTCCATCACATTTTCGTTACAGCTGGCAGCATGCACGGAAGTTTAGATATTTGCTACTCCAACTACGTATGCATTCCAAGAGTCTCCTTGATTGAAATGCTGTAATTCTTGGTACTTCACATCACGGTCAGCGTTATACTCCTTGACATTTCCAGTTGATTGGGTATTTGGCATCTCCCTGATCCAGAAGTGGACAGATTTAAATCCAGCTTCCTCCAAGCAGTCAATGATTTCTGGTATCGACCACCTGCAAAAGAGCAAAATGAATTACAATTTTGAAGATATTCTTCCTCTATGTGCACAGAATTAGCAAGATATATTGCCATTCCAATGCATAATGTCCAGATGCAAAAATAACATGGTAAGGAAGCTTTGCTGGTATTGCAGAAGTGACTGTTAGAGTATATTAGGCAGCACCAGATATGGTTAGTTTAGGATTGATTGTAATCCCGTGATAACCTTCCTTATCTCTAGGAGAGGCATCTTGCCCTCCAAGCCATGTACTCCTATATAAACAGCACGAGAGCTCAAAGAATACATCATCCCGCATTATACAATTCTCTCTTTTCTACATGGTATCACGAGTTTAGGGTTCTCATCCTAGACCTAGCCTTCCGCAGCCGTCACCGCGCCGCCCCCGGGGAGATCGATCTCCACCGGGGGCAACGCCCTCGTAGTTAGGTTTCGTGGCCGATCCTTCTGATCCGCCACGTCCGTCGTCGTCGCGTCACGTCGTCAGCAGCAAAGATCAGAGTTCTCCCCGGATCCGCGTCGTGGTGGTCATCTTCTCCGTCGTCGGGCCAAATCACGCCATGCCTCGCTCAAATCCTGCCCACACGCTTATCGTGGTGACGGTATGGGTGGGTTGCCGCGTCCAAGCTTCCCTCGCTTCGCCCGTCGTGTTGGCTACCGGTGAGGAAGGAACGCTTTGATCTGTAGGTCTTCTCCTCGTGCCGGGCCAGGCCTCTCCGCGTTCCACGCCGCCAGTGGTTCTCACGGTCCTCACTCCACTTCCCGGCACGGCGCGCCATCTCCGTCACCTGGTCATCGTCTGCCGATGGTGAGCCCCTCCGCGGGTCGGGCCTCGCTCCATGGCTCCGTCGCTTGGGGCCCTCGCCCGGCCGGATTCGCCAAGGCGCGTTAATGCGGCCCGCCGATGGTTCATCAGGCCATGAGGCGATGGGGCTATGGGTACCGGATCTGCTTCTTCTTTGCACCTTTATTTTTTTTCGGCGGAGAGATCGGGTTTGCGTCGCCACCGCCATCGGCCTCGTGCATCTTCGACATCGGCATCGACAACACCGGCTTCCTCATCTTCTTCGATATGCGGCATGGCATGGCTGCGGCGTGCGGAAACGCCTGCGTGTCGCGCCTCTTTGCTCGCGACATCGACCTCGTCGGCTCGTCGTCGCCACCACCGTCGGGAGGCTCCACCTTCGACTCCGTCTCGCGACGCCTCGGCACGATCAACCGATCACGTCGACCATCCTCCGTGGCGTCGTAAATCTACTACGCTACCTTTTCCAAGCACAAAATTTGCCATTGCGTCGCCTCCTCGAAGCGGCGGCGCGCGCCGTCTGTCGTCGTCCTCGCCGTTGCACCTCCATCATTGCCGACTACGTCGCTGCGCGTCTTCTTGCATGGTCTTCTCCATTGCTCGAGTTCTTTTGCCGACTTCTTGAAGCACCGCCGTCGTGACACTCCAGCGCCACCATGGCTCTCCTTGTGCGTTACGGCTCTCTCGCCGCTACCAGTCTGAGCCTTGGTGCGTCGCCCATCTACTTCTTCGACTTCGTTCACTACAACCTCGTCGCCAGCGTCGCCCTCTCGTCCTCGCCTTACTTCGTCCACTCAACAACCACGGGCTGCATCGGCACCTTCTTCCCCGCCGTTCTTTTGCGCACCGCAACAAGTCGTGGAGGCCTTCTCTCTTGGTCCTTTAGACGGCGACGCATGGTTGGGGCCCTCTGCCTAATCGTCCGTCTCGGCAACACCGTCTTGTGCCTTCGTTCACTGACAATAACTGAAGAACGTCCAAAAGTTCGGTCTTACTTATGAAAAACACAAAGATATGGCATAGGAAAAAGGGTCCTGTCACACAAATAACCACAGCAATTGGCTGGCATCAATTGTATCACATAGATGCCACAAGTCAATCCCATGACATTGCATTTGGTTATTCACTGCACTAGTGCACTGCATAAAACATCAACCTAATTCCACCCTAAACCAGGGCTAAAGATTTTGTGCAACCAGGACTCCGGGAGGCTGGACTAGGGAGTAGGGGCACTATAACAGTTACAGATGGTTGGTCACAGTACCATCAAAGTATCAAGGTAAAATGTTGTCAATTTTTACCTAAAGTTTCTGTGTGAATAATAATTCTTGGAAGAGTAGCAGCCTTGCAGGTTTTCCAAAACAATCAACCCAGTGAATGGGAAAATAAGCAGCAATTCTGAACTAAAGTGTTGCCAAGTAATATATAAGCAACTTACAGGCGCCAATGGTATGTGAAAGCATGCCGCAGCATTTGCTTCTTTCCAGCTTGAAAGTGGAGGCTGATCCTTGTTTGGCGCCTTATGATATCAAAGTCTTCTTGCTCCCAGAAATACTGATCCATAGTTGTATATAAGAACAAAAAATTCTAGAGCTAATATTACTCTACAAGATTATGGGCTCTTGCTAATTGAGCAACTGGAGACTGCAGTTCATATCAACTTGCAGAGACAATACAAGGCCACAAATTAAATGATAAGTGTGCAAATGTTGAGTCCCAATATGTAATGGAGATATTATAATATTCATGTACTACCACATATCCAAGCTAAATTTCATCAAACCCTGCAAGACAGTTATTTAAGAAATAAACTACAAGACAGTTATTTAAGCAATAAACTTAGTATAATTGCCATGTAACCCATAAAAGATAAATTATTTTTGAATTGCTAAGTTCAAGCTGTCTTAAATCTAGCTAACTACATGACGACATAATAGTAGGTCAAATAAAATATGTAGCTTCAAAAAATGGTTTGGTATGTCAATAGAAAATTGTATTGCTCAGATAGTAAAATGATACACTCGAACATTTTGTATGTCACATATTACTACTACCACATGTTTCTATTATTTATTATAATGTCAGATTTGTTAGCATATTGTAAATTCTTCGTTCAAATACAGCAACTTTTTATCAGAAAGAATGAAGCCTCACTCTAAAATATAGTAACCTTAGAATATTCTGTTTTTTTCTAACTACTTTACAAGGTAGGCCTCAATGCACTGTAACTACTATTCAAAGCTATAACTCAGACTCACAGTGAAGCTGGGGAACTTTCTCTGGAGACAAAGCTTGCGTTCAGATGATGTGCCACCATATACATCCATTACAAATATACCACCCCTTTTTGAGAGTGCACTGAAAGCATGCCTGAAATACACAACCAAGTCCTTTCGCCTGTGGAGGCAACAGCAACTGTAGTTGAATGCACAAATAATATCTCTTCCAGGCAAAGCTACATCTGACATAGTCGAATTGGCTAAGCATTTTGGAATAGCAGGATCTGACATCTCACAGCTGTCACTTTCTGTAGAGCCATTGTCATTGGTTACCTGTAGACCTTGCACGAGATCACTGACCTTTGGCTTGACAAGGCAAGCTTCGTTTGGCTGCAGAACATTTCCATGGAAAAGCAACATTCTTGAATACCCATCAGCCCCAATCTTGCTCAGGTTGTTTTCAAGGCACCACTCAAGTGCCTCAAGGTCCAAATCTAACCCGATAGCTGTTCGTCTTGCATCAGTGCGAAGCCACTCAGTACTGCCAACAAGAAAACAATAAATCATGAGCAACACATGATAAACTGATGCACCTGACTAAAGCTAAATAATCTCTTTGTTGTTGAACACCATTGATCAAAGTTCACCAAATAGTGACCATTCAGACGCTCAATATGACATCTTCTTAAAAACATGTACGTTAAATGCAATATCAGGGCCATCATTTCTTGCTAATGGGACCCCTAAAATCCTCAACGATAGATGCACAGTGCACACAAGGTGTTTGTGAAAATGATAGATATGAAGTCCATGTAAAGATAGCTGCTTAGTGCTTTGACCTGAGGAGGGCCGTGCCACAGAAATCCTCCTGCAGGTGCAGAGGGACGCGTCCACCGACGTACATCAGGAAGAACTTTTGCAGGTAGCTGATGTCCCCTTTTGGTGACTGAACACAAACACATACGTTACATTGGCATTTCGTCGAACAAGTTGTGAGCACGGCGACTTGCACAGACCTAAGCTACAATAGAAGCTAGCAAGGTTACCTGCACAGAGAGCTGGTATAGGTGGAACTTGGAGGGCATGGAGCCTGCTTGCCACTGGTTCTGGTCGCCTGCTTCTGCGTCTGCCTCTTGTTCGTCTTCCGCTGCTGCTGCTTCGTTAGAATCGTCATCGTCGGAGTCCTCTGGGTGGGGCGGTGGCGTGTCATAGGCAGATGAAGGCAAGTCATCACCGTCGTCGCCCCCGAAGTGCGAGGCACGACGGCCGCGGCCATGCCGGTGCAACTCCTTCGTCCTCTTCCCGCTCTTGCCCATCGGTGAGCGGTGTGTGTTTAGCGGACAGGGGTTTTATAGCATTTTAACGAAGACCTTTTTTAAGGGAATAATTGATGATTTGGCAACATGTGATCAATATCTACCCTATTAAAGCCGAGAGAATCCCGGCCTCCTCAGCCCAGCCACGTGTCACCTCGCCGTTTTGCGAAAAAGTCCCTCCGTTTTTTATTAAAGCCGAGAGAATCCCGGCCTCCTCAGCCCAGCCACGTGTCACCTTGCCGTTTTGCGAAAAAGTCCCTCCGTTTCTTCGAAATTACGGATAGGTCTCTGTGTAGTTTTCTGTGAGACGAAATTTTTTTTCCCGCTTCGCGTTTAGGTCCTTGGCGCGATATTTTTACGAAAAAGTCCCCCGTTAGTTCCAAATCGCGAACAAGCCCTTTTCTTATTTTTCAGGATAGCGAACATGTCCAAAAAAATAACGAATAGGTCCCTGCTTTTTACGTTCGGGTCCTTGCTCCGTTTTTCCCGGGAAAAATATTTTCGGCACCGAAAAAAACCGGAAAATTTTTTTTCGCCACCCAAAAAAAACGGAAAAAATATTTTCGTCGCAAAAAAAACACAGATTTGTTATCTCTGATAATTTTTCGCTCTTTTTCCTCTAGACTATTTTTCACCGGTGGGTGGTTTTGCGGAAAAAAAAGATCGTCGCCTTTCTCCGCGTTTTCCGGGAAAAATGTTTTTCGTCGTAGAAAAACCCGGAAAAAAGTTTTACCACAAAAAAAACGGAAAAAATGTTTTCGTCATGCAAGAAAAACACCTATTTGTCATCTCTAATAATTTTTCGCTTGGGTGTTAGGCTCGACAAAAGAATGTTGCCATCTCTAATAATTTTTTGTCCTTTTTTCTCTAGACTATTTTTCACCGGTGAGTGGTTTTGCGAACATGTGTTATTACTTCGGTGGGCGCGTGAGCGTTAGGCTCAACATAAGAAGGTTGTCATCTCTAATAATTTCCTTTTTCCTCTAGACTATTTTTTTACCTGGTAGGTAGTTTTATGAAAACAAAAAATACATTCGGACCCTTCTAGCGGTGATTTTACAAAAAACCTATAGTTTCGTATATTCGTCCCGGTCCTTGACTTTTATTTTTTCGAGGGGTTGTATTGCATGATGACCAATAATTGGCGGCATGGCATATATCTGCCTAGTAACATAAGTAAACGAGGGTATATCATCAATTCTCTCTTTTTCGGAGACAGTTTTTTTGCATACAAGTCCTTATAATTTTTGTATTTGTACCTATTTATTTTCCTCGCTCCTCCCCGTAACGGGCAATTCGTCGGAACACCATGGACGCGCCTCCGCCCGCGCAGCCGGACACGGCGGCGTCGCCGCCCTCCCCGACCTCAGCTTCTGCTCCCCCTTCCGCGCCACCGACTAATGCCACGCCTTCTGCCTCCACGGCCGCACCACCCACCTCCGACTCCACTCCTGCTCCCACCCCGACCTCATCCCCCGCCCAAACCCTAGAGCCCCCAACTCCCAACCCCGCCAGCGCGCGGCCGCCGCCGCCGCGCATGAGACCGCCGTACACCCATCTGGCCTCACCCATCACGATGTCCTCTCCTGCCACAGCGGCAGCCTCCTCCTCCTCGGTTTCCGTTCCCGCCTCCTCCGCTGCTTCTGCCATGCCAAGGGGAGGAGGGGTTGCCATTGCGCTGCCCGCGCAGCCGCGTGGGGCGCAGACACCCGTCGGCTACACTGGGTTCGTGCCGCCGCCGCCGCTCGCTCACCAGTTCGGCTCCATGCACCGCGGCCCCGACCAACCCCCGCCGTCTTCTGCACAGGTCTGTATCTCATTTTTAGCTCGGTCTACTATGTTCTGGCGTGATTAAACTCGGTAGTGTTGAGATTTCCATCTGGCGAGGCAAGAAATGAGGTGGATTTTAGTTGGAAGTGACACTTTTTAGATAGTGATTGCATTATATCTGAACCTATAATATAGTTTTTCTGGACGAAACGATGACTTATAAGGATTAGGTACGCTTGCTTGATGTTTCAAGCTATTAACCTGCAGAATACTGGAACCCAAGTTGGCAATTTGAGTTCCCCTTACTGGGCATGCGGTGTCTGAATAACAAAGCTCCAAGTCTCTGAGGCAATACATGTCTTTTGCAATGTTTGTGCTATAGTGATTTGGCTGTGTAATTCTTTCTACCTGCTATGTTAACCCTTGGCATTCAACCACCCGTTCCTGGAATTGTCAAATCCAGCAACGTTTGTGGATATAGGAGAAGTTCTAATGTTGCAGGCAATTCATCCTCTTCATCCATGCTCTGCTGTGAAAGTTTAAATGAATCTTCTTGAGCTTTCATAATTATTATGTTTTAGTGAGTCGCTTATTTATTATTCTAAATTATTACAATTTTGTCCGAACTGCACGTCTGGTCCTTTTTCATTGTCAATAAATTGCATCTTTTTTCTGTTCTTTTTAATTTAGCAAAGATTCCTAATGATGATTGTGGCCTTCAGCTTAGGCAACCTGCCCCTGGGATCCAGAATATTGGGATGATTGGTTCCCTTAACACATCTCAAATGAAACCGCCAGCACTCTGTGGTCCGCAGCAGCAAAGGCCAGGTCTTCCATCATCAGCAACACCATCTCCATCTGGTAGCCAAATGCCAGGTTCACAAGTAAGAAGCCTTTCACTTCTAAAAGCAAAGTCCGATTTATCTGTAGGCAATTCATCTTTGTGTTTAAATTATGTGCAATATACTCTAGTCACAAATACACGTCATTTTGAGATACATGCATTCAAACTTTCAAAACTTTGGCTATCAATATCTTTTTAAATATTTAGATTGGATACATGAAAATCATATATATAGATTTGTCTCAAAAGGTATTTTCATAATATTGCCATTTTATTGGGTGTTATAACTATATTACAGTAGAAATCACTGGTCAAAATTGCGTTTTGGTGACCGTGTTAATGTCTAAAATGACCTGTATTGGTGACTGGAGGGAGTACCTGATTATGTAAATTTGATTTGATCATAAATGTTGTTATAAATTGTTTTTCCTTTAATGTATTTGGCTTGAGTAGTGAATTTAAAGATTCTTCCAAGTGTGGACTAATCGTTTATGAATCCACAAAAGCATTGGCTGAGTTCGGTTTATTTTATACAATAATGAGTTTTAGTGGAACTAGGCAATTAGCACCTTCATTACTTTTGCTTATTTTCTATTCTACCGTTCAATTACAAGGGAACACCACTTATTTATTCCAGTTCGTGTCATGATCTCTGCTTGGTTAAACTATTTTCCCACAGAAAACCCCCACCCATGCTTTAACAAGGCCAGCGTCTATGGGTTCTCCTTCTCCTTCAACGGCTTTACAGCAAACTCCACCAAATGTATCTTCACCATTTAGGCCCCAGCCCCAACAGAGGCCACAAGTTCCACAACCAAGACCGTACCATGTTCCTCAATCTGCACCTGTGGCTTCGCATCAACAGAACGTACTTTCAGCACAGCAGCAGCAACCACAGCACCAACTTCTGCAGCAGCAGCAAAGTCAGCCACAACATTCCTCACAACAAAATCAGCAAAATGCAACACTAAAAAACAAGCAGCAGATTTCTCAGCAGCAAGCTGTTCGGGCTCCTGTGTCAATGGCTCAGAAGCCTGATCCTCCCGCTACACTACAACCTACTAATATGCAACTTATAGACATGGCTTCCATTGATGTAGATGCTGGTGAATCTAGTAATCGGCTACTCTCCAAGAGGAGTATACATGAATTAGTTGCACAGGTATGCTGCAGCTTTCTGAACTGCCATGTGAAAGGTGCAAGATAATATATTTTTCAAATTTTAATGGATGTTATATTTTTCAGTTTTTCATGATTCTCAACTAATGTGATTATGGTGCATTTTAGTGTCATTTTGGTTTCTCTTTAATATTTCATTCTGTCTACACTCTATAAAATGTATGCTCCTTTTTTTCCGTCCACATATTAAATCAACCTCGTCTTTTGCTAGCTTTATTCATAGCTGCATCATGGAGGACATGATGGACAACACTTTGGTAGTTTAGTAATCCTTTTATCTCTACTACTTCTAATTACGAGTTGTTGGCGGTGGTACGTTCTCCCCCCAGGCATACCCACGAAACCATTATTGTCCCGATCTTCTATACATTGGTGAACGGAGAAAGTTTTAATTTGGTTGGATATGCATGCATGCATACCCATGAAATAGGTGCTTAGAATTTGTATGCTTCGATGAATTGATTTAAACATTTAACCATTGCACATTCAGAGTGAATATTATTATGTAGATAAGGTTAATGCTCTTTACAAATAAATTTTTATCGCACATTGAGTTTCCGTTGCAACGCACGGGCACATGGCTAGTTAAAATTCAAAATTAGAACAACTGGATTATTTATATTAGTCTGAAAAAAATAATCATATCTAACATTCAAAGATTACGATAAGGCTATGGATGCAAACCAAAAAAAAAAAATATCACGACATACTTTTGTGTAATCTGCACTGTGCATGGACTAAGTAAAAAGCTTTTCAAAATACTGCTATTGATCCAAGTGCTTATGATGACCTGTGCTGAATCTTTGAACATATAGAGGAAGTAGGTTTGTTTGTAGAACATTAGTTACTTGTGTGAATAGATGCCTATAAATTTTAGCTGGGTTGTCCAACTAAATTTCAGAAGACATTGTTGACTTTACGCTAGTCAGTATGAGTTCTGTAGGACTAGGATTATAAACCTTGCCACAGGTGATGGATTTAGCTGGCTCTTTTACTAGTTTGCTCTGGTTAAGGGTTTCAACATCATCATAGTAGTACAAATGCCAAGTAATTTATTTGATTGCTTGCATCAGTTAACAGCACTGCCATAGATTTTCCATAATGTGTTCTTCGCACAGATCGATCCTTCAGAAAAGCTGGATCCTGAAGTTGAAGATGTTCTTATTGACATTGCAGAAGATTTTGTCGAATCTGTAAGTTCTTCCCCTTCTGTTTTTTTTTCCTTTGGTGATTTTTGTCTAAGTATGCTTATTATTGAGAATATGTTTTCCTTCTGTAAGAAAACACATACGATTACTCTAGCTTTTTGTGCATTCTTATGCAACTCAAGCATGTGTACATTGGTTTTTAATGATTCCCTCTTCTTGGTTCATAGGCATGTATATTTCTTTTATGCCCAACTTCCTTTATACTTGATCAACACTTCAGTTCAATGGCTGTTTTACTCGTTTGTCATTTTTTATCTGTAAATAACTGGTACCCACCGTCTTGACCAGAAACTTCCGGTTTTCTGAACCCGGTTGAAACTACAATATCTTAAAAGTTGAAATAGAAAAGAAAGTTGTCACCCTTAAATCATTGGCAGATGTGTAAAGTTCTGAAATTTGCCACCCTTACATATCCTGGACTCCTTTTTGGCTGGTGTTTAAATGTTTTGTTTGATGATAACTGTTTTAAGCAGGTCGCGACATTTGCTTGTTCTTTAGCAAAGCATAGAAAGTCAAGCACTTTAGAAGCAAAAGATGTACTCCTCCATGCAGGTAACCAAAATATTATTGTTCTTCTAAATGTTTGTGCTAATGTTCTCCCGCCATAGCCTTTCAATAGCAATTCTCTTATAGTTTAGTATCATCTATTGCAGAGAGAAGTTGGAATATCACCTTGCCAGGCTTTGGTGGAGATGAAATTAAACTATACAAGAAGCCGGTAATTCTGAATTGTACATATTTATTTCTTGCTTCTTGATTGCTTGAAATTTCTTTCCATAGTTATTTCTTTTAATACCCGTATTGACCTTTTCGTACTTCTTTTCCTTGATGATTTGCAGCATGTCAATGATATTCACAGGGAGAGGCTTGCTCTGGTACCTTTTTTTTAAAATTGTTTTCCATCAATTAGCCATCTTAACTCACGCATGATTTCTTCTTGAACTATGCATATATAATATATTCCCCATCTTATGCGTTGGAAACATATTATTTTTGTTGCCTGTATTAAAGCATTACTTTTATATTGGTAAAGATCCCAATATATGAAAAATGCTGTTTCAAAAATGACCTAGTGATGGCCATCCTTCATCACCGAACACAGCCACCATCTGCTTACTGTCACCGCATTCATTGGACGCTTTCTTTACATGTTGAGTTGATGTGTTACTGTTTTTGTCTGAATCTATCCAGATCAAGAAGTCAATGGCGAGCGAAGGTAATACAAAAAGCTCTTCTGCCCAAGCCGCAGCTAACCAGAAAAATCACACTCCAAAGCCACCTGCTACAGGCTCTCCGTGAAAGACATCCACTAGCCCGCCAATCCCAGGGAAATATCAGTGCATTGGCATATTTGGTGTTAGGACAATGCGTATTGCAAACCAGCTTCGACTGAATGCCATAGGGTTGTTGTATTGTAGATTGTAGAACCAGAGGATGCGGTAGTAGGACAGCAAAGATAACGCGTACAAATGGTTTTCGCAAAACTGGAACTATTACAGCGCTAACACAAGTATTTTTGTTCCGTATTTTCATGGTACGGTTCAGTTGCAACGCTGGTAATTTAGACCCTGAAGACTTTGATGAGGTATCAATGTTTTGTGCTTCGTTCAGCAGAAATAGATAGAGGGGAAGAATCCAAGCGTTGCTGTGTTGCTTCTGTCTGGTCTTCTCGCCTCAACTCAATTGGTCTATCATTGGCAGCTCCATGTCGAATAATGGATCATGGATGCTATTTTCTGATGCTTTGATTAAGTGTATTTGCTATTGATCTCAGTCCAGGTGCATCCGCATTCTTTCTTCGCCTCTTTACCATTTCGCATTGTGTAGGTAATAGTCTGCACTGTTTGCTGCTTTGCTGTCGTTCCTGTTTAGGTTTACCCAGAGAAAATCTGTCTGTACTGGTCACCTGTAGAAAATGTCGATGCATTCGTGTCATTCTGTTTGCAAGCCTGCAGAGTCTGCTCGTGGAATTTCAGGGCCCTCCAATAGCCAATAGGATACCAGTAACAAGTGTTGCCCCCTTTGTCACATCTCATAGATACCTCTGGAGCATGCTAATGCCTTCCTTGATCCTCTCCTCACTGCAGACATAACCATGAGCGTCCTTTCTGCATGTCTTTTAGCTCTACGAGTGCACAGATCATGCTTTGCAAGGTGAGCCGATTCTCCTCATCCATCCATGGACCTCTATTTTTGTGATGATCTGTACCTCGCTGTTATCTGGACATGACAGGTGTAGACCACAGGCATCCCGAAAGAGTGGAACGGCCGAGTCCCTAGGCAATGACGTTTCACTGATGTTGCTCGCTCTCTACCGATCCGCATCACGACCGACCCCAATCATTTTGTTCTGGAAGTACGAGGCGCTGCCTCCGCAACCAACCATCGCGCCGAACAATTGATGCCTCAGCTGAACCGCCGCGCGGACCCCCGACCTCGTCTTCGCCGGCTACAAAGAACGCCGGCCGAGCACTTTTCCCTTCCCACCCCGCGACAGATCTCACGGTGTCACGGTGTTTTTAAGTCGAGCGTGAGGCGGAGGGCTGCGAAAATGCTTGTAACACATGGAATCGGAAGAATCGAGCCGAACCCTGCACTGTTCTGCGGTGGCAGCTGGCAAGCACAGACCAGAGCCCGCCCGGGCCGGTGCTGGTGAGGTGAACGGTACGTACGCCCGCGCGCGGCTCAACAGTGTGCCGTTACCTCCCACCAAACACGGGCCAGGCCATGCACCCACACGGCGCACGCGGAGCTGGAGGGAGGCCTACGATTCGCACGAAGCGGACGCCGCCCGGGGGAGGCCGGGCCAGTTCCGGTGCGAGGCGCCTTTCGAGGCAGTACGGGCCTTGCCCCGGCGCCAACTGTTGCGTCCTGTACCAGACACGTACGCGAGAGCGCGCGCTTCGTCTGCCACCGCGGTATGTACCACATCTACAGATTCTACACGAGGCGGACGTACGAGCGATGCGAGCCTGTACGTGATCCACATCTTCCGGCCGCCCGGCTAGTGAGACGTTGCTGTTAGCTAACGAGGCCATAACTCATAAGGGTCCTAATAGGTGTAGACCGGTTTAGTTTTTGGACTAGATCGGCTAAAAACTACAAATTGGTTCATTGCTATTTAGATTAGATCTTAACCAGATTGAACTAGACTTAAATCTTTTTTTACTAAATCTCTCACTACCAGCCAAGTAAAAGAATTGACGTTGCCTTTAACACTAATGTTTCTTTTTATTTTACATTTTTCAGTATCATACTTTAAGTTTTAACTTTCAACTATGTTTATAGTAAGTGAGATATGTAACTATAGATCTAATTTTATCGTTTGAATATTGTATCGTAAAATATCAATTCATCAACTAAACAGTTTGTCTAGATAAAAGACTAAATCAAGACCTAGACTTTGACTTTTATTTGGATCTGACAGACTTAGACCCCATTCTTTTTTAATTAAATTAGATATAGATCTATAAAAAAATATTAAACTTCACCGATCTATTTTGGGTTTCGGCCCATTAGCATCCATCCATATTAGCTCCACTCCGTGTACTACACTATGGTTTTATTTAGAAGATCTAATCTCGATCGAAATCCTTATAAATAGATCGAAATTTTAGATTAAAATTCTGACCTCTCTACAGAGCACCCGATCAGGATTAGGTCACTCAAACAAAGCCAACACGTGTGGTATGGTACGTGCGCCCACGCGCGCGCGTTTTTCTTTGTTGCCGATGATAATGATGATGAAAATGATGGACGTGGCCCGTGCGATGGTCCCTAGACTTTAAAGTTGCGCCACGACTCAACCAAATTATGGCCCTTTAAACTGACGCCGCCTGCAGAGTCTGCATGCGCTGCACAGCCTTTGAAGTGATGGCTCATAACTCGGCAGGCAGTCGTTGCTATGACCATCTCGTGTCGGAAGTCGGCATCGATCTCTGATTCGTTCGCTCTAGCGAACAGTCCACTGGAGAACGGAACGGAGAACAAGTGTCACCTTCAGAACAAGAGGAGCTACAGGAGATCATCAAACGACTCGATTACTCGACCAGCTTAGCAAATACTCCCTCGTTACAAATAATATACTCGGTATATTAAATATGGAAGACTTCTCGGATACTCACCGCGGCAATGTATTATGGGCCAACGTGGTCTCTTCACGTGCGATCGAGTCGCTCACATGGGGGCGCCGTATGTACGGCTGGCTCACCCGTGAGCCTCGTCGTCCGCATGACTAATTCATTAATCGGACTTATATATTAAATACCTCTCACATTTTACAAACGCTCTGTTGCTCAATTGGTTAGTTCGATCGATTGGTAATGGTTGGTCCTCGGTTCGAATCCGCCTCGTGCAAGCATTGTAATGAATATTTGTGGAGGTTGGTTTTTTGCCTCGCAACACATGGCGTGGGCGGCTGCACGCTTTCCGTGCTCTTTTTGCCTTGTGCTGTTGTTTGGGCTGGTAATTGCTTAGCTTAGTCAATCTCTTAACATTTTGATCTTTCTTCTGATCTTAGTAGTGAGTAAAACTTTCCAGAAAGTTGAAAATGTCATGCAACCCAGAAAATCTGAATTATTTTCCCTCTTAGCGTAGATTTTTTTTACAGCTAGGTAAAGTTTTTAGAGACTAAGACTCCAAAATATTCATTTTTAATTTGTTTCTAATTATATATAGGTGTATTTTTTTCTCGATAAGACCCTTATAACTTACAGATTTCCCCCCTTTTAGCACATATTGCTTTTTTTAGTGTATTTTTAAGCGATGAGGCCCAAAAAACTTCCAAAATTTGTTCCCTTTTCCCACAAATTATTTTTTTCCCCGCAGGAATCCTGGAGAGTTTTAAAACCGTGTGCAAGGGTCCTTATAAATTACATTTCAGCGCGTTTTTTAAAGGCAAAAGAACCTCAAAAAATTCTACAGATTTCCCCTCTTAGCGCAGATATTTTTTTTAACATCTAAATGCAGTTTTTAGGCACTAAAACCCTAAAAATATATTTTTAAAGTTATACGTCCTAAAAACTTCTAAAATTTGTTTCTAATCATATATAGGTATATTTTCTCTTGATAAGAACCCCCCCAAGAACTTACAAGCTTTTCCCCCTTTTAGCACATATTGCTTTTTTACGTCTACATGCATTTTTTAGCATTAAGACCCAAAAAAAACTTCTAAAATTTATTCCCTTTTCTCACATATTGTTTTCCCCCGCAGGGATCCTCGAGAGTTCTAGAACAAACTCGTTTTTTAAGCAAAGTGCCTCATGAGATTCATTTAGGCACGATTTTTTATGAAAATGCTCCTACGAACTTCTTTGATTTGTTTTTTCCCTACAGTTTTTTCTTCGATGAGAAAATCGTCTTTGCGTAGCGTCATGCATCTACGAGGCGCGGTGTAATGCCGTGCAGGCATATCTAGTATATATTATGCCTGAAGAATTGCCGCGCATGCATGGCTCCAGGTACGGTTTTTGTGCCAAAAAGCTCTCAAGAAAATTTAAAATCGCGAATAGGTCCTTCCACCGATTATTTTGCAAAAAACCCTATGATTCTGCAGATCTGCGAACGGGTCTTCTACAGTAAATCAGAATCACAGATAGGTCCTTCATCCTTTTTTTGGAATTTTTCAGAGAGGACCCGATGGTTCTGTATATTCACGAATGGGTCCTCCACCAATTTTTTCAATCGTGAATAGGTCCTTCAACTATTTTTTTTTTACAAAAAGGCCTCTAGGAATTACAGAATCGTGGGTAGGTCCTTCCGCCGATTCTTTAAACCTGAAAGATTCGTGTTGGTCATTTTTCCCCCCGAAAAAACCCTTCAGGAATTCCAAAATTGCTAGTAGGTCCTTCCACCAGTTCTTTAAGCATGAAATATTTTGGGGTAGATCCTTCCGCCAGTTCTTTAGGCCCAAAAAATTTTGAGCAGGTCCCTTTTTTGCAAAAAAAACCTCTAGAAATTCTAAAATCGCGGATAGATCCTTCCACCCGTTCTTTAAGCCCAAAAAATTTCGGGTCGTTACTCTTTAAGCCCGAAAGATTCGTACATAGTGGCACGGCGTAGCGGACTATTATTCCTAGTAGTTATCATTTTGGATATCAAAATAATATTCAAAACATAGTTTTGATCACTAATTTTTGTTATAATATATTTATTAAACCTAATAAATTATAATATTATAAAAATACTTTTCAAGATAAATCCATATGTATAATTTTTATATATCTAATTTAAATATTTAAAAAGATATTGATAGTCAAGATTTCAAAAATTTAATTGTATCTATGTCTAAAGCGACAGCTATCTTTGACGAGAGGAGTATGCATAAGCAACGCTGCTAAGCCTAGCTTGTTTTCCCAACTGCTCTGCTGTTCTGAATGACCGAATCGAAGCTGGGGTTCTATAAAAAAAAATTGTATGGGTAATCGTCTTATCTGAAGGCTGATACTGATTCCCTTCACTGCGAGGCTAACAGGAAGCAATGTCCTGTCTATTGGACGGACTTTGCAAAATTGTTTGCTCCACCTGTCAGTACCTCGTCACATGAAACCTAGGCCTCGGGAGCACCTGATGTGAGGGATTAACGGATGTTATTAAAGTCTCCATCCCTCCCATTACGGATCACGATTAGACGCACTCCGCCATCGGTGTCTAGCAAGAAGCCAAGAAACCAAGGAACATGTAGACAACAATGTATGTCGAGTTGTCCACAGGGTCTAATCCTACATTGAACTTGGAACATAAGATAGATGCTTCCAGATTACCTGGCCCCATTGTTTGTTGCCTCTAGACTACGCTCATATATATCAGTACTGTTCAGTACATAAGTAAATTGTACGCAGAGACCTACGTAAGAGGCTCTCAGAATGTGTTTTGCACTCCATGCCTTTTTGTTTAGATGCTCCAACCAGGTTATAGAATAGCTTCGCAGTTCTCGTAGTCTCATTTTTTCACTCCCCACTGGAAACCAACCAGCCCATGGGTTTTGTTGCTTACAGCCTTAACACTGAATCTGATATCCTAGGGCGGTGGGAAACATAGTTCTTTCTCCAAGTTGGAAGCCAATTTGCAGCTTATTTCCAGGATAATGTATTAGCTAAGCCAGCTAACACAGTTCTGATTTCTAGTACTGATTCTGCCTGCCTGTATGTCCCTCACTGTTGCAGCATGATGAAGCGTCAAAGTGCATTCAGAGGGAAGAAAAGCAAGCATCAATTGGGTGCAGATGGTACGTACCCAGCCTTAGTGGGTATTTAGCTGACGAACTCAAGCCATCCAATCAGGGGAGGGGAACAGGCTTGCCCAACCACTCTGCCGCTGGCACGTGGCCGGTGACCCTAACCTGTCGCTCTTTGCGAGCGAAACTGAAAGAGTCTATTCATATTTGTGATGAGTTGTCGATAGTATTTTGAACATAAAGTGCTTGAAATTGAGTTTGATTCGAATTCTATTTAGAATTTAAAACAATTTGAGAGCTATCAGGTCAAGGACGGTATTACTGGCCTTGTGGGAGTAGTAGTACCAGCTCTATGATGCTATCTGTCATGGGTACGGTAGCTTTTTCAAAATATGTGTTTTCTCTAGGGTGTCTTAGGAGCAGTAGTATCAGGGGTGCGATACTACTGATCTTCAGTGATGATAGTTATTTATTAGAGAGTGTTATCTCAGCGTGCCTTAGGGCGAGTGGCACTACCACCCAACCAGGAGCGGTAGTGCTAGATTTGCGGTACTACCGACCTCTAGTTGGCAATAGTACCAGGTTTAACAACAATTTGTGCATTGTTGTTGGATTTTTGTTATAGTTATTGCATATATTGTGAACAGTGTTATGTAATGGTTTGTTTGTCTGTGTTGGTTGCAGGTCTCCAGTGCTAGGTCATGGTGAGGCGAAGATGAGATCAGGACTAGGCTAGGAGAGCTGAGGTCTAGAACGATCAAAGAACATCGAAAGATGACTGAGATCAGGAAGTGGTTGCAAACTGGAAAGACAAGGAATCAAAGCATGAAGTATTGGTGATGGGTATGACGGGCAATAGCATAGACCGGGACTAGATTCAGGGAGAAGTTGAGATCTAAAACGATCAAAGAAGCGGGTGCTGCCATGGTAAAGCTGAAAAGGACACGTGGTGTGTCAAGTGATTTGGACCTATTTGCAAGCGATAATAATTTGGGGGAGTCCGAACGTAAGAGAGGCTTGACGACAAGTTATTGGGGCCACTTGGAAAGAGATGAAGTATTGATGATGCTTCGAGGAAAAGGAAGACTAATTATTAGGGCAAACTGATAATTTATCCAATATAGGTAGTTAAGGTGGTTTGAAAAACCGTGGCTGTGGTCTAAGTGGTTTAAGTTACATCAAAGTGAAGTTAAACGCAAATTCGGGCTCATGAAGCGGATTTGGCATCAATGTAATGGCCGCTTTGAGAAGCGCGCTTGTGTGAGTGAAAAACCCGTTAAGAGTATTGGGTTTTAAGTTAGCCTATGTAAGAGTGTATGGTATCTACCTTAGTATCTAGATTTAGAATTAGGGTTACCTCCACTATATAAAAAGATGTAGTGGAAGGTGAAGATTCGAGGCTTTAAACTTAGTCATTAGGTGGTTTAGTTTTTCATAACTTTTTGTGTTCTTGTGTGGGTATGTGAGTGCTCATTGGGAATTTCGCCCTCAGGTGAGAGGTTTTGTAAATATTTCTCATGATCTGAATACAAATCATCTCTTCGCTCAAGTTTTGGATCTTCTTCATACTTGGCTCCTGATTTTTTCTTGTGGTTTCTTTCTTGTTTGATCTAGTGCTGTCAAGAATACATGGTTGATAGATGTATTCTTTATAGATTATCTCCCTAATTATCTAAGTAAGTTTCTTCTTGATCATCCAAGTTTCTTTAGAAACTTCATATCCCTGTACACTCCTTTACCACTTATGATGTTGCCTGTGCTGGATCTTAATCGAGTAGGCCATTCGTCGACATGGAATGGATGCATCTTCATTTGCATATCTGATGTCTCAGGTATGTAATCCGCAGAAGCAAATTGTCATGGGGGGCCGGACAAATTTCATATTGGGTTCGGACCGAAGATTTGTCATACAGAGCCTATACGTGAGGGAGAGACGTGGTCTGACGTTTAGTATGGAACAAAACCGGTCGGTGCGCGCGCGCTCAACTGCCAGGAGTAAAGTTGGTTTACGCCGTGTGTCGCCATGCGGTTTTTGCCGGTTTCAGCCCCTTGTTTTGCTGATGATAGGTAGTTTTCATGCTGTCGCTAAGTACCGCCTGCTCTACAACATTGCTTCCTGTTCAATCGCGTACAATGCTGCGGTGTCTCTCGTTTCTGTTTTCATACCCAACTCCAAGGACTTAGATGATCCAGACGCGTGAGTTCATGTGCAGGAACAGTCTCTCGGACAATGGCGCCATAATTCTCTCACAAGGTGGCTCATCAGCTCTTGCTGCCATTTCTTTATCAGGTTTCATGCTTGATGTTACACAGGGTACCTAAACGGCTAAACACCTCTTTCAGTAATGAAAACGAGGGACATGGCAACAGTAGCGGAAGCGAGATCTGTCTCACTGTTCCACTAGTCGCTGCCTGCCTGCCTGCTCCAAGGGCCCTACCACGTGAGCAACTGCATGGCGATTTGGCAAGGCAGCACTGCATATTTCACCTTCTCCTTTCAGCTTTTGTCTCGTACCTAGTTCTTAACCGATTACAGGTCCCAGAACCAAAATAAAGCGGTACGACCCATCCAAGGATAACACAGCAACTGTTGCGTATAGAAGACTACCGGCCGTGGCATCGGGCTAGACTGGTCGCCTGACTCTTCTTCGATTCACATTTCACGTCGACTCCAAATTAAACTGCTGGTTTTAGCTTCTAAGTGCACTGAGTAATTACTTCAGTTTGTGCTGGATAATACTTTGTAGTCCGTATATAGTTCTGTTATGACGTTAATTAACCAACTAGCAGCCGGTCCTTCTTACCATCGGCTTGCTTAGAAACTTCACATTGATCGGTGGATAGGGATGGATGGATGGATGGAGAGCGAGCGGGGCATCTTATGGCGCAATCCAATTCGTCACCGAATAAGGTCATGTCTCAGGGAAGCCATGTTCAGTACCAAACAACACGAGACGTCGCGATATTGGGTGATGAGAATTCCAATCCTGATTGGTCGCCATCACCGAGGGAGAGAGTAGGTTTTCACCCGCTCTCCTTTCCTTTGTCCAATTTGCCCATCACGGCGATTTCTTCTTTTCGTTTTCGATGCTCCTTTCTCTGATTACTGCAACGCTTGTCTTATTGTGTCATGCTTGCCGGCTGGTGATTAAATTATGACGTGGTTCTGGCTCTTGTTTACGCTAATTATAGGGTGTTGCGTTTTTTTTTCCCCTTTCAGCGAAATATGCTTCATTGCCACCTTGTCGTGATATTGTAAAGTTTTAGTCATTGTCCTTTGAACAGTTGCTACCTGCTATGAATAAAATAGCAGGAGAACACAACCGTTTGCGTCTTTGATGCAGTATTAAACTGAAAACAGAGTAAGAAGTTAACAAAAAAATGTACAATATGACAAAGAATTTTTTAATACTATGACATGGATGGAGCATATACCTAAATGAGATATGCACTAGCTAGGGAGGTCGGCAATCAAATCTTGGTAACAATGAAACATCTGTGGAATAAACAAATAAGAGAGAAGTTAGTTGCCCTGATCTAGCGAATTTCTAGAGACTTTCTTCAAAATTGACACTACCTCTCTTAATCTTAACCCATGCTTACATTAATTCGCTACGTTGAGGTTACACCAAGACAAACATCAAGACCGATTAGAAAGGCGCCTTCCCAAGGCAAATTTAGGGACGGCATAAGTTGGCACCATGCTTGACAGTGCTAACTCAAGCAAAGCGTGCAAAGGAAAGAAGAAATCATGAACGCTCCATTTAACCAGCACTAATTGATCTGGCATAGGTCCTGCCGATCTTGGTGCAGATCTTTCACCTTTCACGTCTCTCAAACAGCAAATGGCAAGACCGGTTGTTGGGGCAGTAATGGTGCAGGCCTCACCCACGAAAAAGACCCCGCCGGAATCATTTTGTTAGGGAAAGATTGGTGTAAAAAACACACAAGAAAAGGACATCAGTTTGGCTTACTTCTCAACGCTAGAAAAATAAACGAAAAGGAGATAAGTGAGAGATAGAGAGCGGGAGAGACGAAGATCAAGTCTAAAACTCTAAGATTCTAGATGCATACAGACACAATCGTAGAGTTTGTAGGTCCTGCAAGTGGCGACGTGTTTTTCTTCCTACGGTGTTGACAAATGAATTTCTTTTTAAAATTATATATTTTTTAATTCAATTGGCACTGTGTTTTGCTTAGCAATAAAAGCTTACCGACCAAATAGACCTATTAGCCAAATAAATCAGCGACAGATGGGTCTATTGATCAAATGAATCAACGACAAAACTATTGACTAAATAAAACTCTATTGCCAATTTATTTTACGACATGAGATCTATTGCCAAATAAATTGAGACAAAGGTATATTTATGTAATTGATTTTTCGAATACTTTTCTGAAATTTTTATTCAAAAAATATGTTATTTAAAAATCGTTGACAGATCTCAGCTGCAGCCCGAGCTGCACAGTGGCAATTGGCACTGCACATGTGTAGCTCGCCTGATCACTCCGTGATCGTTCAAACGGTAGCATCGGATCTGAAATTTGCGTAGCCTCTTTTTTTTCTTTCCTGTCACGTGTGCACGATCTGGAGCATCAGTTTTGTTACCCCATGCCATGTGCCCACCAGGATGACTCTAGTAACTGAAGTCTACAAGACTACTACGACGACGCGGAAGGAGCTAGCCTTCTGTTTCAATTCAATGTGCGTGCGCGACATTCGGGGCCCGTGGACGAACCGCCGGTCTCTCGTTTTCCAGCACGTGCCGGCGCCTTTTCTCCGCTCGCCGTGCGCCAGCTCGGTCTCGGGCATATCCTTATCCATCCTTTTCGTTAGCTGCGCGGCTCGCCTTCTGGAATGCCATGCCGAGACGAGACGTTCCACTTGCAGCGTCGATCGATGATTCGTCGTTTCCCCGCGCCGCGCGGCATCCTCTCGCGCGCGCCGTATGCCAACACCGCGCGTGGTGACCAGCCACCACACCCGGCCCTTTTGGGTCTCAGGTCCGGCTGGTCAACCCAACCGGTCACGTCACGTCGCGCCGCGCCGCGCCGCGCCGGACGAACGATCGGAGTCGGACGGTGCGGTGCCCGCGCGCTAGCTAAGCTTCGGCCGGTTGCTGCGGTTGACGCGTAGGTTTTTGTACGGTTGGTGGCGGGGGCTAGCCAGCTCTAGGGGCCCCGGCCGCGCGATCGATGGAGAGAAAGAGGATGGGCCACAGGAATTAGCAGCGCAACCGCTGCGTGCCGGAATCGTGGCGAGTGGCAGGCCTCCAGTGTCCGGAACGGAGGGCTGCTGCGCAGCGCGGGCCCGCGCCGGCTGCCGAGTCGGCCCAGGCCTGCCGATCTAGGGCTATCAGCTGTCAGGTGATCCGGATTGGTTCGGTTCCTTCAATGGCGTAGGCGTAGGCGTATGCGTAGGCTGGGAGATAGTGCAGGTTGGATGGAGGCTTACCTCAGAAGTTGAAGTTGGACTGCTGGCACGGGAGACTTGGGGCTGGAGGCAGGGCAATGCACGGCACTACGACCCGTGCAGAACCTGTATTGCAGCAAGTATGCCGGCTAGCTGCAGCAGCTTCATCACCCTAACGTAACGATAGTTACACTCCTAACAGCAGTAGCGTTGGTAGCCTCTTGAAATGGATAAAAATGGCATGGAAGACTTGCTTCTTTCAATACATGTGCTTGGTCCCGATGGACATGTTTCCAACCAGAATCCATCATTCGTACGTGTGCTCGGGAGACGTCGGGATCGATGCATGATAAGTCACATGAGAACGTGATTGATCACAAAACTTATCTGTCAGATCACGCGTGTACGTCCATGAGTTCAGACAGAGCAGGGATCGATTTCTATCGAGTAGAGGTTATCTCGGTACTGTAGTCAAGTATGCGATCCCAATTAGCAAATTTACGACAGATATTTTGTACAGCTAATGGAACAAAACATGACAAATCGATTGGCCTATCGGTGAACAGGTGTAAGAAAAGGAAGTTCTCTTTTATCTCTAGCTAGTGACACTAGGCTTCCAGACAATGGCCGATCACACCAGGTCTACGGCTTCTCGTGTTATTACTATCGTATCCCTTGCAACAACTATTTCAAAGACGACGAATAGGAATCTTTGTCTCACATGGTTACATTGACAGCGACCTGATATATACATGTGATCTATATGCATCTTTCAAGACTACTAGAAATAATCATTGAATGGCAACAAGGACAACAACTATAGAATACATATCGTGGGACCTTGCATTTTTTTATCTACTCTTTAGCAGATACGTCCAGAGAATCATTAATCAATATGGCCAACCACTTACAAGCTCATACTCGCGTTTTAGAAAAGAATACAAGCTCATGCTAATGTTTCCCCACTGAAAACTCACCGCACAGCGCAAACTAAGCGCCAAAGTAACACGTGGCGACATTAGCTCAGCTCTATCTCTTCCTCACTACAATTTTGGCTCGTTAGGCATAGTACATCCTTGGCCCGGCAGCCCCAGCATCAGCATGTGTACACCGCACCACACCTGAGAAAAGTACTATATTCACGAGCACACACATTCACACTGCATCATGGCGTTATCACGTCGTCTTCTATCATGCATTAAGTTCAATATTTCATTTGCTTTTAGAAAATATAAAGAATACTGACATCCTAATAACGTCAAAATATCAGTTGCAATGGTATAATATAACACATCCTCCTCCCACCCGTCTCATGAGGATTAAACGAAATTATTTATTAAATCGAGATAAGCGAGGGACGAGGGACGAAATTTTTCATGATGGACCCTTTGGGGATCCCGACCCACCCCAAAAAATTTTCACGGGGATGGGTCCCGACGGGCCTCGATAATTCTTAACGATTATTTTTGTCTATTATTTTTTTGTTTTAATTTGTCGACATTCTTGGACGCACTATTTTTAAGGTACAACTCATGTTTATTATAACCAGCGAAATTTCTAGCATAATTACACATCTATATATTGCACCATATTGTATCGTTATATACCTCAAATACCTTTGAAAAATATAATTGCATTTATTATACACTTGTAACCATACCTATTATTCCGCACTGTTATATTCTGGTCCCATCGAAATAAGTGATATAGATCTATTCTTTTTTATGTCGATTAATAAGAGAATTTCTATGGATTTTACATTTGTTGATTTATGGACTATTGTGAGACTTCTAGACCTATGAAACAAAAGAGATACCTTAAATATCATCTATAATAGATATATAGATGAGCTTCTTTGTATTTTCTTACCAAGGTAGGCGGTGATGGTGTAACATCATATTTAATAAATACAAACGCTGTATGTTTTGTTAGTTACAATGTAACTTTGGTGAATATATGTGAAATTTCTCTTTAAACCATAAAAAATTGAAAAAAAAATATGTTTTTTAATTCTTTTTACTAGAAGCTCTTGCATTCATTGTTAGAAGAACAATGAGCACGTACCAACACTGAGCTGAGACTTGAATGCTAGCTAGTGGGCAATGGCACCACCACACATGCATCTAGCCAAGGGATCTTGGGCCAGTTCCCAAACTTAATTGCATGTTACAGACTGTTGTACTCTATTTTTTAAAAACGGATCCGTTTTGTAGCTGAATGGTAAGAGGTTTGTCGTGATCCGCCCACCTTAATTTGAATCCTAGTATCGGTTTCAAGGTGTCCACCTCTTTGTATAGTGATTGGCAGAGCTTCCTCTGGCCAATTTTTAAACAATAAAAATGAAAAACATTTATGGCGGATGAGCTCGTAGCTCATTTGGCTAGCTCCGCTCAGCGAGCAACCAGCCCGCGTTCGGCCTCGCCGCCGCTGACGCCAGTCACGAGGCGAGGCGTGCGGGGAATGTGTGTGTGTGTGTGGTGTAAAAGCATGCGTGTGAGTGTTTGTATATGTAGCTCGCCTAGTGTTTCTCCTTCTGTACTGAATGCCAGAGCTCCTGGCCAATTTTCAAAAAAAAAACATTTATGTCTTGTTTGGTTACTCTCAATCGGAATCCTTATGGATGAACCGGGATTTTAGCCATTCACAAAGATCAATAGACCTCCCAAATAAGGTCATACTATATTGAGGTTCACGATGGATTTCACAAGTTTCCTCTTAAAATGGTTGCATGGAAGGGATACTGTTTTTCTTTTCTGGTGGCTGCGGTAAGGTTTTTTAAATATGCCTATAGGTTAGGTTTTCAGAATGGACAGATACTGATAAATGATAATGAATGAATGAATGTGGATGAATGAATGATATATGTGTGTATGAATGATATATGTGGATGAATGAATGATATATGTGTGGATGAATGATATATGTATAAATGAATGATATTTGTCTAAATCATATGAAAATGGGTTAAACAAAGGGCTGTTTTTTTTGTCACCTCGAATAATTTTAGTGGGCGAGAAAAGCCCACGAAATTAACCTAATTATTTTAAATGAAGCTGAGTAAGGAATGCGAAAATAAACCTAATAACTTTAAATGGGCTAGACGTAAACCCATTTAAAATTAAGCTTAGTAACTTTCGTGGGTTAGACGAAAACCGACGAAAATAAACCATTAACTTTCGTGGGCTCAACTAAAACCGACAAAAATTAATCTTATTAACTTTCGTGGGCTAGAAGAAAACCGACGAAAATTAATTACTTCTAAATCGTCGTGGTAATTTAAAATTGTAACTTGCTGCGATAACTTTCATCGGCGCCTTCTCGGCCGATTTAAAATAACTAACTTTAAATCGGTTGCCGGCGAAAATTAAGCTAACTTTGGCTCCTTATCTCGACGGCCGTGGTCCGAAGCGAAAATAAGACGTTCCGGCGAAAATAACTATTTTAAATGCGGCAATGAATCTTATTTTCGTAAACTCGCCCACGAAAATTTTCAGGATTCCTGTAGTGTTGGAAGGGATACTGTTTTTCTTTTCGTCCTTCAAAACTGGTTACGAGATTACTAAGTCAGCAGTTTGCGAATTTATTTCGTACTGGCTATGATAATCTACACTCCATGCATGCTCTCAAAAGACAAGCGCCGACGCTAGCTTATGAGGTGTGTGCCATGCATGATGTATTTGTCAATCAAGATAATAGCTAGATCTGAAAAACATCGTATTCTTATCTCTTTATGGAAATTCAACATATGCATGCATAGGATAAATAAATGTAAGGTCTATCTGATGCAACCAAAAGTTTGTCATTTTTCAAAAGGATAACATTCATGATCACCTATATAGAAAATAGAATACAATTTGTTCTCATAAACAAAGAAGTCGAGATCTAATAGACTGATTAGTTGACACGAAGACATCACAAAAGCAATATTGAAAGCATTTGCCCCGTATTGTAGTGATTAGTTAAACTACGTGTCTACATGAGTACGCACGTTGTTTTGATAATCTCATCTCCCTGGATAGGATAAAATACTGCAGCGATCCACCTATTTGCATGCGACAATAATGCGACATGCCGGCTCAAATTTAAGTAACGCATCAAGTCAAGATGTCATCTGTGCGCTAGATTCGGTGGGTGTCGATGTTTTTCATTACCTGTCCGGTAATGGCCGTAAAGGGTAAGCAACCTTTCATTCATGTTTTCATACTTATGTAACTTTTTTTTTTTAAAAAAAAAGTATAGAAACATCTCTCTTCACGTAAGTGATTAAGATATTGCTGCCGAGTTCACGTGTTGTAAACAGTAAGTTTATATTGGTTCATAACTCTATCTAGAATATCGATAGCCTAGCTAGGTACAGATGCAGATCAATTCATGCTTGATGCATCTCTCATTTACGAACTAAACACTGCAGGAAATGTGTTTAATTTGGAAGTAGCAGTAGGATATGTGAAGCATCAAGCTAATTTGCCGCTTGTATTTCTCTTCTTGAGTTCTCCCTCCTTGGACTGATGTTTTCCACAGGTTTATTCTTTACATATCATATATGAATCTTTTTGGAGATGATTCAGAAGGCATAGCTCACATGTAGCACTACTCTCTGTTTTGTTTACCTAGATTTTGAGTGCATTCAGATTCACACAATTAAGTTGCCACGTCGTCAGTTCTTATCGGGCTAGCTCGACAACTTAGATATCAGTGGTTGCTACTGTAAAAGCCGAACGACTTAGGGATTGTTTGTTTTAGCTTTTGATTCTGAATTCTAGCTTTAAAAATAGAATAAAAATAAATAGTCTGATTCTAGAATTCGTTTCCCACAATCTAGCCCACCCATATACATAAGGGTGGAATCGAGCCGAGCCGGCAGGCTCGCTCGCTCATCCGAGCTCGTCGGTTCTTGAGCGAGTCGAGGCTCGGCTCATTGTCTTTGTCAAGCTAAAAACCGGGCTCGACTCGGGCTCGGTCGAGCCTCGAGCAGGCTCACGAGCCGCCTAGCATGTGGGAGGAAGATTGCTTTGTATAAGCTGAAATGCGATTGTTGTTGGCTATTGCAGATTTGGATAGAGAATCAAGTATCAATCTGGACTCGGAATATTTTATAAGTTCTATAACCATTAAAACAAACTACTGACATTGGTGATGATGCCAAGCTGCCACTCCCAAACTGCAACCTTGTTTTAATATATCAATAACAAAGCAAATATCAAAACAACTAAAAGCATCCTGCCAAATCTGTGACTGTGATTCATGGTATAATGATGAGATGAATGAATGAGAGTTCTGTATCTGTACGGTATACTGGATAACTGGATAATATATACATGTATATGAATGAGAGTTCTATATTTCATTGTATGTTCCTTGTTCAATATGACTGTATGAATGCCAAGCCGATTGAATGTCTGTGGGCTGTGGCTAATTTTGTAGTAAAATTAAGTCTCATGTAATTTGGATAATTGATTAGTGATTAGTGAAAGTGATTCGAATGTCTGAATTTTACTGAGCCTAACGAGCCGCTCGTGAGCAGCTCGAGCTCGCTCATTATAACAAGGCAGACAGATGGCTCGGGCTCGGCTCGATGATGCACCGAGCAGACCGAAAGAGTCGAGCCGAGCCGAGCCGCGAGTCTCAAACTGTTTTCTACCCCTAAATATACACTAGAATCTACAATCCACTTCATATGTGCTTTTGTATTTCAGCTTTTGGAGAATCAGTTTCTCCACAACCACAATTCAAAATCAGCTTTTAGAGAATCCAAAGCTGAAACACTGCATAACATAATCCGGTGTAAAAGCCGAACAACTTGCATTGTACAATATAATTACATCTTGCCGGTGGATTGATCTATCAAGCTGCAGTGTCGTCGCTGGAGTCAAATTAATCGACACTGTCCAGTGTCCACTGCCGTTAATTTGCAAGAGACGTCGCACGCGCGCTCAACTGCATGCAAGAACCTGACTCGTGGAACCACCGCATTAATCCGCATCGATCATGCAGGCCCCGCCGGCCGACAGGCAACTTGCGGCTCCTTCACCACCGTACGCATGCACGACGTATAGTAGTATTATGTACAGGAGACTAGTACCATCGTTCACATCGGACTTGATCAGCCAATGCCCGACGCCAAGGAATAATCACTGCGCTGCCGATCGGTCCCGGCGGCCGGCCGGTATCCAATCGTACCGCAGTAAATATTCGGCGTTTCACTCGCCTCGAGTTCAGCGAAACTGCAGCTCGACTCGATCGACCGGCGATGCTTACCTTTCCGGTGCAATCATGCATCATCAGTTCGTCACGTAAGGGTGCGCGCATATGCTTGGGCAGAGATCGCACTGGAGTAGTGCAATCAATAGCTGCCCAAAGTAGGAAGGTGTGTGGGCTTTCCTGTTTCCTTCTGCTATTTATGTTCCCGGTGCTAGAGAAATTTACGTCGCGGTCGGGTAAAAACGACCGGGAGGTACGTAGGTGATGCATGGCCCAAGCGGCAAGCACCTTTAATTCAAGCGCATCGATCGCATCGATGGAACAACATGCAGATTAAGCCTATCAAGCACATGTTCTCCAGCTCTCGATCGCCAACTATAACACCCCCACACGACACCGAACCGAAGTTCGCTCCAAAATCCGAAAGGATGCCGCGAATCAAACATGGGAATAACAACCAGAGGAGGGGGGAAAACGAATGTGCTCGATCAAAGCCTACTAAAGCAGCTGAGACTGAGAGGTCAAACTAACCAAAGAAAGTATGAGTCCTTGCACATACGCACACATATCCAGTGCAATCAGGACTTTGGTGCAATCACCGTGCAATCCAACTAAGAAAAGTTTCAAAAAATTCTGAAAAAAATCGTGGATATACATCTCATCTTACCCCATCTACATATAAAATTTCATGATCAAATTCGTCCTATGTTAAGAGCAATAAAAAAGACAAATTTCTGACAAACTTGAATAGTTCAAATGCACTCCAAATTTGTCTTTTTTGTAACTTCAAGTATAGGACGAATTTGATCATGAAATTTTATATGTAGATGAGGTAAGATGAGATGTACATCCACCATTTTTTTCAAAATTTTTTGAAACTTTTCTTAGTTAGATTACACGATGATTGCACCAAAATCCTGATTGCACTGGATATGTCCCCTCTTATATATACCACCATCCTTAACACGAGTGACGAGGCGTCCGGTAGTATAAAACGGCCTCTCTCAGGGGACGCCATGGCAAGAACGCACGCACTCGCCCCCCGCATATGAAAGCCCGCGCGCATAACGCACACGCGCACGCGAAAAGCACCGCTCGTCCTCATGGGTGTCGAGGCAGAGACGTTACATGAAGTGGTGAAGGCCCTGGTGAATTCGCTGCAGCCGCACGTGGCCACCGTTTTCTTCCTGTTCTCGGCGTGCACGGTGGCCCTCGCCGCCCTCATGGCCTTGGTGCGCCTGCGCCCGCCGTGGTGGTGCGACTGCGCGGTGTGCGAGGCCTACCTGACGGCGTCGTGGGCCGGAGAGTTCGACAACCTGTGCGACTGGTACGCGCACCTACTGCGCAGCTCGCCGGCGCAGACCGTGCACGTGCACGTACTCGGTAACGTGCTCACCGCCAGCCCCGTCACCGTCGACCACATGCTGCGCGGCCGCTTCGACAACTACCCGAAGGGCGCGCCGTTTTCCGCCATCCTCGCTGACTTTCTCGGCCGTGGGATATTCAACGTCGACGGGGACGCTTGGCTGTTCCAGCGCAAGCTCGCCGCGGCCGAGCTCGCCTCCCCGGCACTGCGAGCCTTTTCTGTGCGTGTGGTGGCCTCCGAGCTGCGGAGCCGCCTCATTCCCCTGCTTCATTCTGCGTCCCGCGAAGGCAACGGCAAGGTGCTCGACCTGCAGGACGTGTTCCGTCGTTTCGCCTTCGACTGCATATGCAAGATCTCTTTCGGCCTCGACCCCGGTTGCCTCGAGCTGTCCATGCCGGTATCGTCGTTCGTGTATGCTTTCGACACGGCATCGACGCTCTCTGCGAGGCGCGCTACCGTACCCTTGCAGATTATCTGGAGGTTGAAGCGGTTCTTTAACGTCGGGGACGAGAGAAAGCTTCGGGATGCGGTACGCCTCGTCGACGCGCTCGCCGTGGAGGTCATCCGACAGCGACGCAAGCTTGGCAGCGCCGCCTCTGGCAGCGACCTCCTGTCACGCTTCATGGGCTCCATCAACGACGACAAGTACCTTCGCGACATCGTCGTAAGCTTCATGCTCGCCGGCCGCGACACCGTCGCCTCGGCTCTCACTGCCTTCTTCTTGCTCCTCTCCGATCACCCGGAAGTCGCCGCCGCCATCCGGGACGAGGTCACCCGCGTCACCGGCGATGGCGACCGACCCACGGCCTCCACCTTCGACAAGCTGGAGGACATGCACTACGTGCACGCCGCGTTGTACGAGAGCATGCGGCTGTTCCCGCCGGTGCAGTTCGATTCCAAGTTCGCCGCCGGCGACGACAAGCTCCCGGACGGCACGGTCATCGCGAAGGGCACCCGGGTCACCTACCACGCCTACGCCATGGGCCGGATGGAATCCGTGTGGGGCCCCGACTGCGCCGAGTTCCGGCCGGAGCGGTGGCTCCGGGACGGCCGTTTCGTCCCGGAGAGTCCGTACCGTTACCCGGTATTCCAAGGCGGCGTGCGCGTCTGCATCGGCAAGGAGCTGGCCCTCATGGAGATGAAGGCCGTCATCGTCTCCGTCGTCCGGAGCTTCGACATCGAGGCGATTGCGCGGAGCTCGCGCCGGCCCAAATTCGTGCCAGGGCTGACCGCCACGTTCGCTGGCGGCTTGCCGGTCAGAGTTCGCCGGCGAGCACGTGTGAGCGTGCACAGTCCGCCAATCTAAATAGAATAAACAACTGTTCGTGTCATCAGGATTTGTTCTCGTTTGCCTTTTTTTCCTCTTCCCGTTTCTTTCAAACGGAGTAGTATTAGATTATATCACGCGCTTGTAAGTCTCTGTCAATTATGAACGATGACTCCGTGACCACTCGCGAGTGCGTTGGCACTTGGCAGCACCGAAAAGCTGGTGCTGGACGATTAGTCATTAGCCTCCACTTGAGACAGATTCCTCGATTCGATAGGAAATTAGTCGGATCAGATCAGTTTTTACGCGCGAGTTTTCTGCGGTTTGGAAAAGGGAAGGAGAAACCGCTGGCTCACGTAGTCATGCTTTTTTTTAAAGGGGTGCAAGGCAGATGCACACCGGAGAAGAACGGATAGGATTGAAGACAACGGGTAGACTATTTTAAGATAAATTTAAAATTTTCTACTGTATAACCAAGTAACTATTGTAAGTTATAAATCACAAAATTGTCACTAGACGTATAAAACTGTAGCGAAAATAGAGTCAATATAGTGCATTGGTGCAGTTATGGTCGTTCTAGCCTCGCGCCTGCTCCAACAACTCCTCGTGACCGTCACAGATTGCGGATCATTCTAACGTTCAAACCTCGCAATAACACTTTCAAGCTATCCACACGTATAGGCACGAACACCACGAGTCGGAGTATTAGTGCCGGCTACGCGGTTTTGGATGAAGAAGATGTAACAGCTAGGGTTTCGAAAATTATGAATTTATACAGTGTCTCTTAACCCTAAATCCACCACCCCTCCTTTTATATAGATGCTCCATAATAGATCTCTACATTAGAGACTCATTAGGAATTTGAAGCCATCAGAATTTAAATTACCATCCGAATCAAGTACCAACTCTTTAAGCGTATGACCCTATATATTTACGTGTACTTGGACATGGTCTAAGTACTCTTACTCGACCAATAATTGGTAGCAATCCCTAGTAGGACGTGACGATTCTCAAATATATATAAAGATCACATCGGACGAACCTTCACAATACTTAGTTATATGTATTTCACTTTGCCTTACAGTATCGATCAAACCCAAGACGGATGTGTGCCACTTTTGTTTAGTTGGTTCGAGCATTCTTTCTTGATCATGTGACTTGAAATCCCCGACTACGGTTAAATCTTTAACCGCGAGTAGTATGGCCATGTATTTCCAGAATCCGATAACTCGAGAGGTCTAAATATATCTTTCCTGTTGTATGAAGGCGCAAATCCCATCTTGATCGACTATGCCTCGCATCATACTTCACCACAAACCCAAAAGTCACCTTTATAATTACCTAGTTACTAAGTAGCATTTGGCAATACATAAGTAAGTCATTATATAACTTGAGTATATACGTCAACTCCAAATCTAATAATATAGCATACATATTGTATATGAGACCAACTAATGATAAGTAAGATTATGACATTCTTGCAGTGACTCAAGGTGGGTCGATCCAACTCTATGTTCTCTATTATATATCTATATTATTGGTTTGATATCTCTATATCTATAACTCGTAAACCATAGTCATCAGCTAGTACATTTGCTAATATATTCATATGTGTTCTCGTATGCTTTATCAACTAAGAATTAATTTAGAATAATTATCACAAAGTCATATATATACTTTAAATAAATAAATCACATACTTACTAATAAAATAATAATGATATTATTTAATGAACATGAATATGCATAAATATAATCATATTTATAATTGTCTCTCGACATATCTCCAACACACAATCCACATATACCACACATGCATATACACGTGTGCGTATCTCCTACACATACAAAAAAATTAATTACTATTAAACGCTCACACGTGTATATTCATTTTTATTATCCATGAGCTAGCGCATATATGGTTGCACCCATTATAGCGCTCAGGATTGGTGAGAGCTTAGCCAGGCCACGTGCCCCCTAGCCGGTTTTGCAAAAAAGTCCCTCTATTTCTTCAAATTGCGGATAGGTCCTTACAAATTACAAATAGGTCCTTCGCGATTTTTTATGAAGGGAAGATAGTTTTTTTCCTTCGCGTTTGGATCCTTGGCGCGGTATTTTACGGAAAAACCTCCCGTTAAGTTCAAATCGTGGACAAGCCCTTTTCTAATTTTTCAGGATAGCGAACAGGTCCAAAAAAATAACAAATAGGCCCCTGCTTCTTACGTCTAGGTCTTTTCTCCGTTTTTCCCGGAAAAAAATATTTTCGTCACCAAAAAAACCTGCAAAAAATGTTTTTGTCACCAAAAAAACACAGATTCGTCGAAAAAATGTTTTCGTCACAAAAAAACCCGGAAAAAATATTTTCGTCATAAAAAAAACACAGGTTCGTCGAAGGTTTATAGCAACTTATCGATTTACCGACGGGTAAAACGCGGATTCGTCGAAGGTTTATAGCAGCCCATGGATTCGCCAACTGGTCCTACCGACCCATTTTATTCGTCACCAAAAAACCCGGAAAAAATGTTTTCGTCACAAAAAAAACACAGATTCGTCGAAAAAATGTTTTCGTCACCAAAAAAACCCGAAAAAAATGTTTTCGTCGCCAAAAAAACACAGGTTCGTCGAAGGTTTATAGCAACTTATCGATTTACCGACGGATAAAACGCGGATTCGTCGAAGGTTTATAGCAGTCCATGGATTCGCCAACGGATCCTACCGACCCATTTTATTTAAAAAATACAAAGATCGAAAATTCGACCAAATTTTCCATTTTCTAAAAAAACACAGATTTCATCGAAGGTTTATAGCAGTCCATAGATTCGCCGATGGATTCTATCGACTTTACAGAACGACACAGCGTAACGCGCTATTATTGCTGGTTCTCTTCAAATGCGGACGAACGAGACGCTCAACGGTGCCTTGACAACAGATCTGCGCTCGGTACTCGTTCATGTAGTCATGCTTGCACACTCCATTCAGAGAAAAATGCAGATATATATGGAACGGACACCATTCCTGAAAAAGATACGATGATAGCAAATCTGAAAAGATAACGAGATGCTACGGTGATTCGGTGAATAGCGATCGATTCATCGTTGCTGGAAAGAGGTTGTCCTCTTGGCGCAAAAACAGAACACGAAATTAATTCCTGTTTTTTTTCCGTGGAAAGAGAGAGGGAGATGCGACGCGGCCATTTGGTACATATAATCTGAGGTGGTATGGCATGCGATGGCGGGTCAGCCTAGCTAAGACTGTCTCCAAGGGTTTCCCTTCTCAGAATTTCTTCTCGATCCTGAAGGATTCTTTTCCGATTTTATTCCTTCACAAAGAAAGATCGCAATGATTCCTTTCCCCATTCCTTCCTTCCCAAAAGTACCTAACTTTACCTCATCCTCTCTCATCCCATACAGCAATTCTATATAATGAGGGGTTCTAGTCTTCATGGTGCTCACTCAAACTCCATTGCCAATATCAGGAACTCACCCATTGAGCGTAACCATGAGTTCTTTCAATCCATTGAGTCGTGACTACCTTTCGTCGTCGAGTGATGACGACGAGGTCCTCCTTCTCATGGCTGCAGCAGCGGAGGAGGAGGAGGTGGAATCCAGAATCCGTAGAAGGGGGTCGGTTCGGGACATGTGGTTACGAACAGAGGCCACCGTGAAGGAGCGGCTAGGCTCTATGCTGATTACTTCGCGACTCCCCCTGTGTATGGACACACATTGTTCAGGCGGAGGTACTAAAAACCCGAACAGTCACGAAAATGGATGATGCATAGGTCATGTCTTTTGTTCTTTGAATTTGTATGATATTGTGTTACGCAGGTTTAGGATGAGCCGATCCCTGTTTACACGCATAGCCGAAGCCGTCGAGGGCCACGACGATTGGTTCATGCAAACAAGGGATGCCACCGAGAAGCTCGGCTTGGACCCTCTGCAGAAGATGACGGCCGCTATCCGGCAGCTAGCGTCTGGTGTCCTGGCGGCGGTGTGGGCGAGTACTGCGGATTGGGAAAATCTGCGCTCCTAGCTCAAGAAGTTAAATGCGGGCGGTGGTGGAGGTGTTCGTGACGATACCTCCGTTCGCGAACGCAATGACACAGCTAGACTCCTACAAGTTGGGGAGCAGAGAGGTTTCCACGAGATGCTTGGTAGCATCGATTGTATGCTGCTTGGACTTGGAGGAACGCCTAAGGCATGGCGGGGGCTTCACGGGGCATACCGGAAGCCTTCCATAGTCCTGGAGGCGGTGGCTTCGTACGACCTATGGATATGGTACGCCTTCTTTGGGATGCCTAGTAGCTTGAACGATATTAATGTGCTACATCGTTCTAATATATTTTCCAGGGATAACGATGATTCAAATCCGGAGGTCACGTACTACGTCAATGGAAACCAGTACAACATGGCATACTACCTCACCGACGGGATATATCCTGAGTGGGCCTCCTTCGTGAAGGCCATTGCTGCCCCGATGGGAAACAAGAGGATCCACTTCTCCACAATGCAAGCCGCAGCGAGGAAGGATGTCGAGAGAGCTTTTGGAGTGCTACAAGCCAGGTTTGCCATTGTACGAGGTCCCGGTCGTTCTTTGGATCGAGCGACACTTTGGTACATTATGATTGCATGCATCGTTTTACATAACATGATTATCGAGGGCGAGAGGGACGGTCCACTACGGAGGAGTCCTTCGACTATATGGGTACCCGTAGTGACGAGGACCTCACCGTAGGGTTGGTCTTACTGCTTGCATCGAAGCAACTCAAAGACGGAGAGACCGCGAACTGCACCATCGGTTGCAGTCGGACCTTGTCGAACACCTCTGGGCACGCCACGGCCAGTAGTACTATCGTCTAAGCGTGATGTCGTTGCTTGTTCCTGATCGTGTTATGCACCCTTTTATGTGAGCTTGTCATGTATTGTTCTGAACCCTTTTATGCGAGCTTGTGTGAGTGTGTCGTGTACGCACGTAAGGTTTAATAATAAATTCAGCGTGTCAGCTATGCTGACCTTGTGTCATGACATATCACACAGCAATTAGAGAAGTTCCATACATGAACCAACATGGACCGAGCAAACACAACACCTCATAACACAACATGTCATAACTTAACACAACATGTCATAACACACCATCTCATAACTTAGCACAACATGTCATAACACAACATCTCATAACTTAGCACATCTCATAAAACAAAGTCTCATAACTTAGCACAACATCGAAACAAAAGGTCCATACACAAAATATCATCATCCATGCAGATAACCATCATAATGACCATCATCCATGCTACCAAACACACACCAAACACACACACAGATAAGCAATCAATCAAGCAAGGTCGGTCTCTGACCTCCTCAATATCTCTTCTGGCGCTTTCGATAATACTCACGGATCGGACTGTCGAGTTGTTCAAATCAATGTTCATAATCCTCTCGTCCTCCGCATTCTCCATCAAGTGTACTTGTCGACGCTTTACTTCCACCATCTCGTGTTTGGCTTGGTGATCTTGTCGAATCGCCGAATAGACACCCATCAAGACGACCGGTGGTCTTGGACCTCTTCCTCGCCGCCTTGGCTGCATCCCGGCCTATGGGTCTTGTGGACTCGTCACATGAACCAACAGGGTCGAGCTGGACATAGAAGTACGAACCACATAAGCATCGTCCAGACCATAATTAAACATACGTAAGATGCCATGACCGATCAGACTCGAAAGACCAGTCGCTACCCTCAGTGTCGGTACCTTCACCGTACTCCGGCCTGTCCACAACTGAATTAACAGGGTCATGGAAATCATGGTCGTCGACCTCATCGTCCTGAACGTCCTCACTGTCACCCGGGACATCCCCGTACTGCATTGTGTCCAACGACATGTTAATCAAGCTCTCCGCTATCGCGTCAACCTCTAGAAGTGCCCGGTTCATTATGTTCCAGCAATTGGCATCCCTGTGGCTGAACTTTTCTGACACAACCTTCTTCAGATCCTCGGCCTTATCCTCTATCATCTCTCGCAGCTTCGAGATGACTTTGCGTAGCCTGCGTGCCTCCATCTAAAAAACCACAAGAACTGATGCTAAGTACAAATAATCTTCACTAATGCTAGCTGCTCTACTACTAATGCTAATAAGTGCTCCTCACTGATACACTGGTGGTAGGTCTTCGTCTGTTCTTGAGCTATCTTGATCTTTGCGTCTTGATACTATATGTACAAAAACTTCACTGATGCTAGCTGCTCTACAACTAATGAAAATATGTGCTCATTACTGCTAGTAGAATGTGACATCGAACTTTCATTAAGTTGTAACCCATTTTTTATGTTACATCGATGGCTTGGCATTCCAATTCTCTAAGAAATTTCGATGGCATTTCTTGATGGCAATTGATCATACATCGATTCTATATGTGTTTGGTAGACCGATATGTGAATAAAGCTAAGAATGACTTGACTGTTTTGCCAATATATTGAAATGCTTATGAATCCCATATCTCTTATGTAAAGATAACAAAATATTGAAGATCCGGCATCAAGCGAACACATAATATAACTAATTATACTTTTTGGTGCTTGACGGATGTACGCTCCTGTAGCAAATACTTTGTGTCCATCGGGATGAAAGACATAGTGAGACCAAGAGCATTGGTAGAAAACGAGAAGGAGATGAATCTCACAGACACAATTAATCGGTGTTCTTTCCCATGATCCTGCTCTACAATTAATCAGGTGTTCTTCTACTGTTAATAACACGCTCCTCAGGAAGCAAATCTGATGCCAGGTGCTCAAATTCAATTGATACAATTGAGGTGATAAAACCAAGCTTATTAGCAGATGTTAAATTCAGCACTCATGAAAAGGATTTTGATCCGTAACTAACATCGACTATTCTATGACAGTGTTTTGAAGTGGACTATTCTGTGATAGTGATAATGTAATATGAACATTTGGGCAAAAGGAACGCATAATGGCATTTATATGTAGGTTCTTCACCGCAGACTCAATTTGGATAAGACGACTGAAATTCCAAACTATAAATGATGCATCGACGGATGGATGTCTAGTTTCTTAGAAATGGCCATGGCATAATCAGGTTATGAAGATAATCATTACTAGTACCCAAGGCTTCTGCTTGAAGCGTGCATTTGGACATGGTGGCTAAAATGTCAATAACCGAAGGTGATGAACCACAATGAACAAGAATCAATGCGCCCAGGGATCTTCTCCTGCCCGGAATGTTCTACTTTCAATTGCAACCAAGTCTCAACCAAATGTATATGCCCTAATGTCCACCTCGCTCCAACCAAATCCCCCAAATTTCTAGTTCGATTCAACCAAATCCCCCAATTTCTATTTAGATTCAACCAAATCCCCCAATTTCTATTTCGATTCCAACCAAATCCACCCCAAATTTCTAGTACCGATTCAACCAAATCCCCCAATCCCTTCTTTTCCCCATGCTCTACCAATTCGCGAAATGCAAATGGACTCGGATCTCTGGTGGTCCAAGGATTACCTCGGCCAGTAGACCGAACTCCTGCACCTCCACTCCGGTCGCGCGTCGGATCTGCTTGTCGCTGAAATGTCGCGACCTCTTGACTCGCGACTTCCTCCCGACGCGGAGACGGAGTTCGTTGGTCTCTCGGATGCACGAGGCACGAAGGAATCCACAGTCTTGGCCACCCACGGGTTCCTCTCCTATCCCGTGGGATCCCTTAAGGGCGGGCGCCGTTGGAGCCGCCGAATCCCTTCGCTCGCCCTCGTTTTCCCATGCGGAAGGGAACGGGACGGAGGACGGGAAACCGTTGGAGACAGTCTAAGAGTGTGTTTGTTGGGTGTATAAGGGTGAATCGAACTGTCTTGTATAGAATCTGATTCTGTATCTGTGTTTGATTGGCTGAACGGAACTATTTGATACAGAATGAGATGGTACAGATTCTTGAAATATTCTAAAAAGATATTGCACCATCCTGTACAGGTAATTTGGTCGAACCAATCGGTTCAGGACCAGATCGTTCACTTGCACTATCCCTCAAACCAACCTTATCTCTCAATCTAATCTCATCCCTTCAACCAAACATCATCTCGTACCATCCTATATCATTTCATCCAAACAACCAAATAAAATATTGTATTATTCAATTCAAGCAATCAAACATCTTCTCTGTACCATCTCATCCATCTTTTACCATCCCATCTCATTCATCCTCATACACCCAACCAAACGCACCTAAGTCTCGGACAAGCTATATCTTTTTTATTAATCTATAATTTTACTGGATTTTTAATATATTGTACGTGTATATATATATGATCCGAGATCTGTCTCCCCCTCTGGTTTTGGATGAAGTATCGCACATATGCATGTACGCCCACATAAAAACAGGTGCTAATTCTTGGTGGTCGGGTGAGCCGGAAGGAACCACCGCACATGTGCTGGTGGCGTTGTGGGGGCAGCCACTGTTAGATCCTCCCCGGCCGGCCCATCGCCCATGGTCCTGCCGTCGCAACGTGTTCCTTCCCCTGGACCTCTCGCCAGCCAATGGCCATTAACTGACACTGCTACCACAAGCCAGGGAGCACGTTTTCTTCTGTATCGATCTAAAAATTCCGAATGTGATTATCTCTGTAGTGTCACGAGGCATCAGTTGGTTTACACGTTCCGCCGCACTATTGGTCCAAACAGATAGGTAAAGGGGAGCTTTTACTCACCTTTTGGATCTACAGGAGCAAGGCAAATTCCGTGCTGCTTCCTGGGCTCCTGGCATTCCTGCATTCCCGATCCTGTATTCCCGTGCACGCCAGGGCGGCAGAATTCTATGAAGCCGGCATCTACTTATGTGTACAGGTTCGTACAATTGTACTCAGGGCATGCATACTGTATATTATAGCTAAGGAAACCGCCACATCACCATTCTCATGAAAAGTCTTTCAAAAAATTTAAAATTATGTTTAGATCCTTCCATTAGTTTTTCGCAGAATAGACTCGACAAAACCAAAATTACGTTTAGGTCTCTCCACGGTTTACATTCAGATCCTTCCGATGGTTTTTAATAAAATACTTGAAAAAACCATATTATCTTTAGGTATCAAGAAATCGGCTTTTAGCACACTGGATCCCAAAAAAATACGTTAGGTCACTCTGCAATTTTTCAAAAAAAAAATACCCACAGATTCATCGAGGGCTCCTAGTAACATTTTTTTATATAAAAAAAAAACCAAAATTACGCAAAAAAGAATACACATCTGTCGGTGTTTCGTATAACCGGCAAGTAGATTTGTAAGTATAAGGGATCGCGCGCCCCCTCTCCTCGAATGGTTAGGCTAACGAAGCCTCGGATGAACACTGGATCAAGCTAGGGAGTCCCAAATTTATACTGGTTCGGGCCGAACATCCCTACTTCCAGTCTGTGGCGGTGGATCTCGTTGATCTGGGGTATAGCGGATTACATGCGAGGACTAAGGACAGGCCCTTAGTGCTCGTCCGAACGGTGGAGCTCAGGAGCTCCGAGCGGTCGTTCGGGTCGGGAGAGTAAGCGAGGTGGCTAAGGCAGAAAATGAGGGGACTCTCCCCGTAGCCGGGGACCCTGCCTCCCTTTATATAGTCGGAGGGGGCAGGTTACACAAAAGCTTAGAGAAAAGAGATAAGGGGTGTGCTACGCCCAGGGAGTCCGGTCTTCGGTCCTTGACGATTGACAGGTTCCTGTTCATCTATGCCAGGTTGGTAGACACAACGGACGGTGTTTCCTCGGGAAGGTGCGCACCTGCCCTCTGATCGCCTGCCAGATGCTGACGTTGCCCGTGGTGTGTTACGTACGCTCCTTTACCCTTGACGCGGTGAGGGGACGGGCGTTTGACCCAACGGCTCCTACGCCGTCTAGAGAAGAAACCACCTGTCTCAGCATGGACGTCGGGTCCACGGACCAGGCGACCGGCTCGAGGTCGACCACCGTCGTGGTAGAAGTTGTCGAGGCGAGGCTTGTTGTGGTCCTGATCGGGAGCCCCGGTCGGAGCCTTCGGGATCGCCCGACCGGGGGCTCGGTCGGAGTTCATTGGGAACCGGACCCAAGCGGAATGATCCGCCGCGTCCTCTTGGTCCTGGTTGTCCGTGAGAAATACAACCTTGAAATAGATGTATACTTTGCTGTGGGGTATCCCTGATATGAGTATTCATCAACATCTATGTGCGGTTTTCTCAAAAAACATATAGATTTGCCGATGGTTTATAGCAATCCACAGATTCGCCGATAGCTCCTAACAACCATTTCTTAAAAAAAGAAAACCAAAATTATGCAAAAAAGAAAATATGTCTAGATCCCTTTGCGGTTTTCTCTAAAAGAAAATTCCACATATCCACTGATGGCTCCTAGCAATCCACATATTTGCCGACGACTCCCAGTAACTCATTTAAAAAAAACCAGAAAAATGGAGTTATGTCAGCACATTTTTAAAAAACCCCCCTCCCAAAAAAATGAAAATATGTTCATGTCCTTATACCTTTTTTCGTAGATAACCGTCAAATCAAGTTTTGCACTGCAAAAAGAGGATCTGTGGTGTCACAAATTCGCTGATGACTTTTGGCTAGTATATTTTTGAAAAAAAACCCTCGAGAAAAAACGAATCCTTGTTTACGTCCTCATACCATTTTTTCATAAATATCCATCGGACCAAACTTCGGATGGCGCGGCGTCGTGCGACCAAGTTTTGCACGACGTAGCGTAGCGCGCGACCCTGGCTACCTTTTTTTCAGAAATAACCGTCGTACCAAATTTCGCACTTCACAATGTCGTTCGACCGAATTTCGCGGCGCAACGTAGTGCACGACCTAACTAGTATAACATGTGCCTCAAGATAGGCACAGATCCGTCGAGACACCGTTTGAAGTTTCGCTCTTCCAATGCATAGTGGCTTTAAATGAACTCGCAAATAATTTTGCACTTCAGCCCTCTATTTTTCTGTTTTAACTCTTATACTATTTTAATTACGGCTTTTGTTTAAACATTTACAATAGAATAGATAAAACCACGCATATACCCCTTGGCTCACCTGCCAGTCGCCTTCACCATCAACTTCCTCGACCGAGTGCAGTCACTCGCCATCGTCGGCCCGTCGCGGCCTAGGCTCGGTGATACTGGCTGGCCGTCTTCTTCACTATCCACCGTCGTCCACCACTATTCATGCTCATTGTTGTTCACCGCAGCTGTACCGTCGTTGTTGCTGTCCACCATTTTGAGACACCACCTATGAACATGCTCAAGCCTGAACATGCCTGAACACTACTTTGATTTTCGAGCTGGGCCTCGGGCCCGGGCCCCGGTGGCCCGAGGCCCAGCTCCGCCCCTGGTTGCTGTCACCATCCACTATGACACATTGACGGATGACGACGGTGGAGGCGGTAGATGCGACGGCGGTAATGCCCCACTGTATCTCCCTCAACACTGAATAGATCCATCGCTGCTGTGGCCTATCAGCGGGGAATATGGTAGTGAAGGTATCCACTCCTCTCTCCCCTACCAAGGATCACAATCTCTTTCCCTGGAAAAACTTTTCTGCCCAAACCACCAGTCTCCGCAAGTCATACTAACACTCTGTAAGCCACCATCTTCCCTTCATTTCCCCTCCACGGTGGATTGAGTATGATGTAGACCTGCGAGGCCACCATCCAACTTGGAGCGTAGTACATGCGCTCGTGCCATAATGCCATGTCCATGCGTGATTCGTCAGTCATATGGTCAGCTCAGCTGAGATCTCTCTCGAATTTTCATGAGCCGAAAATCAAAATAGTTTAAGTAAAGGTTGAAGAGAGAATCTATCACAAATCTAAAGAGATAAGAGTGCGTCATCCCACCTTGGCTTTTTATATTGTTTGACGGATGGGTTTGATCTTTCACCCACACTAAAACTGCCAAGTGATCATTCTTCAGTAGCCAGCAGAAATGTTATCCTTTTGAAAAAAAAAAGTGTTTTCATCCAGGTACCGGTCAGCAGAAAAGTTGTGGCTCGGTAATTAGGTAATGGCTCTAGCTAGTAATTAAGTGAAACATGACTGCAACATAACCCATGCAAACAACCACATGTCGTGTGTGTCCTCCCACACACACTCTTTTTTAGAGGGAATTGCGTATACTACCGATGGCACCGAAAATATGATGAAGGATATGATCAGCTCAAATATATATAAATGCCGGGTTTAGGAGGTTCGTGGCTTGTCAGCCGATCTGATCCTACAATCGGCAAGAAAATTATAATATAAATAGCTATATTAGCCAATTAGGTTTTTCCGATCTAAATTTGATCTAAATAGCTATTTAGCTATTGAAAATCGTAAGTAACGATAAATCTGACAAGCTTATTACAATTGATTGGATGATTTGATAAAGGTCGATTTTCCAAAAAAAGGTGATGCGTAGCAAGATCAGTGAAAAAACAAACCTGAATAAATTAGTGTAATCAAAGATGAACAACAATAAGCAATGCACAACTTTATTGATCAAGAACATATTACAGAGTCTAAATTACAAGAGTTACTCCTGATCGACAGGAAGTGAATAAAAGTAGATGCGAGTTTGATTGATTGTTGTTTTTTCAGCTCACCTCTGACTTCTTTTGTAGCGTATAGGCCAATCATGTTCTTCTTCCATCCGTCATATAAATCGTATCGGCCCCCACCCCTTAACTGGTAAAATTCTATATCAAAACTAATGTCGGCTAGATATCCAAATTCAACTCAAACCTAACAAATTGGTCATACACCAAGCCAAATTTTAATGTTAACATATGCTCTCAATTTTTAGGAGATAATATTATATCTTCCAAAAATCTTCTGCGTCGGCTTAAACACGAATTTGCACACTATTCCCACCACTTTTCTCGATAACTTCCCCATTAACTATGCCGCAATATCCTAAACCACATAAATTTCCACCATAACCGCCTGTGAACTGTCGGGAAAACTTCCCGCCTTTTCACCATTTTCACCCATCTATAACTATGGGGCCCATCCTTCTGTTATTTTTACACGCTCAAGCTCTAGACCTTTTCATCAACCTCAGCATTGCCAGCTTATGTCTTCATTGGTTGTACACCAAAGGATCCCAAGTAGGTATTTACTTATGTTCTTGTGAAGATCAATATTACTTAGGGCCGTTAGGAGAACTAGACCCGTCGGCTATAATGGCACAGGATGTGCCTAAACTTCCTCTTCACGCTCTAGAGTATAATATCATTGGATGAAGTAAAAGTTTTGGAGCATGGACGACAACAATAAAGGGTTAGGGATATTGGTTCAATTAGGTAGCAATAGAAAAAATGCCACAATAGGAGCAGATGGGCATCGCTGAGTGTCTTTCCCTCTCTTTAACTGATCCAAAAGCCAACAAGCTCTTAGTGGCCACGGCATGTTATTTTTGGTCAGATACATTTAATGCCTTTATGTTCAAAACCGGCCCTATCGGCCCAACTTTGCTTGATGTGGCGCAACTATGTTGCTTAAGGCCAGATAGAGATTATTTGTCGGCTTTCAGTGCCAAACCGCAGTATAAGTTGGTTTCCTCCGAAGGAGAGGACTGGATTATGCACAGGGGTGATAACAAAGGAATCGACCCAATATCCAATAAAGAACATGTAACCTTCCTCAACCTGTAGCTTGACCGATTTCTATTTTGTGATGCTTCCCTTGGACCCACTCAAGTATATTAGGTTATAGCCAAAAAACTACTAGAGGGCCATCAACTTGCATCGGAGAAAATGTTTATTGGCGTAGTTTATCAAATGATGCATGTGATACATAGTCGGCTTTATACGGGAATGGGGTCATATACCATCAGTGACGTGGGCAACCCATTATGGTTTATCCAGTCTTGGTTTTACTACATATTCAGCCGACGATTTGAAATTGATTATTCCAACATAACCCTATTCTCTCGTGAAGAAACCAAAGAAGACCAAGAAATAGAGTATAGGAATAGCCGATCCGTCGATAAAAAATTTATTTTCTACTCTTGTGAGGAATCTAAAATTATGCCTATTGGAGCAAGGAAGTATTTGGTTTTCTTCTTTCAACTTGACTATGAAGATTTTTGTGATCAGAAGTATTTTTTTAGCTACAAAGAAGCAAATAGCTATCCCAGCCCGTCTTTTCTTCATTTAGTAGCCAATAGAAATGAAATGCCTAAAGACACTATGGAATTGTACATAATTTTTCTCTCTCCAAGTGTGCTTTCTATCAGCTTACACTCAAAGGACCGAACATTTCAACCATCATATGAGTTCTATCACATGGCAGTATATGTAAGGCATCTAGGATTTAGGAAAATCCCCCCAAATCTGAGTCTCTTTAGTCAGCTACATCCCAGAGACTGAGTATGCTGGGCTTCATGGGAGAAATTGTTCTTCATATAGTCGATGAACTCCAACTCCAGAAGCTTCCTCGTTTTGTACTTCACAGCCGACGGTCAATAATGTTTCGTGAATGGTGGTCAACTATATTTGCTGCATTGTATCCCAAAAAACGTACAATATCGACTATCGTTTCGGACTTCTTCCTGGGTCTTGCATCGAAACCAACAATTTAGACTAACTCTGATAGTAGTAGCTCCAATTCTAGTGACGATGCTAGCTTAGGCTATGCTAACTCGAGTTATGTCGATGTTAATGGCGATATATTGGTTAAGGTAGTCATTTCTTGTTGATATCCTTCAAATATTTGTTGAACTTCATTGATTGGTTTTCCTTTTTATTTTATAGACAAAGCAAACGGGTAAGAGGGTTGTAAGCAACCCATCGGGCACCAGCCCATCAAACGAGCACCCTCGCCCAAATGTTGGAGTCAGCGTCATCGGCTACTCATCAACCTCCTTGGGCATCCAATCACCTTCCTTGTCGGGTGTGAAAAAGCAACAACCCAGTAAGTATCCATCGGTTTTATTCCATATTTTTGCTACCTCTTTTGTTAACTAACTCTTCTAGACAATTTATTTATAGAAAAGAAACATGGCCGACCCAACAAAAAGGTCTTGGCCTCTAGTGGATAAAAACCCTAAGAACAATTAGTTGAGAGCTCTCCACATGCCTTAGGCACAAACCAGGTGAAAATACTTTTCAAGCTAATTCTGAATCCAGGTAAACAATGTGATCTAACAAACTTCCTTGACATTTCCATGCATCCTTCACTTTCTCCTTCTGCACAAATTGCTGACATATTGACCGATCTTCCACTGCCTCCATCACAGCCAACACCTCAGGCTATTGTCGCTGCTGCATATTCGTCCGACAAGCCAATTGAATCTCTTACCAACATGTTAGGGTTCGACTTGTCAGACTTAGAGGATGAGCCAAAATTGGACATGGAGTCTTTTCCTGAGACAACCTGGAAAATTATTTCTGCTTCTAAAGACGCATCGGTGAAAGTGGCATCAGCTTCAGACACCAAGGAAAAGGTCAAGCACTTCTTGAAGCTACTTCACACTCTATCAACTTCACTCCTAGAAAATTCACAGTTGATACATGAGGCGATGAACACAGTCAAGGTTGAGTTGCCAGAGGAAGCTACTGCAGCCCTGCTTGATATCTGCTTTTTAGACGACAAGAAATAATCAGTCCAAGTGGCCAAGGCAAGAATAGAACAACGATCGGCGCATCAGGAGGATAAAAAACTCCTTGACAAACTAGTAGCTGATGCTAAGGCAAAGAAGGCAAAATATGATGATGACATCAAGGACCTCAAGGATATCAAGCTTTCAATTGGCCAAAAAGTCTGTAGAGGAAGAACTGATCAAAGTGAATGTCCAACCGGCTAAAGCACAACAACATATGGCAAATGCCTCATTGGTTATCAAGGCTCAGAAAATCTTCATTGCCATGTTGATTGCGGCTGTTAAAAAATAATCGGCTAAGTTTGCTCTTGCACTTGGTAGCCAGGAAGCTGACCAAAAGATTCTTGATGATATTAAAGGAACTATTGCAAAAGCTTTGTTCGCTGTGTTTGGCTTGGTCTAGGATATTTAACTGCCCTTATAATCTTGTCGGCCTCCAATGCTTTATTACTGAACAATCTGTAACTGGTTGCTTTTCTAGAAACAATGTTCCTTGAATGTTTGTAACGGACTTAGCCTTAATATTTTTTGGATGTTATGTGACAATATTTATAATTGGCTACTTAATTGATTAATGTTTTAAGTTCTTATTTCCTTCATGCAAGTATGTTTTTTGATCATCGGTTGTAATGCTTATTATTACATCTCATAGCCAAAATTAATTGCAACGATTTAATTTAGCTTTCAAAGATGATAGTTATCTCTAGCTGATTATGATCCAACCAAATACTTGGGTGATATTTCTACAAGTATTTATTGTTGATTGCTTTAGGAAATACCATCCCATCAAGTGTCTCTAGAATATAAGAGTTACCATCTGTATGTCAATGAATCTTATACAACCCTCCCAAGTCAGAGACAATTGGCCAAATCGGTTATCCCTGGAGCCAATAGGCAATATTGTTTTCCAAACTAGATCGGCTTCATGATCCTTTGTAACCCTTGCCTTATTTTTGTTTAGCCAATCCAATGTATGCAGTCGTAATTCTATCAAGTCATTCAAATTATTGGTCATCAAATCATTATAGTCTTGAGCTACAACCCACTCTGCTTGGCTACTCTAATCGAGTCAATATTAATTTCCAATGGTAACACAACCTCTTGTACATAAACTAATTGATAAAAAGACATCTTTGTTATACCATGGCAAGCAATCCGATATGCTCACAAAGATTCCAACAATGTCTTGCGCCAATTTATTGGTTTTTTCTCAATTTTATTTTTGATCAACTTGATCAATGTTTTATTTGACGACGTTGTCTGATCGTTGGCTTGTGCATAATAAGACAATGAGTTTAATAGTTTTATCTTTAAACTTTGAGAAAAACCTTGAAATTCATCGGATATAAACACAATGTCTTGATCGGTCATAATACTTTGAGGAATTCCAAACCGATAAATAATATGTTCTATAACAAATCCAACAGTCTCAACAGAAAAATAATCAGCTACAGCCAAAATATATTTATGACCTTTAGACAACATAGGAAATATTTGTCCGGTTACATCTATCCCCCATTGTTTGAACAACCAAGGCTTGATAATTGGTTGCAAAACCTATGTTGGAGCTAGTTGTAAATTACTAAATTTCTGACAATCTTGGCATCCTTTGTAATATTTAAAATACTCTTCCAATATTATCGACCAAACTACCCAGTACACCTCAGCAATCATTTCATCTTGTAGGCCGATTGATGCATTCCATAGATACCTTTATGCAGTTCTCCTATGGCCGCTCTGGCTTCCTCCGTCTCAAAACATCTTTATAACAAACCCTCTAATGTCCGATAATAGAGTGTATCATAAAAAAAACATATTTCAGAGTTTGTCTCTTTATTTTTCGATATGCAAGTTGTAATGGATCGGACAAATAGCTAATTAAATTCATCCTCTAATTGGTTGTATTAAGACACATTATCTCAGTGTGTAAAAGACCGTTTTATCTATCAGCTCATAATCCTTTATATGGCCAAACAACTTATATCCCGATACTTGTTGAGCTAAATCATTATCCTTAGTGTTCATCTCATGAGAGACATGATGAATTACAAAAGAACTAAATGAGTTGATAAGGTTAAGGCATTCATCCAAGTATCGAATTAAAATTTCATCATAAAAATTATACTAACCTCTAACTTGTTGGGCTACCAACAAAGAATTACCATAGGCCTCAATAGAGTCGACTCTAGTATTGTCGAGCAATTGTCGGCGTTTAAATAATACTTCATATTCAACTTGATTATTTGAACATTTATAATTTAGCCTGAATGCAAACTTAAATTATACCATTTCAGTGAAATTAAAACTACCCCGATACCAACACCTTCTTGGTATACCGATCCATCAAAAAATAATTGCCAAGTGGCAATAGATATAAAATCCGTATTCATATTGGCTTCATGTCTTGTTATAAAATCGACAATCATTTGACTTTTAATGGCCTTGGCAGATTCATATGCTAAGTCGAACTCGATGAGCATATATGCTTATTTACCAAGTCGACCTTATAAAATTGGAACGGATAATATATATTTTATAACATCGATTTTATAAACAACCTAATAAGCCAATGCTAAAACATAATTTCTTAACCTGGTGCAAGCAAAATATAATGATAAACAAAATTTTTCTATAAAAGGGTATCTGGTTTCTGCATCGATTGACCATCGGTTTAAGTAGAAAATAACTCACTCTTTACCATTGATCTCCTATGCCAAAACAACTCTAGTTGTTATCTCCTCAGCCGATATATAATTTAAATGGTATGTATTTTTTAGGCATAGCTAAAATTAGATATTTGGACTAATACTCCTTTATGTTCTCAAAAGCCTCTCGTTGATTGGCCCTTCAAACAAATTATTGATTTTCTTTTAGCTTTCACAATGGGGCAAATGAACCAATTCGGCCAGACCCTTTCTTGATTAACTTCAATCCCTCTTTCATCGATCATAAAGCCTAAAAACTGACCAGCCGATGCACCAAAGGCACACTTGTATAGATTCATCTTCAAGCCATGTGCCCTTGTCTTCTTGAACACCATTTCCAAATCGCCTAGATTTTGATAATTTTACTTGGATTTTACAACAACATCGTAAATATATATCTCAATAATATGGCCAATTGACAGATGAAAAATTAAATTCATAGTACACTGATATGTTGTACCAATATTTTTCAAGCCGAAGGTTATGACCACCCACTCAAACAAACCTCTGGCACCAGGGCACTTAAAAAGCTGTTTTAGGGATATCGGTTTCGACCATGAATATTTGGTTATATCCGGTATCACCGTCAAGGAAGCTAATAATCTTATTCCTCGATGCAACATCGATAAATATATTAGCTATAGAGATTGGGTACTTGTCTTTTGGTATAGCCTTATTTAAATTTTTGAAATCAACACACACCCTCAATTTACCATATAGCCTTATTTAAATTTTTGAAATCAATACACACCCTCAATTTACCATTCTTCTTCATTACGAGAACGATATTAGAAACTCACTCAGTATATCAGCATGGCCTGATGAACTTGGCTAATAATAATTGCTCAATTTCTTATTTTATTTTATCATACTTGGCCAGATTAAACCATCTAGGGGACTATTTAAACGGCCTATAACCTGATTTTATAGGCAATCGATGTTCAACTAATTGTTGGCTTAAATCAGGCATCTCATGATAATCCCAGGCAAAGCAATCTTTATAATGTTTCAAAAGCTTCACCAACTTTTCATTATAATTTAATGCTAATCTTGAGCTAATAAAAGTTGGTCTCTTCCGATCACCATCACTTATGTCAACTTCATCCAGCAAATCAATCGACGTAAAACCCTGACTTAATTTTCCAATTTCTTAGAAATCTTTAATGGCCTCACAGCTATCTGTCGCTTGCTGATAGCTTTGCATTTTGCCTTGTAAAACTTTTATTGCCGATTTGGACTCCATCGGCACAAAACTTTGTCTGTCTGATCAAATATGCTCGGCCTTATGTTAATCGGGACAAACCCCATCTTGTTGACATAGACAAAGTCACAATTGTCCGGAGTTTTGCCCAATATGCATTTTGCTCCATCATGTTGCCAATTTACGTTTGAATTGACCATAGCAATATGAGCTGATGTGTCGGCCTGAATGGCTTCCACTTTATCACCGTTCCATTGGACTAGTATTTGGTGTATGGTCGATGGAATACAACAGTTTGTATGAATATAATCTCGTCCCAACAAGACACTATAATTTCCTCTAATGTCAGCTACGAAGAAAGCAGTCAGCAAAGTTTTCCTATCGACTGTCAGTTCTGTCACCATTATACCTTTTGCCTCAGTGGAATCTCCTGTGAAGTAATTTAAAACCATATTAGTTTTAATAATGTATTCATCGGACTTACCCAACCTTTTGCATATAGTTAACCGCATTAGGTTGACAGTTACTCCTCCATCGACTAGCATCCTAGAGATCGGCTTGTCATTAATATAACCCTTCAAGTATAATGGCTTTAAATATCAATGGTCTTCTTGTGGCTTTTCAAAAATAGCATCTTATGCTCCTAAGCACAATTGAGCAAAAGATTCTTTAGCCAACATGGTGCTTATCTTGAACTTAACCGACAGGGTAAATACCGTATTGATGTCCATCAAAGGTGGGGAATCATATCGAATTACAGGATAATCTAAATCATCAGCTGAGTCAAATTCATCCTCAGTTGGCTCCTTTTTCCTCTACTCCGGTTTAGCAATCTTGATCGACGAGAGCTCGTTAAAGGCTTCATCCCTTTGTTTTTCTTGTTCAGCCTCCCTTATTTCCTGGGTCCTCAGGCGTTGTAGTCTTCTTTGTTGCAATCAGCTTAACCCAATAGGACACCGCTTGGCGTATTCCACGAGCAGGCCCGTGATCTCTGAGAAAGGTTTTGTTCGGCAGAGGCGTCTTCATGGCCAACGGCTAATCGAGAGGCGAAAACCCTAGAGGACTCCCACGCGGAGGGTTTGGCGCTATGAACTAAGGAGAACAAGCCATTTTTACCTGAGTTAGCCCCTTGTAAGAAGGGTAATAACCTTACGCGTCTGCTAGATTTCGTATATGATGCTTTGAACTAGTCTGAGTTCTCGTGTTACAAGCGCAACCGCTAGCTTTCTCTAGTATTGCTTGGTCGTGATCTAGGATCCGATCCCCTTCCCCATGCACCCGAGGGCCCTTATATAGGCCAGACTAGCAGGTAGGTACAAGGAGGGCCATCATCTTGATCTAAATACATTTAATGCTTTCTCTCGTCTTTGTCCCGTTCCTCGGCCTCATTAAATGCCTCGCGTGCCCTTGCCGGTCCACGGATGGGACCCCTTGTGACGGTAGTAGGTGAGGCGTCGGAGGAATGGGCTTGTTCGAAACCCTTGCTCTTGATAAGTCTCTCTGGCTGAACTGCCGCTTCGACCTGATGACGGCGATGGAAGGAGCCTTGGCGGCCACCGTGTGCCCACCTTCTTGCCTTCTTGGCGGGCGGCGGGCGTCCTCGCCAATCGCCGCCACCCGCCACGATGGGCGCCGGGCGGCGAGGCGTGCTTCGCCCGCTGCTCGCCAGCGCCACGTGACCGACGCCTTTGGCCGTGAACGCGATCGCCGCCGATGGCCGGCCGCCACGTGGTGGTAGCCGGCGGCGGCAAACTCGCCACTCGCTCATTGGCGCCACGTGGACCGACGCTGGCCGTGAACGCGATCGCCGCCGATGGCCGGCCGCCACGTGGTTGGCGCCGGGCGAAGCGGCGTCTTCGCCACTTTCGCCGGGCGCCCGTGGACCGACGCTGGCGGTGGCCGTGATCGCCGCCGACGCGCCGGCCGCCACGTGGCTTGGCGCCCGGCGGCGGCGGCGAAGCCCGCTGCTCGCCGGCGCCACGTGACCGACGCCTTTGGCCGTGAGCGCGATCGCCGCCCGATGGCGCCGCCACGCGTGGCGCCGGGCGAAAGCGGCGTGCTCGCCCACTCGCCGCCGGCGCCACGTGATCCGACGCTGGCCGTGGGGTGTGATCGCCGCCGACGCAGCGGCCGCCACGTGGACCGCACTTTATGCGATGGAGGGTACCCTAGCGTATATCTGACAAGATAGCCGGCACCCTAGAGCGCAGCCTCGACTCCTTTAGAACCTTCACTTAATGCACTTCAATGCTTGGTGCGCTCTTGGCGAGCCACCACTCATGAGAATCTGACCGCCGGTCCCCAGCGTATCTGCGGTTTTCCTTGGGACCCGAACGGCGCATAATTTTGTCCTTCGTGAGCCGTCGATGTAGAATGCGATATATAGATGCATCTGCATTGGCGGTTCCATATACATTTTCTTGCGCACTTTGCTTTCTTGTTCCTTCGCCTCTTTGTCCCAAAGCTCTTTGTCTTCTTGAGCCACCATGGTGAACTCCATTCCAGCCTCTCTTGTTGACGCCGTAAGTAGGCGAATGGGGATAATCGCCACGGAAGGCACCTTCGATCTGGTCAAGGAACCACCACGCTGTGTGCCTCTCAAGCGAGATCGTCTTTGCACACTGGCCATGATGGCGGGCCTTCTTAGCCCTTTTCTCAATTTTTTCTCACCGTTCTCCATTTCTCTGAAATCCACCATCATCATCTCACCCCCAATTCTATCATCTTCCTCGCCGTTTTACACACCTCTGTGAAATGTTCATGGGGGTGATGCCGAACCTTCCTCTCTTCGCCACTTCTTCATTCTCGCCCACCAACGCAGCCAGTAGTGGGAGTTGCTATTCGCCGCCGGGGCGGGATGGCCTCCCGCCACATTCCTTCAGCCTGAGTCCAATCGGAGGGCATGGCGGCTGATGTTGTCAGACATCGGGATAGCAATGAATCGATGCTACAGGGGTGCCGCCGGGCCGGCCACGCTGAGCCCAGGCTTCGCTCGGTCGAAGAGACAGCGAGCTCATGCGCAATGGCGCTCGCATCGGCGCAGTTGCGGACGCCGATGAACGGAGGTGTGCCCGGACTACGGCGGAGATCGATCCTCTTCGCCGGCGCGTCCGGCCCTCGTGGCGATACAGGCGACAACGACTGACGCGCGTGGCGGGACGTAAGCCCTTGTATTCTTCTAGCTTCGCTTTACGCACATGTTTCTCCTGCGGCTTCCTACCAACCGAGCGCCATCTTTTTCCCTTTCTTGCGGCGAGCGAGGGCAACTTTGAGGAGCCAAACTGGCCGGTGGCTTGCCAAGATCGATCTTGCCGGTCCCAGCAAACACCCTTTTTCCGTCGGAGGCCGGCGCTCATGGACACAGCACGCCTGTGGGCCTGCGGGTTGTTAGGCTACTCCGCCGATGGACTCCACAGGACGGTAGTGATCCGCCTCGCCCCCAGGTGATCGAGGCCGCGCTGCCGCCGCGATCGGAGTAGCAGACAAGCGGCGGTCGCCGCCGACATCATGAACTCGGACCCTAAGAGGCTCGGGCCACGGACCAAAGCACCGCCACCACCGGCCCGGCGTGGCGGTACCCCTTCAAGGCGAGGCGCAGGCGCCCCGCCGCGACTTCACCTCGGCCGCCGCCCGCTTCTCCAGCAACTGCTCGGAACCTTCACCACGCGCCTTCTCCTTGGCGCGGCATCATGGGCGCAAACAACCTGGCCGCGGGAGCTCGGGCCACCACTCGGCGGCGGCTCACGCTCCCGACGGCCGGCTTGAGCTGGCGCCACCAAGCGGCCCCTCGAAACGCGCCAAGGGTGCCAACACCTGGCGCCACCGAGACGGAGGAGCCTCGCATGCGCGCCTCCGCCGCCACCGCCGCCAGGTCGGAGACATGCACAGCACCGGCCGCCGAGTTCTTGCCCCTCGCGCCGCCATCCGCCGCCCAACAACCGTCGAACTCTTCACCCGGTAAGCGAGATCTTGCGCACTAGGCACCATTCTTGCCGCCGCTTCGGGCATGGTGCCCAGACAGCCCAACAGCTTGCCTCGGTGGCGGCTGGAAGCGGAGCGGAGAGAGGCGGCAGCCGAAGCGACGCGGAGAGGGCCAACCGACCGCAATCAAAGGCGGGCGAACGCCGAGACACAGGCGGAGAGGGCGGCGGCGAAGACTCGACACTTGAATCTTCCGCCTGCGCGCAATCTCGCGACCATCTTTGAAGAAGGCGTTCAGCGCACTAAGAGGTGCTCGAACCCCTGGCGTGAGGCCGAGTCGCCCTGGAGGACTCGGCGCTTCAGTCGCCCATCGACCAACCGTGCCGCGGAGGCGTTCTGAGGACTCCCGCCGCTTTAGCCGCTCGCTCATACGGAAGGGCCTTGCCAGTCGCGATCATGGCGCAACCTCTGTGCTGCTTTCTTTGCGCCCGACCGCACGCCGCTTTTGATCCCATGGCGGTGGTGACGGCGGTGTCGGGGAGACGCGAGCAGCGGCTCGGGCGAGGCGCTGTGCACGCGCCGCCGAATCGTGGGCTGGAATCTGCGGGTGGAGCAACCGGTCATGGGCGTCTCCACCCCAGCCGAAAGCGGCGACGAAGAACTCGACTTGGCGGGCGAGGAGGTAATGAAGCGGCTTTCTTCTTTCCCCTTTTTTGTTGCTTTTGTTGATGAACTGCGTCGAAAACCCTTGGACAACTTTTGGATGAATGTTAGATGTTTAATCGTTATTCATGCGTTTGCTCATTTTGCATGCTGAATTCACCACATCCGCTTGTTAGGCGTAGTCATTCAATTTAGCCAAGGCGCTTTTTAGAAACACCTAATTTAGGGTAGCGTTTCTAAGTCCCGCCAAGTGATTTCATCGCGCATTGTGATCGCGAGCATAGATTATCACGGACCACATAAAATGTAGGTGAAAATGCCCTTAACTCGAACAAGGCATAAGACATAGCAAGGTCTTAGCGTCGAATTTCATGAGATCATCGCAGTTTCAACCTTCCGAACTTATACCTCGATGATCGCTTAAAAATATGCTACTGGCGTAACGCGGCGAAACAACAAGTTCTCGGAAGTGCTATTAGACGAAACACTCAGCGGAGGCGACCAGGTGCTTGAGGAGCCAACCCGAGGCGTCTGAGCCGTGTAGGAGTCTTTGTGTCTAATCGACACTCAGATGACTTGGTCTCATGGGGCGTTAACATTTAGCACATTTTCTCTTATCATGAGGAGTTGGGTTTCAACATCTGCGATAACCATGCACACCTTGACCTAACTTTCGAGGATATGATCGCAAGAGAATGGCCAAAAACGCGTATAAAGCGCTTATCTTATTCGCATCTTGCGGGATGAGCGACTTAACGCTACTGGGCGAGCACCTGACGGAATGGCGGCGACTCGAGAACCGGGCGGCGACCCAAGCCATCGGGCGACCCGACCTTTAACGCAAGGCGACCGATAAGCCGAGGCGCCGACGGAAACCTGACGAATGGCGAAGCGGCGGCATCGAGAAAACAGGCGGCGACCCATCCAGGGCGACCAGCCTTACGGGCTGGCGACCAAGAAACCGGGCCGGCGGAGACGACGGCCAGGCTGGCGGCGGCGGCTTCGGGGAAATTGGCGGCGACCCCGAGCCATCAGGCGACCGACCTTCGGCAGCCGGGCGACCAAGAAACCGGTAGCCGGGCGAAACGACGGGCGTTAGGCGGCGGCTCGGGGCATTGGCGGCGACCCGAGCCATCTGGCGACCTTGGCGAAGGCCGGGCGACCAAAAGCCGGGCGCCGGGCGGGACGACTGACGGCTGGCGAAGGCGGCAGCTCGGGAGCCTTGGGCAACGACCCGAAACCATCAGGCGACCAGCCAAGACGCAGGCCTTTCGAGGAAGTAAGCCACATCGTTATGCTTACCTGCTGCGTCTGAGACTGACTCTGAGAAGGTGAGTAGGCATCTGGAGAGGTATCACATAAGGTAAGCTTTAAAAACATTCTAAGCCCGGCATGAAGTGTCTGGCTCGCCTGTTTGGACCCTAAGTCCTTGTGAAATACCAAGAATTGATCAGGTGGCGCCATGTGCTCAAGCGGCGAGTTTCTGAGGTGGCATTAGTAAGCGGCGCTCATGATGACGACCAGCGGTGCAGGAGGAACCAACGGCGTCGAGCAGCGTCGAACCGCATCTAGCTGCGCCCCGATCGCCTAAGCCAAGTATACCCAGGCGTCGAGGATCGTCATGGACTCCACAAAGGAATTAGCAAACGCGGAACCAGCGACATTCATGCGCATATTCGCCCTCAAGGCTGTCGAAGAGGAATAATAATGGCGAAGCAAAGAGTTTTTTCACATGACCTTCTTGATCGCCGGCCAAAGGCCGATCGGCCGAGAGAGGGCGATACCTCAAAATTTGGCCGAACAAGCTCTTTGGTACTTACAATTCCCTAAGGGTAGAACTTAGAACAGCTTCGATGTTGTAGGAGTTCGCGACTCCTCGCCGTCCTCGGTGGCTAACCGTATCAGCCGAGATATCTGAGACCACCTTGAAGGGCCCTCCCAGGGAGACAGCTTATGTAACCCCACATCGCGTCTGGTCTGCGAAGACCAGTCACCCACCGATGTTCTCTCGAGACCGGGTGGCGTGGTACCGCTGAGGCTCTGGCGTGTGCGGCGGCGCGAGAGCAAAGACGATCCGCACCTCCTCGAAGGTTGACATCTTCTCGGGAGATCCTCTTGGTCCTCTTCGTTGAAGGCGGAGAGGCGTGGGCGAGCCGGCGGCGGCTTCGGAGGGGAGAACCTCGGCGCCATACACCAGAAGAAGGGTGTCTCATCGTGCATGCAGTGGGCGTGGTGCAAGGCGACCACAAAGCCACGGGAGTTCTTCAGTCCATCTTGCACCCGCTTGTGGAGTCGATCAAACGCCCTTGTCTTGAGGCCCTTGACACTAAGCGCATTGGCGCGTTCCGCTGACCGTTGCTCATGGGATGGGCCACCGGCGAAACATACCTTGGTGCCCATTTCTTCACGAGAACTCCGGAAAGCGCGGTGTGAGCCGGGTGCCGTTGTCGGTGATGATGCGGTTGGCGACTCGGCGGTGAAGATCCCGCGCATGAACTTAACAAATGGCGGCGGCGTGATGATTCGCGCCTCGCTTCCCCACCCACTTGGTGAACTTGTCGATGGCGGCGAAGAGGTGGGTGAAGCCCCGTGGCATGCGAACGGACCGGGATATCCGGCCCCGCAGCCATGAACGGCCAAGATAGCGGGATGGTTTGCGAGCTTGGGCTGGTCGGTGGGTTTACTGGCGAAGAACCGACAAGCTTTGCATCGTCCTCACCGGCTGTAAGCATCTGGAGGCGGTAGGCCAATAAAATCCTTGGCGGCGCCTTGCCGACTAGAGTCGTGGGACATATGGCTCCCTTTGCGCCTCCATGGATATCGAGAGCAAGCTGCTCCCTCTTCCCGAGTGATGCGCCGGTAGAACTCGCTTTTACGCTCTGGCGATATAGGTCCCCACCTACCAGAGTATAACGCTTGGCCTTCGTCCGAGATGAGAGCGAAGGTCCTCACGGTTCCTCGAGGCGCCGGCCTGGATAAGCCTTGCGCCGTTCCTTGACCCCGCCACTGGCGAGGCCCTTCTCGTTAGGCGACTTCGAGGCTGAGCGCCACATAGCGCTTTAAGGCGCCGAAATGCCTTCGGTGCTGATGGCCGAAACCCTACCTGGTCAACGCATCCGCGAGGCAAGAATGCTTCGCGCCCACGGAGTGGCGGAGAATCCTCGCGAACTCCACCGCGGTGGTCGAAGGCACGCAGGCGGCGTGCAAGTTCTGGCGAGGTGGCGCCTCCATGGCAACCGACGCGACGGGCTGCTCCACCGCTTCGGGAGCAGCGGCGCCGTCTGCGGCGAACACGGCGGTTCCTCGGCCGTCGCGACGGCCGAGGCGCCTTGTCGTCGCTTCGCCCGCGAATCTGGTGCTGCGGATCGCCATCTTCGATGCGGAGCTCGCTTCGAATCGCGAACACCAAGTCCACCGGAGTTAGCGGAAAAAAGCCAACCACTAGCCCCCTACCGGCGCGCTACCAGCCGGCGTATTCCACGAACAGGCCGTGATCTGAGAGCCGGGTTTTGTTGGCAGAGGGCGTCTTGGCGTCGACTAATCGAGAGGCTTAAAACCCTAGAGGACTCCCACGCGGAGGGTTTGGCGCCTATGAACTAAGGAGAACAAGCCATTTTACCCAGATTCAGGCCCCTTGTAAGAAGGGTAATAACCTTACGCCTGCTAGATTTAGTATATGATGCTTTGAACTAGTCTGAGTTCTCGTGTTACAAAGCATAGCTAGCTTTCTCTAGTATTGCTTGGTCGTGATCTAGGATCCGATCCCCTTCCCCATGCACCCGAGGCCCTTATAGGCCAAAGCAGGGGTAGGTACAAGGAGGGCCATCATCTTGATCTAAATACATTTAATGCTTTCTCTCGTCTTGTCCTGTTCCTCGGCCTCATTAAATGCCCACGCGTGCCCTTGCAGTCATGGGATGGGATCCCTTGTGACAGGTAGGTGAGGCGTCGGAGGAATGGGCTTGTTGCGAAAACCCTTACTCTTGATAAGTGCACTCTGGCGAACTTCGCTGCTTCGACACTGATCTGGCGGTGGAAGGAGCCTTGAGGCGGTTACCGTGTGCCACCTTCTGCCTTGCGGCGGGGACGCAGGCGTCCTCGCCAATCGCCGCCACCCGCCACGCGGATGGCGCCGGGCGGCGAGGCGTGCTTCGCCCACTTTGCTCGGGGCGCCCGTGGGCCGACGCCGGCCGTGCCGCGATCGCTCGCCGGCGGCGCCGCCACGTGGGTTGGCGCCGGGCGGCAGGCGAGCTCGCCCACCTTCGCCGGGCGCCACGTGAACCGACGCTGGCCGTGGTACGACGCCGCCGATGGCTTGGCGCCACGTGGGGTGGCGCCGGCGAGCAGGCGTCTTTCGCCACTGCTACGGGCGCCACGTGGACCGACGCTGGCCGTGGCCGTGATCGCCGCTTCGACGGCCCGCGTGGTGGCTGGCGCTGGCTGGCGAAGTCGCCCTTCGCTCACCGCCGGCGCCACGTGGACCGACGCTGGCCGGCGGGCGCGACGCCGCCGATGGCCCGCCCGCCGTAAATTGGCGGCGCAGCAGTAGCGTCTTTCGCCCACTGCGCGGGCGCCACGTGGACCGACGCTGGCCGTGGCCGTGATCGCCGCCCGACGGCCGCCGCCACGTGGACCGCACTTTATCTGTGGAGAGGGTACCTAGCGTATATCTGTTGACAGAACCGTCTAGGCTTTGGCTCAATCAGCTCCCGTATCTTTCTCACCAGATCGACCTTAGTCACAGAACCTGACTCATCCAGTCATTTTTGCTCTTGAATCGGTCTGAAAATCTTTTTGTGGATCAATCCCCTATTGGTCTATTTTCCCCGATGGTCTCATATTGGCTTATCCTATCTTTAGCCGATCGATGTTGCCAATCACCTTGACATAGGTAATGCTCCATTGGACAGGTGTATTGTGACAGCAATGCTGATCCCCTCTCACAATAGAATTGCCAAAAAGGACATCGTTGGTGGGCCCTTTCATGGTTGTCTGTGCCAATACACATTATCTGGCCGACAAGTAGGATAGCGCGGCCTATCAGTTCTCCTTTTGTATTTCTCTAATAATTGAAAGAAGGTTGGTTTCGGCTTATAAATCGGCTTCCGTGGCTGTGATGCCCTTTCGGCATTGTATCACTTGCCGATTTGCAAGTCGTCGTTTGGCTTGATGGTTCTTGAATTTTTTTCTTCATGATCAATCCGTGTTTAAATCGAGATGATGTAATCTTTAGGGTTTCATTGACACCAAGGCTGCCTACAAATTAATTTGTCGCGCTACTCCCATAGTTAACGACATATGTGTTTCATCCTCTGGTTTTGCCTCTTGTGTCATCCTAGCCTTCCTCCCATAACAGTGGACCATTTTTATCAAAAAAGGATCAACGTCCACCTGCATCATCGGCTCTTCTACAAATTTCAACTGGTCATTTTCTATAGTCGATTGTATCTACTGACAAAAATATTATAATCATTAGTGTTATGGGAAAAGGAATGATGCCATTTGCAATACCTTTGCTTCATAATCTCATCAGTCGATGGTAGAACATGTCCCTTAGGCAACTATATTATCTTTTCACACAACAATAAATCAAAAATACAATCGTACTTTGAGACATTGAAAGCATATTTTACTTCCGTCCGACTTTTGGTCGGCATAAGCCATGAACAGATTAAAGACTTTTTATTACCCTTAACACACTTGTGATAGCATCTAGGCCCCCCCATTTAGTTCCTATTCATGATTATTTGGTTTTGGTGTTGATGACTAAAGTCAATGACCACTAAGAAAGAAGATTATTGTTTGAAGTACTCAAGAGCATCAATCAAAAAGTCAAGATTAAGGACCTTTGTTACTAGTTTTGGCTTTGGAGATGATTCAAACCAAGTAGCTAGAGTAGTTTTAGATTGGCCGTACTATAAAGAGGGATTATGCACAAATTCTAATTTTGGTTCATGGGCTAAAACTAAATAGACAGCTTGGAGTCAAAGTCATATCAAACTATTTGTCCACTAAAATCAATACTTTCCATGAACAAATAGTATATGTTTTGTCGAACCCAAATATCATTGATCCTTCCTCAAGTCCGGCGCAAACTAAAGTCTACACTGGACCATTCCTTTTAAGTCCGGCGCTGAAATCTGCTCCATCAATCATCAAACCGAGCGCATTCCATTTACGACAGACTAACCTTGTACTCTTAGAAATGTAGTTCGACGTAAGTCAAATCTTCGCTGGACCATGCTTTTGTAAGTCCGTTGTTGAAAAACTCTTTTGAATAAAAGTTTAACCGAGCATACGCCATTCACGCCGGATCTATTTCTGCTGAGACAAAATTGGGTCTGACACAAATGTATTCCTCTCGATTAACTATCTCTTATTTTCAAAAAGTCCGTCGATGCAAACTCTTTCGAATTCCTTCTTCGACGGACCAACTATTTTTGGTCTGGTGCTTATGTCCAAACTCACATTTCCTCGCCGGACCTAATTTTTCTCAAAACCCATATACAACAGACCAAGCTGATTTAGTCCGGCGCCAATGCTTATTTCAACTCTATTGGTTTGGAGTATAAAGAACTGATTTTGAAACCCAATCTTTCTAAGTCCGTTGAGGTTGTGTTTAGGCTGTTTTGATAGTCTGACATGTTTCAACGGCTCCTATGGTAGGTGTAACGGCTAAATACAATTCAAATGGCTATATAAGCATTGCCTGAGCATTCCTTTGAAATGTCTTTTGTTTTCCTTGACATTTTAGCACCTTAGACTTTTCATTCCTTCGAGGATACCATGTTTCAATCTCAATCTCAAATTCTACACTTTCTAAGTGTTTTAGGCTCCAAACTTAGTCTAGTTGGTGTTGTGCTAATTAAACTGAGAAACAGGACTTGTGAATAGTCTATTACTCTTGGAACAAATTATTCCTAGACAGCTTGAAGAAGGAGTTGGTGTGACCTGTCCAAAGTGTTTGTGGAAGGCCACCACTGGTTGTAAGAGGTTAGGACTCAACTCATCGGAGTGGTGAAAGAGTCACCTTAGTGGAGACCAAATCTACTGCAACTAGCTTTGGAGGAGCTATACTTCGTGAGAAGTGCTCTAACGTGGAGTAGGAGTTTGGCTCCGAACCACGGGATAAATCTTTGTGTCTCTAATTCTTTTTCTGATTGTTGACCTTTGTTGTGATTATTTCTTGCTAGTTTTGTTGTCTATGCTTTCTTGTTGATCTCTTGAACCTTTAGTTGTTAAGCTCTCGGGTTGATTTTTACTAGTGAGTAAATCTGAAATTTTAAGAGTTGCCTATTCACCCCCCCTCTAGGCCATCTCGATCATTCAACTTGGCTATGCTCATGTCGGACCCCGAAAAAACACTTTTGAAATCCTTTGTGTATATTGTACTAGTCCAGAAAAAGCTAGTATACGCAACTGAAATGTTATCACAACATATCCAACGTATTTTATTAAAAATCAAGTTTACATAAAATGGTGGCATGCAGGCCAAATATTAACGTAGCGGAAATAAAGAAAATAGCAGTAGCGCCCAATAGATTTGCCATAGGAAATTGACTGGGAAGCGGACTAGTCCATCTGATCCTCATCGTCGTAGAATTCTTCTTCTGAAAAGAGTAAGCAAAGGTGAGTACAACAGTACTCAGTAAATCACACAGTAAATGCAGTAGTAAATATTATAGATTCAAAGGAGGGTTATATGGCTGTGTTTAGCGTAAAGCAGCAAATTGTTTCAATATTATGTCATTTTTCAAAGGCATAATTTTTAGTAACACTTTCTTTTAATAAAATTTCAGCGCAGGAATCCCTCCTGGAGTTAAACCAACTTTTCCCAATCAATGGAATCACTTCATCCAAAAACATCTTTAAAGTCATTTTTGAAAACATTAAAATCTAATTCATGAAAGGCTTGCTCGGCATACCCATAACCGCGGGTATGACTAATCGATTAGTTTTACACTCTGCAAAGGTTGTATAACTTTACCTATAAGAAATAATTATCTCCTTTTGCCTAAATACACACTTCCTTTGGTGTGTCAACAAAGAAAATCACGACAAGGCCCCTATACACTACAGTAATCCCGCAAATTAACATCGGCCAAAAGCCGACGTTAATTAGCAATTTGCCGACGTTAATTAGCAATTTGCCGACGTTAATTAATATGGCCGACGTTAATTTCCCGGTTTACTGTAGTGATAAAGCTCTATCTACGTAGTCATGCCCGCTAAGGTTTCACCACTGGTAGGGTTAAAATTGCCCAGTCCAGAAGCCCCCTCTTGCGCCGAGTGACAGCCTTACACCCATTTCCACTTTCATCCTAATGGCACGACTGTCCATGGTATGTCGCAATATGGATGGCCAAGTCTGTCCTATTCCAGACTCATGGTAGTATGGTAAGACTTTACATTCAGCATAACACAGATCGGTCCTTAATTGACTAAGCGAGCTTTCACAACCCTTGTACCTCACGCACCCACCAATCAACCATTCTTGCTCGGTCCAAACCTTGTTTTAAAATTTTAATTTGATGCCATAGAATCACATAAAATGATGAAACCATGAGACATAATTTTATTTAGCTTAAATCTTCGAAAAAGTTCTAATCTCAGTTCTTTAGCATGTCTAAGCATATTTCTAATTATTTTAATATTTTATATATATCTTAGGGTTACAACAGAATAAGACATTCAAATTTCCAAGGTGGTCTTAATCAATTTGGAGATTTAGCTACTTTAATTAAAACTGGGACTGAAATTATATTGTTTAAAATCATGCATGCAATAATTTAAATTCAAAATATAATTTTAAAAAAAAAACTGAGATCAATATGTTCAAGGATGTGTAACTTTCCTTGGTCGTAGAGTTGAAATTTGGGATCGTCGGCCACAAACTCCTCCGGCTCTCCATAATCTATATGTGAAAGATAACTTCAAATCAAATAAAATCCAAATAAAATACCAAACTAGCACTAACGTAAATTTTATGATTTTAGATGAAATTAGAAAGAAAAATAAAGACAAACGGAGTTCAAATGGGAGAAAACGGTCTCCTAGAAATTTCAAAAACAATAAAAATGAAAAGAAAAAGAAATTCCTATTTTTGGATTTATTTTTTAAAAGAAAAATCTGAATTACTGTGCATGTTGATGTCAACAGCTAGCATTTTTTCCTCTCTCTATTTTTTTTCTCTTTTTTCGTTTTCCTTTTCTTTTTTTCCCTGGCTGTTTAGTCTTCACAGGATGGCTGGTTCGCATGGGGGGAGGGGCTAGGGGTGCCTGGGCTGGCCGATTGGAGGGGAGGCGTATGACGACGGCTCTCGGCGGTTCTTGAGGCGGCGAAGAAGTTAGCGGCGGGAGAAAAAAAATGGAGGCGGCGACAAACTCACATTTTTGTGATTTCCGGCGAAATGACGGTGGACTAGCTTGAGAGAGTTGGCAAAATGGGTTGCTCTCTCAATGAGGCACCCGATGGTCCCTTTTATACAGCAGGAGGAGGACCGAGGAAGCGAAAATCGTGCGAAAATTATGGTGGCTAAAAAAAGGAAGAACAAGATTTTTGCTCAAATTTGGAGATTTAAGGCTATGAATGGCAAGAGGAGACCACGAGAAATCCAGATATGATTTTTACCGAATTTTTGGTACTCAAATCGTGGAGATTTTGAAGCTTCAAATCTTGGTTTAATGGAGAAGCGAGAGTGATGCAAGGTTCTCTGGACTTTGGCTGGGGTCTGGTCCTACCTATCGTTTTCGAAATTAAAAACAATTGAGAGCAAAGTGCAACAGCAAAAATAGTAAAAAGGGTCTAAAAATCTTGGAAAAATTTTCAAAAATACTTTGGAATATTTGGGACTCAATAAAATTATTTTTTGAAAATTTTAAACTTCTAAATGTTATGCAATTTTTTTTATAAATCTAAAAATTGCAAAAAGGTTTTATAAAATCCATAGAAATCAGCAAATACAAGAAAATTCTAATTAATAATTAAACCAAGAAAATGAAAAATTTTAGGGTGTGACAGTTCACTTCAACATTGTTGTCATTGGATGAATTTTTGACTCATACTAAACAAGGTTAATCTTAGCCTTTTTTTTGCTTAGTTTTGAACTTATCCTTAAAAGCTCTATTGGTAAAATGGCCTTCTTGAGCCCATACTCGATGCAAAAGATGACTTAAATCGATGAACTCCTCCCCACTGAATTTCTCCTTCAGTTGGGGAGTCAACACTTGCAAGGCTAAATTGGCTAGCTGATTATTAGGTAGGGTAACGCTGAAGCACCGATTTATTACTTCTCTGAAACTTTTAATGTAATTTGTGTTTGATTCTGTAAACTTCTATCGAGAAGAACTTAAATCAGAAAATTCTAAGTTCTAGACTCCAATAGAAAAGTACTCATAGAATCGATTTTCCAAATCGCCCTAAGAATTGACCGAATTTGAGGGCAAAGTTGTGAACCACGTAAAAACAACCCTTGACAAAGATAACGGGAATAATTTTACCCTCAATCTATCGGTCCGAGTTGCTTCACCGCATTGTGCGATGAAACATCTGATATTCTCCAAGGTAATAGTAGAAGTATCTCCCGAAAATTTTACAAAATCAGGAACCTTGAAGTTATTGGGGTAAGGTATCTGATCAATGTAATCAGGGTACAACTTCCAATAGCTAGTAACATTTCCTTTAGGCTATATGGAGAATTGGTCTCATAATACGGGAGATATCAGATCGGCTCAATCGACTATCTAAGCCAATTATGGTTGAGAAACTTGGCAATAACGGGGCAGACGAGGGTATATTGTCCTAAGAGCATAATTTAGCGTCGTTAGTGTGCACGTGATAATGTGGAATCGAACTTGCACTCGGATCCTACTGCGAAATCACGATCGGCTTGGTTAGCGTTAGAGTCAGAGTCAAGACTAATGGCTTAGGATCTGTTACTGAACCAAAACTCTTTGTATTTGTCGGTACCAAATAGATTGGATAATTTGGTAAAGCTTGCATCGAATCTACAAAAGTTCTAGTCGATGCTAACTCCTGAGCAACTGTTTTAGCATTATTAGCAATCATCGGCTTAAGAGTTGATACTAAGGTCGACAGCTCGTTCATCAAATCATGATACATAGATTGATTAATCATAGCAGATAATTTAGGTTGCGGCATATACCGGCTTACCGATGAATTTGTAGTCTCCATGTTGCCAAAAGGATTAACCATTGGTAGCACGGTTTTTTTGAGTAACACTATGTCGAGTCTTTTGATAACAATTCAACATCATCGACCCAAGTGTCGCTTTCTGATCTTCAATTTCCTTATGCTGTTCTAGTATCAAATCATCCATTGTTGGGACAATTATAGCATCGGACAGGACATTAGATGGCGGAATCAACTTGGTGGAAGAAGACATTGTGTCTTACCAGATATGCCAAAAGTGTGTTAACGCCGAAAATATGATGAAGGATTTGATCGGCTCAAACACATGCAAACGCTAGGTTTAAGAGATTCGTGGTATGCCAGCCGATTTGATCCTGCAATCGACAAGAAAATTATAATCTAAACAGCTATATCAGACGATTAGTTTTTTTCGCTCTAAGTCTGAACTAAATAACTATTTAGTTGATTAAATCATAAGTATCGATAAATTTGACCAGCTTATTACAACTGATCGGATGATAAAATAATGGTCAATTTTCCCAAAAAAGGTGGTGCACAGCAAGAACGGAGAAAAACCAACATGGCTAAATTGGCATAATCGAGGTGATTAACAATTGGCGAAGTGTAACTTTATTGATTAAGAACGAATGAATTACAAAGTCTAAATTACACGGAAAGTGAATAAAAGGATATTCGAGTTGTTTGATTGATTATTATTAGTTTTTTAGCTCATATTTGACTTTTTTATAGCGTATATGCCGATCATATCCTTCTTTGATCCGTCATATGAATCTTATCGGCCCCCACCTCTTGACAGGTAAAATTCCATATCAAAACTGATGTCGGCTAGATATTCAAATTCAACTCAAATTTGACAAATCGGCCCTACTATACGCCCAAATTTTGGTGCTAACAACTACATACTGTAGCTGGTTACTATATACACTCAAGTAACTAACTGATCACGATGGTAAAATGGTAAATGCCTAAGTAGTTTTAATTTTCCGGACAAATATTTCGTTTCATTGGTAGACCTGTCAGTTAATAATGGCACGGCGCATGTGTCTACACAGAAAAGTGATGCCACGTTAAAGCTAAACAAAAACATACTTCCTCTATCCAAATTTATACGTCATATTTTTTCTTCGTATATAGACTAAAGAAATATTAAAATTAATTAGACTATCCCTAATTATTATCTTTAATCACTATATTCAATACATGCATATAAAGAATATTAAATAAGTCTAGATATTTAGTAGGGAACATCATACTAATTTATATTTAGACATAAAATACGTCATATATTTATAAACAAAATTATTAAAAAATACGTACTATAAATTTGGACAAAGAGAGGATAGTTATTAATCGTGTTAGTTGATACCCCCAATCAGGATAAGAATGGTTGAATGATCTGTTCCTGGGTCATGTGTCCAGTTGCAAGAAGCCAAATTTGTAACTACACTGCTGAGTATTGACAAGTGGCGACGACTTCTTCTGATGACGACGCTGCTACTATTTCCAGTTTTCCGACCAGCAAAAGAATTACGTGATGATGGAAGTGGTTGGATATTGTTACTTATGTTGGCTGGTCGTGGGGAGGAGCTGGATCCATCTCTCTCACACACACAGATCCACACGCCAGCTTGACGTGGGATGGCATTATGTACGCTCCCTTCTGGATTGCTAGAAGCCGATCAATCAGCTAGTCGAGGAACTAGTTAGTACTGCTTCTGGTTTTATTGATTACGATTACGGCGCCGAAATCAATCAGCTAGAATCGAGGAATTCTAGTTAGTACTCGCTTAGTCCAAATTTGAAACAAACAGGCATGTGGCATGTAAATTCTGCAACCATAAGTCACATCCGATGTCTCTTTAACGATCGGTGCTGCTTCGGTGCTTCCTTCCTTTACACTCGTCACATTGTATAGCACGACATACAACTCTTCGCCTGACCGCGCGCAGTTTCAACTCCATAGGTTTCCAGATTCCAATCATGCTTTCCTCCCAGCATTCCATTCCACTCCACAGCCAATCATGCTTTTCCTCCCAGCATTCCATTCCACGCAAGGCGTGCTGATCTCTCTCTCCGCCTGTACGTGCGCGCGCCACCGTCCCAAGCTAGGTAGGGCGGATCCCCGTCACCCCAGTACGAGAGAGATCTCGAATCGAAAGCACGCACCGGGAGGCAGCCACGTACAGCCGGCTGAAGATTCTGCGGCTCACCGCCATCGCCTGTACCCGCGCGGTGTCACGTCGCGCGAGCTAACGCTACGCGAGCTCACGCCAACGCCCGCTGCACGCGCGTACCCGGCGGGGTCGACTGGTGCGGCGAGACGCGTGACCCTACTGCCTGTGATCGAGAGCCGAGCCGGCCGACCTGGGAAACAAAGCAGCCTTCCCCGGAGGCCCGGACGGTCCGGCATGTACAAAACGACGGTGCATTTGTGCCCAATCAGTCGGCGGCGTACACACGAACCCGTCCGGTTGCATCGGCCGCGCGTTCGCGGAAGAGGACTCGTAGTGGTACCACTACCCTCCGCGCGCGCGTGGGACACATTTCACCAACCGCGGGTGGTTGGCCGTGTACCGGCCGTTGTTCTTCTCCATGTGCCTGAATGGGATCCGAGGCTAATCAACTGCACGATCACACGTTGCATCCTAATGTGTGCCCCAGAGACACAGAGACAGTGAGAGAAAGGGGGCACAGGTGATTGTACCACATTTAGGCGTGGAATCACGTGGACATGGAACCTAATTCGGGGAGTCGATTTGACGCCAGCAACCGTGCCGTGCCAAACTGCCAACCATATCCACCGGTTACGGGTCGCCAGATTTGCCATTTTCTGAGGCATGCAGACACGAAACGGCAAGGGCGGGTGCGTTGCTAACGGCGATCTTTTCTTTCGAACATTGCTGATGGTGATTCTGGATGGTGATGAAATGACACTACGGAAATTATACCATGGCAAGATTCTCTCGGAATGATGATGCAAGTGCTGACCTCTTTCCCACATCCCATTGGTGTAGCGCGTAGGCGACAGACGTGGCTTGCATGTTGTCCTCCGGTACTTCCATTCGTGTCCTTTCGATTGGTAATACAGGTAAAAGTCACAAGACAATGTGCAGAGTTGGCATGCATACAGAAACACCTTAGCTCTCCCGTGCTGAAATTGAAATGTTCCCGACATATTCTCTTTGTAATCTCTGCGTACTGAGTAAGCCATTAGCGCTTTTTCTTTGATGAACACTAAAAAAATGGCACCCGATTACCATATCTCGACTAAGGTGGTCCACGCACTTGAACGCGTATATCAATATTAAAGTATGTTTAAATTACTTAGCGATATATATGTAATTATGTCTTTTGAAAAATAGATTGTTGCATAAATCAATTTGAGATAATTTAATATTATATATTATATGAGAAAATATGCTCACTCTGTTTCGAATACTTGTCACATCTCACATGTGATTGAAACTTTGTTCTTCAAATACTTGCATAGTAAAACAGTAAGAATAGCATAGTATGACATTTTTTCATTTATATCAGTTCTTTATTTCATTATGACAATGCTTGTCTCTTTCTTTTGGTACTTAATTTAATGCACATGACATTGCTTATAACGATATAGTCGAGTGAACAATGATGCACCAGTCTCTTAATCTCACCATTTCATGGAAGTCCACCAAATAAAGAGTCAGAATATTTTCTTTTTTAAGAACTTTTAGCATATTATGATTTTCTTAGCGACCGTAAAAAAACTTGCCATAGACTTTTATTATATAATAGTAACTAATATATGTACGTACGATGCATACGTATGTGTATCTATATATGTATGTATCTATGTATGTATATCTGTATGTATATATATGTATATGCATGTGTATATATATACATATATACATACATATTTATATGAAGCATTTTACAGACTCAGGAGTACATACTTCCACCTCTAATATACCATTTAAATAAATGCTTTATACTCCTTTATCACTTTCGGTATACTCCAATAATAATTCTAAGATACTCCAATGCGACATAATTGAAAAAAATTTCATCAGAGTCCTTTATTTTCTTGCTACATACCTTTTTCCATATATAAAAGGAATATATAAACAAATTATGCTATAAAGGGTGGACTTTGATGAAATTTTTCGTAGAACTCACTTTGGAGTATCTTATATCAGGATTAGAATATACTCAAAAGGATAAAGAGGTATAACAATATCATTTAAACGGTATACTGGAGGTGGGAGTACATACACCCAAGAGTATGTATGTATGTATGTATGTAGGTAGGTAGGTATATATAGAAACACATGCAAACCATCCCATGTATGCCTGCGTGTTAACTAAACCAATCACCTACGTAGGCAAACCAACTAGTAAATGTATTTTCTAGTTTGTACTAGAATGTGTTTTTTTTCTTCGATTTAGCCATAATTTTTATTGACTACTCTGATTCACGAACGATTTTCACTAGTAATTTATTGACGATGAGAGCAATATATTGATATAAGTTTCACCAATAAATACGGTATGAAAAAGATTTTACTATCATACTAGAGGGCTCAGCAGCCTGTCAGTAGTAAAATCTTACAACACATTCGATAAATTAGTGATAAAATCTCATTCATACGGTGTTTATTAGTAAGACTTATATCATTATGTTGCTCTCATTTTCAGTAAGCTACTTGTCGGTGTTTCGCATAACCGGCAAGTAGATTTGTAAGTCTAGGGGTCGCGCGTCCCCGCTCCTTGAATGGTTAGACTCGGAAGTGCAAGATTTATCTTGGTTGATTTGAATATCCCTACTTCGAGTTAAGTGGTGGTGGGTCTCATTGCTCGAGTATGGTGGATTACAAGCGAGAGCTAGGCGAGTGCCCTTAGCGCTCGTCCAGAGTAGGGAACCCGAGAGCTCAGGCGCTCACTCGGGTCGGAGGCCCGTGAGTCGGATGAGCGAGCGAGGCAAAATGAGAAAGCGGATTCGTCCCCCTCCTAGAGGGCTGCCTCCCTTTATATAGTCGGAGGCGGGGTTACACTGAATTCTGAAGGAAAGATGTAGGGTATACTATGCCCGGAGTCCTGGCCTTCGGTCTTAGCGCTGACAGTCATTTGTCCATCCCATCGCTGGGTTGGTAGACACAACAGACGGTGTTCCATTGGGAAGGTCTTGCGCCCGCTTTCTCGTCCGCTTGTCGATGTCGGCGTTGCTTATGTCGTGCCACATACAGCCTTGAGACGGAGCGTGTCCCTCCATTGTACCGACGACGGGGTGAAGGGATCGGTGCTTGACTTAGCGACCCCGGTGTTGTGTCGGGAAGGGGCACAGGATCGGCGACCGAATCCCCGAGTTGACAGATTAGCGACAAAGACTTACCGAGGCTTCGTCCGGGTGTCTAGTCGAGCCGTGAAACGCCCGACCATTGCCTGGTCGGGCACGCGAGGCGCCTCGACACAGTAGCCCGGCTGGGGTGCCTCCCAGAGCTTGATTGAGACCGAGTAATCGCCGTGTCCCTTTGGGCCTAGAGATGGACCCAAGATGGTTCATCCGCGATCCGCCGATATTTAGGATAATCCCATTTGCGGGGTGGAGGCTTTGACAACATCCTTCCAAAGACTCAGATCATCGTCGGTCTGGACTCGAGTCCGGATGGTCGAGAAAAACGATCTTGAAATAGATGTATACTTATTTGTGGGATACCCCGGTATGAGTATTCGCTCGGCTGACCGGCCGCCCCGAAATCTGGCGTTCTGGATGGATCCTTCATTTTTAGCTGGCAAGGTTTCCTCCACAATTGTCTTTGCATAACGACGCAGCGGGTCTTCTCGGAGGTAGCCACCATGCGTGGCCGGGTCCGACCGATCCTGATCGATCGATTTTGATTGAGTGCGCGGAGCGCACTTGGTGGGTGTAGTTTCAAGAGCCCCGAGCGGGTCAAGAGCTGGTCGGGGTTACCTGGTGCATCCTTCGGGCGGTCGATTGGACCTAGTGGGTCCGAGCCTCGAACGGATCGGAAGGCTAACCTCATTGGCGAGTCCGCCAACAGGTCGGTTAGTTTGGTAGGGTCTTGGCCGACCGGTCCGGTGTAGCCTCCGCGGTCGGAGATCTGGTCGGGGTTGCTATTGCTAGACGGACTGGCCGACTTGGTTGGTGCGGATACCGAATGCCTTATGCAGGTTGCGGTTCCCGAGTGCTCGTTTTACGTCGTAGCTAGATCGGCCGTGGTCGACAGGAGGTCCAGATGCCTTCGCGAGGTTACAGTTCCCGAGTGCTCGCTTTTACGTCGTAGCTAGACGCGCCGTGGTCGGCGAGGGAGGTCCAGATGCCTTCGCGAGAGGTTCCGAGGTTACGGTTCCCGAGTGCTCGCTTTTACGTCGTAGCTAAACGCGGCCGTGGTCGGCGAGGGAGGTCCAGATGCCTTCGCGAGAGGTTCTGTTCTCGAGTGCTCGTTTTACGTCGTAGCTAGACACGTTAGTCGGGCTGGTTTAACGCCGGAGCTAGGCGAAGTTAGTCGGGCTGGTTTAACGCCGGAGCTAGGCGAAGGGCTTCCATCCCGAGTCCTCGTCGGCGAGGCCGTGTCGAGGAGGAGGTCATTGTCGGTCCCACGGCACGCCTGTCGCGCAGTGTGGGACTGGAGGGTGAGCGACGCGTGTTTGCCATATGTCGCCGAACACCGTGCTCGCGGAGTTACAAACGGGTTATCCGAGTGGGCCCTGGAGATCAAGTGATCTCCGAGCGGATGATCCCTGCGTCGGGTGTTCGACCCGCTGGGGGCGACCCATAAAAAACCTTTCTTTACTCAATCCGTGTCGGACCCGAGCCGCTTCAGAACTTCGGGGCGCGGTGGCCGCCGCCCTTTCGAGGGCTCATGAGAGTTTGAAGTATGGTCTCGGACACGAGTTTAAAGCGATTGGGTCGTCCGCCAACCCAACTAAAGACCCACCGAGGGTTCGCCTTGAACCCGCCCCTCGCTCGATTTGCCTGCTGGGGCGGTCGGGGATCCACTTGGCGGATTTTCCCTTAGGCACCCGCAAGCAGGTCTTAATCGCGAGGCATTCACGCCCTCTCGCCACCTCGAGGCCGCTATGGCCCGGTGGGCTTTTTTCCACTGCTTGCCGTGGACTCGGCGAGGCGGAGATCGGGAGGTCGCAGGGGCAGCCCGCCCGAAGCGATGCCTGGCGCCTCGCCGCGCATTTAATGCGCGTCGAAAATTAAATGCGGTTTAAATGATTGGGTATATCGTCTCACCGGCGGTGTGGCGGTTTGAATGGACTGGCGACGCTTCATCCGAGACGAGGTCTTGGCGGCGATTCGCCCGGTCGGGTGTGCACTCTCTCGGTGATGCTGTTTTTGGTGGTGCTGTTAGGCGCCCATAAGTTTGGCGCCGAGGTGCTAGGGCAAGCTTCGCCTCGCCACGCCGCCTTCGTTCTTGCCTTCCTCGCCTCCATCCTTTGCCTAAGACGAGAAAAAAAGAAATGAGGGAATCGGGAGAGAGTCTCTTACATTCCTCCCCTCCGATTTTTGATTGCTTGCGCTCCGGAGATGTCATGGTCGGCGTGCACTTCCACCACCACACTTTGCCACAGAGGAAAGGATTCTCCCCAGCGAGGTGTCTCGAAGTGGAGGGTACCAACGGGGGCTGCGAAACCGACGCCGAAGGAAGGGGAGATCGTGGTGCCCGACTGGTTTTATGAGCGCGGGTTCGGACTCCCGCTTCATCCCTTCGTCCGGGGGATGCTGCATTACTATGGGGTAGAGGTGCACCACCTTAACCCCAACGGCGTGCTCCACATAGCGATCTTCATGACGCTGTGTGAGGCATTCTTGGGGATCGAGCCCCACCGGGCGCGTGGAAGTACTTCTTCTCGCCTGGGTTGTGGAGACAAGCGGCGGATGCTCTGGCGTCCATGGGAGGCGGCCTGCACTGCGCCCCGGCGCTGGTCGGAGTACATCCCTTGAAGTTTCCATCGTCGAACCGGTGGCACTCCGAGTGGTTCTCGCTTCGAACCTAGAAGCGGTGCCGGTCTTCACCGTAGTCTCCCGAGTTGAAGGATGAATGGGCCGGGGCCTCGATCAAAGGAGGAGAAGAAGGTGGCGCCGATCCGAGCGCGATCAAGCTCCAAAGAGAGCGGGCCTGACCGTGAAATTGTCATACGTGCATTCATGAGAATGCGCGTGCAACCCCTTATGGAAAGGGTGCGCCCGATGTACCTGTATGGAGGGGCATCCGACCCCATGAGGATGGTCGCAGCAGAGCTCGTCGCATCGGAGCTTGAGGCCAGGGTGGTCGGCGTGCTAGTTGGGAGCGCCACCGTAGCGGCGGGTGGCGGCCCCGAACCCTTGTCGGCGGGGAACCCCCCGGATTTGGTGAGCCGTCCGATTCCTCTCCTCTTTTTTCTTTTACCCCCTTGGCCTTTAGCATGCGGTTTGATCGGCGCTTTATGCTCCCGAGGCCGGGCAAGATGGTGTCGTGGCGTCTTTGCCGGGGAGAAGCAGAGGGCCCGAGCCAGCGTGCCGCCTAAAGGAATCCGACCGCAAGAAGTGGCAGGAGGAGGAAAGGGGGAAGAGGAGGAGAGAGCGCGCGATTAAGGTCGCGCGCGACGAGGAGGCCTCCGTGTCGACTGTTGTCAGTATGACCGATGCGGAGTCGTCCTCGAGCGACGGTGGTGGCGACAGCTTCGATGATCCGTATGAGGCCTACCTCGGGCCGCAGACCGGCGGTCAGCCCAACGAGGGTGCCAGCACGAGTGCCACCATCGTCGGGTCCCAGGCAGAGGTCCCTCGAGGGGAGACGTCCCTGGGGAAGCGGAAGGGCGATTCGCCTCCGTCGGGGAGGCCGGCGAAGAGGACGCAGCTGCTGCTGCCGTTCCCTCGCTCGACGGTGGCGTGCTCTGGAGCGGAGGTGGTTCAGCGAGATCCGGCGCCGGGTCTGCCTCCGGTGGTGGTTGGGGAGTTGAACGCCGAACCATCGCTGTCAGCAGAATTGGGACCGCCGTCGGAGGCTCCTGAGGGACCGAGGCGTGAGGAGATTCTGGCACCCCTTGACAGGTTGGGGTCCCGGCCGGAGGTCGCGGGAGACAAAGGAGGACTTCATTGCCGCCACGGGACTGTGCGGTAGGCGCCCTCTGGCGCTGTTGCGGCCCTGACGTCGGGACGGATCCAGACGCTGGAGGCGGTTGATGCCGAGTCGCAGGTAGAGGCGGCGCACGTCCACCCGCGACCTATGGCCTCGGGCTCGTGCTAACCTTGCCGGCAATGATCCGACCGGCAAACAGCTGTTCGTGTCTTTGGACATCGAGGCATAGGCCAGGTCGCGGGGCCTGCCAAGAGGGTGCGCACCCGTGGAGGCTCACCGAGCGATTCGGCGGTCGGTTTTGCCCTTGGCTCGGCTAGTGGGGCGCTGAAAATCATTTCGACATCACCGTCCGACCATCCGTAAGCTTGTCCGACCGCTTAGTTTCGCCTTTGACTTGCTTTAGCGGCGGAATAAATGCGAGGCTGGATTTTGCGCTTGTTAAAGGATCGGTCGGGAGAAGTTGGCGTCCCACCACATTTTGCACGAAGGATGATGGCCGCGGCGAGGAGGCGGTCGTCGATTCGAGTCGCTGAGGAGGAAGCTCGAGAAGCCTGGCGAAGCTGGCGAGGCGGAAAAGACCCGACGAGAGCTGCTCGAGAAGCGCCGGATAACCGAGTCCCAAGAGGTGAGGATATCCGAGCTCGAGGCACTTCTGGCGGCGCCCAACAGCGCCAAGGATGCCGATATTGCCGCAGAAAAGGCCGCGTGGTCGGAGGCGGTGCGCCTTCGAGGCGAGCGCGACCAAGCTCGAGTGGAGTCGGACTCCGCTAGGAAGGACGCCTCGCGCGAGCAGGAGGCCTGGGCTAGGGCCGAGGAGGACCTCCAAAGACTGGAGACTTCCACGGCTAGTAAGCAAACCGATCTGGTCCAAATTTTCTCGCGTCGGATCGTTGAACCTTCTTTTGACTTTGCTTGATACATAGAGTTGCGGAAGGATCTCGGCGCGCGTGGAGGCGCAGGAAGTTAGCGGTGGAGGAGCGTGATGCGCGGTTCGTCCGCGCGGTGGCCTTGACGGCGAAGAGATGGCGGAGAAGGACTTGCTCGAACAAACCATTGAGTTGACGACCCTTCGTGGTCGGCGGGAGATCCGTGATCAAGTGCTTGGGACCACCGGCATGGTCCAAGCTCACTTGCCGCCAGCTTAGCCGTCTGTGTCGAAACACGTCAAGAGCTCGGTGAGCGAGGATTGAGCTCGGGGCTTGTTCGGCGCCGGTCTTCGCCCTTTCCCTCTGGCGGCATCGACCTTGCTTGTTGTCGGCCAGTGGGTCGACAAGAAACCGGACCGACAAAGAGGTCGAAGACTTCAGGAATGAGGCCACCCTGCACACCGAGGTGATCGCCAGCCGGATACCACCGGAAAGCATCCTCCACCGATAGCAAGAAGAAAATTAGATACTTTGTAATGAACTAAAGTTTCGTTTTTGTCGGGCCGTTTCATAGGCCTGATCCTGTTTTTCGCGCCTTTCCAAAGATGATGAACATTCGATGACCGCTTTTTAGAAACCGCGGAGGTTGCATAAGCGTAGGTCGACATGTCAACACTTTTGGGGGAGGCTCGAAAAAGAACAAGGACCTAAGGAGCAAAATGCTCGCTCGCACTTATCACGGGAAAGGAATATTCCCGACTAGCAAGAGTTCGAACTGCATGGGCAATTCCTTTCACATAGAAAGCGCTACTGCATAACCGTAAATTTGGGGGTGTAGGCCGTGGCCGCCGGTCGAAAGGGTCACCGTTAGGTAGAGCCGAATCTGTCGGTCGGATCACCGATCCGTGTAAGTGCGAGGATCGGCGCGTGGGAACCAAGCTTGCAGTTTCCACACGGCGCTTGAATTCGGAAAAAAGGGGAAACGCGCGGGAATAAGGAAAAGCTCAGGGAAACAATTCGCCTTATCTTTTTTCCGCGAGGTGAAGATGTCGTGGCGGCTGGGTCTTCTGTTCGGCCCTTGGGCCGGGGCGGCCTAGATAGGTCATGCCTCGCTGCCGCGTCAGCCCGCACTTAGCCCGGGCTAAAATCAAGAGTCGCTACTGCGCCTTCTGGCCGGGCAGGTCCTTTCGCCCCGCCAGTCTCGTCGTATTTTAATGCGAGGTGGGAGACGTGGACTGGACATGTCCTGTCACGCGGGACGTGGAGTTAATGCGCGTGCGACGCGTTGCTCGGGGCAACGCCCGCTTCGACCGCTCCACCCCGCGTATATAAATATGGCGCTGAGAAGCAACCATGCATTGCCACTCTTGCTATCTTCCTACTCTCCCTTTGCCTTTTCGCGATAAGGGAGGGGAAGAGGAGAAGACTCAAGTGGTGATGGCGAGCGGGGGCGACGATCGGAGGGCCGGCAAACGGGAGGCGGCGGCAGATCCCCTGGGGTCGGACCCCAAGAGATCCCGCACCATCGCTCGGCCATCCTCGCGTGCGAGGAGAGGGCTCGCGCGCCCGTCGACCTTCGCATCGAGGATCCTCTTCGGAGTGAGCTTCCGCCAATCTGGGATGGTTTTGATTCCGACTTCCGACGCCGAGCTTTTTCTTCTTCGTTCGCGAGCTTCGCTCGGGATCGGGCGGCCGTCACCGCGGTCACGATGACCGCCTCGGCGAGGCGGCACCGCGGGGGCGCTCGGATGCTCGCCGACCGCCTCGGCGGTCCTCGAGAACTCGAGCAGCGTCTGTGATGACGCGATGGAAGCCTCCTGCGGATCCGGCGCGGCAGCCGCCGCCAAGGAGGCGGAGATGCTTTGCAGCGGACTCGATCCGAGCCTCGAGGAGAAGCTCACCGAGGCACGCGAGGAGGCACGAGCGTTGCGGTTTCGGGCCGGCGCCGCAGAGGAAGAGCTGGCAAAGGCGAACAAGGAGCGTTGGACCTGCAGCGAGACCTCATGAACGTGTTTTGGTCCGGCCTTCCGAGTATGGTCGAGCTTGAGCCACTGGGGGGGCTGCAGAGCGCCAGCGTAATGAGCGTACGTCGCCTTCCTGCGGCCTCTCCGTCGATTTACCATACTCTACGACGAAGCGCCACGGCCTTCGGCTCGCGGTAGCGATCGCCGCTGCCGTGGCGGAGTATGTGCTGCTCTTTCTTTGTGCACCGCAATAATCCACCTTCGATCCGTCGCGACCGTCGTGCGGGTCGAGGAGACGCAGATCGCGCTGGCTAGAGTCTGGCGGCGGCGAGATCGTGGCGGGGCTCGTCGCGGTCGACGTGGCGGCAATGACATCTCTCGAGGGCAGCGACTTCGCCGGATGAGCCTCCAGGCGGTTGTGTCTAACTTTTGCTTCTCGAAGGTGTCATCATGTATATGTCTGATGTCATGGACTTTTGGGGGATTTTGCCAGATATTTCGCATTTCTTTTCTGTAATGCACGCCCATCGAACGACCATAGCCCTTAGGAATCGTGGGGGTTGCTAGAGCGTAGGTCGGAGTGCAAAGGCTTTGAGGCGAATGCGAGAAACGGCAAAAGGCCCAAACAGTCCAAAAGACGCGTTCGAGATCGACCATGGATCACCTCGCGTGGGTTTCCCTTTTTCCGCGAGGCGCTATTGCAACCGTGAGCCGCTAGGCGAGGCCATAGCGCCGGGTTGAGAGGGTCACCGCTTCATAAAGGATCTAACGGCCGGTCGACGCTATCTTAAATAGCACACGAGCAAGCGACCCTCGAGCCGCATGCGCAAGGACCAGATATGGTCGGCAACACTTTCGAACCCGTGATTTGATAAAACGTGCGAATAAAGATGAAGGTCGTGACGTAATCTCCTTAGCTTCTCAATATCCTGGCGTTTGACCTGGCGTGATCCTCGGCCGGCCGAATCGAGAGGTGCCGAAGTCGGAGGATCCCCATGGCGCTTAAGGAACCGGACGGCGGCATGTTCCTGACGGCAACACGCTCTTCGGCTCCTAGAGGCTCGAGATGGCCGCCTTGGCCTGGGCCCTTGGGTCGGGGGCCAAGACGGCATCTTCTGGCCGCTGACGATGCTCCATCGAGGCGTGGGGAAGCACGGAAGACCGTGTGACTCCTCACCATTGTTGGAGAAAAAAGCCATCAAGGAGGGAGATGGGAATCCGGAGATCACGAAGACGACGCGCGATGGCCCCTACCTGGCGCGCCAACTGTTGGTGTTTCGCATAACCGGCAAGTAGATTTGTAAGTTTAGGGGTCGCGCGTCCCCGCTCCTTGAATGGTTAGACTCGGGAGTGCAAGATTTATACTGGTTCGGGCTGAATATACCTACTTCCAGTTCGTGGTGGTGGGTCTCATTGCTCAGAGTATGGCGGATTACAAGCGAGAGCTAAGGACAGCCCTAGGAGTCCCGGTCTTCGGTCTTGGCGCCTGACAGGTCGCTGTCCATCCCACGCCTGGGTTGGTAGACACAACGGACAGTGTTCCATTGGGAAGGTGCGCGCCTGCCTTCTGTCCGCTTGTCAGATGCTGACGTTGCTTATGCCGTGCCCTGGTACCACCTTGAGACGGAGCGTGTCCCTCCATTGTACCTGACGGGGTGAAGGGACTGGTGCTTGACTTAGCGACCCCCTGGTGTTGTATCGGGAAGGGGGCCTAGGATCGGCGACCATCTTGGAGTTGACCGTTAAGCGATGAAGACTTACCGAGGCTCCGTCCGGGTGTCTAGTCGGAGCAATAAACGCCTCGATCGTTATGGCTAAATAATTGAGAAGTAATCCTTCGTGTCCTTTTGGGCCTAGAGATGGACCCAAGATGGTTCATCCGCGATCCGGCGATATTTAGGATAATCCCATTTGCGTGCTTTGACAACATCCTTCCAAAGACTCAACAGACTCGAGTCCGATAGAGAAAACGATCTTGAAATAGATGTATACTTCGCTGTGGGGTACCCCTGGTATGAGTATTCATCACTACTGGTAAAACCATTCTTGAATTGGAGCTACCAATAAAAAGTTATGGCTAAATAAAAAAAGCAATATTCTAGTACAAACAAAGAAACAAATTACTAGTTTATGCTGCATGACCAACTAGTAAATGTGTTCATTATTTGTACATAAATCTGTTTTTTATTTAGTCTTAACATTTTATTTATAGCTCCTATTTACAAACGGGCCGGGTTTCACCAGTAACTTATTGAAGATGAGAGCAATATATCGATATAAGTTTCACCAATAAACAACATATGGGTCAAATTGTTTAACGTATGAGTTAGATTTTACTATATATATATATATATATATATATATATATATATTACTATCGTGCCAAAGGGTTTAGTAGAATCTCATTCATGCAGCGTTTATTAGCGATACTTATATCAATATGTTGCCCTCGACACTAGTAAGCTACTGGTAAAAAACAATTCATGAATCTGACTGTTATTAAAAGGTTATGGTTAAATCAAAGAAAAAAGATTCTAGTACAAATAAAAAACCATTACTAGTTTACGCCACATGCCCAACTAGTGAATGTGTTTCTTGTTTGTACAGGAATCTATTTTTTCTTTGATTTAGCCGTAACCATTTATTAACAGCTCCGATTCATGAACAATTTTTATCAGTAGCTTAGTGATGATGAGAGCAACATATTTATACATCTTGTCAATAAATATTGTGTGAATCAAATTTTACTATCCATATACATGGATTTTACTATCGGTATACATAGATTCTACTATCATGCGAGAGGGTTCAGTAGTTTGTACGGTGGTAAAATTTTACGACACATTCGGTAAATTGGTAGTAAAATATTATTAATGCAATGTTTATTAGCAAGACTTATATCATTATGTTACTCTCGTCATCCAATAAGCTACTGGTAAAAACCGTTTATGAATTAGAGCTGTCAATAAAAAGTTATAGCTAAATCAAAGAAAAAATATTCTAGTATAAATAAGGACACGTGTTACTAGCTTACATTGTATGACCAACTAGTAAATATGTTTCTTTAACATGAATCTGTTTTTTGTTTGATTTAGCTATAACTTTTTATTGATAATTCCGATTCACGAATAATTTTCACTAGTAGCTTATTGACGATGAGAGCAACATATTGATATATATCTCGCCAATAAACACCGCATGAATCAGATTTTACTATCTGTTTACATAAATTTTACTATCGGTATATATAGATTTTACTATCATACCAAAGAGTTCAGCAGCCTGCGCGGTAGTAAAATCTTACTACATTCAAAAAATTGATAGTAAAATGCCATTCATATGTCTTTTATTGATGATACTTATATCAGTATATTGCTCTCGTTATCAGTAAAATACTAGTGAAAACCGTTCGTGAATCAGAGCTATTAATACAAAGTTATAGCTAAATTAAAGAAAAAACAAATTCTAGTACAAACAAGAAATGCACTTACTAGTTGGTTTGAGCCATATAACTGATTGGCTTAGGGCATGTTTGTTTTACCTTTTGATTCTGGTCCCAAAAGTAAAATAAAAAACAAACAACCCAATTCTAGAATCCAATACTCACAATCCAACCCACCCATATACACTAGAATCTACAATCCACTTCATATGTACTTTTGGATTTAAGCTTTTAGAGAATCAGCTTATCTACAACCACAATCCAGAATCAGTTTTTAGAGAATCCAAAGTTGAAACAAATAGGCCCTTAGTCAACTAGGGTAGTTCTGTTGTGCTAATTAGTGGGATACATGGCTCGATCAGACTAGGTTAACTAGCCTAGATGTATAATAGGCTATTCTACATGTAGGTACAGAATAGTATACATACATACATATACACACACAAAAATCATATTCCTTACCTTTTTTTTCTCGGATTAGAATTTGTTTGTGATTTTAATTAAAAACAAAAAAAATATATTTTTCACTTGGTATGAAATTAAAAAGCAATCCCTAATGTTATTTTATTTATTATTTTCATTGTTATTTTTATTAAATTTCCAATTCCAGTTTTAGATTAGAATTTGCATACAAATTCAACTACATTTTCATTTCTACTTTCAACTATGTAAAAGTTTAAGTTCATAATTTATATGAAAATCAAATGGCTAATTTCCTTTTTATTTTTATTATAAATTTGTTTTAATTTTCATTGTTGCTTTTTTATTTATTTTAGAATATTAGTTTTAGGTTAGAATTTGAATACAATCCAATCGCTAATTTTAATTTTGATCAGCTATGCACATATTTTAAGTTGGAGTTCATAGAAGAATCAAATGGCTTGTTTTCTTTTATTTTGTCTTTCCAAATTTCATTTATTTTCTATTGTATTTGGTATGGTCTCTTTCTTTTTATCTAAAACATTAATTTTATTGTTACTTCTTATTTAAATTTGAATATTAGTTTTAGGTTAGAATTGTATACAAATCCCACTACTAATTTTTATCAAACTTTTATTCTAAATTTCATTAATTTTTGTGTTTTATTTTAGAGCTCATATGAAAATCAATTTGCTAATATTTTTTTTTTTCTGAATTTGGTTATCTTTTATTTGTATTTGGCATATACTCTTTATTTTAATCTAAATTGTTATAACTTAGTTCTGCTAGATAGTCAGTTAGATGTTTTATTTAAATAATAACATTAAATAGCTACTATACTTCAACCTAGTTAGGTCCACTAGATTAAAGGCTAGGTATTTATTTAGAATTCCTAGGTTGTTTCTCTGTTTTCTTAGTGGCTCTAAGAGACCTACCATGAGCTTTTAATATTATACTCCCTCTATCCAAGTATATAAATCATATTTATTCTTAACATATAGATAAGAAGATATTGAAAATAACTTGATTATTCCTAATCATTATCACCGAGCATTATATTCGATTTATGTAGTGAATATAAAGTAAAAGCAGATATTTATTAGAGGGATAGATGGGATACTACACTAATGTTGCATTGAAATATGAAATACGCCTTATATTTATGGATAAAATCATTAAAAAATATGCCTTATAAATTTGGACAAAGAAAGTAATAGATAGATGTCGGATGTGATGACAAGCTTGGAGTATGTTAGTTTTTTGAAATCAAAATACATTTTACAGTGCAAAATCCGGTTTTTGTGACCTCGATCTTGAGGATACGAATTCTTTGCTATCCAAACATGCATAAGATTTTTCCGAGTTAAATCCTAACCGTTTTTTTAGCCTACAAACTTCACGTGGATGACATTTCCATATGGAGATTATTAAGATATTTTTGAGATAATTTATATTCTACCACTCTAAAAGTTAGCACTTTAAAAAATACTGCTTATTATCTCAATAACATGTGACTTTTAGACCCACATGTTGTTGAAATAACCGTGATATTTTTTAATAGAGTGGTATATAATGAACTACTTTTTTAAGGCGAACTGTCGTTCTAAGAGGGGTTTAATATTTATTTTAAATCTTTTTTTCAAAACTAATCAATGGATTTTTTTTTTTGTAAAAATAGGCACCCGTTGCTCGGATATGGAGCGATCGCCCCATATTCGGGCGATAGGGACCTGAATGTAAAATTTTTACCTTATTCATTAGAGTGAATGTAAAAATATCTTTTTATCGCCCGATCGCCCCATATCCGGGCGATGGGTGCCTATTTTTGCAAAATATTTTTTTTCCATTGATTAGTTTTGAAAAAAAATTTAAAATAAATATTAAATAAAAAATAATTCGAAGAGCGTCAGTATAAAAGCCTAAGCCATCAATATAATCGAAGCCAATCGGCCTATTAGGCCATCACATTGCCGCCGAAAACTCTAGCCCATAATACATACATAGTCCAAGTCTATAATTGGGCCCGTCTCCCCAGATATTCCTCCCTCTCCCGCGGCTCTAAGCCCTAGATACAGCTCTCGCCGCTCGCCTCGCCGGCGATGGCCGCGCCGCCGGATACGACGGAGGCGCCGCCACCACCAGAAGGAGAGGAGAACCAGGATGGCGTCGAGGTCTGCCTGTTCGACGAATCACCGGAGGGGTTCTCCAGAGCTGTACGCGTTATCTCGGAGCTCGCCGCCGGAGAGCCCGAGCCGGGCTTCCCTGACGCCGAAGTCGACCGGCTCGCCTCCTCAATAACGTTCCTCAGGTTGAAAGCCTTCTCCGTGCTCCCTCTACTCCGCTGCCCAATCACCGCGGTAAAATCGTTAACTTTCAGTTGGCGGCGTAATGGCCGTAGAGTAGTGACAAGATTTAACGGTTGCTTTATCGGTAAGACTAACTCGTGGAGTCGTGGTGCTGGATAATTATGTGGGTACATGTTTCATGGAACATGGAAACGGGAACCTCTGATGTTGCATATATGAATCAGTTCATCACGCACACACAAATAAAATAAATTTAGCCGCAATGTGCATGTTATGGCAGCAGTTTATTGTCCCCATTATTATGGTCACAGGAATGATACAGCCACTGCATCTGATCATGTTGTTATCTGCGTGCCCCCCACCCCCAAACCCAGCACCACCACCACACACAAACACCAATAATAGTATTTTTGTTTAAATTTTATCTGCAATTGATTAGAATCACACTGTGATAACTAAATGAAGTTGTGCTGTGTGATTACCTAAAATTTAGAAAATTTAAGTCACTTGTGTAGTTATGTTCTGGGAGATATATTTTCTTCAATCTGCAGGCAATAGATTTTGTTGTTTGACGTGTGACTGATGGATGATGATGATAAAATCTTTTGTTTTCAGTTTCTGGACATTGTCTGTTTGTGGCTTTCCATTGACCACTACAGCTCTAGTTATTTTCGTTGTGGATCAAAGCACAGGGGAGTAGTTGAATTGGTTCCCCTTAATTAGGAGTCAGTGAGATACCTTATTTCAGCAGACTACTATTTAGCTATCACTATGTATTCAGGATTGACCGGTTTAGTTAGAGCTTTGATGTTAGCAACTTAGCTTGCTGTAATCTAGTTAGTATTTGCTTTGACTTCAATTGAATCTTAACTAAAGTTAGAACCAAAACTTATTGTAGCCAGTGTTGACTAGAAATGAGTACAGCAAAATGTAGTTTTTAGTGTCAAATATAGTTTTAGTACCTACCAATATGAAGCTGTTAAACTCACCTGAGACAGATCAGCTGCTACAAGGCTGCTCATGGCCTTAGCTTTTTGTCAGTCATCTTATTGTATGTGATCTGCACCTCCTTCTTTTTGTAAGTGTTGCATTCACCGTCCCCCTTTGGAATTCGCATAGACACTGGCTAAAATTTCCAGATAATCACTTATAATTCTATTAAATGGATTGGTTTTAATCCAAATGTATTAACTATTGGTGGACTGGCGGTACATATAAGATAAGTTATCTGCATTTTTTTGACCATCAACATTTTTGTGAATAATCTCGAAGGTGGACAGTGTCCTACTCCTGCCATTAGGCCGCTTTCATTGAATCAGTATGACTGGGCTGGATTTAATTTCACCTTGTTCTGCTCGCCTAAGAAAGCACAGGACTCTGTGAAGATGGTTCTTTTTACCTGTATGCAAACTGTGAAAAGTTGCACTAGTTACATTGCCATATCACCTTTTTCTCTTTTTTTTTTAATGGTCTAATCGGTTCATTTTTTAAAAAAGAAACTTTGATATTCGTAGTCAAAATTGAATCTGCCACTCTGATCCGTTGATCATTTCATATCTCTCCAGAGAATGGAGGCACTTCTCTTATGAGCCAAAAGGAGTAAGTTTCACTTGTGGCACGGGATCAAATTCATCCAGAGATGGCACACACAAAATAACCTTACCACAGTTCTCATCTGCATCTGTTCCTCAGGTTAGTAAAACTCAATAACGGTTGGTGCTAACTTCTGAGGCTAAATTTCTTTTGTTACATTTGGAGGACTTAAGCATTATTTCAGCTGAATAAGATTTCTTTCTAATATTATCTCATCCCATTCCTCTTGGTTGATATAAGTGCAAATAAATGCAGATCACACACTCGGAAGGTGGGAGGGATAATACAAACAGGTATTATTTGTAGAACTTAGACTTCTTCAGTACTGTTTATAGGATCCACATATCTTGTTACCTGATCAAAGTAAAATAAATACTACCTCCATTCTCTTTTACTTGTTGTTTCAAACATCCACATGGTCTCTAAATACACACCTTTGACCATTACCTTTTCTAATTATATGTTAGTAAAATATTAAAAATACAATGATATGGAAGTACTTTCGATGAAGAATATACTAATATCATTTCCATGTGACAAATCGAAATACTTCTGCGTATATTAGTGATCAAAGTTTTAAAATTTTGACCCCTACGTTCTAAAAGACTAAAACTACATGTCTACATCTATTCGGGAACAGAGGGAGTATTATCTCGGTCCAGAAGAATAATCCTGTCAAATACTGCATAGTTAGTGGGATTGTCAAGCACGTGAAACCCATACAAGCTTTTGTTGCCTGTTGATGAATTGTCAATGGCTGAACAGTGAAGTTACTTGATGAAAACAGAGCTGTTCTGTTAGTATTCTGCACCATTGCTCCTTCATGTTATCAAGTAAAAATTCTGTAGTGTCATAAACTTTTGAGACATGCGCGCACTGTTAAATTTGACTTGCATATTTCTATCCTCTTTTAATTTGTTCTGTACTTCATTATCCATATGACTGTATAAAACCATCTGGACTAAATGTGATAAAATGTCTTTGACTGTTGCAGCTCTGATTTCATTTTGTTTGCTGGGGGGAATGTTTGGGCGTTGGACTGGTGCCCAAGGTTGTACGACAAGCATTGTCCTTCTGTAAACTGCGAGGTTGTGATCTGAACTTAGTAGTACTCTTTTAGTGACTTTAGAAGAGTTTATGCATCGTCTTATTATTCAATAACTGCCTTGTTATCCAATATATGGAGGAAATTTTTGTTGGATGCCACCGAAAGTTTGTGATTTAGAACAACGCTACCTTCTGTGAACATGACAAATGGGTCCCAAGCCCACATGTCAATGAGACAGCCATTTTACTGAACCACATACTTTATGGTGGCATATATCTAAAAACTCTTCCAGACATCTGTTGCAGTACTTTGCTTGAGTGCGTCTTTGCATGCGGGCTAATTGCATGATTGCACTTATTTGTTCAATGTCTATAATAGTACCATATTCATTTTTTTGGTTTTTAATTGCAAGAATCTGCCAGGCTTTAAAAAAATCAGAATGGCCTATGAGTTATTTAGAGCTGATCATCCTAATTTGATGTCTTTTATCCATTGCAGTATCTTGCTGTTGCTGCTCATCCTCCTGGTTCTTCTTACCATAAACTTGGTATGCCATTAATTGGGAGAGGTATCATTCAAATTTGGTGTCTCGTAGCACCCTTTGAAGAGGTAAATCCTCATCAACCAATGGTGGCATGCAATAAGAATAGTCGTAGGGGAAGACCTAGGAAAACACCAGATGAGAATAATTCTGTTGAAAGTTCATCTAATCCACCAAAACCTAGAAAGAGAACCATCACAACTTCTGATGATCACTTGGAACCAAGTCTGAAAAGACCAAGGGGCAGACCAAGAAAATATTCACTACCAGTTGCCAAAGTGGAAGATTCATCCCAAAATAGAAAAAGTGAAGATTTTAGTCTCATTGATCCTCTAGTCACTTCAACAGCTGTTCCAGGTGATCTTGCATTAGCATGTGTCATGCCAACCGTGATGTCTGTGGAATCAACTCCAAGAAGAGGCGGAGGGCGGCCTAGGAAAAAACCAACTGACAAAGTAAAAGGTTCATCTGGGAGCCAAAGATACAACTCCAAAATTATCCAACTCCAAGCGACTGCAGGCATGTTTCAGGCACTGATATTGAATTAGGAAAAGATACAACTCGTCTGCCTGTTTCAGTTGGTCGCAGTTTGGGCCCCACTGGTTCAGCAGAGTCTAATGCTAATTTAACTGTTGTTGCAGTGGATGCAACATCACCAGTTCCATCTTTATCTAGTGCAGCTTGTGAGAAAAAGTCCAGAGGTCAGAGGGGTAGAGGACAACCTAAAAAGGAACCAATTGCTGGTGCACTTTGTTGCTCAGTGGTTTCTGGTGTTGAATCACAGAGCATGAGTTCCAGGGAAACCATTTCAAATGATCCAAAGGTCTATGTTGGGAATTCTTTGCCATCTGGACAGTCTAACATAGGATCAGTGACAAGTGAGTTTCGTTCTGTTAGCTTGCTAAGCTGTGAGGGCAATGTGCATACAGGTGTCGTTTCAGATGATTCTGTACTACCTACACATGTTTCACCTAAATCAAGTGACAAGAGAGAGTCAAGTGGTAGGATGGGGAGAGGGTGGTCTAGAAAAAAACCACTTTCGAGTGCAACCGGCTGTTTATTGGCTTCTGGTACTGAGTCCCTAAAGACAGCTTATACGCCGACCAATTTAGACAATCCCACATCTTTGGCCAAGAGTGACTGCAAAGTTACAGCAAGTAACCTTATTTCAACTGATGCCGCACCACCAGCATATGGATTATGCAATGCAAATTGCAAGGAACAATCAAGTGCCAAAAGGAGCAGAGGCAGACATAGAAAGAAGCCTGTTTTAACAGAGTGCAGTTGTTCTACAGCATTTAGTTGCGAAGAACAAAAAACTCAGACAACCCCCAAGTTAAGTGACAATGTGGCCTCAGTTGAAAATTGCAAGAAAGAATCACGGCCCAGAAAGGGTGGAGGGCAACCTAGAAAGGAATCTGCTTCAAATGAAAGTAGCTCACTGGCTTTGAGTGGTGAAGTACATAAGATGGAGAGATCTTCGACATCTACTGTGCCAAATAATCATTTGTCTTCATTTGAGAAGTCCATGCTACTGGGATCATCTATTAGTGAAGACATGAGTAACGAGGCTGGTTTGATTGGATCTAAGAGTGGAGTTGTTAGTTGCGAAGGCATCAAAATGAATGGAAGCAATACTGCCAATGATACTTCTAATTGTGACATTGAACATGCAGAGGAAAATCAAGTTGTGCCTGTTCCTTTTGAAAACAGTTCTCAGGTTATTGATGAAGTGGAAGATACAGAACTGGCTCCATTCAAAGAATCAAGTAAAAAAAGTAATATGATTAGTTCTGCAGAAAACTCGAACATTTCTCCAATCCCAAAAGACATTTCTCTACCAAGGGTTATGTTGTGTTTAGCTCATAATGGCAAAGTTGCCTGGGACATCAAATGGAAACCCCCTTTGCTAAGTCAGTCAGAACAGAAATCATGTTTGGGTTTTCTTGCAATACTGTTGGGGAATGGCTCACTTGAAGTGTGAGTATATCCTATGCTAGATCATCAATTTTATTTGTTATATCATCTACTTCTAATTCATTCCTGTGCACAGATGGGAAGTTCCATCTCCAAGCATGATCCAGAAAATATATTCCTCTTCTTCCATGGAGTGTACTGACCCTCGTTTTCTAAAGCTGCAACCTGTATTTAGATGTGCTAGAGTGAAGTGCGGGAGCAGACAAAGGTATTGCGACTTTTACCTGTGCGCTTCATCAATTTTGATATTAGAACTAGTTGGCACATTTTGATTTTCTGCTCAATTACTCGACATGAACTTTCATTTTGAAGCCATTGCCTCTTTATAATGGTAAACAGCATTCCCTTGACAGTTGATTGGTCGCCTTCTCCTCATGATATGATATTGGCGGGATGTCATGATGGAACGGTATCTTTTCCTCCTGTGGCAAAATTATTTTCTTAGCTCAAACCCTGTGACCTTGAAGTCTTTACCTGAGAACTGCACTGTTTGGTTTGAAGTTACAATTCTGAAAGTTTCATGATTGGATTTTGTTGTTCCAGGTTGCTATATGGAAGTTCACTACAAATTTGTCATCTCAAGGTATGTACATAGTTCCTTGGATAGTTTCCTTTTTCAAGGGTGTCTAACTGTATCACTTATGCTTTGCCGAACAACATGTCTGACTTGAACTGCTTATTTCACTGGTTAAAAAGCAAGCTATTGGAGTTCCTGAACTGCGTATTTCTTATTTTATTTTGTTTGTGAATAAAATTAATCGTCTGTCCTACTTAATGCACAGATTCAAAACCTTTTATGTGCGTCACTGCTGAATCAGTTCCCATCAGAGCCCTCTCATGGGCACCATACGTAAGGTACTCAGTTGTATCATACTTCAGTTCCATTCCAAAAGGTAAACTCTGAGTTCTGACTCCACAATATCATTGACAGTGAGGAAAGCACAAATACCTTTGTTACTGCTGGAGAGGATGGTTTAAAATTCTGGGATTTAAGGTAGGCATAGACCCTACTAGGAACTTTGTTCTCACAAGACTATTCTCCGACAACTATTTCTGATATTTTGTATATGAAGATGTCCTCAGAGGCTTATCTTGATCCAATTTCTTTCTCTTTTTTGCTAATGTTTCACTGAGCACAAGTCCAGTGAATTGAGTTCTCTGTTTTTTTTACTGTCAAATGAGTTAAAACGGCAGTTTCCAATCTGGGAACCATGTATCTTTATTTGTTTTCTGTTTCCTAATGGTAAAATTCTTTATTTGTTCTGTTTCCTAATGGTAAAATTGATAATTTTGCTGCTTCTAAAAGCTGTTGAAGATCTAACTGACAGTGACCAAAAGTGTGGCAATTACCATTGAAGAAACATTCCATCAATATAACCTTAATCAAACAATACTACGATTGTTGGATTCACCACCGTTTTTGCTATGTTTTTTTATTGGTCCGTAATATTTGAGTATTGATGTGCATGTCATGAAACTCTTTGCTGCAGAGATCCATACCGTCCTCTTTGGGAGCTTACTACTGCTCCAAGGGCTGTATTAAGTCTTCATTGGTTAAAGGTTGCAAGGTAATATTTTGTTCCATCCTGAGTAAATAAATCCTACTCAGTTTCCTTCACTACACATAATTTACTCAGCTTACATCACTAGCTACTGGGTTCGGAACTTGGGTTTACCTTGTCTTCCTTTTCATTGAAACACTGCATTAATTTCAAATGCAGATCACTATTTTCATTTATGTTGAAATGCACACTACAGCTGCAAGAAAGTGGGGATTGATTTAATGTTCTTATGAAACCAATGGCCCACCTGATCTGTATGTGTCTGTTGGCAATTTAGCATGCTAAGGCAGCTATCTTATTTGGGTATCTATTAATTCTTCTATATTGTTTTAGTCTTTCAATTTGCACAAATTGACATGATCTTTTTAGCACAAATGTTTTAATGCGCTCATGTACGGTGTACCTTCTATATTTATGCAATATTTTCACCCTATCATGGAAAGTTTATTAATGTATTACTAGATCATTGATCCAATTTACAAGTTACAACATTGATTGTTGCTAATGGACCAAAGCTAATGTGATTAAAAGCCTCATTCTTTCTCCTTTTTTTTCCTTTTTCTTTTGTGTGGAGAGAGTATTCTTGAATTTTGGCAGGTCATCTGTATCTGTTACCCTGCAAGCACCAGGTAGCCTTTTTTTTTTGCGTGTATGTGGCTATAAAGTGGTAGCATGGCACTTTCCAGGTGGAGAAACCCCTGAGAAGCATAGTCATGAAACAAGTCTAGGAAGTGGTCCCTTATCTGGGGCTTGCCCTAGACATAGCGAACCTGTAGGACACACGTGGCATGTTCAGTCAGAATAAACATTGAATAATGGCTAATTTAAAACTTATTTATCCCACATGATAAGTTCCATTTGTGTTCATTCATGGTCATGCTTACTGTATATATGTGCAGGCTACTATATCTTTTTTGTGCATTTGAATAATAATGTTAACTGTTATGTTTTTTATCCTTTGTGTTCAGAGGTATTGTCATCTCATTGGAAGATGGCACATTAAAGTTCCTTGACTTATTGAGAACTGCCAATGATGTTCCAGTAACTGGAATACCATTCATTGGAACTAAAACTCAGGGTGTTTCTACTTATCAATTATCAGAATATTTGATCTGGAGTGTCCATGCCTCAGAAATTACAGGTGCATTTTTATAATCATGTGTAACCATAGTCTATATCCTGCCTAATCAGTATTCAGTCTCATATTTCCTAATAAGTTGTACTCATGGATTGTACCCTTTTTTTAGAGATGATTTTTTGGACTTTGGAACTATATTATGGAAGGAATGGTTGTATTAAAGAAAAAAACCTTACTTATAGTTCTGTTCTTTGTTGTATATACTAGCATTCGAATAATTTATTTTTTTACTTAGATTCACCTCTTGTAGGATTTTATTTTAGACAATATTAAAGAAATTTAAATGGATCTCCGTATAGATCTCTGGGAGGAGTGGTGGCTGCTCATGAAAATATCTATATGTAGATGATGCATAGTTCAACCTCAGTGGAGCCAGACATTCGTGATCATCCTTGAATTTGTAACATTTCTTTGCCGTTGTCCAGGTTATGCAGCTTATTGTGTGGCAGATGGTACTGCTGTGCGCTTCCAGGTAAACTCTATAGTGTATACCATGGACATTGCCTGTTTCTGCTTGCGATTCTGAGTCTATGCTAAACAAATATTTAACTTGTTGTAGCTTACTCCAAGATTCTGGGAAAAGGAACCCGGGAGGAACCGTGTACCTTATTTCCTTTGTGGTTCATTATCAGAGGAGAGAACAGTTATTAAGATTGGTGCCACGTTGCAAAACTCTCCTTTATCAAATGTTCCAATGGTGGCAAAAAAAGGTCCAAGATCATGCCAGGATGTAGATCAAGTGCGTGATATAGAAAAGGAGAAATTACCTCTTACCGACTCAGGTAAAACCTTCTCTATTTGGCTGCAACTTGTATCATTGGTTTGCTGCCTGACATACCTGTTCAACCATCCTACAGGATACAATTGCCCTGTAAATCCAGACCTTGTAGATGGTCAACAAGATGGATCTAATGAAGGACAAGAAACTGGTGCGATAGTTTTAGCTGGTTCTAGAATGCAACAGAATGCTGGCATATACAACAGCAGCGACGGTAAATCCCCCCAAGACTTTGAGGTCTTCCCTCCCAAAGCTGTAGCATTGCATCGATTGAGATGGAACATGAACAAAGGTAGCGAGAGATGGTTGTGCTACGGTGGCGCTGCAGGCATTATTCGGTGTCAGAGGATCTAAAAAACAAGAGCATAATCGGGAATGTTTGTCCCAAATCAGGATAATCTGGTCTCCATCTACACAATAAGCTGCTATGGCATCTGATGTTACTTGCAGTAATATATGGTATGCTTTATCTGATTTTTTCATCTACTTTTGTCATTGTGTCCTTATTTTTATGACTTGGCTACTCATTATGTCTTGCAATATAACAGAGTTGCGTATCTTAGGAACTCCCAACGGAGATCTCTGTAGCTTACGGAACTCAGGTTGAGGTAATATGAGCTCCCAGACAAATAATAACCGTTTGGTTCTGAAAAATACCAGTACATGCAGTCCATTTCTGAGCACTAGTGAAATAAGTGCGGGTTGGCGTTCCAACTTCTCTGGACGTGTTGTAACTGTCACTGATCTTTTTTTTTTTCCAGTAATGTATGTAGAATTGTAGACGACATGTACTAGCTGTGCAATGAAAAACCGAGCAATGTTACGTTGGCTATGTGATGAATCTGGTGAAAATTCATGTATATTTGAAAGCTGTATCCGCCATGTTGTTTCCTTGTTGCTTCATGACTACTTTGTATTTCGGAATGCTCAATGAGTTTGATAGCCTCTTAGTAACAGATTTAAGGTTGAACAATCATTAATGCATACTATTTACAGGCATAACAACACAAGCAACAATCATAATTTATTCAAAACAATAGAAATCAAATTCACTTAACCTGAACTAAGAAGGTACATCCCATCTGTAGTTGTTCTTAATCCCGTAACCACGCCATAATGAGCTGTTGCACGGTTTTGACTGGACGACAAACCAGGGTGTTATCTCTATAGCGTATGTCCACGTACTGGGGTTCGGCTTTTGTGCAACGTTTGTGACTGCTTCTTACCATTGCCTGTCCTCTGCTGAGCTGAGTAGCTCTTTGAAGAAGGTGAAGGTCCTACGGAGTTCATACCATCCTGCTTAAGACGAAAATTGAGTACATTGAAGATGTCAACTATCATGGGAAGGCTGTACTTGCACAACATCAACCATCTTTAGAACACAACAATCAACAACAGAAAGAAACCTTGCGTCTGTAATGACATTAATTATCTCCTCATGTAAAGCAGATGACAGACCCTATCTTGTAAGCATTACAGCACTAAACTGATCCTTACAATCTATATATGCTGAGCCTAATAGGTGATAGAAGCCTAGGAAATGAATAGATGCCATAAATTAATTTCTACTTGGAGGCTGACAGTTTTGGAATTGTACAAAAAAAATAGCAGGCAGTTCTCTGTCTTGGCCCTACGTCCAAATATTATGAAAAGAATTAAACCCACGAGATAAAAAGTAGTGGGTGACTGTGAGCATACTTTCTCCGTGGTGCTTTCAAGAAAAGGAGGCCGCCTTCCTAGCTGAGACCGTGACTGATCAAGAACATGAAAGCATCCAGCTCGTCTTATGTTGTCCCAAAAGCGTATTGCCCCATCGCAGCCACCACTCATCAAAATCCACTCACTTGAAGCAACCAATCCAAAGACAAGACACCATCTAAGATGATAGGTGAGGATAAGAAGGTACCCATATAAGCAAAACAGGCATATTTTCATCACTACACTAGCATAAAGAAACTAACCACGATGACCGGACAACGTGTGGGTAAAGGCTCCAGAAGCAATGTCGCACAAACGGACCTGAACATCTGCGCTTCCAGTAGCGATGAGCATATGCGTTGTTGCAATTGGAGACATCGCAGCGCTGTATACTTTTCCAGGCATCTTAAAATCAATGACGATTTATGAAAAGAAAACCATGACCGTAGAGATCAGAACATCTGGATCACAACTCAAGGGGACAAAAGAGAAAGATCAACAATTAACAAAACAAAACACATACTTGAGTCGAATTGGTATCCCACACTTCGACGTAGTGATCAAAGGACGCCGTCACGAACAGCCCAGTGTCCACAGGATACCAAATGGCCGTCGAGACGGCGAACTTGTGGCCGTGCTCATGCTACTTGTCCACAAGCAGAATGCTCCTGTGCTTGGCTATGAAGCCGGCTTCGTATTCGGTTGCATTCTGCACATCGAAGATAGCGGCCGACCCATCTGATGCCCCCGAGAGCAGGTACTGCCGCTCTGTCAAATCAACCTGACCATATTGTTTTTTTTTGAAAGGAAATGGCAGGAGCTCTGCCTTGCATTAAAGGAGATAGAAAAAAGGTACAGCAGAGAGAGTTTGCATATTACAGTCCAAAACCATTTAAGCGGAATTAGCAGAAGACCTAAACGGAACTTTTGCCAATCCCGAATCATCAAACAACTTTTGAGTTTTTAGGCTCAAGAGCCTATGACGGGATAGGAAACACCCCCACCAGGACTACGGATTTGTAGAGAGCGTTGCCATCTCTCGACTGCGGATGTCGTCCATCACAGCGCTAACAACGGAATCAATAGTTCTGTATTGGTTGTTAAAGATCCTACTGTTCCTTTCCTTCCGTGAGGTTCCAAGCAACATACATGAAGGTGCCATCTCATGATTTATATCGCCATTTGCATGGTGGAACGGACCAATCGCCACCAAGCGGCGGCGTCGAGTGAACCAAAGCGAGGTTGGATGGCAATGAAGCTTATGTTCATGTACAAGAAAACCTTTCTCCAAACTCGCTTTAAACGGACATAACAGATGAGGTGCTCGGATGACTCGCCTCTAGTCCACACATTGCGCAAAAGATTGCTATCGCGCCATCCTCTAAGAGCTAGTCTGTCACCGTGAGAATCTGTCTTGTAAGAATAACCGGTGAAGAATCTACATTTTGCTTCGGCGTCGGCACGCCAAATCATCGTGCAGTTTGGATCCGACGTGGCGCCAATAAACTGTGCCCTGTAAGCTGTTCCTGCCGAGTATTCCCCATGCTGCGTCCATTTCCAGGAGATCTCATCCTGCACATTCGGAAGCAGCTGAACCTGCCCGAGAGCCTGCCACATTGTCAAATTACAATCACCGGCAACAGCACACCGCGCAGCAATGAGATCTTTCCTAGACGTATTTCTCAACAAGATTAGCACGCAAATCAAACTAATCTGTGCTGCGTGCAACTGATGCGGCGGTAACGAAGTAATAGCTGTTGACTGGGGAGTCGGGGGGGGGTCCTGGATGTAGTTGACGGCGCCGTGGTGCGAGCGAGGGCCTAGAAGCGCTGCGCGCGCAGCCGCCCACGCTCCCTCTGCCTCACCACCTCCTACCGGACGGAGATCCTCTGCAGTTGCTGCTAGGCACTGACAGGTGGGTCCCACGCAGCAAAAGGCCCACCTGCAGTGACCCAACGGCAAAGAAAAATAACTGCAGACCGCGTCCCCTCTTACCACATCCACTCTGTTACCGCGGCGTGTCCGTTGTCTAACTCGGAGAAGGCATGTACAATACTATGCATCAGCTGTCTCTGATGAGCTGATAATATGAATGAGAGGAAACTACTGTTTACTATTTAACAAACGATTGTATAGATAGTTTTATATTTTAACATAATATTATATAGATAGTCTATTAATTGGATAAGAGACTATTACGGATAACTATATAGATGATCTATTGTATAACTTGTTTTTAACGTTGTCTATAAATCGGTGCTCACGTCGATTCCAATTTATCTTCTGACGGCTGTCAGGACCCTAAAAAAATTCACCTCCGATTTAGACAGGATAAGAAGAAAGTTCCTATGGGTAGGTAACGGCGACTTGCATGGAGGGAACTGCAAGATTCGTTGGACAATTGTCTGCCGATCGCACCATATGGGGGGCCTAGGAATTCTTGACCTTGAAAGGTTTGCCAGAGCGCTTCGTCTTCGTTGGCTCTGGCTCACCTGGGTGGCTCCAGAGAGACCATGGAATGGAATGCACACACCATGTGATCGAACTGATAAGCGACTTTTCTCGGGTACAAAAATAACCATTGAAATGGTCAAAAGCGCCTTCGGGCAGATGATTGTGGCTACTGTGGTACAACACCTCTCGTGCACGCGCCGGACCTCTTTAGGCACTCCAGACGGAAGTTGCGTTCAGTGGTAGATGCCCTCACAAACAACAACTGGATTCGAGATATCCGCCAGAATCTAACGATTCCGCTCCTACTACAATATGTCAATCTATGGCGAAAACTGCAAGCTGTACAGCTCCGGCCACATGTCCACGATGAAATAACCTGGATGCAAACCGCCACGGGTGTCTACTCCGCCGCCTCCGCATACTGCATGCAGTTCACAGGAGCTACTTTAAAATCCTACCATACTACAGTCTGGCAAGCATGGTCTCCATCGCGATGCAAAGTCTTCCTTTGGCTTGCCCTTCAAAATCGACTTTGGATAGCACAATGATCGCAACGCAGGGTGGCGAACCAAGATTTCGCTAAATGTGCTATGAAGCACGAAACCGCGCATCACCTTTTCATAGAATGCCCACAAGTTCGAAGGTTGTGGAACCTCATTGCTGCATGGGCTCGATTGCCGTTCCTTTCGCCGGACCAGTGGGATCCGGCCACGACCCTAAGCTTGCCAGACTGGAATCTTCATCTCGTAAACCGCCATCCAAGATTTCAAAAAGGGCTAAAGTCACTGATCATTCTAACTTGCTGGCAATGGTGGAAGGAGCGGAACAGCAGAATCTTTCGAAGCAAAGGGGAAACCATCGATGACATCTTACAGTCTATCAAAGATGAGGCTAGAACCTGGTTAATTGCGGGCGCGAAACACTTAAAAATCTTACTGGACCGACATGTTTAAAATTTATCTTCTTCCTGTAAATCCTCGTTTTTGGTTTTCGGGGTGACCCGTGTTTGACTATCCTGGTGCAGTATCCTGCATCTTGTAATCCTCTAGTTTTTTTTTCTTTTCCTCCTAATATATTTGGCGGCTATGCTGTCTTTTCAAAAAAAAAAAAAGCGTTGTCTATAAATAATATTGAGATGTATCACAGTCTCACAGACACTTCTGTGTGCATGCCCTAAGCTTCCATTGAATTTGGCGGTTATATCCTGAATTATGGCTCGTTTTGTTTGCTACTTTCTACACCAAACCGAATTTCGGTAACGTTAACGACCATTAACTGTTGTTTGATTTACTACTGATTTGGTAACGTCCATAAAAATTCAATATGATATGCAAATAAAATGAGGTCGACTTACCAATACTTTGATTACCAAAAATTTGGTGTGGCTACAATACAAACAACGTTCTATTTGTTAATAATTAATTTTGCCTTATTTAAAATTTTTGGTTTGGCTCATTTTGGTTATCAAGCAAACAATTCATTATACTTCTCTTATCTAACATGTTTGTAGGATTAAGGATATGGAAAATCAATTATTTGTCACCCAAACAATGACTACATTAACGAAATATCATTTCATTCAACGAATTAATAAAAAGATAGCAAATTATTACTAAACTAGTAAAGTGTCTATGCATTGCAACGAAAAAGCAAATATCATACAAATTTTCTTGTGCTTTACACGAGATTTTATCATACAAAAACTCCACGACAACATTGATGATAAAGTTTCTATCAATTCTAGACAACATATATCTCATGACCCTATTCCAATCATTGTCAAACTCTAATAATATGACGCTACAAATCTGTTTGCGAAGATATTCAATGCATTTGAAAAAAATCTTTTGTCACCGCAAAGATTGACTTTCATGTTTTGTCGCCACAGTATTCAACATTTGCTACTAAAACAGTATTCTAAAATCATTGCTTATCTAATCCTATGTACTTTTTTTTAATATAGCCCCTCACGCATGCATTTGCAAATTTGGTTCCTCTCTCACCACGAAAGACATGATAGACGACACTTGTCCTCTACCACACCTAAGAGCATGGAAGGTCACATACATAGCGGTAGGGCAAGGGAACGCGAGAGGAAGAATTGTCATGCTCGGGTAGCATAGAAAGAATCCTACCGTGGTGGATCATGTGTTACTCCTGTGGTCAATCGAGCTCATGGGGCTTTGGTGATCTTCCACTCTCCCTAACTATGTTAGGAGATATGTGTCATTGCGTCTTTTGTGGTGGGGAAGGGAGAGCTAAATTTACAAATACATGGGGCTAGATTTAAAAAAAGATATTGACAGCTAGGTAAGCAATGATTTCCACTATTCCATCCATTTTAATTTTTTGAAAACTAGAATTCGAGTTGTGAAAAGACCAAATGTCCTCTTCTTCCCCCATTGCCTTCTTCCTCCCCTCCCATAACTTCTTGACCCCGTTCTCTTCCATTTCCTCTCCTCGTCTCCCCTAACTCTGAGCTTGCCAACCAGGAAGGCCTGTTGCCGCCACTGCTGCTGTTATTCCCCGTTGCCGTAAGGAAAAATGGCAGGCGGCATTCACAAATTAGATCCCACAAAAGGCGAAAAAAGAACAGATTTTTATTGGAATTTGAGAAAGTAGCAACAAATCAAGAAGCGATGTTTCCTAGGGTCAAATCAAGAAACACCTCAGCAATTAGCACGGATCAAACCAAGAAGCATTGAAACAAGCTCACAATCCTAGCAGCCTACGAGCTAATTACAAGAACCAACAGAACCAGGAAATTATGCGATAAAGGAGAATCAAGAGCTGGATCAATTGAGCTGTCGACGCCGTGCGTGCCGCAGCCGCACGTGAGCTCGCGTCGGGTCACCGCCCCTGGGCGTGCCGCAGCCATGGGCGAACTTGGGCCACGCCGCTGCCTCGTGCGAGCTCGCGCCAAACCATCGCCGTTGCACGCGAGCTTGTGCTTGGCCACTGGCACTGCCTTGTGCTGGCCGGCTCAGCGGTTGCGGACCGTCTTTTCCAAGAGGTGCGTATAAATACTTTTATAACTAATCAGGAATTTAACTATAGATAATTAAGTTTACATGGTTAGATATAAGAACGAAATCGAATATTTTATAGAGAAATTTAAGAACCTAATAGCTAAAGTTTTACAAAAAAGTACGGCTCGTAGCAAATACATTACAAAACACTCACAGAAAAGACTTGAGTAGATAGATTAAGGTCTTAAAACTAAACTTCTTCGCCATCTACGATCTCCTGGAATTCGTCGGCTTCATTAAAATCTAGAGAGGGTAGGAGGCAAAGGTGAGTACACAACAGTACTCAACAAACCATACGAAATGCTGAATATTACATGCAGAGATAAACAAGGGTTGACACATGTTTTAAATATTGTGGATGCAAGTTATTGAATACCAGTTTTATTTTACATTTGAAACACAAGTTAAATACCAGACAATATCATAGGGTTTATTTGCAAAGTTCAAATTTACGATAAGTTCTATTTATGAAAACTATTTGAGCGCAGTTACAGAAATCACCCTAAATTAACTCAGCTTCATTAATCGGAAGTACGATGTATTCGAATATCATTGATATCACCTGCAGAGGTGCTCAGCTTTACCCACAAGATATCTTCGGCCGTCAGTGCTACGCGCGGTTAACATGCAACTTAAATACATGCGGCCGGGCCAAGATGATCATAGCTTTTTATTGGACTTTTCTTCTTTAGCCCCTACCTAATAGGTTACGAGGATCCACAGTTTCCAGGATCCACTGGCCAAATCGGGAGATATGATCTAGGCAAATTGTGGATACCTACTGTTGTAAAAACCGGCGAATGACCAACCCATTCCCGTTCTACCCTAATCGCTCTGTGATCCATTCTCTCACTAGAATGGTAGCTACCTCCTATAGATATTTCAAAGGGAAGTACAATATACTGAGTTATGTTGGAATAGGTTAACAGGGCTGACCGGCCCAACTTATGGTTGAGCGGGAACTAAAGTTATTTACTTTGCCCAAGATATCGGTCCTTAAATGCCTGAGACTCAACCAATTATATACCACAAGCCATGATACCCACCGTACCAATTATCTAACCACATCCTGGCTTTGTCATCGATTGGGAGTCGGACCAACATCCACCTCCCATGGGTAGCCCAACACTGCCCCCCTAACCGTGGTAATTTCTGAAAATAACCGAGCCATCTCTTGGAGATTTTTAAGTAATTGAGCTAAAGGTGAAATTACATTAACTGCTAATCTACGACGGTTCAATATTTTGTAGTCTAAGGTTACAACGGGATTAAGGCGTAGCAACAGGTTGAGCATTAGGTTATATCTAATCATGTCATTCGAAACTATCTCCTTTTTCTAGTTTTCTAAAATACCAGAAATAATGCGGTACGAAAAATATACATATATTGCAGTGGAACTGGGTTTAATATGTTCAAGGGCGTGGCTTGCCTTGTAGGGTCGAGGTTTCTCCTAGCAGGAAGTAGTCGAAATCGCGTCTGGTCCCGAATGGCTTCTGCTCTTGGTACGGCTCCAAAAACTGCTCCAATGTCGAATCTAATGCAAGAAAATGGAACAAGTAAATAAACGAATAAAAACACCCCAAGAAGGAAAACGGAAATTTGAATCGGAGAATGGCGAAACGGGTTGGAAGGTCATTTTGGAAATTTTGGAGACTTGGTTTGGTGAAACGAAGATTTTTTAGACTCGGCGGCTTGAACTGTTCAATAATATATATTTTTGGGTATTTTTGGATTTGGGGAATTTTGGGATTTTTCTAAATTTTTAATTGATTTTTCGGATTTTAAATAAAATTAAATCCGAAGAATAAATCAGAAACAAATAAAACCAAGCGGCACAGTGCCACGCGGTCCACGAGGCACGCACTGGCCGCCCACGCTAGATCGACACGCATGCAAGATGCCAGTGGCCCAACACGCGGCATCAGTGGCTCGACAAAGGGCCTGTGGCGCGAGTGGCGATCGTGGACCCGGATTAGCAGCGAGAGGAAGAGGAGAGGCTAATGGGGCGGGCCCAGCTAGTAGCAAGCGGGAGAGGGAAACGGCGAGGGCGGTGGCGCAGTGAGGAAAAGAAGTCGCACGACCGAGAGGGACGCCGAGAGGAAGAGAGCGCGAGAAGAGGGAGAGGAGCTCACTCGGATTCGGGTAGGGGAAATCGGGTGAGGGGCGGATTTATAGCGGGAGTGGGGAGAGAGAGACGGGCGGTGAGCTCATGGGGTGACAGGTGGTGGGGCGGGCAAGGGCGGCGTGGTCAACAATGAGGAGGACGGAGGGGTAGGGAGGGGCGTGGACCAGGCGGTGCAATCGAAAAAAAGCCGTTCGGCACAAGGGCGCGCGAGGGCAAGGCGGCGAGGAACAGCGCCAGAGGCGATGGGGGAGGCAACGGGGTGGGCTAGGCAAAGAAGGGAGGCTGGGGCAGGCACAAAGTGGCGGCCAATGAGAGAGAGAGAAGGAAGGGGGAGAGGGGAGCGGGCCAGGGTCCATGGGCCATGGGGAGGAGGGGAAATGGGCAAAGGCGGGATAGGGATGGGCCAAAGCAGCCGACCAAAACGGGAGAAAACGGGTTTCCAATTAGGGAAAGCAGAAAGCGGGGAAACTTTCCCAAAAGGGAAGTTTTGCAAATAAAAGACAAATAAAATATAGAAAGTTCAAATAAAATTCGAACAAAATAATCTTGAAATTTTTGGCGTATTTCAACGACCTCGACGATGTGGGAATGGAGCGCATGGGGTTGAAGACAGCTGGTCCGCGCCGTCCCAGCGTGACTCGGCGTCGGCCATGGCGTGTTGGCGGCGGACTGTAGCCAACTAGCCATGGTGGGTGGAGAAGTGGATGGGAAAGAAAGTAAAGAAGGCAAAGGTGTCCTTTCACATGGAGTTTGAGGCCAAACATAATTTCAAAATGCTTAAATACGAAAAGAATGGTAAATACTGGTTATTCGTGTGGCAAAAGATAAAGAGCAATCTTTGTTGTGGCAAAATATAGAGTGACAATCTTTGTGTTGGAAAATAATTGATTTTTTAAAGGATTTGATTCAGATCAAGGGAGGGTTTAATTTGGTAGGTATAATAAAGATGCAGTGAAGCTTCTGACGTTTTCGTGATCCAGCGGAACAAAGCCAGTTCCCTGGTGGTTGTCATCGATGAGCACAAGCGAAATTAGTAGTCCGTTACAGAGTTTACGTGAACCATATGTGATGGCGTGTTTTGTAACTAGCTAATGTATTGGGCCTGAAGAATTTACAATTCAAGCCTGGTCGAGATGTACAGAATTTTTTTATTTAATATTTATTTTTAATCGTTTTTTCAGAATTAGTCGTCCGCGGGAAAAAATTTCAAAATACCGCCGTCGCCCGCCGGGCGATCGCCTTCAGACGGCGAACGGCGGGTCCCACTAACGGTCGGCTAACGGCTGCTGACGAGCGTCGTTCGGCGTCGCGCGGCAGTGCACACGCGTCGGCGTCTGGGCGGTCGTCGCCCGGGGCAGGGGCGATCGCCTGGGGCATGCGCGACCGGGTCATTTAAAAGGCCACTCGCGAGCAACAGTATTCATTTGCGCTTCGGCCGCTCACTGCGAGAGAAGAAAGAAAGAGGAAAGGAAGAGAGGAAAAAAGAGGGAGGGAAAAAAAGGAGGGGAAGAAAAAAGAGGAAAAAAAATATCCGTCGTTTTTTGAAGGTAAGTTCGAATATTTTGTACTTATATTTTTTGAAATGTTAGTATTGTGTAATTTTTTGAAATGTAGAAATGTAGTATTTAGAGATTTAATGTAGTATTTAGAAATATTAGGATTGAGATGTTGAGAATTAATATAGTATTTAGAAATTTAATGTAGTTAGGATTGAATAGTACAAATATTACGCAATGTTTAGAGATTTAATGTAGTTTTAGAATTATTAGAATTGTAGTATTTAGAAATTTAATTTAGTTAGGATTGGATAGTAGAAATATTAGGCAATGTTTAGAGATTTAATATTTAGTATTTATGGTATGTAATATTTTAGAGATTTAATATTTAGTATTTATGTATTTAATATTTTAGTGAAGGTGGTGGCGAGGTTGGCGGTGGCGACGGATCGAGATCGAGGATGAGCCTAGTTGAGGGGAGGAGGAGGACCGTGAATAGGCTTTTCTAATTTTTATCACTAAATTTCAACTTCAATGATTTCTAAGAGCTAGTGACAATTTTAGCAATGTTAAATACTTAACAATTCTAATGATCACGAGATGATATTGCTACACAAGAGTATAAATAGCTAAACGAGTAGCACAATAGAATCAAATTGCTAGTGTTGCACGAGAGTAAAAACAAGCAAACCACAAATGATGGACAAGAGAATTTTTCCGTGGTCTCGAGACTTGCTTGCCTCCCCTACTCCACGCTGAGGTAGCTTGAATTTCTTCAAGCCGGCTCCACCCGCTTGAGCCTTCCCGATCACTAATGATAGCTCTTCCCGCTCCCGTAGGCGAGCTTCAAGCCTTCACAACCGCCTGGTCTTCACACAACCTCTTTTGTGAAGATCACCGGTACCTCACGCCTCAAGCCGCCTAGGAGGCGGCAACCTCCAAGGGTAACAAACTTGACGCTGGCTTGAATCTCAAGAGTGCAATCAATATGGCTCACTAATGCAATGCACTCAATTTTAGCTCTCCAACACTCAAGAATCAAAAATTCAATGCACAAGAGAGTGGAGAGTGTTTCTAAGGCTCAATAGTATTCAATGGAGTCACCAACCTTGCCCTAGCACAAGTGAGGGGTATTTATAACCCCACCCACTCAAACTAGCCGCTTTTTTTTTTTCGCCGAATTTGCGCTAAGGTCGGATTACCGCCTCTATGGGCCGATAGTACCGCCTCCGGTCAGAATTCTTATAATCGGATTTAATGCGCCGACACGAGTCACATAAATGATTTTTATATGTGGTTTCAGATTATCACCATGGGTGCGGTAGTACCGCACCGCCAACCGACCGAAAAACAATTGACCGAAAAGAGCTACCGCTAACTATTGTGCGGTAGTATCAAGAACGCAGATTACCGCCCGACCTTGCAGAGTGCCTACCTCAGGGTTCGGAAGAAAGCAAGAAAGATCGTTCTCGAATTTAGCTACCGCTAACAAAACCCCTAGAGTATCAAGAATGCGGTATTACCGCTTGATGCACGCCAGTAGTGCCTACCGTAAGATTTTCCAGATTTCGCTTTTAACTCTTGAATGCACGAGTATATGAATGATGAATTGAGCCATATCTTATGCACTTTCAAAATTCAAAACCCATATCAAGTCCCCTTAATAGTACGGCTACTATCCTAAAAATCCGATCTTTTTCCCAACTCCGAGATCGGTGAAAATACTAGAAAATACATCTAAGTTTTATACCTTCACTTCTTTAGCTTCTTTTGCGCGTATTCCTTCCATCTTTGAACTTGAGACACTCCAATGTCGATAGAAGAGTAGTTTTACCTGTTTTCAACTTACTTACGCAAACATAGTTAGTCATTTAACCTTGATTGTCATTAATTACCAAAACCCTTAATCATATGGGGGCCTAGATGCTTTCAATCTCCCCTTTTTGGTAATTGATGACAATCTTTATAAACGAATTGAAGTAAATTGAGATTTTGGGTGAGTGACCAAAGAACTTGATTACTCACACCGCGGGATTCTTATTTAGCAATATTTTGTCTTTGGAGGACAAAAGATATTTGAATGAAAATATTGCTAAAAGAGAATAGCTCCCCCTACAAATGTGCCATGGATAAACAATAAATTTTGCACATTTGTATATGAGTTTTATATGACAATAGAGATGATATAGTTCGAGTGAATTAACATGACATAATGCAAAACTCATAAGGAAGGATAAATTTTGGATAAAACTTTGAGCGCAAAAGATCATAGAAATTAGTTCAAGACCAAGTTCACAATAGATATTCAACAAGACGCAAAACGATAACATAAATAAACACAAAGAGTTCAAATCCAACAACCACAAAGAGTTAAACAAGGTTATTACAATAAAAGGATAGATTTGAGCTTCAATTCTTCATATCTCTCCCCCTTTGTCATCAAGGACCAAAAGGGACCGCCACGAAATGTCTACTCTCACCATCTCCGTGGAGTAGAGCTCGGCGCGGATGAGGAGACCAAGGATCCCAAATGGATGACGGAGGAGGATCATGGGAAGGAGGAATATTGCCGCTATCCCGGACGACGACGCGACACGATCGATGGTAGGAGCGATAGTGATCGAAGGAAGTGCTGTTTAATCCAGCGCCATGACATCCTCAACCATTTCGCGATTCTGATATTGAAGCTCCATAACAAGTGCAAACTGGCCCTGCATGTAAGATTCTTGTCGAGCAAACCCGGCCATCATATCAGAACGGAGAGTCTCAAGACTCGCAAGGTAGGCATCGGCACTGGCGCCTTGAGCGGCTTGAGCTTGGGCTTGAGCCGCTGCTTGCTTGAGCTCTTGCTTGAGCGGCTTGCTCGAGAATGTGATGCAAGACTTGAGGAGGAGCGACTCGAGGCTTGAACGGCTTATGAGGAGTAGGGTGGCACCATTATACTCGGCAACTCTCCTGGATTAGCGCCATGATATAAGGAGCAAAATAAATGGTCTTCCCCTATCCCTAGCAGATTGAAACATCTCCCTTATTATGAAGTCCACCACATCAAAATTTTCTTTTGCCATGATCTTCGCAATGACATTCCAAACATGACCTCTCACGGCATCGAAATTGCCACTCTTCTGATGAATGGTGACACGAATAATTTTGTTCACCATGCTTGGTTGGAGCCGCAGACCTACCGAGTTTCCAATTCAAGGTGTGAGACCGGTCATAGAAGGTTGCAAGATGTTCCAAGGTCAAAGGAGGCTCATCATGGATTTTAGGATGATGGTATGGAAGATACCCAAAGCATGCTCAAAGTCATCCTTGGAAGCAAGTAGTAGTTAGTAGTGTCACCATCCAAGTGATTTGCTCACAATTTTCAGAGACATAGAGCGTTGCATAAAATTGCTTGATGACCTTCTCATGGTAATCACCTTGTACCAAGGAAGTTGTATAAGCCACCCACCAAACAACTCAGAATACCGACAAATTCAGCCGCTTCTAACATGCTTCCAATCGACCCAATATTGGTTGGCAAAATCCTTCTCCGATAAATTTGCTCAAACACCTCTCAATGAAACAAGGAATGGAATCTTGGATTTGGGGCGAGCGAGGTTGAAGATATCGATTCGACTTCATGAGCATAATAGTCATCTCCTTTAATTTGAGAAGGATCGTGCCTACCAATTGGAGGCACCACTTCTTCTTCCTCTCGAGCTCTCCTCATTGTCACTCTCAAGATCGCTGCCGCCGCCAAGAATTTGAGGAGCAGGAGCGGGACTTTTCTTTCTTAGCCTCGGGAAGGCTCGACAGACCATTCCTTTAGCTCTTGTGGTCCTCATGGCGACGGTGTAGGAGTTGTCGCTATCTCCGCCGTCCGAGACCGAGGTGAGAACGCCATGACCTTTAGTCGCCTTCTTCGCACCCTTGCCCTCCAAAAGGACCGGTTCCATGCGACTTTAGTGCGAGGCATGATCTAGATAAGAATTTCAAGGAGTTTAGGGTATGAGCAAAGGACGGTAGGATTTGCACTATAGAGATGAAATATATAAATGTTATGGAGAGACAACACTTCAAAAATGCTCAAAATCAAGTCATGATCAAGACGGCCAAGACTACTGCCATCGAGGCCTAGAGTACCAAGAAAGTCGGTACTACCGCCTCCCAAGGGTTTGTGAGTGCCGCCCGAGCGACCGAGATTGATTTTGGGCAAATTCAAGCAATGTTGAGGCAATCGATGATTTAAACCAGATTAGGGTCTAGGAATATTAAGGACTTTTATTTTACACCTTAATCCACGAAGATTTTGCCTCATTTCAAGTTTGCACAATTTTAACTTCCATTTAAACCCTAGGTTGCTCAAAAGAGATGAACCAAGAGGAAATGGAGGAGATGATAGATACCTTCGTGGAGGAGGTCACAAGGTTTAGGTCCAATGGAAGAAACCCCGTAAATCTTCAAGGATTCAAGTGGAGAAGATTTAGGGTTTGAGAGGAGAGAGAGAGAGCCGCACGGAATGGAAGAGGAGGAGGTTTCAAAGTAGGAAATGAAGAAGAGAGAGAAAGGAGAGAACCAAAGAAAATTTGAAGTGGCCCCACCTTTTATGCATAAGAGCGGTATTACTGCTCCTCGACCCGATAGTATCAAGATTTATGATTACTGCTGCATGGCCTAGAGTGCCTGCCAGGCGTAAAAGGTGAACTTTGAGAGAATTGATTTCGAGTTTTCTTCATATATTGATATATCATGCATGAGAGATTATTAGATCATTTTCAATCACAAGATAAACACAAGACAAAACTTTTAAACCAAAACAAGAGAAAAGAAATAATAATTTGACTTGTTTGAGTTAAAATACCACATGAGAAACTAGAAATGTGGAATTCTAGTTCTATGGGCAAAACCCAATTGTGCTTTTAGTAGATCAATATAGATCAAGATTTTGAATTTTATTAAGCTTTTGAAAAGCAAACGCTTTTGTTTCATTATAAACATAGAGAAGGTTATAATTATGGCATAAGTTCCAAAAGATAAGGTTTATATAATTAAGTTTAAAATGAAGATTTGTGAGCCCTTTGTACTTTGTAAATCCAAAATAGATTATTTCCAACTAATTTTGTCTTATAAAGTCTAGTTTTATCTTTTTAAGATATTTATAGCACAATCTTCAATTTTCCACATTTAGGGGAGGAGATATAAACATGAATTACATATTACTCCCCCTTGATGTGAGACTCATCTAAAGAACAAATACCAAATAAAATCCAATTAAAACAACCAAAGAAATTACACTTAGGCCACATTAGAGATATCAATGACATTCAACTCATTCCTCAATTTGCAAAATCTAGACTCATCTAAGGGTTTAGTGAGTATATCCGCTAATTGATTTTCCGCTCTTATGTGACTAATCTCAATATCCCTTTACTCACGTGATCTCTCAAGAAATGATGGCGAATATCTATATGCTTGGTTCTTGAGTGTTGGACGGGATTATTGGCTATTTTAACCGCGCTTTCATTATCACACAAGAGAGGCACCTTTTTAAAATTTATTCCATAATCCATTAGAGTTTGCCTCATCCATAACAATTGAGCGCAACAACTACCGGCGGATATGTATTCGCTTCGCAGGATAAAGCTACGGAATTTTGTTTCTTAGAGAACCATGAAACTAGGGATCTACCTAGCAATTGGCAACTCCCAGAGGTGCTTTTTCTATCCACTTTACAACCCGCATAATCCGAATCCGAATATCCAATTAAATCAAATTTTGCACCTTTAGGATACCATAGCCCTATGTTTGAGGAATGCTTTAAATATCTTAGAATTCTCTTTACTAAGAACTAAATGGCATTCTTTGGGAGAAGCTTGAAAATGAGCACACATGCAAACACTAAACATAATATCGGGCCTAGATACGGTGAGGTAAAGTAAACTACCAATCATCGATCGATAAAGCTTTAAGTCTACCGGTTTACCTCCCTCGTTTAAGTCGAGGTGCCCGTTTGATCCCATTGGAGTCTTGATCGCCTTTGCATCCTCCATGCCAAATCTTTTGAGGAGATCCTTCGTATTTGGTTTGACTCACGAATGTCCCATTCTTGAGTTGCTTGATTTGGAGTCCGAGGAAGAAGCTCAATTCTCCGATCATCGACATTTCAAACTCCCTAGACATCATATCACCAAATTCTTTGCAAAAATCTTCGTTAGTAGAACCGAAAATGATATCGTCAACATAAATTTGACATACAAAGAAATCTTCATCAATTATTTTAGTAAAGAGTGTAGTGTCAACCTTCCTAATTTTGAAACCCTTTGAGAGAAGAAAATCTCTAAGTCGCTCATACCATGCTCTAGGAGCTTGTTTGAGTCCGTATAACGCCTTAGAGAGTTTGTAGACATGATTAGGATATTTGGAATTTTCAAAACCGGGAGGTTGTTCTACAAATACCAATTCGGATATTTGTCCATTTAGGAAAGCACTCTTTACATCCATTTGAAACAATTTAATATCAAAGCTAGATGCAAATGCAAGCAATATTCTAATAGCCTCTAATCTAATTACGGTGCAAAGGTTTCACCAAGTCTAATCCTTCAACTTGAGTGAAACCTTGCGCCACTAATCTAGCTTTGTTTCTTACTACAATTCCATTCTCATCTTGTTTATTTCGAAAAACCCATTTTGTGCCAATTACATTATGTTCTTTAGGTCTTTCGACTAGTGTCCAAACATCATTACGAGCAAAATTATTTAATTCTTCATGCATGGCATTTACCCAATCCGGATCAACTAATGCTTCATCTACATGAGTAGGTTCAATTGAAGATACAAAGGAATAATGCTCACAAAACGAAGCAACACGGATCGGGTTTGAACGCCTTACTCACGCCACCCAATATTTGATCTATTGGATGATCTTTGGAGAGGCCATGATGAATCCTTTGAGGTAGTGGTTGAACTTGTTGCTCGTTATTCTTGTCATCTTCGCCAATTGTTTGAATTCGACTTGGCGTAGGGAGGTTGAAGGCTCGGCTTGAGTGGATGAAGGTTGATCATGTTTATCCACTTCCACTTCACATCTCCAATTGTTATATTCTTCATTGCTTCTCTTAGGCCTTCCTCACCTACATCATCCAAATTCTCTTGCTCTTCTTGAGAGCCATTAGTTTCATCAAATTCAACATCACATGTTTCCTCTACAAATCCTTTGTTTTTATTAAAAACTCGATAAGCTTTGCTATTTGAAGAATATCCTAACAAAAACCCTTCATCACAACGACTTTGAAATTTGGAAAGCCGAACACCCTTTTTCAAGATGTAGCATTTGCAACCAAATACTCGAAAATAAGAAATGTTCAGCTTTCTTCCAACAAGAAGCTCATAAGAGGTCTTTTTCAAGAGTCGATGCAAATAGAGTCTATTTGTAGCATGGCAAGCGGTATTAATGGCTTCCGCCCAAAAACTATCGGACGTACCATATTCATCTAACATCGTTCTTGCCATTTCAATTAATGTACGATTTTTCCGTTCCACAACTCCATTTTGCTCCGGAGTGTAGGTTGCGAAAAGTCCGTGCTTTATTCCAATTTCATCACAATAATCTTCAATTCTTGTGTTTTTAAATTCGGAGCCATTATCACTACGGATTTTCTTTATTATAAAGTCAAATTCATTTTGAGCTTTTTTGCAAACCTTTTGAATATATTGGAGGTTTCGGATTTGTCATCTAAAAAGAATACCCACGTATATCTAGAGTAATCGTCAACGATGACTAAACAATAAGAATTACCCCCAATGCTTTTATAAGTTGTTGGACCAAACAATTCCATATGCAAGAGTTCTAGTGGTCTAGATATAGACATTATGCTTTTTGAGGGATGAGAACTAGCGACTTGTTTACCGGCTTGACAAGCACTACAAAGTCGATTTTTCTCAAACTTCACATCTTTTAAGCCCACAACTAAATCATTTTTAAATAACTTTTTAAGTTGAATCATTCCAACATGAGCTAGTCTTCTATGCCATAACCATCCTAAGGAAGTTTTAGCCATTACAAGTTTGAAGACATGAATCATTTGAAGTGAAATCAACTAAATACAAATTTCCAAATCTAAATCCTTTAAACACAAGCTTAATTATCATTTTCTTTAGTAATAACTACATCATTTTTAGAGAAGGTACAAACAAGATTAAGATCACATATTTGAGCAACAGATAGCAAATTGAAATTTAATGTTTCAACTAATGATACATTAGAAATGGAAAGGTCGTTTGATATAGCAATTTTACCTAAGCCCAATACCTTTCCTTTGCTATTATCACCAAATGTAATCTTGTCATTTTGTCCATTTCCCAAATCAAAAGTGGTGAACATTTTCCGGTCGCCGGTCATGTGTTGAGTGCATCCACTATCCAACACCCAATGCCGTCCACCGGTCTTGTAGTTTATCTACAAAATAAAATCAAGCCTTTTTAGGTACCCAAATTTGTTTGGATCCTTGGAGGTTAGTGAACAAGGTCTTAGGAACCCAAACGGCTTTCTTTCTTTGGCCAATTATCGGGGTCCCAACAAATTTAGCAAAGACTTTACCATTTCTATCCTTTTTAAGCACATAACATGAATCATGAACATTATCCTTAGATGCTTTGCTCAAGGCACAATCATTTGCTAGATGTCCTACTTCATGACACTTAAAACAAAATTTACCATTCGATTTCACAAAGCGCGAGCTTTGTTACTTATTTTCTTGTTCCTTTTAGGATATATCCTAATCCTTCTTTATTATATGAGCATCTTTGACTACCCAAGATTTTATTTAGTGTTTTTTACCCTTAAAGCATCTATCCAAGCTTTTGTTTAGTTTATTTACATGTTCTTTAAGCTCATTGTTTTCAACAATCAAATTTCTATTACATGAGTTTGCACTAGAACATGGCAAATCAACTAAATCATCACAAGAAGTAGATATGCTTGATTTTACTACATGAAATGAGCTATTTTCTAATCTAGGCAAATCATCCATAATATTGCATTGAATACCAACATCATTTGTGGATTTTGGAATATTCTTGGCAAGGAGAATTTCATGAGCTTCCTTTAGCTCCTCATAAGAATCCTTGAGAGAAAGAAATTCTTTTCTCAAGACTCTTGATTTTGATTTTTCTTTGCCAAGATATTCATTCAAATCCTCAAGCATATCCATTAATTCATCATACGATGGTTCATCATTTTCATTTGAGTTTACCTTAGTTTCTCCTTTAGCCATAAGACATAGCGGAGTGACGAAAGGTGATGAAGCCTCTTTGATAGCAATACCGGCAAGCCCCTTTTTCTTTGAAGGAGCTTCATCTTCGGATGAATCGGAGTCCGAGTATTCTTCTTCGGAGTCCCACTCCCCAATGTGAGCTTCACCCTTGCCATCCTTTTGGAATTTCTTGAATAGCTTATTTTTGCCTTGAAAGAACTTCTTCTTCTTGGGTGATTTGTCTTTGTCATCCTTCTTCTTGGGGCAATGAGAGGCTATGTGTCCCTTTTCATCACATTCATAACATCGGATATTAGCATACCGGTTAGTGTTAGAATTTTGTCCTTTCTTGTACCTTTGTGGACCGCTAAAGCTCGATCGCCTCTTCATAAATTTCTTCATTCTTCTTACTAGAAGCGCCATCTCCTCCTCGGTGTCCTCATCTTCGGAGTCTTCATCACTTGACTTCGCCTTAGCTTTGAATGCGATGTTCTTCTTTTTGGAAGAGCTTTGTTCCAACAATTCTTCCTTGTCTTTCTTGTAAAGCTCGTTAGTGATGAGGTTGCCGAGAAGTCCGGTTGGCGCATCCTTGGCAATTCCCATGAGTTGAGAAATAAGGTAACCAATGTTTCATACTTCTCCTAAGAGCCCTAAGCATTTTCTCGACAATATCAACATCACTCAAGGTCGAACCAAGACTCTTGAGCTCGTTAACTATATTATTTAATCTAGAATACATTTCATTAATACTTTCATGAGGCAACATAATGAAACTTTCATATTTAACTCTAAGCATATGTAATTTTGCTTCCTTAATCTGTGGATGTTCCTTCATGAATTTCCGATAATGTATTCCAAATTTCATATGCGGTACCTAAATTACTTATACGATTAAATTCATCCGCATTTAAAGAACCAAAATAGCATTCATTGCTTGAGCATTTAGATGAACATATCTTTCATTTTGTTCCGGTTAAAGCGGATCACCACCACAACATAACCTTCATTAACAATTCTCCATATGTTAGGATTCATAGCTTTAAGGTAAACGGTCATACGATTTTCCAATATGCATAATTTGTACCATCAAAGAAAGGAGCTTTTCCGATTGAAATTCCATCACTAGCCATCCTTGCTCTCTAGGCGGTAAAGCCGAAATAGAGAGACCAAGCTCTGATACCACTTGTAAGATCGAGGATGAGCCTAGAGGGGGGGGTGAATAGGCTTTTCTAATTTTTATCACTAAATTTCAATTTCAATGATTTCTAAGAGCTAGTGACAATTTTAGCAATGTTAAATACTTAACAATTCTAATGATCACGAGATGATATTGCTACACAAGAGTATAAATAGCTAAACGAGTAGCACAATAGAATCAAATTGCTAGTGTTGCACGAGAGTAAAAACAAGCAAACCACAAATGATGGACAAGAGAATTTTTCCGTGGTCTCGAGACTTGCTTGCCTCCCTACTCCACGCTGAGGTAGCTTGAATTTCTTCAAGCCGGCTCCACCCGCTTGAGCCTTCCCGATCACTAATGATAGCTCTTCCCGCCTCCGTAGGCGAGCTTCAAGCCTTCACAACCGCCTGGGTCTTCACACAACCTCTTTTGTGAAGATCACCGGTGCCTCACGCCTAAGCCGCCTAGGAGGCGGAACCTCCAAGGGTAACAAACTTGACGCTGGCTTGAATCTCAAGAGTGCAATCAATATGGCTCACTAATGCAATGCACTCAATTTTAGCTCTCCAACACTCAAGAATCAAAAATTCAATGCACAAGAGAGTGGAGAGTGTTTCTAGGGCTCAATAGTATTCAATGGAGTCACCAACCTTGCCCTAGCATAGGTGAGGGGTATTTATAACCCCCACCCACTCAAACTAGCCGTTTTTTACTTTTTCTGCCGAATTTGCGCTAAGGTCAGATTACCACCTCTATGGGCCGATAGTACCCGCCCGGTCAGAACGGCTATAATCTAAGATTTAATGCGCCGACACGAGTCACATAAATGATTTTTATATGTGGTTTCAGATTATCACTTATGGTGCGGTAGTACCGCACCACCAATCGAAAAACAATTGACCGAAAAGAGCTACCGCTAACAATTGTGCGGTAGTATCAAGATTCGCAGATTACCGCCTCGACCTTGCAGTAGTGCCTACCTCGGGGTTCTAAGAAAGCAAGAAAGATCGTTCTTTGAATTTAGCTACCGCTAACAAAACCCCTAGAGTATCAAGAATGCGGTACTACCGCTGATGCACGCGAGTGCCTACCGTAAGATTTTCCAGATTTCGTTTTAACTCTTGAATGCACGAGTATATGAATGATGAATTGAGCCATATCTTATGCACTTTCAAAATTCAAAGACCCATATCAAGTCCCCCTTAATAGTACGGCTACTATCCTAAAAATCCGATCTTTTTCCCAACTCCGAGATCGGTGAAAATACTAGAAAATACATCTAAGTTTTGTACCTTCACTTCTTTAGCTTCTTTTGCGTGTATTCCTTCCATCTTTGAACTTGAGACACTCCAATGTCGATAGAAGAGTAGTTTTACCTGTTTTCAACTTACTTACGCAAACATAGTTAGTCATTTAACCTTGATTGTCATTAATTACCAAAACCCTTAATCATATGGGGGCCTAGATGCTTTCAACGGGCGCTAGTTCGTCAAGGAACCCTATGGTGTACCACGAGCAAGGAGATGACCCCACAGCCTTGTGTGCGCTCCCGACCGATGCACCAAACATCCGGCGTAGGCCGGGGGCAAGCATAAAGAGTTTCACGGACCGGATACGACACGAGCCGTTGGAGAAATGGTCCATTCTCAAGATGACGAGGGCGGTTCCCGCTATGGAATAATGACAACCAACTCGCGGAGATTTACAACCGGGTAATGAAAGGCGCGAGATGCCTCCGCTGGTGGGCATTGTTGAGGTGTGTTACTAGGCACCCAAAGATATTTCGTTGAGCGGTACAAGGCCTCCGTTGCATGTATGTCGGACAATCGCTCGTCAGATTCGACGGTTGTCTCTACGTACATGGCAAACAAGACACGGAAGGCACAGACACATCGCTGACACCGGAGAGTGGCGTGGAACGGAGGTACCACGTGCATCTGCGGTGACCGGGTTGAAGAGGTGCCCACCGCAGAGGACTTCCCATCTGCGCGCATCTGAAGCCGCCGATCGCGAGTGCTCTGCGCCAGCCACGCCGCTGCACTTGCCGTGCTTTCAGACGTGATTGCCGCAGAAAGCGAGACACACCGATCATGTCGTCCGTACATCTCCCACTACTACTACAAGCAAAGTGTTCTCAACACGTGGCATAACGAGGTGTACGGTGCGGGTCGATGGATCGTTCACGGCAGCCCTCCTCCGTGGCATCGATGGGTACCGGACATCCGAATGTTGAAGCGAAGGTCAAGCGTCGAAGGACACGGCAGATAGGGAACGATATGGACGAGTCTGAGGCGCGTCATAATTGTGGATAATGCAATTCTATGTACCGCTTATTTGTTGTCTCCGTCAATGTATTTTCGATTCTATGTACCGATTAATTGTTGTCCCGCCAATGTATTTTCGATTCTATGTACCAGTTAATTGTTGTCCCCTTCAATGTATGTTCGATTCTATGTACCAGTTAATTGTTGTCCCCGTCAATGTATTTTCGATTGTATGTACCAGTTATTTGTTATCCCCGTTAATGTAATATTTGAATATGGAATATTGAATTACTTTTCATTTAATTTTTTTGTAGTTGCTTTCTAACCATGAATTTGCTTTGTAACCACGCAGTACAGCGACGATGGCGAGAGTTAGGCGTCTTCCGACGCTACTCCCGAGCCGCTAGACCAAAGACGTGGACTTGACCCACCGATCTAGGTTGTCCGCAGCTTGAGGGCGGCAATGGGGACATCGCGGTCTCGGTGCCGAACGAGTTTCTTCGGATCGACCACGCTGGGTTCCACAAGAAGTCGCCGAAGCCGACTCTTTACTTACTCGCTAAAGGAATTTTAACGACGCTACACACTACGTGCGAGTTACGAGCTGCCGGCTTACTTCGCTTCTGCCGGATGGTGGAGCAGACGATCGGGAGGGCCCGCCGCGCCACACGGTTCTCAGACGATCGGTCCCTCGCGACCGCTCTCGTGGACCGGTGGAGACCGGAGACACACGCTCCACTGCCGTGCGGAGAGATGGCTCCCACGCCGCAGACGTGTCGCACCTCCTCGGCCTCCCCTGCGGTCTCTGCGGTTGTGCCGCACGACGCCTCGATTGGCGTGGCGCTTGAGGCGCTTCGCCCGTGGGACCGACACCCGCGGCCAAACCCGTCGTGTTCTACAAGACAGATGAGAAGCACGGAGTCCGAAGGCGTGGTCGCTCCGGTTCACGGTTAGTACCTCGTTCATTGCAACTTAATCGGATCACGACCGAAAGCTGCCGACAATATCGGAATCTGCCGCAGTCGAAGCTTCTCCACCGGAGGTCGACGAGAGGACTCGCACGCCACCTGGAGGCGTACCTGCTAGTCCTGTTTGGTTGGTACATGTTCCCGTCCTCGCACGGGGACACGGTGGACCGGCACCTCATCGAGTTCGCCCAATTTATCGCCGACACCCCGGCGAACCAGGTAACACATTTCGTTAAAATCTCTTCGACAGACATGTCTAACTTTGCCGCTGCAATACGATGGTGCGATGGTCGTGGCTCTCTGCTGCTCGCGGCACGCATAAGGGTCTGTGGCGAGGTCAGTCTCCAAGGTAACCAAAGCGGCTGCTGCTGATTCGCCGCGTTCTACTCTCGCACTGTGGTCCCGGGAGCACTTCTCCTTGATAGGCCCGAGGTTGACCCGGCGCCGTACTCACAGACTCAGACCACGGCCTCCCAGATCGACTGGCCCACTATGGGCCTCTACTGGGTTCAGCGACAGGTATGCCCCCTTGTATGTAACCCCCTAATTTGGACACTTTAATAACACGCACTACTTTTTGTTCCGCAGCGGGTGTACGCCCACCAGCAGACCAAGAAGTCGCACCCGAGTTCGTTCGAGTTTGACAGTCGCACGACGAGGACGTCACGGTGGACACCGTCTACATGCATGACGTCCGTGTCCGAAACACCTCATGGGCTGTCCGAGCTTTCTTTGGCGTGACCATCGCCTCGCTCACCCGAAGGTCCTCCTCTTTGACTCAGGCGTCGAGGAGTACTCGCCGCCCGTGTCTCGCGGCGATTCGGCCTCTTCCGGACTTTCCCCTGCAGGCTACTCACATGCCGCGCACAAGTAAGTGTCCCGAGCACAATACTTACCATTCCAAATGAATGAATGTTGTATGTAAATTGCCGTTTTGCTTTGCGGAGATGACCCGGTCGGGCATGCACTAGGCACTCCGTTCTTTGCGCGCATGATACCGTGGTCGATGCAAAGGGGACCAGCGGGCCAGATAGTGGGACGAGACCCGCCGCATTTAACCGCGTACCCGCATTTGAGATTACATGGATCGGTTCGCGCCACCGACTTCGGCTTAGGGTTGGGTACACACCGCAGAGTATGTCCCAGCTCGACAGATCGGTGTCGAGACGCACCCTTCACAGATGTCCCAGAGGGAGAACGCTGCGTAAGGGTCACCCCAAAACCCTACACGTATGTTTTTATGTAAATTAACTCATATCAAGTCGGCATTACTTGCGAGCACGCCTTGCGAGGCGATGTATGGGGAGTTCGAGTCCGTGTTGGCGGGCCTCGACGCGACGTCGTCTCACCCCGCTCAGCAGGCGGAAACAATTAGTCGGTGGCGCGCCACGATGGGGCGGATGTGCAGCCTACTCACTGCCGGGGCCGAGACGTGGTGCCCCGCCACCAAAGACTTCCCGCCTAGTGGAGGCGTGCCCACATCGCCGCCCAATGAAGTCGGCCCACATCGCCGGACGTCACCCAAGACGTGTCCTCCTACACGACGCAGCGGCCACGGTGGGGTGACGCGGGCGATCTTAAATCTCTCGCATACCGCGATGTCGGTGGTGGGGTGACGGGCGATCTTCGTCTCTCGCCACGACAACAAGACGGTCTTGCCGACTACTCGAGGTACGCACGACATTGACGAGATGCAGGTTTCGACGTGGAGCGCTTCATGTCCACCGAGGACCACGGGCCACCACCCCAGCAGACACCCGAGCCGTCGACATACTACGCTACCCCTCGTGAGCAGGCGGGCTAGGAGGGTCGTCCGTCGCCGCCGCCACTCACGTACCCCACCGAAAGCGGATCGAGGCGTCGCCGCGGATCGACTTATTGCACAGCTTGTACTTTTGTAATTTATTTATCTTCAGCACCATGTTGTCTAACTATCTCGAACTAAGTGCTTGCATTTGCGTATGTTATGTTTTTTAGCCATGTCGTTCAAATTTATTTTTTTCGATTTTCGAACTTCGCGTGCGAGCAACGTCCGCATAGCTCGACAATATATAATTGCCTATTAATAAACGATGAAAAAATAGCTCTTTGTGAAAATGTAAGGAGGCACACCGCTCAAGGTAAATTTGCATACTGAAATGGGGCGATAGCCCTTATATGTCGAGGCACACCGCCTCAAGGTAAATTTCGCCGAAATGGGGTGATAGCCCGATATGTCGTGAGCACATCGCTCAAGGTAAATTTCGCTTCAAATGGGGCGATAGCCTCGATATGTTAGGAGGCACATCGCTCGAAGGTAAATATCGCCCGAAATGGGCGATCGCCCGCACTCAGCGATATCTACCCTTTATAATCTTCGCTCAAGACGCCTCGCATACCCAAAGAGAGAGAACAAGAAAGAACAAGAGAGAAGGGAAGGAGAGAACAATGTCGTTTCTACACGCCTCTTGAAAGAAGCGAAAGTCCTCCGCCCCGAATATCCGGATGCCAGTAGCGTCGACGCCCCAGTTCTGCCGGAGTTGCCCCGACCCAAATGCGACTGCAACCTACCGGCGAAGATGATGCAATCTACCCATGGAGAGACGGCCGCCCGCGCTCACTACTGCTGTGGCCGCACGTACGAGGTAAACCTACTGGCGTCCACACAATACAGGGTAACACTACCATCTCATGCATCGTTCTTTCTTTTCTCAGCACGAGGGCCGGTGTTGCTTCTTCCAATGGATCGACGGGCCGGAACGACGTGACTACGAATTTCTCAACAACTGCCACGACAACTACCCCGCTTCGCCCGAGAACTTCACCCGGTGGGAGAGGCCGCCAGGATATGTCCCTTTTCTAGATCGACCAGAGCTTAGGGCCGGTGTGCAAGGGGCCAACCGATCGGTGAGTTTCATGCGACATACTCATGTTGAACTCACAAAGTACTAGTTCTAAACCAGTTCATCGCACAGGGAGTTCAAAAGGACACTTGCAAACATCAACAAGTCAAAGGAGGAACCTCCTCTAGGGCCACCAAAGCCCCGACGCTTATGTACATGGCACGGAGGCGTGGTTGATACCGCCACGGTGATCTAGCGGACCGGAGATTCTACGGGTGCCCCTTGGCCGAGGATGAACGGTGCTGGTACTTCAACTGGGTGGACCCGGAGACGTACCACCCACATCTCAGGCAACCTGCATGGGATAACTGGGGAGCAACCCTCTCCGTGGTGCCACTACCGCCCGAAAAGCTGACCAGCACGTTCACGGTGTTATGCAACCACCAAGGCGGGCATATTGCATTGATCGCAGGCACGCTTCCGGTTGTCCAAGCATAAGCCCAACACACACCTCCCGCACCATATAGCGGAGTCGAGCGAAAGCAAGCGCAGCGTCTCGCATGTCTCCGCCAACGCCAACACACAGAGAGGTGCCGGGGAGGTTCCTCCTCTCAAGAAGAAGGGACAAGGAAGCGGTGGCCGAGGTCCGCACCACGCAACAAATCCTCGACGTTCGCGCGGACCATCCGGGAACCCGGGTGGTATTAACATAGGGGACGCCGAGAATCGGGATGACATGCCCATATGGGAGGGCAGAAATCCACATAAACAACAACCAAAATTTAAGTCTTATACACCCGAGACGTACGGCATAGGCCACCCAATGGGCGACAGCTGGGAGAACTGCGGAACCCCATGGAGTTCTTTCATAGTAGGGATTGAGCGGTGTCCGATGACACGTCGCAATATTAGAACGGTCAGGTAATATGCAGAAAATGTCTTACATCATTCTGGCTGTACCCAGATAGGCGGAACGATCATTTGTTCCACCACGACGACGAAAGCTTTCCTTATTAACCTCGTCACTGTTGTAATGCCATGTAATATAATATAATCTAATCTATTGCTTATTTTATCATCTGAACTTTCGGTGTATGTGCCCTTATATATGTATTATTTGAATTTTAAAAAATTCCTCATATATTAAAATCATTTGAAATTTTTATGGTAATATCACTGATTTATCAGGAACCTCCATTAAAAGTTTCAAATTTTTCTGACCTCGTAAAAGTTTTCATGGTTTCGTGGCCGCGAGTGCCTTTTCCGATTTTCGCAACAAAATGCCGGGGCAACGTCCGGCCATCTCGCCCGTACGTAAGTGGTAGCCCGCATTGCGAGGCCGCCATTGATTTTTCCCCATTTTTTGACCATGTCCGGCTTTGTCGCTTGGGCTACGAAAACCCCTAAGTGGCCACGATTTCCGTGGTTTCGTGGCCGCGAGTGCCTTTTCCGATTTTCGCAATAAAATGCCGAGGCAACGTCCGGCCATCTCGCCCATACGTAAGTCGAGCTTTCGCGTTATGTGAGCCGCCTTGATTTTTTTCAGTATTTTTTGACCGTGTCCTACCGTCCGTGGGGCTACGAAAACACCCAAGTGGCCACGATTTCTGTGGTTTCGTGGCCGCGAGTGCCTTTTCCGATTTTGGTAACAAAATGCCGGGGCAACGTCCGGCCATCTCGCCCACGCTGAAGTGGTATCCCATGTTGCGTAGCCCGCCTGCTTTTTCGTAGATTTTTCTACCGATTCATGGACCCTTCGAGGCTACGAAAATACCTAAGTGAGATGCGTATCACTAATGAACTAAAACAATTTTTCCGGTTCATTACATGACAATAAGTTTTTTTCTAATTCGTCCCGATTCAATACAACAATTGTACAAACAATTTACAACAAAAAATTTCAAAAAAAAAATCTACAGTACCGATCGCCCCTGCATTTTTTATATTTTTTCACTTCTGCCGTTAGGTTCGGGAGTTTTGCCGTTAGGCGCATACTTCGCCAGTCTGAGGGGCCCCTGGCGGGGCGACGGAGGTATTTTTAAATTTTTCCATGACGACTAGTTCTGATAAAATGATTAAAAATAAATATTAAATAAAAAAAATTCGAGATGTACATATTGGTTTTAAGGCCATGATTGGGTTGTGTACTTGCATCCGGCCCAGCCCCTCAATTCTCTAATCGGGTTGGAATCAGGCCTCTGTTCTAGAAATGGGTTCGGATCCGGGTCTGACTGCTGAGCCCAGGAAAAGGGGAAACCGACATTAGAGCAAGCCCAACCTACCTCCTAAACCTCTCTCTATCCTAAATTATAAAGAGAATTAGAAAAATATGAGCTCCAACCTAACCCTTATAAAGAACCTCTATTCTAAGGAGACCCCTTCTCATCCTTATATCTATGGGCTTTCTCCTTCCCCCTACTATTTTCTTCAATGATTTTTTATTCGTTATTTCTATTTTTAGTAAATAATTCATGGGTGCAAAGTAATAATAATGCTTAGATAAATAATAGGGGTGAGTAATAGGGAGTATGGGTTGGAGATAAATTTGATATAGGGTGCCTCTAATTTTTACACCACCCCTAAATGAGTGATTTAGGGAAAAAAATATAAGGATTTGGATTGGAGTTGCTCTTAGTAATAGACTGGTTCAAAAAGAAAAGGAAAAACCAGACGCAATTCGTCCAAGCCCGTCTCCTCTCCCAGCCTCCTTGCTCCACCGGAGCTCAGGCGAGCAGCGAGGCGAGCAGTGGCGGCACATCGGAATCACCGCTCTCCCGCGCTCACAGCTTCTACCCGGCGGCTGCGAACTCCAAAGGTTTGTTCTCTTTTTTGCCTATTGTTGAGTTTAAGAGTGATACGAATTCGTTTTCTATTTTGTTTTAAACCTACTCATGTACAGAATCTAATATATATCACTGTAAATATGTTCCTGTAGCTTAGAATAAGAAAAAAACTTTATTGTAAACATCTCCTCGTATAATAATATTAGTATTGTATGTCCGTGATTTTTTCCCGCAAAAGTTTTTCATGTAAAAAATCCCTTTCATCCACCCTTTGCTCCTATATTTTGTCGTGCGCTGTATAACAGGATTCCCGATTTCTTTCGTAAGCAAAAACAAGCCGTGTCAAATATCCTGAAGGATGGGAGCTTATTGAGCCAACAATCCACGAGTTGGACGCCAAAATGAGAGAAAGTATGCATGTCTGCTTATCCGTTGATGCACCCTCTTCAGATGTTCATTGATATTTCCTACCATAGGATGGGTACTAACGTAGTATGCAAATGTAGCTGAAAATGATTCACATGATGGGAAGAGAAAGTGCGAAGCTCTCTGGCCAATTTTCCATATTTCTCACCAAAGAAGTCACTACATATACGATCTTTATTATAGAAGGAAGGAAGAAATATCAAAGGAGCTGTATGAATTTTGCCTGGACCAGGGTTATGCAGACTGTAATCTGATTGCAAAGTGGAAAAGGTTAGTATCCTTAGTTCCATGTCATTTGCATGTGCACATAAATCTTTGTATACTTCATACTACCTCAGTAGGATGCTTTTCCCACCTCAAATGATCTTGAATTGATACATGTACAAAGTTAATTCAAATGAGTGAATAGACACACCATCAGGTTTTTCACTTTCTCTGAATGCTTAACAATTAATTAACATAACATGTTTGAATTATTTTTTTTAAAAGAAACTGTACCGTGAAGAAATTATCTTATTGTTACAATTTTTTTTTGTGATTGCACACTAGCAGCTGGTGTAATCATGGATAGATTCACCCAATAATATTCTTTAGTCCAACGTTTGGGTTCTGGACATCTGGTATAATATAAATAAGTAGACCTCATTAGTGGAGTATTTCGTTTGTATTATATATTCAACTTGTGCTTTATATAAGCAAAATATTTTTTTTGCTAAAACAGTGACATGCAGGTAGCTTCCTTCACAGCTGCTATAGCATTTCAATAACCCTCACCGCGATGAACGGTGAACAGTGATAAAAAAAACCATTACAGTCCAGCGGTCCAGCCAATTGATTTGTTGTCTTTGTAACTGACATCGAGCATGTTATTTTTTAATCTGGCCATGCTATAGTTCACTGAAAATGGAGTTTCCAGAACATATTCATGCTATTTGTTTTCTCGATTCCCTATTGAGTTGGTACTTGTATTAAAGCTATTGTGTTGGCTGTAAATGATTAAGTGAAGACAGTTGTAGCACAGAAAATGTAAATGGCACATCTATGTTATTTTGGGAGGGGAGGGATCCAATACAATACTTCTCCTATATTGAAGAGCAAATAATGTGAAGCTTAATTTGCCCTAAAGATACTACGTGGCATGTAAGTGTTGTTAATGAATGGATTCACCTGAAGATAGAAAGTTTCTCAGAATTTTTTAGTGCAGAATCTCTGTTTATACTTCTTTGTTATGTTTTAATGTTTATCCTTTTTCCTTCGTTATTTTATTCCTACCGATCACTCTTAACATGTTCTATTTTATTACTAGAATTTGTTTGACATTCTTATATTAATCTACATTGCTTACTGCATTTTTCTTTGTGTGTATTCACAGCCGGGTTACGAGCGCCTCTGCTGCCTTCGATGCATACAAACACGAGATCATAACTTTGCAACTACATGTGTCTGCCGGGTCCCCAAGCACCTCAGGGAGGAGAAAGTCATAGAATGTGCCCATTGTGGCTGCAGGGCCTGTGCCAGCGGTGACTAATTATGTTGCCATTATGTTGTTGAATCCATGGTTTCAAACTAACCACTCAAGATGTTTCTTGAGCATGATCTGTGGTGAAAACAAGCGCCCTGTCGTCAGGTGATAATAAATAACATGTTGTGTACCTACTATCTGGTAGGGCACCTCTGAATTTTATGACATTGATGTTATGAATCGGTGATTTGCCACGTGTAGGTAGGCATTACTTTATCATGAGTCTACTAAGTTCAGAACATGTCTATGAGAAAAATAAAATAAAATGCAATGCGTGCCTGTATTTAAGCTTTTTTAATATTAACTTGTGTGGCTGTATGTTTTCTACCCTACAATTTCTCATGGTACTTAAAGGCTACTTTCTTATGTACGACGAGCGGACTTCGATTTGAATGAGCTCATCGAAGTCGTTGGAACGCTCCAATGTTTCCATGCGGTATTCTCCAGACATTAGAAGTCGTCCGAAGTAGGCGAGGCACCCCTTTCGAGCACAATAGGATTCCAGTTCCAGGCGAGAGGACAAGCGCTCGTGCGTGATCCGACCTGCAGATTATTCCCCCAGCGATATTTTGGACGCTAGTAGTAGAGTGGGCGAGTAGTCTGGCTGGCTTCGTCGCGTTGCGCAAACATGGCAAGCTGTACCACGCTTTCCCGTCCGTCGTCCCAGGGGATTACGTACGTTGGTATCTCGACAAATCTACCCCCATAAACCACTACTAGGGGTACGTTGACAGGATGCCGATCACGGGACCGGAGGCCCGATAGATCGATCGATTAGGTGAGGCATCGCGATTCGCCCTTGGAAATGGATGGCACCGTTGCCGTGGACTCGTCAGCTGATCATGGTCCTCGTGCAACGGCTGCATGCGTCGTGCGTAGCTAGCTGTCGGTGCGCGCGCGGGATACGAGTACGACGTGCGTTGCGTGCCCCTCACAGGAAACCAAGCCATTTTAAAATTTTAGCTTAATACGAACGAGCACGAGTAAAGCGCAACCGGCCGAGGCACCGTCACGTGACGGTGTATAGAGAGTTAGTACTCTTGTAGTTGTGTGGTGTCCCCGGACCGAGTCCACTTCAGTGCAGCTCGGCGCGTGCTCCAGCGCGGCAGCGGCAGCGCACGCAAGAAACCGCGCCGCGGCGGGAGCGTGAGCGTTTAACGCGGAGGGCGCTGTGCGTTAGTGCGAGCGGATGGCGGACTCCGCCGCCATGACCATCGACTTCCTCCGCGCGCGGCTGCTCTCCGAGCGGTCCGTCTCCCGCGCCGCCAAGGAGCGCGCCGACCAGCTCGCCATGAGGGTACGTATGTTCGTCCGTGCCAGCCACCCGCGCCGCGCGCCATGTCTCCTCCGTTCCTGTCGCGCGCGCATTGCTGTTAGTGTCATTGACTGCATGCGCTGCTTTTAGGTTGCAGAGCTGGAGGAGCAGGTCCGGGCGGTGACGGTGCAGAGGCGGCAGGCGGAGCGGGCGGCCGCGGAGGTGTTGACCATTCTAGAGTCCCAGGGCTTCGGCGGCCACTTCTCGGACGTGGTCGACTCGAGCTCCGACCACGACGGCGAGGAGGAGGAGACACGCGAGGCCAAGAGCGATGGAGACAACACGGCCCGCTCCAACGGGGAGAATCAAGAGCCAGTGGCGCAGGGCGAAGCGGACGACGCGCTGTCCGGAAAGGCCCAGCCCGGCGGGCTGTCGTGGAAAGGCCGCAGCGTGAGCCCGCGCAAGGCCAGGCAGCTCAAGCAGAAGCACCGGAGGAGCTACTTCTACTTCTTGTCCTCGGATTCCTCGCCCAAGTACCGGATGGGGCAGTCCTGCCGGAAGAACAAGCGCAAGGACCTCAGGTCCCACCATTGCCGTTAGTTAGCACCAAATTCTGCATGCCATTCTTGGCAAATTCTGACGCTCTGCGGTTGCCTTCAACAATGCCAGGTCGGCGGCACCGGAAGAGGAGGCCAGCAACGTCGTAGTATTCGCGGAGAGTCAGAAGAAACAAAAAGATGGATCGGATTGCACCGATGATGGTCAGGCTGACTTGGACGGCGAGGCGGGTGGAGACGAGCGGAGCTCAGGGGACGGTGGTGGTCAGTATGTGATCAGGTACGAGAAGGATGGAGAGATGGAAAGGGTGCTCGAGAGGCAGGCCGAGTTGATAGGGCAGTATGAGGCCGAGGAAGAAGCACAGAGGGAGTGGGAGAAGCAATTCAACAAGAACCGGAATTCATCCGAGGTAACCACTATTAAGCAATTAAAGATGTACTTCTGACTTCTCAGTTATGGCATACTGTTTGCAAGCAATTAAAGATGTACTTCTGACTTCTCAGTTATGGCATACTGTTTGCTAGTTGATGCAGTATGTATACTTGTACCTGTCATAATACTACAGCACTCGAACCGCATCAGATTGTTAAGACATTAATTCTACAATTTCAGGCTCCACCCAATCTGTACAAGTTCGAACTTGATGACTAAATAATTCGCTCTGTCACAATATTGCAGAGCTTAGTATCATGAGAGAAACCTGGCTGTTTCGGTTCAGAATTTGGCATCTCACTAGATGAGATACTACCGGAGCTAATATTCTTATTGATTTGAGCCATTCTTTTGTCTTCCAATTTGCAGGGTGATGTTAAGGTAGAGAATAAGGCGTATCAGCTTGAAAATTGTCAAGAAGCAAATCGTGATGAAGAGGCGAAATCAAGTGATAAAAATCTCCCCGGCACCAGCAATCCCTCAGCTGGATATCTGTTGAACGGTTCCCTTTCCGAATCACCCCAAAATGCATCAGAACAAGGTGCTGCACAGCAACGTGAAGCGCATGAGGAGCATGGCCACGATTCTGCACAGACTGTTGCTATTTCAGCACAAGGAAGCTCAGACAACAGCACAGTTACAAGACAAAACAAAGAGCAAGGAGACGAAAATTCAGACGGCTGTTCAAGCTACCACACAAACGCTCGATCTTCTCGGCACCGCGCTATCCAAGCGCCATCAGATGGGAGCCCCTCGAGTGATAACCTTATCAGCAAAGTCTCAGACTGGAGCTCGTCACACTTCCATGATCATGCCGACAACCAGCTTGGCACACAGCCATATCGACAGTCATGCAGCAACGTGGATGTGGGGAGTGTCCTAGAAGCCCTTCAGCGTGCCAAGATTGCACTGAGAGAGAAGCTGAGTCGGCCAGTTCCACCCAGCCAGGTGACGCTGGCGCTTCCAGAACCAGGGGAAGACCGTATAGAAGAGGACTTCCCGGTCGACGATCTGTACAGCTCGGCCAGAGATGAACTATACAGCTCAAGCCCATCTTGTCAGGAAATACTGGCTCTCCCAGCACCAGAGGATTACCATGACCATGGAACGGTGGATTTCCCTGCCAATGACGTCGACATTTCTCTCGCAGAACAACTGAGCAGTTCAAGCCCACCTCGGCAGGAGATTTTGGCTCTCCCAGCCCCAGGAGATGATTACCAAAGCGAGATAGAGGATCACATGAAAATCCCTATCACTATCAGCACCGCCGGTTTGTTTCGGTTGCCAACCGACTCATTTCCCAAGGACGAGATGCTCTCAAGTAGTATTAATGCCTATGATTTAGGGTTCAGTTCGAGAGAAACTGCTCGACACAACGCCGTCTCGAGCAACCCTGATACTCATGTTGCAGTATCTCCATCGTTATACAGAGATGCTTCTGGGTTTTCAGCAGAGCAATATTATGATCCACACAGCTCTGTGCTGCTCAGAGTTCCTACTTCAGGTAAGTGCAGCATTCCAAGCTCAGAATTGACAACAGGGGGCACTTCTTTCCTCTCTGGAATTCCAGGACTTGGCGAAGATTTGAGAAGGGGAAGGCCTCTTGGAGATGCTGATTTGTTCATGCAGCGCGGCTGTGATTACACCATCTCTAATAAGTGGATGTTGTAGCTGTACATGTTTTGTTGATATCAAGTTCTTCTTGTCTGTTTTGCCTGTGGTTTGATAACAAAGCATGGTCTGCAGTGATGTAACCTGCAACGGCTTTCGTTCACAAGCAGCACTGGTTAAGTGGTAATGGTGATGTCTGCTTTTGTTAATATCCTAGTGAAAATGTACCCTACTCGAGATCAGTAAAGAGGAATAGGCAAAAGTGCGTCGCTTTTCTCCGAATTGGCGTGGGCTAGTGCGAGCGTGCAACCCCTGCGGGTCACGAAGAAACAGCCAGTTCGAGTGTCCTGCGCTGCAGTGTCCGCGATTAGACGGTGTCTGCGGCTAGGCATTCATCCTGGCACACCTTCTTGCGCCTTTCTGCCTCATACCCCTCGTCCTTCGGGGGGCGTCCAACGCCCGAAGGACGTAGCGTCCGTCCAACGCGTTGGCGTCCGTTGATTACAGCACTTAATTAACAGCAAACAAACGTCGTTAACCAACGCCGACCGAGCCGAGCGCTGGCGTCCGTTCGATTGCAGGGCTCTCCGCTTAATTCTTGCGAGGCGAGGCAAAAGGAATCATTACTCCAGGAACAAAACTAGTTTGCGCGATAATGAGTTCTACTCAATTTGCAACCAATGGAACTGATCAAGCATATATGTCTGTATATGTGTGTGGGTGTATTAGTCTATGTTCTGTATGGCAACAATTATACACAATCATGTGTTCATGACTCGAAATATGTCTACAAATATATCTTTTCCCCATGCCAAAGAGGCATGAAATGGGAGAATGAAGTTGATGGTTGACGGCATGAGACCTTTAGAAACACAAAGAGATAAGTTGCCTGTTCTTTTAGAAAAATATATCTGACACTGGACGAGCATAATATAAAATTGCAATAAAATGGAAAAGATTGATAAAGCATGTAACCAACAACACATGCAAACATTTGGATCTCGCAAGAATTAAGCGGAGAGCCCTGCAATCGAACGGACGCCAGCGCTCGGCTCGGTCGGCGTTGGTTAACGACGTTTGTTTGCTGTTAATCAAGTGCTGTAATCAACGGACGCGAACGCGTTGGACGGACGCTACATCCTTCGGGCGTTGGACGCCCCCGAAGCGAAACAGTTTATGTGGCATGCACGGCATTCATGATAGCAAAGTGTTGCGTGGCTTCTGGAGCAACCTTCCTGCACCTTTTGTCCCACGACTCATCATGATGTTTGGCATGTGCCAACCGTCATCATCGACGTACATACGACGTGCTGGCGTACTGCTAGTTGTACGTGCTTACACCGCCGAACATCTTAGCCTCGGCGACGCCAATCGCAGCCGCCGCCCGGCACGTAAGTTCGGCAGGGGCCTGCTGAGGAATTGCCCGTGTTAACCTCCTCGTTGGCGTAGGTCGGTCGCCGCGATGCCGTACGTGTATGCGAAGCGGCCAGGCCATCGGCTTGACCTGTCAGACGAGGGCAGGCCACCGGGGTAACGCGCTCTGCAGCATCCGTGCACGTCAGTGTGCACCCAGCACAAGCGTCCTATGAGTTGCTAGAGGCTCAGCGCTTTACCAAGACAGTATCAATGTTTGAATTTTTAAAAATTCCTCACATTTGATCATCATCTGAAATTTTTACACAAATATCATAAATATGTTAGGAATCTTCATAAAAAATTTCAAAATGTTCTAACGTCGTTTGTACTATTTTTCATCCAGTTCAAACTTGCCGATCAACGTTTCATTAGGATAGTACCAATGTTTGAATTTTTTAAAAATCCACAGAACTGATAATCACCTAAAAATTTTATGAGAACATCTCTAATGTGTGAGGAACCTACAAAAAAAATTCAAAATTTTTCGACATCGTTTGAACCCATTTTCAGTCAGTTCATTTTGACCGTAATTTCGGCGAAATTTCGGGTATTTTCGGCGAAATTTCGGGAGAAATCAAACCGGATTTGAATTTTGAATCTCCTCCGGCCGAAATTCTAAAATTTCGGCGAAATTTCGGAGGTAGCCGAAATTTTTTTCAAAACGAAAATTCAAACCCTGATCGCAAATACTACGCAGGTACACGTGGAGGCTCGTTTTAGGGTGTGTTTGGTAGGGATTTAGTTTCTCTAGATTTGTGAATCTAATGAAACTAAAAATTCTAGTTTCACCATATTCGTGAAGCTGAAGCTATGAGTACATTAAGAGTGTTTAGATAGATCATCTTGTTTACATTTTAGACCAAAAATATAAACTTAATTCACTTTACTTTAGCCTACAAGTTTTAGATTTTATATGAAACTAGAATCTAAAGTTCTACCAAACATGTTTAAGTTCCCGTGAGTTAACTCCGTCTCCGAGTTGGGTTGTATGAGACTATGAACGTCCGGGTTAGACAACAAACAGCGGGAAGTCAGCCAAAATGTTTAGCAAGAATACGGGCAGGGTGGATAATCGCGTTGGCAGGTGGCAGACGGCCGACCTTAGTATTGCAGCCCCGATTCGGCGATTCCTCATCCTCGTTGCATTGAAAATATTAGTACCTACTACATGTGTTGTTGAGTTAGGAGACATAATTACATTCATATGCTCGATAAAACTCCGTCTAATTTCAATCAAAATATAAGTCATTCTAGACATTAACACGGCCTCCAAGGTGACACTTTGACCATCCATTCCTATGGGATATGTTGCTTAATATGAAAGTAGATTTCATGATAAATCTAGTAATACCAATTTTATGTTCTCAATCTAGATAATTTTTTATATATTAATAGTCAAACCAACATGGATTGGACAACTTATATCTGGAATCGGAGGTAGCAATTGATACAGATGCCAGTCCTTAACACTGTACCCGCGATTCTCTCCTGCGCCGCGTCACGCTTGGTGCCTTCCATGGCGAGATCGCGAGTCCGTCTCCGTGTCGCCATGGATGCGTGATCCCGCCGGCTTGAAGGGGAATTATTGTTCTTCAAGAATGTTTAGATTGGCGATCCGATCGTGCAAAGTCAAATTAGAGGCGCAATGACGAGAAAAGCGGCGGCGAAGGACGAGGGGTTCGGCCCAAGGGTAACGATGAAAATGCCAAAGGAAGCGGGTATTATCTCTAGCTCCTTGAAGTCTCAATGCATGATCTTCTCGCCCATATATCGGCCGGCCGATCGCAATGCAGATCGGTGGCGGTGGATCTATCTCTCTTTGTAGATGCGTGCGGCCGCCGTTGGCGATGGCGAGGCGGCTACCGCTCCATGTTAGGCGGGTTGTGCGGATCGGGCAAGATCGGCTGGTTTCTTCTAATTGAGGAGGAGAGGGGATGGATTTGGATGAGGCAACGTCATGGCGGTCGTGCTCATTCCAGTCCTCCTGCAGCAATGCTGGCTTTGTTCCTGAGTCCAATCTCGACGATGTGCAACCGGATGCGCAGGATATTGGGCGACGATGCTTTAAGAAGCAATTTAAAGCAGTCATGGCGGGCGGAACGGCGGCTGCTGATGACGATCGATTTAATGGTCGCAGCTATGGTGATCCACTTCGTCTTGCTCGTGGTGGTCTTCGTCCCCCAAGATTTCAAGTTGGTGGTTATGGACGATATGGAGTCCATGATCGCGTTCAAGATTTTGGGGGGCGCAATGATTCAAATAGCCGCTGTGTTCTTGGTGGTGGCGCCCGAATGTTGGAAATCCAGAGGGCTGTCGGATTGTGGCGTCCAGAATGTTGGAAATCCAGAGGCTCTTGGATTGCTTACGCGAGAAGATTTCGATGATGTTTTCGCTAAGCAATTCAATGAAAAGGGGAGAGCTCTGCGATCCAGCCGTAGCAATCAAGGCTTCTTTTTTCTTTTTGTTTTGTTTAAGGTCAGGTGCTTCTTGTTAAGCAGAGGCCGGGAGAAATTTTAAAGACTTGTATCATCTTGATGTAATGTTCTTGAAATTAATAAAATTGAAATTAATAAAATCTTCCTCCATCTAAAAAAGCAAAGGCCAGGCCTTTGCTATTACTACTAACCAAGTTGAAAGTCGGATCTCTGATTACTGTGAATCTAAGCTAACTCAAAACCAAACAGAGTTCAGGTTTAGCTCAGATCATTTACCGCCTGTACATATTGATATCCCTAAAGCCAACTAAATACCAGGGGGAGCAAAAATCCGTCAGTGATTATACACTGTAGTCTATAAATAATCGGAAAACCGCAGATGCATCTAGCGTCAGGAGAAGACAACTAACCTACGATATACAATCAATACCTTAGTTGGAAAACGGTTGGTCATGACTCGTGACCAATCATTTCTTTCACTCGAGCTTTCGCAAGGAAATCATTTCAAACTCCAGAGTTGCAGAATATTTGTCGTGCGCTCGCCCAAGCTACAAAATCACACCAAAACTGTGCTATAGGCCAATGCACTTCACCCACCTGAATGCCCTTCCAATCTTGAAAGGTAGTTCATAGTCTTTCATGACAGCTGATTCTCTCCTTGCTGCCTCTGCTTCTGACCATACATACAAACCTCGCTCTTGGCGGCCACCAGGCACTGTATTGTCAAGTACCAGAGCAACCAGAAATGCAATGACCATGTTGAGTGACAGTAACGTGTTGAGGACATAGTTTACCTGAGACACAAGAAAATAAAGAAATAGCAATTAAATACTTAACCTATAACATGATTACAGATAGTTATAGATTTTCTTTGGGACAACTGTGAACAAAATTTTCAGTCTTCACACAGGAATGTGATTGTGTACAATACACATTGAGCATCTCTATGCAAAAGATTTAGCAGGCAACATATCATTCATGGGAAATTGCGAATGGGATTGATTGTATCATGTCATGAGGCCCATGATATCTAAAAAATATGGTTCCAGACCATAGTTGTTACGGCGGTCCAACTAGTCATGGCGAGCCCGGAGCGCCTGGATGCCTAGGCGGCCGCCTAGGCGATGATTAGATGATAGTATCAGCAGCAAGGAGCAGCATCAGTAGCAAGGAGCAGCAGCAGCATCAAGCAACAGCATCAGCAGCAGCAGTAGCAGCATCAGCTAGCATCAGCACTTCAGCAGCGGCGGCGGCGGCGGCATCAACAAGCAGGGGCAGCAGTGGCAGCAACAGAGCATCAGCAGCAATAGCAGCAAACGGCAGAGCAGCAGTGGCAGAACGCAGAGGAACACTGACCTGGCAGAAGAGAGAAAGCACAGAGGAGCACAGCGGAGGAAGTTGGCCGGAGAGGTGTGGCGACGGAGGCGGAAGATCGGAGAGGGGCGAAGGCAGAGGCAGCACCAGCTCTCTCTAGCTCTCTCCACTTCTCCCAATTTACTTTCTCTCCCCTCCAAGCGCTCACCAGCATCGCGGCGACGACACCTAGGTGACCACGACAACACTGGCGGCCCCAGTTGCTCGCCTAAAGACCCCCAGCCTAGGTGACGGGCCAAGTCGTCGGCCCCCGCGTGACTGGATGCCTTGGCAACGCCATGACAACTATGTTCCAGACTACTTTCCATGAAAACACATGTTCTATGTAGTGAGAAATTGCATCGGAACCACCTCCAAGTTAGCTATTTAGCATTTAGCACTCAATTCAGGCACTTAATTTGTAAAGCCAGCCATTCACAAGTTACAAACCACACTTTAAGCTTCTCTAGGTGTTACTCTATAGTCCAGACTCCAGAATCGTGAATATTAAACTAAAAAATCTTTACACTTCAAACTCAAAACTAACCAACCAGACAAGTCTTGGAGTAGATCCAACAGCGGGTGTTTTACCGACTGGACATTTATACCAATTTTCAGTTGAAACATATCACTAAGTGACAAATTGCCAAAAAAAAACAAGTACAGGAGCTTGTTTGTCAAGCGAGAAGTCCAAGTGGTCATGTACCAAATCAATAATGAACAAAAACTCTGTGAGCAATTTCATAATTTCTGGTTCTTTTTAATTTCCCATGATTTATGTCTTTCTTGCTATATTTTTTTTAGCAGTACTTTTATTTTTTTCTTTATCCATTATCTTTATTTCTCCAATTGTATAATATAGTTTTTGTAAAGCTTACCAATGCTCCAATAAGACACTCCCCTACAGTTCTGAAAGAAACCAAATATCTGCTTGTCTACCTATGTAGTCACTACGAAGAGTTCTAGTTGACAATAGATTATCCATATTTGTACAGAAAGTGTTAAAAATATGGATGCATGTCTTTTTAACTCTAGTGTACAGATACCTAACAGCAGAGAATAAAGCATATTTTACAAAAAATGGAAAGTTCAGTACATACCCCACTAGATCCAGTGTGCACAGGTCCATGAGATGCAACATTGTATGGCTGAAAGTAGGTCGGAACTGATAAGTTTGCATTATGATGTAATCCGTACTGTTGGAAATATGAAGGGACTGATAGGGACAAAAACAAAGCTAGCCCAACTACAATACTGTTCCTGGAGCTTCCTGTGGCACTATAACGAAGATTGGACAAGCCAAGAGCGCAGAGCATGGCCCACATAAAACAAAGGAGAGCAGCAACCATAACATCTGGAATAGAAGCAAGGAAGGCACCAACTTTTCCTGCAAAGGACATACAAGAATAGTGGTAAGCAAGAATCCTGCATGTTATCATACAAGAATAGTGGTAAGCAAGAATACTGCTTGTTATCACCAGTTAAATGATGTTGCTCTGCCAACAGATGTGAGAACTTTGTAGAAAAATGCATATAGTTGCTTACCAACAAAAGAAAGCAGTATAAGTACAATAGCACCAAATCCAACTGCCTGTCGGCTACCCATTTTAGTAACAGCAATTGTGTGTACATTCTCTGTTATTGTCGCCGACCCAACTCCTGTTCCCCAGAGACCAGCCAAGATTGTGGAGACACCTTCAACGCCTATACCCCTGCTAACAACCCCAGCTGTTGGTGGTCTTGTGGCGACAAACAAAGATGATGCATGGTAGGAACCAACCTTAAGTTAAAAAAAGTACAAAGAATTGTTAGTGGATAGAAAATTTTGGATTGTGAAGGGCATTGAATGGTTGCTTCTAGAATGCTATTTACTGAGCAAACCAAATTCAGGCAAGAAGCAAAATAGTAAGACCATTGTCTGACAAGAAAGCTCATGTCAAGTTGATGGTTAGCAAGGGGTTTACAGTTTAGATCATTTCCCAATAGGTAGATTTCATCCAGGCAATGCATAATATCGCAAGCTTATTTATGAAAAGTAAGATATGAGCAAACTTCGAAGCAGTTATCAACTTACAGAATCGACTGATGCAATAACTGATACAACACACATCACAAGGCCCATTTTCCAACTAAAAACTGGAGTGCCCCATTGCAATGGATATGGAAATCTGACCCAAGGTGAAGATCTTAAGGCATGTGAAGTGTCTACACGGCAAGATTTCATCCTCAATACATGCTTCCGGCAAAAGGCTGATACATCGTTTGAGGCAGGAATATTTGCTTCACAACCTTTGTAGCTATAAACTCCGGTTGCTGTCAGAAGGAAAGCAACAGCCCATGTGATTCCTAGACCAAGAGGAACCTATGTAGGCAGCATCAATAGTTCAGAAATTAGTATCTCATACAGTCTTACTAACCACCATGCAGCATAAATGAAAACATTAAATCAATAATATAGCCCATATCTTACCGCATAAATTAAAAACAACCGGTAGCCAAATAACTTTATTTTCCGGAGGTACTGCCACAAGGAAATTAAGAAAATGATCAGCATAGAACATAAGTTTGTAATTCACATTTTAATGTTTTGCATTTAACAAGTCTTTTTACTGCATACTCACTAGCGCAAAGATAATGACCATCAATAATTGCAAAACGCCCATCTCTATACATGCTCCTACTTTAGTAAACCCGTAACTGAAAAATGAAAGTCCAACGGCTGCAACTGTTGGTGAGACGACAATTGGATTTATCAACCTGCAATAAACAGAGTTTAATAATGAATGAATGCTTAAACAAGATTGAGATCACCTAAGTAGTACTATTTGTCACTAGAACAGACAGTGGATTGTACAAAAACAAAAAAGAGGTTAGCTTTGTTCATGGTCATAATGCCGCACCAATCCTTGCATCAATGAATGAATTCATCAGTCATAGTACATGCAAAGGATGTTAATGGATGGAAACAAAACCAATTCATAACTGTGATGCTCAAAAGTGGGAAATGACCACTTGAATGCTTTTTATACTCAATGTTCATGAATATTCTGTGAGTTCTGTACAAATGTAGTTGCTAGCCACCACAAAATGTAGCTCTATATTTGAAATATTTGGCAGCCAGGAAAAAACTTTCAGTGCAAACTTTTGTTACTTAAGTGTATGCATTGTTCCAAACTAAAACTTGATTCATTAACACCAAGGCCAATCAGGTGTCCATGGTTAAAACCGTTACTACAACAACCTGTAAAGTGACAGCAGCCTGCTAGAGAAGAAAATGTTTTGTACCTTATTAACGGCTACCTTATTGACGGCTAGTTCTAAAACGCGGCCTAGGAGGCTGCCTAGGCACTCGGAGCCACCTGGTCGCAGCAATTTGACAATAATCCACCGGCTGGGCAGCCGGAGCACCTAGGCAGGTCTAAGGGGTTAGAAGTTGCTGTCTCTACTTGATGTCATTCCCATTTGTGTAAGGCGAAGTAAAATTTCATCCGTGTGTTTCCTATGTTTCATTGATACATGAAGTGTCATCACTAGTACTAGCAAAAATCCCACGCTCCCACATTACCATATGCATCCACGTGTTTTATTGATCATGAATTTGCTATTTGGCTCTGTGTTTGCTATAAGCCCTAGGCACTGGGCACCAGGTTGCCACCCACCTAGCACCTAGCGCTTCCTAGAACATTATAAAAGCAAGGGAGGCACACCTTAGAAATAGTGACATGAGACCTGTATATCCCAACAGCACTTGGAACACACCTCCTATTATGATAGCTCCCTGCAGGTGCTTCATTATGTGTTTAAAGCTCTGCAATGAAATACAACATGCTAAGCTCTATGAAATGTGGTGTAAAACAAAGAACAAGCAATCCCTGCATGACAACAACATGTGCCACTGTCATGTTATAGACACTGCATCACCATAACATAAATAAAAAGATATGCGTACATTGTCATTGAGCCCAAAGAATTCAGAAGAGTTGATAATTGAAAGCGCAGGGGCAAGGTATACAAAAGATGGCCCCTGCACAAGTGGCAGCCTCGTTCCGAAGAATGTGTGCAGCAATGTGGTTATCCCCGAGATGAGCAACACCGTGGACACCACCGCTGCCATGTCATCCTGAAACACATGCATCCGAAAAGCACCTATTAAGTAAGACGCCACCAGATCAGTCATACTATAAGAACTACTACAAATTCATAATGACACACTCACGGCTGAGCCGCCCATTGCAGGAACCATCACAAGCGGGATCAGGATTATCGAGCCGAACATGGAGATGTAATGCTGGAATCCGTATATCACTAGTGGAACTGCAACACAGCTTAAAACCCCCTACATTAGCACGCCATACAGCACACATCACAACGTGGGTATTTCTTTTCCTCCTTCGGGTACTTACACACTCCAGGAGTGTCACGGAGCTCGTACTTCACATGCGCCGGCCGTTCCGGCGTCTCCTCCTCCTCCTGTAGCTGCGGAAGCGGCGCAGCGGCCGCCTGCCCATTCGGCCTTCCAGAGTCTGAAGCCCTCCTCCGCGTCCTCGAAGGAGGCGGCGGCGGATGTTGCTGCTGCTGATCGGCATTGGCCGCCACGGCAGCGGGAGGGGGCGGGAGTGCGGAGTTGGGCCGGGGCGGTGGGCCGGACTCCAGATCGGCAGGGGCCTCAGCGGGGCGAGGAAGGGGAGCCTGTCCGGACTTGGGGGCAGAGGCGGTGGCAACGGACTCGCCGGAGACGCTGCCCTGGAAGCCGGTGCGCTTGGCCCAGGAGAGGGGCTGCGGCGGCGGCGCCGGGGGCCAGGGACCGGGGCGCGTGCGGCGAGGCTGCGGCGGCGCGCCGGTCGAGGAGGACATGGCGGAGCGGGGTTCACCGCCGACGCTTGGGGGAGGTGGTGGCGAGGGTTTTAGGGGGAGTGCCGGAGTGGTGGGGGTGGCGGAGGAAGTGAGCTGGACGCGTACTAATCCGTGCGTGGGGAGGCGGAGATTTCGCAGCGGTGCGTATGTATGGGGTTGCGCGGCGTGTGTTTGAAATCGGGATAGGGTGACGGGCGAGGTTTTTCCGGTCAGCCGGGGTCGAGTGGTCGCGCGACTCGCGCTCGGATGTCGTTTGTTCCTCGTTGTCACAAGCAGGGCTACATTCGTGACTCGTGAGACGCATTGGATTTGGGTATCACTTTTTATTTTTTATTTTTTGCCGTAGTTGTTAAATGTACCGCGTGTCCACGCTGTAGAGCAGACGTGCTATGGAATCAAATGATATACTTCTCTGGTTGTAAATGGTTACCGTTTTAAATACAGATGTGGTTAAAATTTTAAAATTTTGGCTGTTAATATCTTTTTAACTATTTAAATTGGATTAAAAAATCATATATGAAAATTTGTCTTAAAAAGTATTTTCATAATATTATAATTTTATTGAGTTTTATAAATATATTATAATAAAAATTAGTAGTCAAAGTTGTGTTTTGAAGACCGTGTTGACGTTCAAAACTATAACTATTTATGATCAAGGGGTATCTTTATAATACATTACGTGTTTTTTAGAGCAAAAGGACATCAGGCACTGATGTCCCAGTTTCAATTGAGAAACTAGCACAAAGTGTCCAAATGAGTTTACAAGTTACAACCATCATCCAAGACCTTAAGGCCCTACCAGAGTAGTTCAAAACACCGAAACAAACAACCTATCACAACGCAAAATACCAAAAGCTAAATCCCAAAAGCAGCAAACCATTTGCCAGCCACCCGACTACTAGTATAGAGAGTATTTTCGGATCAGAAGCAGTAAATGGCATCCCAGGTGCCACGGCAACAAAAACAAAAAGTTGATTCAGTCTTCAGCAACCAAACTCCAGGCGCTCAACTTCAAGCATATTTGCAAACCACCAAACTGCCTCCAGAACCTGCAGATTCCGCCACCTTCAGCTTCTTGCGATTTCTTTATGTTTCCAGCCGAGACTCAGCGCCTTTTGGTTCCATCCAAGCATCAGCAACCTGCCAGCTCGATCTTCTAGATTCTTTGCTACTTCCTCTACTTGACTATGATGATCTTTTTTCAGCAACACCATCCAACTTCTTAATCTCCTTGCTATCTGACCCAGCACCAATCTGATATCTTTCCAGTGTTCCCCCTGAAAACAAATAGCATTCCTCAGCTTCCATATCGTCCAAAGCGCAGCAGAAGAACATATATTCACAGCCACATGCTTCTTCCTACTAATCCAAAACCGAGCCACACTTTGAAAAGAATCACCCAACTCCAAATTCATGATATCAGCAATCTCACACCACACCACCTTACTCACACAGCAAGTAAAAAAAAGATGAGCTATTGATTCAGATTCAGTACAGAATACACAGGTGATGTCATCCACATTTTGCCTTTTAATGAGATTATCTCTAGTCATCAGTTTATTATTAGCCAACAACCATAAAAACACATGGATTCTAGGAGGCACATTTATCATCCAAACAGCAGGAATATACACAGGTTGGACACCTCGGAAACTTATCACAGCGTAAAGAGATTGGACAAAGTACATACCTTTGGAATTGAACTGCCAGACTACATAATCTCTATCACCGGTAAAAACAATGGATTCAGCAATACTTACCAATTCATGCCACATACACATCAACCTCCGAGAAACACTCCTTCTAAAGGAAATTTTCAGATTTTCACCATCCCACACATCTTTAATAGAGACATTTCTTTCATTAGAAATCAAGTATAACGGCCAAAATTGAATAGTGAAAGGACAGGGGATGTCGTCTAGAGGGGGGTGAATAGACGTTTATAAAATTAAATCTTAAATCGCAGCGGAAAAGAATCGGACTATCCGACTTTGGATATCGAACTATCCGATATGTATCGGACTATCCGATATGCACAATCGGATTATCCGATCAGAGTGATGACAATCAGATTTATCACAAATTAGAGCTAAGCAAGGCTAAGCAACAAAAGTAGTAAGCTAGCTATAACAATTACTTCTATACCAAATTAAGCTAGTTAGCCTAGCGGAAAATTCACTAGAAAAGTAGATCGGACAATTTCAAGATTCAAAAACAAATACTAAAGCAAGAGTAAGAAGCAAACTTGGAGACGATGATTTTTCACCCGGTTCGGATCCTTGAGGATCCCACGTCTCCGCTGAGGCGGCTCGGTCACACTTGAGTCGGGGTCTCTTTCAACCCTCTTACTCCCTTGTTGCACAAATGCACTCACGGTTTCAACTCCTTGACGCTTGAGCCGGGTCTCTTTCAACCCTCTTCCTCCCGGTGTTGCACAATTGCACTCATGGGTCTTCACTTCTTTGATTCCTTCTCATGGAGGCGGAATCGCCTTCACAAACTTCCCACGGCCAACCACACAAAGCTTCGGTGGCTCGTAGGCGACCTCCTAGCCGTCTAGGAGTCCTCAACCTCCAAGAGTAACAAATGCTCACGAAGAACAAGCTTGGAGATGAAATCAAGTGCTCAAACAACTCAAATCTCACTCAACCTAACACATCACTCCTCAAACCTTCCCAACCCTTCTCAAAGGGATCACTTAGATCTAAGAGTAGAGGGGTGTTTAGGGGCTCAAGAACAAGAGGAGAACCCTCAAACCAAGTGGAATAACGGCCACCTTGAAATGGAGAGGAAAGGGCTTTAAATAGAGACTCAAAAACTAGCCGTTATGCCACAGTCGACACACATCGGACTATTCGATATTGAACATCGGACTATCCGATGTGTGTAAACTCCAGATCGACTCCACACGAAATTCAAATTTTGTGAATAAAAAGCATGACGGACTTTCCGATATGGAACATCGGACTATCCGATGTGTGTAAATCTCAGATTTCCAAGAGAACATCGGACTATTCGATATCAGACATCGGACTTTCCGATGTTTCCAGAGAGTACCCATTTTCAAAGATGTTTCACAAATTTTCTAAGTCAACATCGGACTATCCGATGTCAACATCGGACTTTGACATCGGACTATCCGATATGCCTTCGGCAAACTGACCAAAACGAGCATAACTTTTGACTCGGACTCGATTTAAGTGATCTTGGGCTCTATTGAAAGCTAAGAACAAGGGCTACACAACTAACAAGATCTCACTACCCAAATCTCAAAGGATAAATCCAGATTTCACAAAGAATCCAAGGGAGACCTACAATTCTCACTTTCCGGCACCACCAACACCACACTCTCTCTAAGTTTCACAAGGATGGATCATTTGAGCACTTGACACATCTAAAAGTCATTCAACGTTCACATCCCTCTTAATAGAACGGCAATCCTTAGACTCAAATTAAATCAAAGATAATACAAGTCTAGAGATAGTCACTTGCCGTCTTCTTTCTTAATGCCGGTGCATGAAGACCTTCACCAAATGATTGATGACATCTTCGCCTTGTCCAACTTGACTCGATTCACCTCATGAGACTCTCGTCCTATCAACCTTGACTTGATCATCCTCCCCGACGATCTCCACGCCAAGTCGATCTTGACTTAGTCCTTAACTCTTGGTGGCACCGCCGTCTTGTTGACCTCGGCTTAACGATCATCTTCCAATATATCTTGGTCATCATACACACACGGGACCTAATTCTTTCCAAACCACTCATGAAAGATATTAGTCCCAAAAGCTCAATAGATATGAATGAATTGATATTTAAGAGCAATTGATTACCACAAGTGTTTCATATAAAGAAGCACAATAAAATGGAAACACTTGACATAAGAAATGTTCTCTACTAGGTACATCATGATGAATATGTAATTGATCTATATGTACTAGAGAGATAATTTCCAATATGACGAAACAATTAAATCATGGCAAAGGATCACAGTCTTTACTTTAAATGAAGCACATGAAGAATATACACGAATTGTACATGTGCAACTAATATTCGGAACAAGAGTAAATATGTGATCCAAATCTAGATTAAACTTCATTAAGAGAAGTGCATGAGAGGATACACAACTAAAACATGCATGCACCACGTCAATCTATAGCAATATGAAGTTTAACTCTAGTTAATATATGCATACTAGAAACAAAGCACATAATGAACTCAAGTGAATATATATGCACAAATAAATAATATATGAACCAATGTGCATATATATAATCAACATGTTACATGGAGTTCACTATGCATTTGCACAAAAGGAATGCAATAACAAATATAGAAGAGATACCAAAATTGCATACCTTATCTTTGCTTAACCATCCACTTGATTTTCCTCTAAATAGATGAGACTAATACACTAATACTCAACTTGGTAATAAACATGTTAGTCTCATTAGCAATATAATCATATTAGAGGTTTGTCATTTGTTAAGCACTAAGTTAAGCATTTACACAATTACATAGATTGTCATTATATGCGTTTGTCATTAATCACCAAAATAACATTAGTGCCTAAATGCACTTTCAAATAGCTAAGCTAGAATTACCGAACCATTGATCCTCCCAAAACCTAATGCTCTTACCGTCACCAATCTTCCACAGATATCCCATTTTGGCCGCCTTAGCAGCCCATAACACACATGAGGAGGGCTGGGTACCCTTGACCAAATGGAGTGTGGTCAGCAGATTCCCATGCTCGGAAGGCCCCGATCACACTGGAGTGATCTGGGCGCTGACCACGAAGCGCCAAGCACTCGGCACCTCTCGACCTCGAGCTCGAGCGGGTCTCGCCTCAAGCCCCTAGTCCGCCCTAGGATTTGGATCGCATTTGACTGACGGTTGCGGAGAGCGGGTCGGGGGTGACTCAGAGTCGCCCAAGTTCGGGGCATTTTTGCCGACCCTCAAGGTGCACGGAGGCCCCTTCCGAGGTTTGCTCCCTACTGCTATGCATAAAGGAAGTATAAAGACCAAGGATGCATGAGCTCCAGAGACACGAAGACAACACAACACGATCGGCAGGGCCTCAGCGGGCGAGGAAGGGAGCCTGTCCGGACTTGGGGGCAGAGGCGGTGGCAACGGACTGCCGGAGACGCTGCCCTGGAAGCCGGTGCGCTTGGCCCAGGAGAGGGGCTGCGGCGGCGGCGCTGGGGCCAGGGACCGGGGCGCGTGCGGCGAGGCTGAGGGCGGCGCGCCGGTCGAGGAGGACATGGCGGAGCGGGGTTCACCGCCGACGCTTGGGGGAGGTGGTGGCGAGGGTTTTAGGGGGAGTGCCGGAGTGGTGGGGGTGGCGGAGGAAGTGAGCTGGACGCGTACTAATCCGTGCGTGGGGAGGCGGAGATTTCGCAGCGGTGCGTATGTATGGGGTTGCGCGGCGTGTGTTTGAAATCGATAGGTGACGGGCGAGGTTTTTCCGGTCAGCTGGGGTCGAGTGGTCGCGCGACTCGCGCTCGGATGTCGTTTGTTCCTCGTTGTCACAAGCAGGGCTACATTCGTGACTCGTGAGACGCATTGGATTTGGGTATCACTTTTTATTTTTTATTTTTTGCCGTAGTTGTTAAATGTAACGCGTGTCCACGCTGTAGAGCAGACGTGCTATGGAATCAAATGATATACTTCTCTGGTTGTAAATGGTTACCGTTTTAAATACAGATGTGGTTAAAATTTTAAAATTTTGGCTGTTAATATCTTTTAACTATTTAAATTGATTAAAAAATCATATATGAAAATTTTGTCTTAAAAAGTATTTTCATAATATTATAATTTTATTGAGTTTTATAAATATATTATAATAAAATTAAGAATAAGTCGTCGGCTAAGACCGCATGACGCTCAAAACTATAACTATTTATGATCAAGGGCATCTTTATAATACATTACGTGTTTTTAGAGAAAAAGGACATCGCATGATGTCCCAGCTTCAATTGAGAAACTAGCACAAAGTGTCCAAATGAGTTTACAAGTTACAACCATCATCCAAGACCTTAAGGCCCTACCAGAGTAGTTCAAAACACCGAAACAAACAACCTATCACAACGCAAAATACCAAAAGCTAAATCCCAAAAGCAGCAAACCATTTGCCAGCCACCCGACTACTAGTATAGAGAGTATTTTCGGATCAGAAGCAGTAAATGGCATCCCAGGTGCCACGGCAACAAAAACAAAAAGTTGATTCAGTCTTCAGCAACCAAACTCCAGGCGCTCAACTTCAAGCATATTTGCAAACCACCAACTGCCTCCAGAACCTGCAGATTCCGCCACCTTCAGCTTCTTGCGATTTCTTTATGTTTCCAGCCGAGACTCAGCGCCTTTTGGTTCCATCCAAGCATCAGCAACCTGCCAGCTCGATCTTCTAGATTCTTTGCTACTTCCTCTACTTGACTATGATGATCTTTTTTCAGCAACACCATCCAACTTCTTAATCTCCTTGCTATCCGACCAAAGACTAATCTGATATCTTTCCAAGTGTTCCCTGAAACAAATAGCATTCCTCAGCCCATATCGCCCAAAGCGCAGCAGAAGAACATATATTCACAGCCACATGCTTCTTCCTACTAATCCAAAACCGAGCCACACTTTGAAAAGAATCACCCAACTCCAAATTCATGATATCAGCAATCTCACACCACACCACCTTACACACACAGCAAGTAAAAAAAGATGAGCTATTGATTCAGATTCAGTACAGAATACACAGGTGATGTCATCCACATTTTGCCTTTTAATGAGATTATCTCTAGTCATCGCTTTATTATTAGCCAACAACCATAAAAACACATGGATTCTAGGAGGCACATTTATCATCCAAACAAAGAGAATATACACAAAGTTGACACCTCTAAACTTATCACAACAGAAAGAGATTGGACAAAGTACATACCTTTGGAATTGAACCGCCAGACTACATAATCTCTATCACCCAGAAAACAATGGATTCAAAGAATACTTACCAATTCATGCCACATACACATCAACCTCCGAGAAACACTCCTTCTAAAGGAAATTTTCAGATTTTCACCATCCCACACATCTTTAATAGAGACATTTCTTTCATTAGAAATCAAGTATAACGCCAAAATTGAATAGTGAAAGGACAGGGATGTCGCCTAGAGGGGGTGAATAGACGCTATAAAATTAAATCTTAAATCGTTAGCGAAAAGAATCGGACTATCCGACTTTTGATATCGAACTATCCGATATGTATCGGACTATCCGATATGCACAATCGATTATCCGATCGAGTGATGACAATCGATTTATCACAAATTAGAGCTAAGCAAGGCTAAGCAACAAAAGTAGTAAGCTAGCTATAACAATTACTTTATACCAAATTGCTAGTTAGCCTAGCGGAAAATTCACTAGAAAAGTAGATCGGACAATTTCAAGATTCAAAACAAATACTAAAGCAAGAGTAAGAAGCAAACTTGAGACGATGATTTTTCACCCAAGTTCGATCTTGAGGGGATCCTACGCCTCCGCTGAGGCGGTCCTTGGTCACACTTGAGTCGGGTCTCTTTCAACCCTCTTACTCCCTTGTTGCACAAATGCACTCACGCCTTTCAACTCCTTGACGCTTGAGCCGGGTCTTTTCAACCTCTTCCTCCCTGTTGCACAATTGCACTCGCCGGTTCACTTCTTTGATTCCTTTCTCATGAGGCGGAATCGCCTTCACAAACTTCCCACTGCCAACCACACAAAGCTTTGTGGTTCAGAGGGCACCTCCTAGCCGCCTAGGAGTCCTCAACCTCCAAGAGTAACAAATGCTCACGAAGAACAAGCTTGGAGATGAAATCAAGTGCTCAAACAACTCAAATCTCACTCAACCTAACACATCACCTCAAACCTTCCCAACCCTTCTCACAAAGGGGATCACTTAGATCTAAGAGTAGAGGGGTGTTTAGGGGGCTCAAGAACAAGAGGAGAACCCCTCAAACCAAAGGGAATAACTACCACCTTCAAATGGAGAGGAAAGGGCTTTAAATAGAGACTCCAAAAACTAGCCGTTATGCCCTCGTCGACACACATCGGACTATTCGATATTGAACATCTGACTATCCGATGTGTGTAAACTCCGATCGACTCCACACGAAATTCAAATTTTTGTGAATAAAAGCACAGATCGGACTTTCCGATATGGAACATCTGGACTATCCGATGTGTAAATCTCAGATTTCCAAGAGAACATCTGACTATTCGATATCGACATCGGACTTTCCGATGTTTCCAGAGAGTACCCATTTTCAAAGATGTTTCACAAATTTTCTAAGTCAACATCGGACTATCCGATGTCAACATCGGACTTTGACATCGGACTATCCGATATGTAATCGAGCAAATTCACCAAAACGAGCATAACTTTTGACTCGACTCGATTTAAGTGATCTTGGGCTCTATTGAAAGCTAAGAACAAGGGCTACACAACTAACAAGATCTCACTACCCAAATCTCAAAGGATAAATCCAGATTTCACAAAGAATCCAAGGAGACCTACAATTTTCACTTTCCCGCACCACCAACACCACACTCTCTAAGTTTCACAAGGATGGATCATTTGAGCACTTGACACATCTAAAAGTCATTCAACGCTCACATCCTCTTAATAGAACGGCAATCCTTAGACTCAAATTAAATCAAAGATAATACAAGTCTAGAGATAGTCACTTGCCGTTTTCTTTTCTTAATGCTTGCATGAAGACCTTCACCAAATGATTGATGACATCTTCGCCTTTGTCCAACTTGGACTCGATTCACCTCATGAGACTCTCGCCCCATCAACCTTGACTTGATCATCCTCCCCGACGATCTCCACGCCAAGTCGATCTTGACTTAGTCCTTAACTTTGGTGGCACCGCCGCCTTGTTGACCTCGCTTAACGATCATCTTCCAATATATCTTGGTCATCATATAACACGGACCTAATTTTTCCAAACCACTCATGAAAGATATTAGTCCCAAAAGCTCAATAGATATGAATGAATTGATATTTAAGAGCAATTGATTACCACAAGTGTTTCATATAAAGAAGCACAATAAAATGGAAACACTTGACATAAGAAATGTTCTCACTAGGTACATCATGATGAATATGTAATTGATCTATATGTACTAGAGAGATAATTTCCAATATGATTTAAACAATTAAATCATGGCAAAGGATCACAGCCTTTACTTTAAATGAAGCACATGAAGAATATACACTAATTGTACATGTGCAACTAATATTCGAACAAGAGTAAATATGTGATCCAAATCTAGATTAAACTTCATTAAGAGAAGTGCATGAGAGGATACACAACTAAAACATGCATGCACCACGCCAATCTATAGCAATATGAAGTTTAACTCTAGTTAATATATGCATACTAGAAACAAAGCACATAATGAACTCAAGTGAATATATATGCACAAATAAATAATATATGAACCAATGTGCATATATATAATCAACATGTTACATGGAGTTCACTATGCATTTGCACAAAAGGAATGCAATAACAAATATAGAAGAGATACCAAAATTGCATACCTTATCTTTGCTTAACCATCCACTTGATTTTCCTCTAAATAGATGAGACTAATACACTAATACTCAACTTGGTAATAAACATGTTAGTCTCATTAGCAATATAATCATATTAGAGGTTTGTCATTTGTTAAGCACTAAGTTAAGCATTTACACAATTACATAGATTGTCATTATATGCTTTGTCATTAATCACCAAAATAACATTAGTGCCTAAATGCACTTTCAAATAGCTAAGCTAGAATTATCTAACCATTGATCCTCCCAAAACCTAATGCTCTTACTCACACCAATCTTCCACAGATATCCCATTTTGGTCACTTTAGCAATTTATAACACACATGAGGAGGGTGGGTACCCTTTGACCAACTGTGAGTGTGGTCGTAGAGATTCTCATGTTTTAAGGCCCCGATCATGACTGGTGTGCAGATCGGGCGCTGACCACGAAGGCGGCAAGACCCGAGCCTGCAGACCTCTCGACCTCGAGCTCGAAGGGTCTCACCAAGCCCCTAGTCCGCCTCCTAGGATTTTCGGATCGTGCATTTGACCGACGCTGCAGAGAGCTGGTCGTGGGTGACTCAGAGGCGCCGCAAGTTCGGGGCATTTGCCGCCACTTCTCAAGGTGCACGGAGGCCCCTTTCCGAGGTTTGCTCCCGCTGCTATGCATAAAGGAAGTATAAAGACCAAGGATGCATGAGCTCCAGAGACACGAAGACAACACAACACACAAAGAAATTTCGAAAGTTAGGAATCACCATTATCGGCCTTAAGTTGTAAACACCGCCTCAGTACACCTATATAATAAGAATCACCGCCATGAGGCGATCGGAGTAGAGCTATTACCTTCACGGGCTCCAACCAAGATAAACTCTGTCTCGCTCGTTGTCGCCTTTGTTCACCATCGCCCCGATCGATTTTCTTCCTTCGCTCGAGTAAAACGCAGCTTGGGTCCCATAAACTCTCTCACACTTCACCTTTTTATGTTGACGATCCCGATCGTCCTTACAACACATTTCCAAAAAGGCTAAGCTTTATCATCAGACAATATAGTAATGTTAGGACTCTGAGTTTGATACTTATTATCAACAATCCTCCTCCAAAGACTATCTTTTCTCAAATAATATCTAGAAATCCAAGAAGCCAACAAGCATAAATTCAACATTCTTAAATCAGGAACACTAAGACCACCATACTCTTTTTTCTGAGCAATCAGCTTCCAATTTGCCAAATGATAATGTCTCTTCTGATCACTGTCATTCCAAAAAAAATGGGCCATTTGGGAGTTAATCTCCTCAATTGCCCATTTAGGGAATTTAATAACCGACAACAAGTAAATGGGAATGCTAGCCAGGCAGGATTTTAAAAGAGTCAGCCGACCACCATAAGATAGTAAGCGCCCTCTCCACCCAGCCACTCGTTTAATCACTTTATCAATAACAGGTTGAATATTTTCCTTTCTTAATTTTGCATAGTGCAAAGGAACCCCTAAGTACTTAAAAGGGAAAGACCCCATACTACAACAAAATAAACGAGCAAGCTCATTTTGCTCGCGATCATTTAAACCAACACACATCAAATTGCTTTTATCATAATTGATCTTCATACCAGATAAATGCTCAAAGCAGGAAAGCATCCATTTGAAATTTCTAGCCTTTTCCAGATCATTCTTCAGAAAAAGAACCGTATCATCAGCATATTGAAGGCTAATGATACCACCAGGACACACATTCGTCATCAAACCTTCAATCAAATTATTTTACGCAGCTTTAACAAGCATTCTAGAAAAGACATCCGCCACCAAATTAAACAACAAGGGGGAGAGAGGGTCCCCCTGCCTCAAACCTTTGCCCGGTTTAAAGAAAATACTATTCTCATCATTAATCCTCACACACATAGAACGTCCAATCACCACATGCCTAATCCAACTAATCCATTTCTCTCCAAAGCCTCTACTCCTTAACATATCATCCAGGAAACTCCAATAGACTCTGTCATACGCTTTTTCATAGTCAATCTTAAAAATAACACCTTGCTCTTTTCTCCTAACCACATCATGAATAATTTCATGGGCAGCCATAACACTTTCAAGAATGAACCTGCCTTTAATAAAAGCAGTCTGATTAGGCGAAATGATCCTATCAGCAATTTTAATCAACCTATTGTTCAAAACTTTAGAAATTTTTTTGAAGCTACAGTTAATCAAACTAATAGGTCTAAACTTCTTCAAACTTCTAGCCTCATTTTCTTTCGGAATCAGAGTTATAATGGTATAGTTCAATCTAGAGAGGTTCAAACCTCCCCTATCGAAACAATGAACCATAGCCATTAAATCATCTTTCACTAATTCCCAAAACCTTTGATAAAACATAAATGAGAAACCATCCGGGCCAGGAGCCCCATCAGCATACGACCCAAAAACAGCCTCCTTAACTTCTAACTCGGAGAAAGGAGCTTCCAACAGCCTTTTCTCCTCATCATTAATTTTACTCTCATCATCCCAGAAATTCTCACTCAAAGAAATATTTAAAGAATCTTCTGCACCAAAAAGGTTCTTATAAAAATTCACCGCTAAATCTAACATATCTTTAGTATCCTCCACCGGACCATCAGGACCATCAAGGACACTAATACGCTTTTTCTTCTTCTTCGATTGCAAATCGCATGAAAGTATGATTTTTATCCCTTCTTTAATCTCCCTATCATCTAGATCTCGCTAGCCTTAACCTCCTCCAAACTCCAAATCTTATTCAGCTCATTAACCAAAACCTTTAGCCTAATTGCTTCATTATTAGGCTCTGCTTGGGAGAGCTCCATCCCAAAGCTCCAAATGTAATCAAACTTATAGGCTAAAATAAAGTGAATTAAGTTTATATTTTTAGTCTAAAATGTAAATAAGATGATCTACCTAAACACTCTTAATGTACCTGAGCCTCCACCACAAATTTCTCGAGCTAGAATACCTCGCCCACCAACTCCACAGATTTTGTGGAGCCGAGTCAGCCCCAAACACCCCTTAGTCAAGATAGAGGACTCCATTTTTAAATCTAAAACATCAATTTTTTAATCAACTCACTTTATATCTCCTCATCTCCGAATTAGCATTAATCTCCCACCCTCTAATCTTCTTTCTCAGATTTCTAATCTTAAACTGTCAGATCTCTAAAGGATCTGTCTCCAAGCAAGGAGAATTCCAGGACTTTTCAACCACCTTAATAAAGTCAGAATTACTAAGCCACCATTTTTCAAACCTAAAAGGTTTCTGCTTACTCCCATGCACAACACCTAAATCTAAAATTAGAGGAACATGATCACTGCTAGCTTTAGAACCAGCCTTAACCATAGCCCCAGGGTATTTAAGATCAAAAGAAGTAGTCACAGTTAGTAATCTTGCATTGTTTGATAATAGGTCGCTCTTGATTATTACACCAAGTGAAGGATCTAGTAGCATTTTTCAGCTCTAACATCCCCCAATTATTACACCAATCATTTAAAAGAAAGGCCCAGTGGTGATTAATCACCCCATTACTTTTTTCGGAAGGACTCCTTATAATATTAAAGTCCCCACCAAAAATGGTAGGACCCTCCCAACTATTCATAATATAATGAAGTTCATCAATGAAATCCTGCTTACCCTCATCATAAGGAGACCCATACACAACTACTAATCTCCAGATAAAATTATCAATAGTATTCCTAATAGTACAAGACATGCAGAACTTAAACTTCTGCCAAACACACACTTCAAACTTCCTCGAGCTAACACCTAAAAGAATACCACCAGCAGTACCACTAGAAGGTATCCAATTCCAAATAAAATCTTTATTAATACCTCTCAGCATACCATCATCAAAATTTTCCTTCTTAGTTTCCTGAATCCCAATAAAATCTAATTTATTCTCAAGAACAAAATCAGAAATCCCAGTAAGTCTGCCTCTTTTATTCAAGCCTCTAATATTCTAGAATGCTCCCTTCATTATTAAATTTTTTAGTATTATTAATAACTACCTGAGACCAAGTCTTTTCCTTATTCCTACTTATATATCCCGTATTAGGAGAGGAATTTTGTGAAGACACACCCATCAATGGGGGAAAATCTTGCTGACCCAATGTATCTTCTAAATCAACAGGGAGAAGCACATCAGGATTATTAGCCTCAAAGGCCAAAATTTTCTCTTCTTCTGTCTTTTTCATTTTCACAACATTCTCAACAATATTTTGAGGATTAGTTCCTAGACTCACATTGATAATAGAAGCCATGTTAATTAAATGATCATTATGTAAAGAGTTGAAAGAATTACCATAATTATGTTTGTCCTGAGATTCTAGATTCCTGAACTTCACATAATCTCGAGCTTTCTGCAAAACAGTCTTACCATCTTCCTTACATCTTCTAGGTCTATCCATCCTCAAGGATGGGCCCCAAGTAATTCCAGATTTTTTGTGAATCTCCTGTTCTGTCCCAGATTGAACTTCCTGTTTGTCTCCTTTCAAAACAGTCACTGCTCTTCTCCCATAACACCCAGATTATCAGGAACAAAAACATCTTCTTCAGTTTCACTTTCCTCCTCAGATCCAGAGTCAGCCAATTCCATTTCTTTTAAAAGATTCTTATTTTCCATATCCTAACCCTCCTCAGCAAGTATTCTAAATTTGTTCCACTGAGAATGCTCTGAAGAAGTTTCATTGATAAAACCTTCAAACAACTTTATTCCACCTATATCAACATCTTCTCGCAGTTTTTGACTCAGAACTTAGAGTCACAAAACATCCACCGCCTCGCCTTCCATAGCATCATCCACCTTACTATAACTACTCAAACATTTGATAAGTTGCTCTGACTGATTGATGAGATTACCTTCCTCATCCAAAACATTTACTGACTGAAATCTCACAGAGGAACTCCCAACATTCTCTCTCGAAGTTTTCAAACTACCTTGTTGATTCTTAGACTTCTCAATCTCCATAGTGTTTTTCTCACCATTCTGATCATCTAAATCATCCTCTTCCTCATCATCATCGTTCTGACCATCATCATTATCTCCATCATTAGGTTTTGAATAACCATCCAGATCCTGATCAAACTCCTCTACCACAAAGGATAACAAATACAGATTCTTGTTCATCTCATACAACCTCTCAAGAGGAATTTGACTAGGGTTTCTGCAGGCAATCTTAACTCGAGCCATTTCATAAAATGATTTGAACAAACCAGCCCAATCAACATCTCATTATAATACCAAAACCAAGAAATCTGGCAAAACCTTCCAAACACACCATTTAGGTGGAATACTCTAATCAACCCATGCCTCTTTCAACTCACCATAAGGTTCTAATTCTCCAATCCATTCTAACACTTCCACTTCCACACCCTCTTTCCTCAAGTTGAAAGAAGGATAGTTTTTAATCTCAGAAACCTTCCTATGGGGAGGAAATCTGACTAAAAATTTATCAACATCCAACTCCCTAATCTGCCAAGGCCATTCTCTACAATAAATCTTAGATAATTCTTTCTCCAGATCTGTCAAGGTAATCTCTCCTCTTTTAATCTTCACAATACCGCAATTTGTCAAATTAAGCCACTGAGTAGACTCCACAGAAGGGACTTCCAGATGATAGAACCCTAAACCTTTCCCAGCACTACCCACATACTCAGCTTGAGGCATCGGCTTAGACCAGGCAGGACAATCTTTCATATGGTGACCAGGCACAGCACATATGAAACAAACCTTAGGTTTTTTACAGATACCAACAAAATGTCCCGGTTCTCCACAGTTAAAGCAGGTCAGGTTTCTATATCGAGGATCTATATTGATTCCTGCATCATTCATACCTTGGCCCAAATTTTGCGGTTGAGGCCTTCTCCCCTGATGCTGATTCACCCTCACTATTTGCTGCTACCGCATCTGATGATGCTGTTGAGGAGGAGGCCCATGATCGCCTGTAGGAACTGGCACAACAATCGGACGAGGTTGTTGACGAATCTGAGGAGGCAGGGGAGGGCGAGGCTGCTGAGGGCCAGGAGGACGCAAAGCTTGGCAATGAACTTGTTGATGCTGCGAACTCAGATGCCAAGGTAGGCACGGCGGATGAGGATCCGGCTGCCAAACCCAATGACCACCCTCCTGACCTTCCACCATCTTCCCCTTGCGCACAACCTCCGCAAAAGTCCCTTTCGGATTCACCGAGCACAAATCCCTCGAGAAACTGATATGAATCAGAGAAGAAACACACCGATCTGATCTCCTCACAGGGAAACAATCACTCAACAGAAATTTTCTGGACTGGACCAAATCCTTCCTCACCCAAAAAATCGCCTCATCACAAACCCTAGTTTTCTCAGGAAGAAGAGGAATGGCCCAAAGCTGCCCAAAAAATTCCTCAATCTCGCTCTCTTCCGCCCGATGAATCAAATCCAGAGACACACGAGACTCACCACGAACCCCACTGCCCGGTGGATCCACCTCAGTGGGGACAACCGAACGAAAAGTACCACCGACTTGTGGGGACGAACAGGATGAATCACATACCGAAAATACCCCCAAACCAGCGTTTGAAATTGGTTTAGCAAGGTCCTTGACGCGTGCGACTTGGATGCTCTCCCCGCCGCCGTCCGAAGTGTTCGCCGAGATGAATTTCGGCGACACATCCATCGCCGCCATGGGGCCGCGCCCAACTGGTGTAGACGTGAGCTGCCTCTGACGTAGGATCCGCCGGCGCGGCCAGTATGGCCTGAGCCAACTCGTGGTCGAGAGTAGCCTTCTATTGCACGAGAGGCCAACAGGACGCCGATCAGCCACCATAATACATTACGTGTTCATATTTTATTGTCTTTGAGAACACCATATTCATTACGTGTTCACATTTTTTATTGTATTTTGATACAATAAACCCCGCTTGAGTACCGTAATTGGAAAAAACTATAGAATTATTATTTTGTAGTTTTTTTAGGCTTGGAGATGCGTCCGCGAGAAGGAGAAGTAGATGGTGTCCGTCAATTAGCAATTTTTGATTTTTTTATGTATAGTTCGATATCATCGCTTTTGAGTAGAATTCGCTGAACAGACTAATCAATCAGAAGTCGACTATAAATATACCCGTAAAAGTGGTGGAAGTAACGCCAGCAAAAGGAAAATCAGCGCTTTATCTTGTTCAGGTCGCGGTATTGTCAAGGGTTTATCGCTTCCACGCTCGCATCGCAGCCCCGAGTCGATTTGTTTTGCCGTGAAGTCTGTCGCTTTCTTGCTCTGTTTTCGATAGCGATAGTATTGAAGGTAGACAGGTCGCTGTTCGCGAAGGATTTGGCGAAAGATCCGGCGCCCAGGAAGTATTCGCCAGAGGTTTGATCCAACAGTACGGGCATGTAGAAACACTAGTATATACTTCTTTGTACCGTTTATGCGTTGTGTTTATGTGAAAACATGAAACAGTTCCATGGCCGCCTCTTCCTAGTTCTCTGCTTGAGTCAAAATTGTTTGTTGCATTCTGTAGTTCTTCTGTTGTGAAAACATGCAATTTAGTGTATGTTTCACCTTTTTTGTAGCCAACAAGGTAGTGTGGATTGGGATAATTGGGATGTAGCTCCAATTCCAGGAGAGGTGTTAGGTTCCGCATGGCCAGTGATAGGAGAAGATGAAATTTGTGAATTAATTGGACTTGGTGTTCAGGATGAGAGGGCAGAGGAAGGAAGGTCTACAGCTGAGGAAGAGAGGACTTCTTATTGTGGGCCCAATGTTGTTGACATGAACCTTGAAGATGCTGAAATACTAGCAAATGATGTGATTCCTGATGAGGCAAGTGTTCAATATGATAGGGAAGACCCTCCAATGATAGAGGGAAGCACATATGCAAATATGAATGAGTTCAGGATGGCAGGGAGGCAACATGCTATCAAGGAGCAGTTTGAGCTTGTTATAGAGAAATCAGGGAGAGAAAGGTTCAGGGGTTATTGCAAGGCTCAAGGTTGTCCATGGGCAATTGTAGCAAAGTTGATGCGTGATGGAAAGTATGTCAAGGTGCTACATGCTAACTTCATATAATATGTGGAAATTGTCAACTTGATGGTACTAACCAATCTTAATTTGTTGTGACAGGTTACAGTGAATAAATTTGATCACTTGTGTGCATCATCCGGTAGAGTAAAGATCAAGATGGCATCATACCATTGGATCGCGGAGAAGGCAATCCTTTACTAAAACAACAACCAAATATGGGGGCTAAGGAGTTACAAGTCGAAGTTAGAGATAACGTATAATGTCACATCGATATTCAACAAGTGGGCTAGTAGATAGAAGGCTATGGATCATATATTTGGGTCATGGGAAGAAAGCTTTGAAATGTTATACAGGTTCAAGGCAGAGGTTGAGCTAAGAAGTCCCGGCAAAGGTCATAGAGATAGATGTAAAGGAGGATGGAGATGAGGTCTATTTTCATAGATTCTTCATTGCTTCAAACCTAGCATTGATGGTTTTCTAAATGGTTGTAGACCATATTTGAGCATAGACTCTATCGCCTTTAATGGTAGATGGAATAAATCATCTACCTTCACTCATGACTCATGATGGACACAATTGGATGTTTCCGTTGCTTTTGGGTTTTTGATGCCGAGACCATCGATAATTGGACATGGTTTATGCCGCAGCCTACTGAAGGCAATAGGCAATCCACCACACTTAGCGATTAGCTCGATGCTTGCAAAGGACCGGAGATAGTCGTGAAAAATGTGTACCCTTGGGCGAGCATAGAGAGTGCTTTAGACACTTGATGGATAATTTTATCAAGAAGTTTCAAGGACCTATTTATGGTAACATGTATCCTGCCGCTAGGGCTTATAGATCGACACAGTTTGATCATTACATGAACAAGATACATGATGCTTGTTCATTGCTGCAACCGTGGTTGGCCGATATCATAGTTTGCTTTGGATGAGGAGCAAATTCTCGAAGAAATAAAGTGTGACTACATCACCAATAACCTAGTTGAGTCATGGAACAAATGGGTGAAAGAAAGTAAAGATCTTCCTCTTTGAGCTAGTGACACTCTAAGATCAATGATAATGCAAATATATGAAAGGAGAAGGAGGATAGGTGAGAGACTTGAAGGTGTTATGCTTCCAAATTGTAGTTCGTCAGCTTAATGCAATGACTAGAAGCTTGGGCCACTTGAGGGTCATTGCAGGTGCAAAAGATACAACAGAGGTGTCTGAAATCAATGAAGACATGGAAGTGTTTAGACACGTGGTGCATCTTGGAAAGCATGAGTGTACCTGCAGGGAGTGGCAAGTTTCTGGAAAACCATGCCCACATGCATTGGCATTCATAACATCACATAGAAACCACAACATGAATGATTATCTACATCCTTGTTTCTTGTTGTCTAGATTCAGGCTAGCATATGCAGGTGTTATTCCACCACTAGCAGACAAGTCGCAGTGGCCCAAAGTGGCGTTGGGCTTCAGATTGCTTCCACCTACGGCAAAGAGATCAGTAGGGAGACAAAGAAAAAACAGGTTTGTAGGATGTTTGGAGAAAGGAAAGGTCTAGTATGAAAACGGAAGACACAAGTAATTTCAGATTATCATATGATGTGTTCTTTGTTGCAGAGCATTGCGCTAGCATATTTTTTGGCTGCAATCTGTGAAATTTGGCTCAAGGGGAATGACAATGTCGATTTTGGACTTGATTTGCTACGGAGATACCGCTACCAATTATGAGTTCATACCACAGCGCATTTATCTCCATTCTTTGTGGATTTTTTACCCTCATTAATGGTCATTAGTTAAACTGAATTCTGGGTACTCATATTGGTGATAACAAATCATATGCCAATAGATAAAGTGACAAGATTGTTGAGCGTACTAGGAGTAGCATGAGCAACAATTTACATGGTTTTTGAGTTCTTATATGTCTAACCTGATAATTCGTTGTTCTGCTAGGTTTGTGGGATTGCTATTCTCAACCATGTATACTGTTCTTTTATACGGCATCTATGTTCCAGACTGGGAGTACAAGATATCAGGTCCTGGTTCCACAGAGAAGTCATTGTTTGTAAGTGTTACTGCATTTTTTCCTGCTTAACATGTTCAGTGTACTGCCCTATTCAATCCTGAAGGTCTCCTCAGGTTAGTAACTAACTCTTCAAACTTTGACAGTAAGTTTATCTTGCAATGCAAGTTCTTCCAGCTGACTTTAAGTGTTAGTTCTGATCATCAGTTTTTTCTGCGCTTATCAGCTCCGTTATAGTGATTGTCACATGCTTGATTGGGCTGCAATTTGTACATGCTTGAGGTATAATACTGGTCATTGTTAATTTGTTAGACTCATCAATTGGCTAATCCCTTCCTTCAGCATGTTAGCACAGGCATTCTCAATGGACTTCATCGGTAAGGGTTTACTAAACACTCATCTGCCTACCATCCCCATGGAGTGGATGTGGAAGCACGCGCTGATGATATATGTTGTAAATTCAGAGAATTGTAAATTGATTAGTAACTTCACTGTGGCTTAAGTTGCTATCCTGTTTTTCATTTTTTTTTCTTAGGATATTCTTACACATGATGAAAAGGTTTTGTGGGTGTTGCCCTATGATACCCGGTTGGTTTTTGTTATGTATTGGTGTTGTCTGTAACAGGTACAATTAGAAATTATAAGGATATTAGATAGTCAGTAACGCAGCTTATGATGTTAATCCTGGAGCGGGACAGAATCTAATACTGCTCTGGATCAAAGCCATGCCAAACAGGGTATCAGTGTGTACCATTCTATGCACCAGGGGACAAAGATCTGGTGCAGGACCATCCGATGCTCTGATCAAATGGTCCTCGCCTATGGGGATTGTACTGCACGGGAACTGCTTCCCCATAAAGGGGTATGGTTCTTTTTTTTAGCCTAACCGTAGAGGGGTAATTGAAACGCAAAATTGAATGTGGTGGTATTTAACCGTAGAGAAATACAGCAAATTTTCAGAAGAAAAATAAGTAACGTTCGCACTTATCATGAACCTGATTAAGAGCACCACTTTGGATATGCATGTGCAGTACTGTAGTTTGCCGTAATGAATACAGGGTTAGAAAAGGCTAGCAGGGAACATATATGAAACGTGCACCTGCCCGTATCATGCGTGGACAAGATGCTAGCTGTACCGAAACATTGTTCTTGGCTATCGCGCAGCCTACTTTAAAATGTACTGGCAAGGAATTCACACCCACTGAAGAAGTTTTGAGAGAGGCGCCAAAAACTGAGACTTTCTACCTATTATCTTTACTAATATCTAAATATGAGTCCGTGGTGTCTGCATCTCTCTTTCCATCCACATCCGTCCACTTCTCCCTCTCATAAGATAATTTAAGAATACAATTTTATTTTATTTTATAAATACGTATAGTATGGTTTGATTTAAAAATATATTTTTGCTGAAAGGCACGGAGATACGACTAGTTACCAACGAGTGTCCGTCGTAAGGTTCTCCTCTGACGTGATAAGCGGACGCACTTTCTACTGCAAATCCAAGCTTTTCTGAACCTTTCTTGCCTTCGGATCACCTACTTTAGACGACCGCCTCATCTTTTATGTTTGAAAACATGCGCTTTGCCATCTCATGCGGAAGAACAGCACAAAATGCGTTCTTTCGTCTACTACTTCGACCTGTCAAGAATCAAGATCGTAGATAACTCAGCGTAAATAATATACTACCGTATATAAAGTTGGAAGGTTTCTTTGGCCGTCTGCACGCCACGTCGTGCTTTTGAGAACGTGTCCGCGTGCTGGCCAGCCGTGTCACGCGCGCGCAGCGCTGAGGCCGCCCGTGCGTACGACTGGCTCCTCGTTTGTCCAAGTCGCCGCGTTGCTCGCCAAGTTGCCTTCCTCAAGTAATTTGGCATCGCATTTTTCGCGTTGGCAGCAACAGTGGTGGTAGTGACTTTCGCTGCGGCCCAAGATCGCTGCTCAATCCCCACCCGAGACGCCCTGCGTGATTTTTTGACGAGCGACACATGGAGCAGGACGCCAGCGCATGTTTTCTCGTGGAAAGACGCTCAGAAATTCCCGAAATTACAGATTAGTCCTTTTTTTGCAAGGAGACCCCCGAAGCTTATGGATTTTTTCAAAAAGGTGCTTGAAATTTAACGAAATTACAGATTAGCCCTTTTTTTTTAGGACCTTGAAACTTCTATACTTTTGAGAAAAAGAGGCCCGAAATTTTCTAGAATTACAGATTAGTCCATGTTTTTGCTAGAAAGCCCGAGAGATTTTTAGAATTACTTTTAAGTCCCTTTCTTCGCAAAGAAGGCATGTTTTCTCCCGAAAAGGCGCCCGAAAATTCCCGAAATTACAGATTGGTCCTTTTTTTGCAGGGAGACCCCCCAGACGTTTATGGATTTTTTTCGAAAAGGTGCTTCAAATTTAACGAAATTACAGATTAGCCCTTTTTTGTGGAGGACCTGAAACTTCTATACTTTTGAGAAAAAGAGGTCCGAAAATTTATAGAATTACAGATTAGTCCATGTTTTTTGCTAGAAAGCCGTAGAAATTTTATAGAATTACTTCTAAGCCCCTTTCTTCACGGTAAGGCTTTGTTGTCCCAGAAATACCACCCAAAAAATTTTATTTTGAAGTCTCGAAATTTTTTAAGATTACGTGAGATCACGCACCTCTCTATCTAGTTATTAATGCGAGGGATAAAAGGATCAACTTGAAGTCACAGAAAGCTAGTGCTGCAATGATGTACATTTTTTTTCAGATATCTTCCTGTCCTCCTTTCTTTCTTTCTTTTTTCTGTTGCGGCGTCACCTCCGTTGAGTGGTGTACACTGACCGAGTACGTAGCGCCGTAGCGCGAGCAGCGTGTACCTGCAGGCACCAAGGACGTGTCTATATTATTTTCTGTAGCTAGCAGCCCGTGAGTACTGAGTAGTTAAGTTATAATTCCTCCGTTATGCTATAGGTACGAACCAATAACGCTAAATAAAAAAATAATTAATAAAAAATGATTATATATGTCACTATTAAATAGTATATCATAATCATTTAATCGCTTCCTAAGCATTAAAAGGTTGAAAGGGAAAAATTACAAAATGATTATATATGTCACTATTAAATAGTATATCATAATCATTTAATCGTCGACTCATCTCTGCAAAGACCGCCTGCTCGCTACTCAAGTCTGGAGTATCTTAGTAAGATGGGCAAATTTGGGGCAATGTCAAAACCCCATGAATAGCAATGCTCGGTGTACAGTTGGTGGAGAAGCGCCGAATCCAAATTGACAAAGATAGGCGAAGAGATCTGGATGGTCTCGTTATCTATTTCGTGGAACTTATGGATCGAGAGAAATCAAAGAATTTTCCAGGAAGAACTAGATCACCAAGACAGTAGCCTCGGCGATCAAAGATGCGTGTGCTCATCCGAGACTTTGCACCGCCATCTCGATCTTGGGTTAATGGTCGATTGGGGACATTCGATGTTTTCTTTACTTTTCTCCTAGTGTCTTCCTTCTTTCTTAAAGTGAGGAGTGTTGTTTACTGTAATAGCTAGTAGTGGTGGTTGATTGTAAGGTTTTTTCACGGGTCCGGTTTTTTCCTTAAAAAACAAGACCCACCTTTCTGTTTTTCTTTTCCTCTAATTAATATATACAGCAACGCTCTTGCTGTTCCTAAAAAAAAATCATTTAATCGCTTCCTAGGCATTCAAGAGAAATAATGATACAGAGGGAATATTAAGTTATTTCTATCATGTGATCGAGGTACGCAAAGTTTTTGTTTCCGCAGAGCACGTGGACCTAGTCGGCTGAAACGGTCAGAAAATATTTTAGCGTGGGAATGGGAGCACATTTAGCTTATGAAGTCAACATATGTAGCTAATCATATGACAGCATCTATAGAAGGATGCGTATCCAACCAGCGTGCCAATATATAGTTTTTGCGATTGCTTTCACATACTGATCCTACGCTGAATGCTCCCATCCTACAGTAGTCCACGAGTTTTTTTTTTTGTCCCTGACGACACCACCAAATAGTTGATTGGATCTTAATTTTTAAGTTTTAAATTCATAAGTTGTCTGACTGAAACTGAGAGTTTGTCGGCCCCAGTCTCTGTTAGTTGCAATAAATACTTAAATTAAGGGGGGTTTCTGAAGCTGCCTGCCCTTAAATTTATGGTTTTGGTGATCATATATGCGGTACCGGTACAACGGTTGATTTTAATAACCCGACTTACAAAATTTTGAAGGCCCAATATGTATGCAGCATACCAGACCATCTTCTTCCGACATGTTGCATCCAGGAACAATTTAGCATTATTAAGGTACGTCAACAGCGAACGCTACTTACCCAATATCAAGTTATCAACACTGATATGTCACTTCCAACATCTTGTAGATAGGTACGTACTACCAGGATACCAACAAACCATTTAGCACGATATAGTCGGTAACGAAAACGAGTACACTGATTGAGTCCGTAGTGCGAGGTGCACGCACGTCGCCCTGTCCATTTCGTCAGCGCGCTCAGTAAAAAAAATTATACGGTATTAGGTGTCTTATAGTATTTATAGTATTCTTTTTTAAAACAAAGATATATGATATATATATTAAGTGAGAAAAAGATTTATTTGCTTTGAAATCTATATTTATTATGTGTCTAATCTATTATAACATTAAAGTAGAGGTAAAAGAAGTCATCACATTCGTTCTCAAGGCTAAAAATTTACACATTTATCGGAGAAAAAAAGAGAAAGATATACGCGTTAATCATGATGGGTCCAGATTAACAGTCTAGATTAAAAGAAAAATTGTATCATGTAAAATAAAGAAATAATTAAAATTATAACGTACACCATTAATCGTGGGGTCCAGATTATAATGGTCTATGTTAAAAAAAAGAGTTCGTGCCGTATACATCACAAAAAAAATGAAATTATAATAGATTCGAAATAAAACTAAACAAAAAAATAGCAGCTAGTGCCTCTGCTCACTACGTTTGCTCTCAAAGCTAGAAATTTCCACATTAATCGGAGGAAAAAGAAAAAGAACTATACCGTTAATTGTGATGAGTCCAGATTAACGGTCTAGATTAAAAAAAAGAATTTATATCATGTACAACAAAGAAATAATTGAAATTATAACATACAACATTAATCGGGGGTCCGGATTATAATGGTCTATATTAAAAGAAAGAGTTCGTGCCATGTGCACCACAAAAATAATTGAAATTATAATAGATTTAGAATGAAACTAAACAAAAAAGTACCAGCTAGTGTCTCTACTGAGGCTATGTTGGGAATCGTGACGAGCCCTTCACATTTTATTTCTTGTATATATACCGATTAGCACATAATAAACAATCCGAGTCCAATTAGTATTCGTGTATCAGCAGGAGACTAAAGTCTTGAATATTGCTCTATATAAAATGAATCCACGATTCACAAGACAATACACTCTGCCCACTAAAATCAACCAGAGAGCATTATCACAGTATATCTTTTTTTCCTACACTTTAATCCTTATATTTACCCTATGCTCTAACTAATATATTTTATACTCCTAAATTCCCTGTATTTACTCTACATATTTTCAAGAAGCACTATTTAGTTTTTCAAAGAAAGAAATATCATTCAACATTGACAACGTAAGTAAATAGCATTATCACAGCACATCTTTTTGCCTACTCTTTATTCCTTATACTTACCCTGTACTATAATCACTATTTTACACTCCTAATTTTCCTATATTTACACTACATATTTTCAAGAAGTATTTTTTTCCAACGCAAGAAACACCGTTCAACATTGACGATGTAAGTAAATCATAGCAAGAAATATACAAAATTTCCTCATTAGCCACATTGTTTACCACTACTTCCATTAACTACAACTCTAATGTTTCCATACAAACTTCAAAGGAAAACTAAAATTCAGAATAAAATAAATAAAAATTAGTAGTTCGATTTGTATACTAACTCCAACCTAAAACTTAAATTGAATATAAATAAATAAAATTAATAATTTGATTTGCATAGGAAACTCAAGTAAAAGTACCTAAATAGCTTTAATTTTGAATAAAAATAAAAAATATCAGTTGAATTTGTATATAATTCCAACCTAAATCTATGGGAAAAAACTCTATGCCACGTACAATCCAACAATATGACTTTTTAGAATAAAATCAAATAAAAATTAGCAATTTGCTTTTTTATACCAATTCCAAATTAAAATCCTTAAATATCTAAAATTCAGAATAAAAATGGAATGAAAAGTACTTAGAACAATAGAAAAAGAAGTCATCGCGTTCGTTCTAAAGGACTAGAAATTACCGTGTTGATCAGAAAAAAGAAAAGAAAAGATCCACGTTGTTGATTTTGGTAGGTGCAAATTATAACCGTGCAGATCAAATAGATATATGTGAATACAATTGTTATATTAAGTTAGGAAAATACCATCTATACTATATAATTTTGGCCATTTACTTTATGGGCATGTCTCCACAAGTATTATTTGACGCCTTGATCTTCGTGTACCTTTTTCCCTTCTTGATTGATTATGAAATTAGATAGGACCATAACCCTATGAGTATGTCAAGGACTCAAAACCAAGGACGCCATTCACCATCTCCACCAGGCTACATTGAGAGCTATTGGATGCATATACTAGCTTTAGTGTATGATAAGATTAGAAATCAAAAGTTAAATGAATACAATACGACATAACAAATCTCATATCATTGTGCATATAAGATTTAAGAAGATAAATATGAAGTAGGGAGAAGGATTTAGCAGCGACATTGTCCATACTGCGTCAATGCACAACTTAGTAGCGACATCGATGCTCTTCAGCAAATGATGATTACAAAAGGTCGACTTGGCATGAAGGTAATGCTCAGACAAGGTAAACCATCGGTGCTCGTGAGCTAGCAATGATGGTGGACAACAGTTCAACTTTTCTGCATGAAGGCAATGCTCGAAAGAGATGAGCCATGGCTTTAATGAGATTGTACATGACCATGCAGACCGTAAGCTTCAATGAGAGAGAAAAAGTTGGCGATGGTCAATATTTTTAGGTCGGTGATTCACCTTATTTCTCCTCTTGATGAAGGTATTTACGTATATGCATTTATTTTATGTTCTCATATTTGAGTTAAACTTTATGTTTAAATTGATATAAGAACCACTTAGGGGAAGAGCTATAAATTATATCTTTCTTTGCGATAATACATAACACAATGGTCTTAGATAACCTTTGTTAGTAGATAAAATTATTATGCAGTTTATCTATAGATTATAATATTGATTGGAGAATAAAAAGATCTCCATCACCAGCTTTTGTGGGCTCAGATTATAATGGTATGAATTAGTTAGATCTAAACAACTATAGATACATATTTGGCATATGGTTAGTACAATAATATACACTCCTACAATATAGAGATTACAAAACCTGACATTGGAAGGAAGGAGGATGCATTGAATTATGAGAGCATGATCGGGATATCCTCCGACTGGTGGTTGCTAGAAGCATAGGCTACACCATCAATTGGGATTGGACGGCACTGGTGACCATATTTTCATTGAAAATTGGCGAGATGAGTCTTGTCAAGGTGGAGATAGATCTGGGGATATCACTAGAGAGGTGACAGAACAATGACATTAGTGTAATGCAGCACAATGAGGTTAGTAGGAATGCACCCCTAGAGGCAATTGTTAGAGAGATATAATAGCTTGAGGTTGGAAAGCACCCACAAGAGTACGTTTCGCAAGAGTCCAATGAGGACATACAACTCGATGAGTAGTGGGAAGAGGATGGTGGTGAGGGAGTTAGTGATATTGAAGTTCCAGAGAATGAGCATGGTGACATGACCACACTAACGAATGTCGGGTCAAATGGAACATGAGTTAGGTATGGTGATCGGGACATGATTGGAACGGTCAAGTATGGACTTGACCGTGAACGCATAGAACATTTGCCACACCAGTAGTGAGAATAAAATGTGCAGGTTGTAGAGCAAGGTGGAATAAGTGAAATACGAGCAAGCATGGCCAGATGGTTCTTGTAGGCATAATGTCACGCTAATCAATTGTTGCAACTACAATGTGCTGAGTAGTGAGGTATATAGGTGGAGAAAGAGGAGATAAGGTTTAGCAATGTCCCTAAAAAGCCACTAATGTTTTGCTTTGATTCTTGGTAGAAAGTAGGCGGTGAGAGCGGAGGAGCAATAAATGAGGCAAAGCTGGAATAGTGAAGACAACATAAGATTTTGCATGTCAATATTGTGTATGATGAACCACGATGCCGTAGGACTAGATGCCTCTACTTGCCTACCGAGATTGAAATGTAGAGAGAAACATAGTTAAAGGAAAACAACACATTTTAACAATAAGATTAAAATGATGTGAGCCTTAAAGTGAAGGTTAATTTGAATAAGACGTTTATAATACCCTAAAAATCAATGTACTACACGATGAAAATTTTATATGATAGCTTCACTCAAGTTTTCTCGGGATGTATTCTGTCTACAAGTTTTTTCTTTACGTAAAATGTCTATTTGATGGCACATAAGCATCTATAGACTAATGACCATTGAAATCGACTTATAATTAGAAGGAAAAAAATCAAACAACAAATGTGGATAAATATCGATACTTACATATGAACGATATATAAATAATATGGCTGTGCAAATGCGTGGGGTCGCGGGCCGCCTGCTAATTTTTATAAAAGATATTGCAGGACAGTGATGCTATATATTTTTTCCCACGCGCTCGATACAGCAGGCACCACCGCACCAGCACGCTCGCGCGCCTCTGCATAGATAGCTATCGCTTCGTACCGAGTTACAGGCAAAGGCGCAGAGCCTTCTCACTTCCTCAGAGAGGTCGACGTGTAGCCTGGTACTAGTAGCTTTGCCACCCTTCGTTCCTTCTTGTTCTGCCGGCCCTCTCATCAGGAGTTTACGATCGGCGACATGGGAGCTGCGAGCAGGGAGGATGAGGAGGCGAAGAAGATGGAGGCGGGCGGCGACACCGTCGGCCAGAAGCTCGACGCCGGCGCTCTCTTCGTCCTCCAGTCCAAAGGTGCCTGAAAATAAGCGCTTCTTCTTATCACGCATCATCTTTCTTCTTTGGCGCATGATGCAGCATGCCGGTCGAGCATACTAGCTTCGTGCCTACAACTTAGTATTTTTGCTTCTCGAGCATGCATCAGGAATTCAGGATCATGGTGCGTGAGGCTATTGATTGACTGTCCCCTGCTATTAATAGCAAAAGAGCTATCTAACTACTAGAAACTACCAAGAGCCAAAATAGGTGATTTTGGCTAGCTAGTAGCGACATGAAGTTGCTGTGCTGGACATGATTATTATGTATGCCATTCTGCTGATTGATCCGTATGTAAATGATTTAAGTCCTATTAATTAGTAATCGCAACATAGAACTCATAAAATTTGCGGGTGCACACCCACCAGCTAGCAAGATAGCTAAAGATCTCCCAAAAAAGGCTAGAGAGAGAAGAGAAAATGGGGGGAACGACGGTTTGCACTTCTGATTTTTCCTTGACCGCATCATGCATGCCCGGCAATGATTTGCTCATCTGATGGTACTGTGCTGCCTCTCGGCAACACCTAATCAAAAGTTCTTGGATAGTGGGTGTTTGAACGGTCTTGCCCATCTACCCTTTCAAACTTTTTTTTTCACCGTTTTACTTTATGGTAGCGATGCTTTCTCCCTGCTTTCTTTCTTATCTCCCTTTTCTTTTTTTTCTCCCCTCTGCAGTCTGCATGACTAATCTGTTCTTTTGCAACAAAGAAGGAAGAGACAAAGAAAATGTACTTGCAGGGATGCTGACATTCCTGGCTATCAATAGACTCGAACCTACATGTGCACTTCATATTATTGGTCGACTTGGATATCTATAAAATAGTGGCTAGTTTATTTTGCCTTGTTTTACGTATGTGCTATCAGCGATAGATTAATATTGGAGAAAAATTTTATATTACCCTGGTAGTATATAGCAGGCGGTAGAAATTAAATCGTGGAGGAGATGGATTATCTTATTTCAACTAAATTAGACATGAATCGTGGGCTATCTACAGCCGTGTGTACTGTGTGCTACGTGCAGTAGCGGAGCCAGAAATTTTTAAAGGAGAGTCCTAAGAATAAAGTGAACCTCTACTAATGATTGATATTCAAAATTTAATATATAGTAAGTACAATATGTAACACTTGTAACTTGTTAGGATATAGAGAACGTACCACTTATTATTTCACAAGAGACGATAGTTGATATTTATGAGTACTTATGTTTTGAAAATGCTGTAAAATATATGCTCTTTTCATGAGCCGACGGGGAGCCCAGACCCCACCACGCCCCCGCTGGCCACAGGCTACGTGTCACTGTCTCTAATATACCATTCATGCAAACGCTGAAAAGCAATAAGCCACCACGCCCCCACTGGCTCCGCTGTGGCTACGTGTCACTGTCTCGTTAATATACCATTCATGCAAACGCTGAAAAGCAATAAGTATTGCAGAAATAGATCGGGAGGTTGGCCGGTAGCCTGGTATTCCCTGATAGTAATCATACTTGAACCACTTTAGATGAGAATAAAAACCAAATGCGCATATATTAGTGGGTTTGAGTCACTTACGGACAATTGAGTATGACTTAACGCAAATTTCTCTCTCCCCCAAAGTCGTTTGTGTTGACCCCTAAACCATATAGTATCCACTTTTGTAATTTTTTAGCTTTCGTGTTGCGAGAAGCCAACTGATCGATGACGCATAGCTTTGGAAATTAGGCATGCATAGGTATTGTACAAGACTTTTTATATGGTTTCTGATTGCAACGTAATCTGCACATTTTAAGCTTCTGACTAGTTAATTTTTACATGGCATTTCTATGTTTTATACCATTTAACACCCTCTTCCCTGTTACCTTCGACTGATTAATTGCTGATGTGTACACGCAGGGTCGTGGCTGCACTGCGGGTACCATCTGACGACGTCGATCGTGGCGCCGCCGCTGCTGAGCCTGCCGTTCGCGTTCGCGTCCCTGGGATGGTCGGCGGGGATCATCTGCCTCGTCATCGGCGCCGCCGTTACCTTCTACTCGTACAACCTCATCTCCCGCGTCCTCGAGCACCACGCGCAGCAGGGGCGCCGCCAGCTCCGCTTCAGGGACATGGCCACCGACATACTAGGTCAGCAAATTTATACATGTCACTCACTACTCGCCACAGTATGCTCCATTACAGCACACCCAAATGCAAGTTTATAACTGAGCATTAGTCCAAAAGTGATAAAAGTAGATGGTAGTACCTAGTACGCACTCCTAGCTAGTTGATGGGACTCATCAACACAATTTCATTGACTGGTAACTATGACACGTGATGACGATAAAGTAGACTAACCATAGCGTAAGTGCATAATGAACTGTAAAAATCACACCGAAGCAGGTAAACATTCTCTTGCGCTCCTCATTGTCTGTCTAGAAACGCGAAATGAAGGTAGCGCTGAACTTTCTCAAGGAGTCCATGTCGGTACGTACGTCGGCAGCCTTAATATGATGGCCCGAAGCGTCATTTGTCAAAGTTTAACCATAAATAGGACAGAGTTAGTCGTTGATGTATACGCCTAATGTAGACATAAATAAGGGCGAACAGTACAGCAACCCATTGTGACCCACCACGATATTTTTGTCACTTAACTTGTGGTCATGAATGCTACTCGCTCTCGCTCTGTCCCCGTATCTTGTACTACTAGCTAGGTGGCATTGTTTTGCCGTCATGGATTTCTATTGCGTTATATGTATAGAAAATCAGCGGTCTTTGCCCAATCAAGCATCAGTTCCCATTGGTGTGCATCATTGATGGGCGACGGATGGGCCGGGTCGTTGTTAAAGAGTAGCAGTCTCTTCATGAAGATGCCAGTTTTGGCCACACACTGCTGGATGTTGTTTGCTGGGGTTTCAGACTTCAAAGCACGTGGTCAACGATCGACTAGCGCACAACCGATAGATTGCTCAACATAAAGAGCGGCACAGTGCACATCAGCTTTCAACAATTGTAAGTCTTGCGGCGATTTAGTCCATCTGCTGCGCTCACATAGATAACACTGATACACCAGCTAGCGCTTGGCAGTTGGATAAAAGCCAAAAATGTCCATAGGACATGCAGAACATGTTGTGGGCTATGCGATTCCTGCGAAAATGTCGGTCAGGTCTTAACAGATTTGTTAGGAGGCCTATGTAACTAATGACTCCAAGAGCATGCACTGAAACTTGCAAGAAGCAGAAACCAGCAGTAGCACTGACCGCAATCTCTTTGCCAAAATTTCAAACCTTAAAAGAGTACTAGCATTTGTGATATGTAAAGCATCCCAGCTGACAAGACTTTCGTGAGATAACACAAGTTTTACAGACGTGTTGGAAGAGAACACCCGTAGTCATCTAGTAGCGAACTCTTCGTACAATTGTTAACACGGGAGATGCCCTTGCGGGCTTGTTTGGATAGGTGGGGATTAAGCTCAATCCTTTCGGACAGGCCCTACGAGGGGGAGATTCCTTCACTGATGCCAGTTTAATTTTCACGACGCTGCAGGGCCTGGATGGGGACGTTACTACATCGGGCCGATTCAATTCTTGGTGTGCTTCGGAGCAGTCGTCGCTTCCACTCTTCTGGCTGGACAGAGCATGAAGGTACCAAAGTTAATTACGATGGATATCTTGCCGGATCACGTCTTGGACAATGCACGCATATGGAACGAATCAAGATTCACATGTGCATCAATTCCTACTTGCAGGCTATCTACCTGATCGCCCACCCCGGCGGCACGATCAAGCTGTACGTGTTCGTGGCCATCTTCGGAATTTTCATGATGATTCTAGCGCAGCTGCCATCGTTCCACTCCCTCCGGCACGTCAACCTCATCTCCCTGGTGCTGTGTCTCTCTTACAGCTTCTGCGCCGTCGCCGGCTGCATCTACCTAGGTACCCCCATCTTTCAGCCTCAATTTGATTAGCAGCGTGCAAACTGCAAATTCAATAAGACGATCAGGACGTCAGATAAAAACTTCCACTGATGAACCCTACAATGCACGACAGGAACCTCCGATACGGCGCCCCCCAAGGACTACTCGATCACCGGCAACACCCAGAGCCGTGTGTTCGGCGTGTTCAACGCCATCGCCGTCATCGCTACCACGTACGGCAATGGCATCATCCCCGAGATACAGGTAACTGAATCATCAGATGCTCCGAACAATTCAATCTTAGTAACATATATCGTAAATAATTAGTGTGCTTACTTATAAGTACTTACACCTATTAATGGTGAATGTGCGCTGCAGGCGACGGTGGCCGCGCCGGTGACGGGCAAGATGTTCAAGGGGCTGTGCCTGTGCTACGCCGTGGTGGTGACGACGTTCTTCAGCGTGGGCATCTCGGGGTACTGGGCGTTCGGCAACCAGGCGCAGGGCACCCTCCTGAGCAACTTCATGGTGGGCGGCAAGGCCGTCATCCCCGAGTGGCTCCTCCTCATCACCGAGCTCTTCACGCTGCTGCAGCTCTCGGCCGTGGCCTTGGTGTACCTGCAGCCGACGAACGAGGTCCTAGAGGGCCTCCTCTCGGACCCCAAGGTGGGGCAGTACGAGGCGCGGAACGTCGTGCCGCGGCTGCTGTCCCGCACACTCGCGGTCGCGTTCGGCACCACCATCGCGGCCATGGTGCCCTTCTTCGGGGACATGAACGCGCTCATCGGCGCCTTCGGGTTCCTGCCGCTTGACTTCGCCGTGCCCGCCGTGTTCTACAACGTGACGTTCAAGCCGTCCAAGAAGGGGCTCGTGTTCTGGCTGAACACGACCATCGCCGTCGTGTTCTCCGCGCTCGCGGTGATCGCGTCCGTCTCGGCGGTGAGGCAGATCGTTCTGGACGCCAACAGTTACAAACTTTTCGCCAACGTGTGATCGATGAGGATCGACGAGAGGAGAGCCAATGAAGCAAGGAAATCTGCATTAACTGTCGTTTGCAAAATACATCATCTTTGCCGATTTTCGTTAAAAAAATGTTGCTCATGGATAGGCGGGTTCAGAAAGGTATTGAGGCAGAGGCAGTAAAACACAACTCTAGTTTGACTGGGTAAGTCATGTAGGCAGCGGAATGTGCCCATCAATTATGTATTGTACTAGGCATGGTAGCGTGCGACTGCACGCCGTGTTGTGTGGGCGCGGGAAAAAAATCGACGAAACGACGCAAACGTGATTTTCAACATGTTTCCCACACCGGAAAACAGCAAAAACCGAGTTACGGGGGAAAAAAAATAAAGAGTTAGAGTTGTAGAAATATCTTTTTCGACGAATTATTTGGGAAATATCGGAGACCGAGGTGGAAAAACGAGGTGGGAAAACAGTCTAAAGGGAAAAGGGCGAAAAATTATTAGTGACGACAATTTTTTTTGAGTTGCAGACATATTTCTGGTGACGAAAAAATTTTTTCCGGGAAAAACGGAGAAATGACCTAGACGTGATGACAACCCTCTTAGAGATGCACACAGCTGTAGAAATATCTCTTTCGATAAATTATTTGGGAAATATCAGAGACCAAGGTGGAAAAACGAGGTGGGAAAATAGTCTAGAGGGAAAAGGGCGAAAAATTATTAGCGACGACAACTTTTTTTGAGTTGCACACATATTTCTGGTGACGAAAACATTTTTTCCGGGCAAAACGGAGAAAGGACCTAGACGTCATGACAACCTTCTTAGAGATGCACAAATATTTCTGGTGACGAAAACATTTTTTCCGTAAAAAATTGAGAAATGACCTAGACGTAAGTAGCGAGGACCTATTTGTTACGTTTTTGGACCTGTCCGCTATCATGAAAAATTAGAAAAGGGCATGTCCACGATTTGAATTTAACGAGGGCTTTTTCCATAAAGTACCACACGAGGGACCCGAACGCGAAAAAAATAAAATCTTCCCCTCACAAAAAAACACGAAGGATCTATTCGTAATTTCGAGGACTCATCCGCAATTTGGAGAAACGTAGGGGGCTTTTCGCAAAAAAACCAAGAGTGACGCGTGGATGGGCTATCCTTACACCATTTCCGGACGGCATATAATGGTTGATATACACAAGAGAAGATTTAAAGTGTACTGTTATATATCTTCTTCCTGCAAAGCATTGTGCGTCTTAAGGCTCGAATTTTACATGAATTTCAAAGGAAACAGTGTGATTCCGTAGTCTCTGAGGACGGAAACAGCTAAAAGCCCTTCCTGATTTGGAAGACTGAAATGCAATGGCGCTTTCTACTTTCCAAGGCGTAAGCTAAGGGTACGCGAATTAACACAGTGTAAGGAAGCAGGGATAAGCACAACTGCCCTTCGAATGCTTCCTTCCAGTGTAACTCCAACCCACTGGACGCGACAACGGGCCGTACACTCCGCCGCTGAAACACCAACTCCTTCGTTGGACCGGCGGCGAGGTTCCATGCGGCCGACCCGTACGCTAGCATTGGTGGCGCGCGGAGGCTGGGCGCTGTATGATCTGTACAGGGCAGCGAGCTGGTCTGCGACGCCGGCTGTGCTCATGTGGCGGCGGCTGCGCGGGCTGGAGCACCCTGCACCCGTTGCGTTGGCCAGAGCGGCCGGGCTGGCCGTCGGTTGCGCGGGCTCTGCCGGGTTCGCCGCTTGTGTGGTTCCACGCCGTCTCCCTCGGCGAGGGAATGGCCGCGCTCCCAGTCGTTCGCCACTGCGCCCGCTTCCACCCAGGCCTCCCTATCCTCCTCACCACCACTACTCTCTCTTCCTTGTAAGTTTCCCCCACCACCATAACACAAGCTCTTCGCTGTTTTTTTTTTTTCATATAATGCGGCCGTGCTCTAAATTTCATTGTTTGTTTTGGATGCAGCGAAGTGATGAAGGATTTGCTCCCGGATGGTGTCATATATCAAGTGAGTTTGGTCGAGATTGCTCCCATACCTTTAGAGCTCTGTGGACCTGTGGCTATGCTGGAGTTAATTTAGTGGGGATGCATAACATGTTTACACTTTTAATATTTGATAATTTTGAAATGGATTGGCTTTGTTCATCTATTTCATCTGTGACTGCTTCTAAATATGGCTAATAGATGCTGTTCGGCAATTATATTACTGTTCAGCTGTATCACTTAATTTCATAGGATTATGCTATACTCACTTAACTGCAATTGTTAGGTTGTAATATTTTATAGCAGTATAGCATAGACACAGATCAAGCAAAAATGGGGAAGTGCAGCTTCTTTAGGTGCGGGAGTAGACATTCTTAAGGATAGTCTAAATGTCTGACTTGTTCGATTCTGTGAATTCTTCTTCCCTATGATACTTTATTTTTTTGGGTAGTTTGCACCTCTTGACCGTCCTGATGCAATAGAAAGTTTCATTGGATACTGGAAGCCAAGCTTGATACTTTTTATGGAAAGTGAACTCTGGCCAAACCTCATTTTGTCTGCAGCAGAGAAAGGGGTGAGTTGTTCTATCGTAATTCTTCATCATCACCAGTTCTCTCTTCATGATCATTCCTATTAATTTCTAGTGGTGAGCTACCTTTTGTTTAACTAGCTAAGTGGCCCACGCACTTGCGCATGCATCATCCTTAAAGTATATTTAGATAACTTAGCAATACACATGTGATTTTGCCTTTTGGAAATAGATTGTTGCATAACTCCATTTGTTATATTTTAATATTATATATTGTAGGAGAGAATATACTCGCTCCGTTTCCCAATACTTGTTACATGTAACCGACACTTTCTTCTCCAAGTACTTGCATAGTAAAACAGTAAACATAGTATAATATAATATTTTCCATTTATATGAGCATCTCTTAATTTCATTATTGCAATGCTTGTTTCTATCTTTCGGTATTTCTTTTAATGCATATCATATTGCTTATACCGGTATAGCCGAATGAACATATGTCGATGTATCACCACCTTAATCCCTCTATTCCATAGAGGTCCACCAAATAAAGAGTTATGATGCTTTCTTTCTATTTTTGAGAATTTTTAGCATATTTTATATTTTCTTAGCTATGGTAAAAAACCTATCATCTGCTTATATACAAATCAAATTCCTTACTTTCTTTTAATTTTCCTCGAATTATCATATTTTTGGAATTTTAATTCTAAATAAAACCAAAATCCATAATTTTCACTTACTATGGAACAGAAAAACAATCTTGAATTCCTTTTTTATATTATTATGTTATTTTTTCATTTAATTTATAATTTTATTTTATGTTAGAATTTCTATATAAATCTAACTTCTAATTTTCATCTAATTTTTATGTACAAATTTAATTTAGAGTTCATATGAAAATCAAATGGCTAATTTTCTTTCATTTTTATTCTGAATTTAAGTTAAGTTTTATTCTATTTTTTAATTTTGCATACCATTTTTAGGTTAGAATTGGTACACAAATCCAATTTATAATTTTTATTTTGAATTTCAGCTATGTATAGGTTTAAATTTGGAGTTCGTATGAAATATAATTGGTTGATTCTTTTTTTATTTTTTAATACTATTTTTTGTTATTTTTTATTGTACTTGCTATGGACTCTTCTTCTAATCTAAGCAGTTAATTTTATTGTTATTTTTATTTAATTTTGAATATTAGTTTTAGGTTAGCACTCATATGCAAACCCAACCGTTGATTTTTTATCTTTTTTTTGAATTTTTGCTATGTAAGAATTTTAATTTGGAGTTCATATGAAAATCAAATGGCTAGTTTCTTTTTACTTTTTATTCCAAATGTTGGTTATTTTTTTATTGTACTTGGTATGTGTTCTTTTAATATAAGCCATTATAACTCGTGTATGCTAAATAGACAATTAGATGTTTTTATTTAAATAATAACATTAGTGTCTACTATAGTTCAACTTAGTTATAGTCCACCTGATTAAAGGCAATACAACCACCCCTGACCCACATTTATATGAACATTTTGCCCACCCATCCATCCGAGCTGCACAACTTAACCCCACCTACCACATTGGAACACCTTGGACCAATGCCCCACATAGTCCACGTCAATACAAAACAGACAAGTCAATGGGATAGAGACACCGGGGAGGGGGTTTATATCAAACAACTATGCATTAGTAGGGGCATGTGCCACAAAAAGTACCTGTGGGCGAATCAAACTACGTCTAACTTATGATGGTAATATTTATTTTTTCTTAGTAACTCTAAAACACTTGTATAATTTTTTAATGCTTTTCATATTTATTAATGAGGGAATCTCTAGCCCACTAAGTTAAGAAATTATCTCCAATATCATCGGTTCGATCACAACACTTAAATCCTAATTTTAGGGAATATTTTTTATTTTATTACGTGGGAATTTTTAGCTAGGAAGTTAAGGAAATAGCTCCAATCTTAGTGATTCAATCATGACACTTAAATTGTAAGTAATTTTGTATGGCTTGCAGTATAAAACCATATGACAAATCACGTAGCACCTGTTAAAAATAATAGTTGGAAGTTAGAGGAAAAGATTAAAAAGAAAAATGATTTAAACATAAAAATCTAGAAGCTATAGCACGTTCGTCTCATTCACAAGTAGAACAGCATGTAGGTTTCATGCATGCACGAGTAGGAGGACTACGTCTCACACCTCAGGATATTGGCCGGAATTTTTCCTTAGTAATTTTTTTCATGTCTACTAAATAAGATTAGATGCTTTCTTTTAAATAATATCATCCATATAGCTACTATAGTTTAAGTTCGTTAGGGTTCAGCAGATCTATGCAATAAAAGATCTTCAGTAGCAGTTCAACAATAGGCCCCTCTGGATGGCAGCTTCTATTCACAAAGGTGAAGAAGAAGGTAAGCACACAGGAAGTGCACCTTTTTGCTGCTACCTGGACTCATATAATGTATTGAACGTTGACCCTTCCAATGAGCTGCAGCCGGACTAAAATTACATATGTGGTTGTTTGGATTGTAATTGCATTCCATATGGCCATAATGATGGTTACTCACTTACTCCCGATATCCCTAAAATCTTTTTTCACTTCTTTACAGTCTCCAAGATACAACTATGACCATTATTTACCACCCCAATTTGTTGATAAAATGCTGTTGAAATCTAATATTAAGAAAATACTTGTGATAATAAATCTACATATGACCAAACTAGGGGGGTCAGGGCTGCAAAGTTTGACTGATTGTACCAAACCAAAGGAACTTAGATTTAGGAACGGGGAGTAGGCAGGCAGATTGCATTTGTAAATTATCACATTCATGAAATGTATCTTCAAGATATTTAGGGGTGCTGAGTCAATGGACACTTCTATACTCTCCAGCTTGCCAACATTTATTACTATAGCTGTCTTTGTTTTAAGAGTTGCCTTTGCCATCATTTCAATTTTTTTTGTTGATCTTATGTCAAATCTGTCATTCTCCTACTATTCTAGTAGTAAACTAATCAAGGAAAAGGATGTTGCTTGCAAAATAGCTTTTACAAAAGTATATCTTAGATTTTGCATTTGTCATTGTAGGAATTGAATTCCTGGCTTATTGTGCTTGTGTTCTTGACATAAAAATGGTTTTCACAAGCCACATTAACTTTTCTTTTCATTTTCAGTCATTCTCTGGGTACATGATGAGTTAATCAAGGTGTTTCCTACTCTACTTTTAATTCTTGTGCCAAGACATCCTCAGGACAGCAAGACTGTTTCTTTAGTATGTTAATGGTGCCTTTCTTACGCTTTTTATTTGACCCTGTTTAGCTTATAAGGCAGTTCGCGAGTACACTGTTAGTTATTTGGCTACTTATTTCTTACCAGTTTTTTAATATTATATCTTGTTGAGTACAAAGCCATTTAATATGGCGTCTCTTAGTGATGAGGTGGACATGCTTCGCTGATGTGGCAGGGGGAAAAGTGCAAAAAATGCTAGAGTCGACTCTTGGTGAAGAGACGACTCTTCACAAGCTCCTAGGCAGAATTAGAGAGGAGCAGTATTAAATAGCATGTTGGCTCTTGTGCATGTCCTTTGTACATGCTTATCTTTTTTGCTTAGAAGAATGTGCTAAGAGACACTCTTGACTCTCCATTGTACATGCCCTAATGCACAAAAGAAGTTATGGGAGTAACTGAACTTATTATATAATAAAGTTATGGGAATAATAGAACTAATTGTATACGCCTTGAAGTTTTTGACAGTTCTCTAGAGTATGAAGAGCTTATGATATATTTTAATTAAAAGTTATAGTATAATATGTCTGAACCACATCTTTTTATATCGTCTTCCAGTCACTGAAGAAATAAAAGGTCAATTTTGTGCTGAGGTCAACAATGGAAGTGGTGTCTTCAAACACTAGGATATACGTGGTGGATACATTAGATTCGTGTAATCTCTCATTGGTTTCTGCATTCTTACTGTATGAATTATGTATATCATTTTGAAGTTTGAACTATTAGTTAATGGCAGAAAATATCATGGAAAGCAGGGGAGTTAGGAATGCTCTATAGGGTCAGTCCAGCAGCATTTGTTAGGGGTTCTTTTTTACCTAGCTTAGCTGGCCATAAAATTTTTTAGGCTGCTGCAGCTGGCTGTGCTGTTCTGACTGATAAGGCAAAGGTGTCTACTTATTTTTATTTGCATAATTTCTTTGACAAAATCAGAATATCTAGAGTTTCATGATTTGCACTGGCTTTCAGGTTCCCATGTTGGACGCTTCTATCATATGCTGGTTGGAATTTGGCAAATAAATCCTTTAGCTGTCAATCCGGTGACAAGTTGTTCTGTACTTTGCTGTTTATTTAAACAACATAACTATGGTGCATCATTTGCATTGTGTTTTTTTTATAACTAATTGATGTCATGGTTAGTTGATTAATGAGTGGTTGTATTTTTGTTGTTTCTGGACTTATCTTTCTTCCTACTTCTTCCAGAAATTAGTCAGGGTGGTAGTATAAATGTTTAACAGGGTGAGTTGGCCCGTACCATAATTTCACAGATTGCTCTTTTGAACAAAGATGCTTGTGATGTGTCCTTACTGGGAGGATAGGTTCTTTTACATCTGAACATTCGTGAGGAGCACTACTTTTTCTTTCATTCTATAAGAGGACTGATGCTAATGTTTTCTTCAGGTGACAGGATAATTTGAACTTTTGGAAACGCAAAAATAACTGTTTGGTGATTCCAAAGCTCTGAGAGCACGACAAAGAACTTCACAAGATGCATTTTCGATTATGTCAGATGGAGTTGTGAACCGTGTATGGAATTTAGTCTGCACGTTGTCGATCCCCGAACAGATGGTATAGTTGATTGAGACCCTGTAAGTCTCCACGGTGTGCACATGGAACAAAATGTTTTCTTTTTACTAACATCTAACATATTGACCTCTGCCAATTGTATTTCAGGGACTGCTTCAGAAATCAGAACGCATGTGGCCCCTCTCTTTAGGAAAAGTAGGAAGTTTCAAGAATTTGTTTGTACGATTAGATGTATAGGAGGACAACCTTGGATCGTGTTTTCAGTTTCCATATACCGACGTCACATGCTGGTGAGTGGTGACAAAGGACAAATCTCAAATTAAGAGCTTTTTTTACAGTAACTTAAAATTAATATAAGCCGTCTATTTCTTTGAATTTAATGGTTGAAATTAATTTAGATCAAGTTATACTACCACCTGTAGTATTGGTAGTAAAATTCAGAGAGGGGTAAAAGGGTAAAAAATTCTATTATACTATTTGTTCTCTACGGTAAAACACGTCATGTGATCCTGATGAATAGTGGATGAATGGATAAGAAGCCTATGAAGATCACCAGGTATTCGGTGAATCCAAAACTGTGAACGAATTAGGAAAAGTCTAAAATACCCCTGATGAATGAATAGAAAAAGTCTAAAATACCTATGAGGAATGGACGGTTAGATTTTATTTCTACTACCACTATTTACAACCTATGTTATCCAATGTAACATTTCTCCAAATTAAAGACCATTAGTCGATACAGTCACTTGAAGGAACAATATCTCCATTTCCTCTACTCGATTTACTCCTCTCGGCAATCTAATATTTGTGACAAATTCAGCTAGGCTGCCTATGATCATTTTCTTCTGTCTTGTGGCGTGGGTTAACTGTTGCAATTATCTAGCGCGCGCCAATATGGCTGATAGCCTGATATGCCGTATACTTGTATAGTTGGTCTCCATAAATTTAGAGTTGCAGAAATTTTGGATGTTAACAGTTAACTGCACATGATCTATCAGGCCTGTCATGCGTGACTCGTGTCCTTTTCAAGCTTGTCAGGTTACTTACTCGTAGAGTTTCAGAAAAGGAAAGGAAAATGGCAAAGCGAATGGTGGTCATAGATATCCTCGCGTTTCAGCGAGCAACCGCGTGTGCAGTTCGCAAATCGGCATGAGGTTAGAGGTAGCTGCTCTTCTCCATGTCGTCGTGCAAATGCACAGTACGTGCTTTAACTGCCTGTCCATATAGAAAAGAGCAAGGCAAGGTATTCCAAGTCGTTTTATACGGGCCTATTTATTTTTACTTTGAATTCTAATGTATACGGATAGATTGGATTGTGAGGATCGATTTCTCAAATTAGGCTATTTATTTTTTATTCTGTTTTTAAGGTCAGAATTTAGAATCAAAAGCAAAAACAAACATGCCCTTATACATAAATAAAAGACTTGTATGTAGATTTAATAAGGCCTGTGCTTATGTATTTTTATTTATTTTCTCTCAACTATGTACATTTATTCATTACCATCTACACAAAGTATTATCTCTCTTTTTTAAAATAATTAAGTGAGATCATCTAAGTTATTTTCTCTCGTATATTTTTTTAATTTTAACATAATCTTAATTCTTATGTAAAGTTAAAACTCGTCTTATATTATTGGACGGATCGAGCAGTGCAGGGCATTTGGGTCCTTTTTCTGAATTAAAAACCATTTGATTTGAGCGTTTGGGTGAGCTCTTGAGCCGACCCAAAACGAGAGCTCCCAATCCCATGCTGCTCTTCCACTCTCCAGCTGCTACTGCTACCCACCAGCAGCTACCCACCTCCTCCCGCAGCACGCGGGTCGCGGCGGCACCATGCCCACGCGCCGGCGCCGCGCCGGCAGCCGAGGCAGCGGAGGTGCTCCTCCCGGGCGGGCTGCGGGCGGAGTCGATGCCGCGGCACGTGGCGGTGGTGATGGACGGGAACGCGCGGTGGGCGCGCGCGCGTGGGCTGCCGTCGGCGGCCGGGCACGAGGCCGGGCGGCGCGCTCTGGAGGAGACGGTGCGGCTCTCCCGCGCCTGGGGCATCCGCGCTCTCACCGCCTTCGCCTTCTCCCACGAGAACTGGAGCCGCCCCAAGGCACGACTCTCGCGCGCGCATTTGCCTTCTCTCCCTGACGTCGAGCTTGACTTTTCTTGGGATTTGCAGGTGGAGGTTGACTTCTTGATGGGGCTGTTCGAGCGGGTGATCCACGATAGTGTCGCTGAGTTCTTGAGGTACACATTTTTTACTGCAAATTAATGCCCTCAAATTTTGGTCGTCTCTATTGACATAATGACATTTCCGATAAGATGCATTTGAACACTTGGCTTCATGGAACTGGAGACTCGTATAGTCGCATAGATCAGTGCAGCTAACCTCTCTAATAAGTGATAAGCACCATAGGATTATGAGCTAAAGATCAGCTCAATTTGTCCTAGTGGATTACCGAATGAGTAGGTAGAATTTTTTGTTTTGTACAGGGAAGGAATTAGGCTACGTGTAATTGGTGACTGCTCAAGGCTGCCGGTTTCTCTGCAGAAGACTGCAAGAGAGGCCGAGGAGGCCACAAGGAACAACTCACAGCTAGATCTGATACTGGCAATCAGCTACAGCGGCCGAAGGGACATAGTGCGAGCATGCCGAAGCCTTGCCCAGAAGGTGCATGGCAATCTACTCAAGCCCGAGGACATCGACGAGTCGCTGTTCGCGGACGAGCTCGAGACGAGCTGCGCGGACGAGTTCCCTTACCCTGACCTGCTCATCAGGACCAGCGGCGAGCTGAGGCTGAGTAACTTCTTGCTGTGGCAGTCAGCGTACTCGGAGCTCTTCTTCACCAATACGCTGTGGCCTGATTTCGGGGAGGCTGACTATCTCGAAGCGCTGAGCTCCTTTCAGAGCAGAGATAGGCGGTTTGGTCTAAGAAAATTGTAGCACAAAGCGACTGAGGTAGGTGTTTTAAATGCTCAGTAGCAAATAAGCATTGGTCAATGAAACATGGTGAGCTTAGGATTTGGTTTTCTGCAGGACTGTCGATCAAGATGCACAGGAGATTACATTTTGAACGAAAAAAAAACACAGGAGATCAATCCCCAACTTCTGCACTATTGTACGGAGGACTAAAGTTATTCATGGGAAAGGTGAACACTGAACATAACAGTACAAGAAGAGCCCAAAAAAAAGTAGGGAAAGCAAGTGAACAGCATGACGGCAAGTTGATTGAGCAGCAAAATGTAATGAAATTGGCGGTAGATTAGCCAAAACAAAAATATTCTGCATTTGATTCATGAAACCACAATTAGGCAGAGCATAAGATTGCCTGGCCGCAACCATGTTATTAGCTGCGATGAATTATTCACTGCAATAGAATTATGTACCACTATAGACTTCTATGAAGTAACTTCATGTGGTCTGACTCAGTTCTTGTGCCCATAGATTCCTGTATTTTCTCTGTTTATTTATCCTCAATTCTGGCCAGTATCGATCAGTATTAAGGCACTTCTAAATGGAGCTACGAGGTAAATGACTCTAATACCAGTACTACTGTTTTTTGTCCTGTTTGCTAGTAGAATATTCACATTTGATGTTTGTGAGCTCCGCACATTGCTTCATGATTGATGAGCTTACCAGTATCACTGTATGGTGGAAGGCATGGAGCAACGAAATGACAGTGCCACTCTTAACTCCAATATTGCAAATCCTGGTATCACTCTCGGCTCCGGTTCGACGCTGAAAGAAACAACGGACTGTTCGCAGTTGATGAATAATGTTGTTAGTTGTCGGCTAAACGAACCAGCCAGCCATAGTCTAGTAGAACACTCGTTTCACATACTTGCTGTTGCTGGTGACCGATGAATAATACCCATACAGCTATGTGGCTTAGGTCCTCCGATGTAGTTTCGCCCTTGACTTGCTAAGAACAATTACAGTGTGTTTTGCTGCGAAGCATGGAAATTTGGGCTGCTGTTTTATTGATTTGATTGCGATGAAGCGTTAGATGGTACTGCATCACCGCGCCATTGCTTCACTCACAGCAGGAGTTCCTAATACGTGTCAACTCAGGAGCTTATCTACTGTAGTTATCCTTATAAACTTTCCACCCAATTTTCGGTCAAAAAGGTTTCACCTGGTTATCTACTGTTTAAATAGATTATACGGCTAATTTGGTCTCTAGCACATTTTTTATATTTAATCCCATGCAACGAAATTGTAAAACTGACCACTTTTGACCGCAGAAGCAGTAACAAATGATATGTGTCATATCACGTGCTCCCCTATCGCGGCACCTTGTCGGCAATGCGGCAACCACCTCGATTGCAGCACATGCTCCAACCAGCGTGACAGGTGTGACCCCACAAGCCTATCGCAGTGTGAGGCCACGTAGGTCCTGCCACACTAGTGGACCATGGCATGTCTAAAGGATTGAAAAGGCAGTTAGAGGGAGGTGAATAAGAGCCAAATAAAAATAGCTAAATGAAAAACTTCCCCCAAAGAACCAAGCCAAAGCCCCAAGAGAACAAATAAAAGCGAAAGAACAATTTTAGAGAACTCAGCTCGAAATCAGCACTACCGCCATGTAAGGGGCGGTATTACCGCAGTCAACAGTAAAATCAAGGCAATGAACAATACGATTTCAAAACTAAAATCGGTATATCTTTTGATCGGCTAATCCAAACCCCATAAAACTTTGTATGTGCTTTCTTATGAGTGTCAAAAACCTATTCCAACTTTCAATTGACGTGAAAGTTCCGATCTTTTTTGAATTTAACAAAGGTTTCACCAAAACGGGGTTAAATACAAAAACTTCATCCTAAGCTTGTTCGTAGGAATTTGATGATTAAGATGACCTTAGATGGTCTCCCCACATATCACAACAAGCTAGAACACCAAAGAAAAAGCCATCAATCGAGTAAGATCGAGATCTACTTCAAATCCTTTCTTCTCAAGCAAAAAACTAGTTTCTTGATAAATCTCTTAATGATCACACGAGAGTTTGCCTAGATAATTGGGATATGATCCATAAAGAATTCATATATCAATCATCTATCCTTGGCAACACAAGATCAAGAAAAGAATAAATCAAAAGAAAGATCAAAACTCAAGAAGAGGGAAGATAAAAACAAGAGACTATTTATCAAACAAACAAGAGTTGCTAAGGCGCTCAAGGCTCAGAGTGGTCGATTAGTAGGGGACCTCAGGCTGCATTTCGCCATGGCCACTAAGCTCATTTTCTAGCTTGACAGGGCTCAAGAAAGCAGACAATTAACCACTCTAGAGACATCATTCTGCACTAGTCTCAAGCGCAGATTGTTGGGCTTTGCGGCTGTCCAGAGATTGTGTTTTAGACAACAATCGAGAATGACGTTCATCAGAGAGGGAGATGCCAGCACAAGGTTTTTTCACATTAAAGTAAATGTTTGCAGGAGGAAGAATCACATCCAATGCGTCTCAATAGATAAGGTGTGATTCAGACCAAGGATGATAAAACAGATGGAGCTATTTGATGCCTTTAGACACCTCCTAGGCACAAAGAGGCAGAGATTGCGCTCACTCAACTGGAGCGAATTTCCCTTTACTCCTCACGACCTCACGAGCCTAGAGGCTTCATTTGAGGTAAAAGAAGTTAGGTTGGTGGTGTTCTCTATGCCCAATGAGAAAGCACCGGGACTGAATAGGTACATAGGTCATTCTATAGGGAGTGGTAGGAAATTATCCGGGAGGATCTCATGGCGGTTGTTCACTAGTTCTTCAATCTCAACGGGCAGCACCTACATCTTCTAAACTCGGCACACATAGTGCTTATTCCAAAGAAACAGGACAGATCAAAGGTCTCTGGCTACAGGCCTATTAGCCTTATCCACATGTAGGTATGATCCTTTCCAAGTTGCTTGTGAACAGGCTAGCCCCTTTCCTCAACAGCTTGGTCCCCTCCAACCAAAGCGCCTTCATAAAAAATAGGTCAATTCATGACAACTTCCTTTATACTAAGAACCTCATTAACAACCTATACAGGAAAAGAATCCCAATGCTCTTTATCAAATCGGACATTGCCAAGACATTTGATTCTATAAGTTGGGAGTTTCTTCTAAAGCTCCTACAGAAAATGGGATTTGGCCAAAAATGGAGGGACTGGATAGCAATGCTACTAGCCTCCTCCTCAAGGATTCTCCTAAATGGCATTCCAGGTCATTCGATTTCTCACCGAAGAGGGCTTCGGTAGGGAGATCCCTTATCGCCTGTACTTTTTACAATGGAGATTTATCCATTGCAACAACTCTTATCCAAGGCGGCCAAGGATGGGCTCATCACCCTAATTCCTTTTCATGAGGCAAGGATAAACACTCTTTTCTAAGCCGATGACACAACAATTTTTGCTAATCCATGCAAACAAAACTTGTGGGCCATTCAAAATGTGCTAACTATTTTTGGGGGATCCACAGGTCTAGAGGAAAATTTGGAAAAAAGCAAAATATATCCCATAAGATGTGGTCACATTGATCTGGTGGCTGTCTTACAGGATATCCCGACACAAACAAAATGCTTTTCGTGCAGATGTTTGGGACTTCTCTTCGTGCCACGAGGCTGAAGAGAGGAAATATGCTGCCGCTCATCGATAAAGTCCATGCCAGACTGGCAAGATGGAAAGGGAAATTGCTCTTCAGGGTAGGATGACTGATTTTGGTTAATTTCATGCTCACTGCCCTGGCGGTGTACCACATGACTGTGTTCCCACTGCTAAAATGGACTTCCAAAAGACTAGACATGTTAAGAAGAAACTTCCTTTGGAAGGGCGACAAAAACTGCAATGGAGGTCACTACCTGGTCAACTAGACAAAAATGTACACACCTGTTGACGTTTGTTGTCGGCAATAATCAAAAGGGAGCTAAGCGCTGGATCCAAACTCGATGGTAGCACAAGACACGAGATTTATACAGGTTCGAGCTCTCGCGGAGGAGATAATACCCTAGTCCTGTGCTCTGGAATTATATGTGGCTAGCTATTTTGCTGATGAGATTATATGTTGATGTTCCCCCGTCCCCCCCTTTATATAGCAGAGGAGGGCGGTTACAAAAGAGAGTCCTGGTCGGATACAAAGTAGGGATTATAACTCCTGTACCTATCCGTATTGTAACAGCCTGGATTACAATCGTATCCTACCTAATCCGGATCGGTTGCCATCTCTAAGGCTTCCTTATTTGGCACGTCTTGGCGCTATCCTGGTAGCTTCTATTTCTTTCCAGTCAGCCCGGCCCAGCCTCGTTCAGTTAGGCCTCGCAGGCCTGCCTTGCAGACAAGGTTCCAAAAAGCGCTAGGCGGTAGGCGGGCGGAGGCCCACTGCCTAGCGCCTAGCCCGCCTAGGCGGAAATTATAAAATGGCAGGCTGTAATGAAACAAAAAAGTGAAAGACATACATAAAAGATGGAATATAGTCACAAAACATAATCTCACGCATAATATAGTCACAAAACTAAGTTCACATAATAAAGTCATAAAACATAGTCCAACATATAATTAAGTTCAACAAAAGTTTGAGCCAATGATCCTGAAATAATCAATCCTCTAAAGGATAGAATTTTCGTGGCAACACTTCATCTTCGTCATCCTCAAACTCAACACATCTCAGATGAATAGAATCCTGATCCCCCAGGCCCCAGCAAGCAAATATTGTCCACCCCGGTCGGCTCGACAACAGTGCTTGCCCCCTCCACATAATTTTCCTCTGTTTGAAGCTGAGCTCGAGGCCTGTCCGCCCACTCGCAAAAAATGGCAAATAAGCCTCACCTCGGATCGGAGCTGCTGGATCTTTGGCGGTCTGGATGCTTTCGGGCACCCAAGAAAGAGGAGGCGGGGAAGAACAAGCTCGGAGCGGAGTCGGGGAAGACAAGCTCAGCCTCGTGCGCGGAGTTGGTGAAGACGACCTCGGCGCGGAGTCGGGGAAGAGGACCTCGGTATGGCGGCCCGTCATGGAAGGACGACCTCGCCCTTGATGTCAAGGGCGCGGAGGATCTCGGATGCTGGCGGTGGGGAGGCGAGGAGGATCCGGGCGCAGGAGGCGGGGAGGATCTCGGGGGCACCGGCGGCGGACCACGATCTTCGCCGGCGGAGCACAATCTTCGGCGACCTAGCTTCCCCTACCCTCTTCCCCCGCACGACCCGGTAACCTAGCTTCCCTCTCCCCCCCCTCGGGTTTTCCGTTTTCCCCTCTTATCCAACCTGGCACCGCCTTTCTTCGCCTAGGCGTCGCTTTTTCACCGCCGAGCCCTGCTTATTCCCGCCTGAGCGGCCGCCTAATGCTGCCGATCGCCGCCTAGGCGTCCCCTCCGCCTAGGGCACGCTTTCCTGCCCAGGCGAGGCGGCGGCCGGCCGCGGAGCGCCTAGGCGCCGCTTTATTCCGCCTTTTTGAACACTGCTTGCAGATACCCATGGTGTATACATCCCACAACACCAAAACACCTGAGAGGTCTAGGAGTAAAAGACCTCAACAAATTTGGATGAGCACATCGCCTCCATTGGCTATGGTATGATTGGAAGAACCATGTAGGCCTTGGAGTGGGATGGCTATGCCGTCCAATGAGATTGATCGCAGCCTGTTTGCTGCAAGCACCATGATTGTATTGGGAAGCAGCGCAAGAGCAAAAATTTGGACCTCTAGATGGCTTCACGGAACCTCTCCAAAAGAATTGGTGCTGGAGTGCTTCCGCCTAGTGAAGGATGGCATGCACAGTTCAACAGGTGCTTACTGACAAGAATTAGCTGAGGCCATTATGTCGTATTATGACTAAAGTTCAGCTCAATGCATACGTCAATTTGTAGCGAGCGATCCAACAGATGACCTTGCACGTTGTTGCACAGGATGATATTGTCTGGAAGTGGGTGATAGATGGCCAATATTCAGTCAAGATGGCGTACAGAGCACAATTCATTGTATATGTGTTAGACCATAACTACAGAATCATTTAGAGAGCACACGTTGAGAATAGGTGCAAGTTCTTCACTTGGTTATTCACCCAGCAAAGATTTCTCACGGTGGATAGGTTGGTGACTAGGGGATGGTCCCATAGCTTCTCCTGTCCGCTTTGCATATTAGGATTGGAAATGGCGCTCTATTTGCTAATCCTTTACCCATTTGCAAAACAAGTATGGAGGAATGTAATGGACTGGACGCATCTGCAATTTATCAACCCACAACCGATAATGGGAGCACCAAATGTTTTTGAATGGTGGAAGTCCATCAGAAACAACATACCAAAGCAAAGGAGGGATCTTGATGGCATCATAGTTTACACCATTTGGAATCTTTGGAAAGAAAGTAACAACAGAATTTTTAACAACTTGTACCAAGCAGTGCAAGACGTATTTGCCACTATCGCTCGGGATGTTCAAAATTGGAGGGCTGCTAGCACGCATGGCTAAAGACACATGAAGGGCACTACAATCTCAGGCCACGGGGACAACATGCTTCTCATACTCTCAATCTCAGGTGGAACCAATTATTCCTTTAAGGAATGTGCATTTTACTAACCCCAGCATGACAAAAGGCCACTATATTCAAAAGGAGCCAGGAGATTTTCTCCCAGAGAAACCTAGTGCCTATGTTGGTACAGCTTAAAGTCTAAAAGAGAAAAAAATGTTATTTGTTAGCAGCCAGACCGACAGTCGAGACGAGGTAGCGCACAACCGTTGGGTTTGGCCTAATGGAAACCTTGGGGTTTCTCAAATTAACTCAGTGTTGTTGTCTCTTACACTGACCCTTTGGCAATAATTTGAGTGGTTACAGTTTGATCGACTGCTGATCTGGAGCGAGCTTTTATAGGGGTCAAGGAAGTGATTGTGTGCCCAACGTGGTTAACTATTTTTGTTGTTAACTTTAGACTAAAATTGCGCTGTAAGACTTTTACGGCTTGTTGTAAAACCCTTTATTCCTCTACTTGAATGAAAGGCGGAACTCCTGTCAATCTTTCAAAAAAAAAGAGGCCAACTTGAGCAAGAATTTTGATTTTATTTTAGATTAAGTAGGTTGATTACAAAGTCTCTCACCTTAGGGCAAAGTTTCTAAAGAGCACTCACACACCTACATATGAAAACCAAAATTATGTGGAAACCCTAATCTTTATCCTAGGCTTAAGACTTAGTGGCTTCACCTCCCTCTATATCTCCTTATATAGAGGAGACAACTTTAACTCTAAAGTCTGGACACTCAAGTGGATATCATCCACATTTATATGGGCTAATCCGATAACCCAACACACATATCGGGTTTTACACTTGCACAAACATGCTTCTCAAAGCGGCCTTTTTCTTCTTCATGACGTCTAATTTGCTCAACGAGCCTGAATTTGCGTCTATGTCCACTTTGGCTTGACCTAAATCATATAGACCATCGTCACGGTTTTTCAAACCATTTCAGCCATCAGTATTGGACAAATTGTTAATTTACCACATGACCGGTGTTCCTTTGTCTCGAAGAATCGCCTGTGCTTCATCACCATTCATGTGGCCCCAATGATTTCTCATCAAGCTTCTCATGCATCTGGACTCCTCCGAACTGTCATCGCTTGCAAATGGACCTAAGTCACTTGACGCACTACATGTCCTTAACCGCTTCACCATGATGGTTTCGGTTCTTTGACCGTTTTAGACTTCGACTACTCCCTGAGCCTAATCCTGATCTATACCATTACCCGCCATGTCCATCACCAGTAGCTCACGCTTTCACTTCTTGTCTTCTCGATCTCAATCATCTTCCAACGTCCCTCAACTGCTCTAGATCTCAGCTTTCCTTGCCTAGTCCCAGTCTCCTCCGTCTCACCACGACCTAGCTCCAAAGTCCTATAACCACATAGATAAGTAAACACGTCACATAGCACAGATCACAAAGAGAAGCAATTAGTATTACATATTCCAACAACATTCAAAACACCCTAACAAAACCGGTATTACCGCCCTAGTACTACCGCCAACCTGAGGTCGGTAGTACCACCTTGGTTGAAACTAATTTCCATACTCTGAAAAATAACTACCGCCAACTAGGATTCGGTAGTACTGTAACCCCAATACTACCGCTCTTAACCAACTAGTTGTGCTGCTCACGCTCGGTCCAGAGAAACACCACTCTGTAAAATAACTACTGCCTACTAAGGGTCGAGTAGTACCCCCTGGCCAGCACTATCACCTCGCGGGCCAGTAGTGCTGCCTGGTTGGCAATACCGTTGTTCCAAGGCCAGTAGTGCCGCTTATCCTGATAGTAACTCAAATTGCTTCAAATTCAAAGCAAACTCAATTCAAACTCAAACCACACGCTAAAACTCAATCAAATACTCGTCACAATCTTGGATAGACCTCCTCAATGGTCTCTCAAGGTCTTAATGCATTGCTACTACCCATCAATCCTATTGCACAAAGGGACTATGACAAGAGTCTGCTGCGCTATAGGATCGCGACATCTCATGCCTCATGCCGTGGTGGGCCCATCCTATCTGTTGTGATACATGCTGCTATCGTAAAGCCAGCTACCTGCCACAGTAGGGGAGTGCGATATGTGGCACATGTCACCTGCCGCTATTTTCACGGTCAGAGAGCGAGCTAATTTTACAATTACATTTGGATGGGTAAAAAATGCAAAAAAAAGAGAGAGAGAGTAAAACAATGCCAAATAAGCCAAAGCTTGTCCAAATCTACTCATAAATCGCAATCAACTTTGTTTTAGGGAACAAATCACAAGCAACTTGGTTGATATACATTACACCAAAACCTTTCAAATAATTATTCTACTACAAATCAACCGAGAAATCGTCGCAAAAAAAAAATCAACAGGAATCCCATACAGGAGAGCAGCCATGGCCCACACGTGCACCCAATCAGAAGGAAACGAGATGGTCCTGGGTCCCACACGGATAATTCATTCTACAGTGACGTACTGACTCGGGTTAGGCACGCGACTGGACCTGGTCCGCGCCCGACCACAGCCAGACCGAAAAGACCAGGCCGAACAAACGGAACCCTCCACCCCCACACCACGGCCCCAAAATTCCTATATAAGCGCACCCAAGCCCCCTTTTTCTCAGCCTTCCTCTCGCCGTCCTCCCCCAAAATACCAAAACCCGCAGCGGGAGGCAGAGGCGAGACAAGGCGCCCGCACAGACGGCGTGCGCTTACACTCCCGGCCTCCTCCATCCCTCTCTGATTCCCCCACCCGCGATGGCGACGCCTCGCCCCGCGCCGCTGGCGGCCGTCGGGGGCGGGGGCGGCGCCGCCGCCGCCGCTTCAGCCCCCGGCGGGGTCGGAATGCGGATGTTCCACGGCGACGTGTTCCTCGGCGAGGTGGAGATGTTCCCGATGAAGCAGGGGGCCGATACGAGCCTGCCGTTCCCCAGCAACGAGATCCTCATCAGCCACCTCTCGCCGTCGAGCGAGAGGTGCCCGCCCCTCTCCATCCTGCAGACCATAGCGCCCTTCTCCGTGCGATGCAAGCTCCAGGCCAAGCCGCTCCCTCCGCACCCGAGCCTCCACCGCTTGTACCTCACTTGCTTCAACGAGTACAAGGTTTGTCCCCCATAATTTTTGAACAATCTCTGATGTCTTTGGCTTGACATAAGTGTAGTTAACACGCCCATTCGAAATCGAAGCGAAATAAGTGGATTACCTCGTCTACTTGGGAAATGCTATTAGCGCCATTGGTAAATTGTGCGGTAATTATCAGGAATTGAAGAATTTCCCACATTATATTGTGGGTCTTTCATCAGTTAAGAGTTCTGTTAGTTAGATTCAGGAGATGTTTTCTGTTGATAATACTTCCATCATGGGCACGAAATGGGAGGGTTTGTAAATTTTTGTCTCCTTGGGTTGTGTAGAGTGCGGTGGTAGTGGTTGGAGATGAGGAGCTACACCTAGTGGCAATGCCGAGCAAGGTGGAGAAGGTGCCTTGCTTCTGGTGCTGCTCAGTACGTTCTGGGCTCTATGCAGCATCCGTTGGGATGCTCAACCTGCGGTGCCTTGCTATTGTGTTTGATCTTGATGAGACCCTTATTGTTGCCAACACAATGAAGTCCTTTGAGGATCGGATCGAGATGCTTTCCCGCCGGATGGATGTTGAAGATGACCCTGTCAGGGTATCGGGGATGTCTGCAGAAATCAAGCGGTATATTGAGGACAGGGAGCTGCTCAAGGAGTTCATTGACACGGATACTGTTACTGACAATGGCAGAATTGTTGGGTCCCAGAAGGAGGAGGTTCTGCCTATGTCTGGTGGCCAGGAGCGTGTTTTAAGGCCTGTTATCAGGCTGCCGGAAAGGAATGCAATTATGACTCGCGTCAATCCAGAGGTATGATTTTGTCTACATTAATACTTACCATAAATATATCTCATTGAATTGTCGATGCTGCTGCTGTGTGTGTGTGTGGTTTATAGTTCATCCAAAAGTGTTTATTAAATAATTTGAGCCTATCCCTGGGTTGTAAGAACAACTGATATATAACTGGGCTCCCATTTGAGTGGTGCAAGAAAGGCTTGTTATGTGGTTATGTTGCTGTTGGTGATTCTGGTATTAAAGGTTTTGTAATGTCTTGTGATTGCTGCAATCTTCAATCTTCTGAGTAAAAGCTTGTCTGTTCAAGTTCATTCTTTCTATGTTTAAGTATTTATCACCTGTTCAATTGCAAAAATTACAACACTTTGCATGATAGATGTTTTACATATAGTGCAAATATAGCAATGGGCCAACAGCCTGAGGAAATAGTAGATACCAAGCAACACAAGGTTTAAGCAACCTAATGTTAGGCCTTCGGCTTCAGATGACAAACACATCATGTGCTAGTGGCAGTATATGTATTTTGCAGCCTTCAGCCAAAAATGGTTCTGTTTTAGTATTGAAGTTTTCTTAGTGCTTGGCTGGCATGATATGAGTTCTGGACTGAATATGGGCTCAACATGAATTATTGCACTAGCTCTTGGATGTTTCAAAATCCAAGATATCTATTAGATTTCATTCTTTTAGTTGTCTTAGCGTTTTGCAATTAGTTCCTTTTGAGATGATTACCTTATCCTCTTGCTCATGTTAAAGTTGTATACCTGTATTCTCTTCAGATTCACGATACTAGTGTTTTTGTAAAGCTAAGGCCCGCCTGGGAGGATTTGAGAAGTTACCTAACTGCCAAGGGACGCAAAAGATTTGAGGTCTATGTATGTACGATGGCTGAAAGGGATTATGCTCTTGAGATGTGGCGACTTCTCGATCCAGAAACCAAGTTGATTAGCCTGAATCACCTTTCAGAACGTGTAGTATGTGTAAAATCAGGCAAGTTCTCAAGAGTTTGAAGGTTCATTTTTTCAACTATTGTGCAGTAATATCCCGTCTCAACGTTGTTCTGTTATATTTACATCATCAGTGCACACACTCAAGCTATTGTAAATTATCTAATACAAATGTTCTGTCATATCTATTTTTCCATGTACAATGAAATCCAGCATAATGATTTCCATATGTTAACTGTTGGAATGGGATCAGTTTCGCCTGCTTGGCCTTCCAAAAAAGGCAAAGTTGTGCGTACATATATTTTCATTTGGTTTGTTTCTGTTAGTTAGTATTGCATTTCATTTGTATACTTATAAACTTAAATAAGATACTTAAGCAGTTCGATTTGTTAGTACTACATTGCATTTGTCTTAATACAACTTGTTTCCAGTGAAAATGCTAGAATATTTATCAGGAAAATATAGGAGTTAATGGGAAATTGCAGCCACCATTGTGTGGATGGAACAGTTAAAAGTAAAATATTTACCTTCCTATCACCTTATGGGTTCAGTTCTGGACCACATTCCTCTATGTCACATTTTCACTGGTTTAACCGTCTTAAGTCTTAACTATTCTTTCTATTGCATGGCAGGTTCCAAAAAGTCTCTGCAGCATGTTTTTAGAGACAGAGGATGCCATCCAAAGATGGCCATGGTGATTGATGACAGGTTACAGGTTTGGGATGAGAAAGATCAGCCTCGAGTTCATGTTGTCCCTGCATATACTCCATATTATGCCCCACAAACTGAGGTATTTATTTGTATTTTATTGCTTACATATTTTATGTTGAACATATTCCCATTCTAGAGTCATGTGTGTGTTTTCTTGCGTATCTTAGATGGCAAATGCTGTTCCAGTGCTTTGTGTTGCAAGAAATGTTGCTTGCAATGTTCGTGGTGGTTTCTTCAGGTTGGTAAAAAAGTTATTGTGATACGACCTATGCATTGTGATGATATCTTACAGCTTTAATTTATCTCTGTTTTGATCATTTTTTTGTAGAGAGTTTGATGAAAATCTATTGAGGAAAGTGTTTGAACTCATGTACGAAAATGAGTTGTTGGATCTTCCATATGCTCCAGATGTCAGTGATTACTTAGTCTGTGAGGTAATATTCTTGATACTGATGTTGTATCTGTAGTTTATTGTCTGAAAGTTTATGCTGTCTTCTAATTTCTTTCCAGGACACTAATTTTGTACCAAGCAATAAAGACCCTGCCCCTATACCTGAGGGTATGAGTGGCACTGAAGTAGAGAAGAGGTTGAATGGGCTGGTGAGTTTTGATCTGTTGTTTCTGCTTTGATTGATTTTAAGGGAGACTTTTCATTGCCATTTTACCTAGAACAAATGGTCTAATGATACACTATTTGCTATGGGCAAGCACTGGTATATGGCATCATGTGATTGCTCCCATGCTGCTTGCTTTTAGTTATAACTTGCTACTTTTTGTTACATTATTTTTTGAAAATATACCAAATAGATCCCACTTTGGCTTGGAATTGTATTTGCACATTTATCAAAATTTTAAGCACATCAGTCAAATCACTTGACTAATGGGCATCATTAGTCTCTTCATTTGAAAAAGACTTTAAAGGATGAGCATGCATTAATGTCACTTATTTCAGGCATGTCAGGGGGACCAAAAACAAATATCATCGACCCGTTCATCAGGTACTTCTCACGTCATCCTTTTTGGTCAGCTGTCCTTGGGCTTCTTCCGGCTGGCCTTTCCTGGTCCCTTGTATTTATGCATCAGTTTTTTTTAAAAAATTTGTGAGATTATCGTGTTTACTTCCAAAGAGGGAATAGACTTTTCTCTGCTAAAGGTTTCTTCAAGGAAAGAGTACTGTACTATGTAATGCAGCAGCATCAACATAATCCTTCCAAAGCCTAATTCTCATTTCACTACTACTATTCTTGGTTTGCTTTCATTAACGCCTTTTGAGGCATGCAGAAATTATCTTGTCCAATGCTCAATAAAATATTTCCTTAAGCTCATATTTACTCAATGTTTAAGGTGTGACCTTATCTGGTCATTTTGTTAAGCATCTGAAGGGTCCTGCTCATCTTTCTTTTATATCCATCATTTATTATTCATTGTCAAGTAGTTATACCTGGTTTCATTGCATATGTTGTAAATGAAATGTTACTCTTGTGTTTTAAGTAACCTATGCCAACCTTTGGTGCAGATGATGAGGGAATGGCAATCCGAGGCACTCTAGGTGGTACAAATATCCAATCCAATGGGGGATCAGTGGCAATAACCCCATCATTATTTGTTACAGTGTTACAAGAAATTGGGCGATTATGCAACTCCAAGGTATTCTGATGCTTTAATGTTTCAGCCTGTTTGTTTCCCTGTTATTTACCTTAGTGTAATCTCCTGCCCTTTCGTCAATTAGGTGGAGTTCAGGTCTACTGTAAGCGGTGCCAAAACTATGCAATTTTCTGTTGAGGTTGGTGTTATGCATTTGTGACTGACCACATTGTTTATACCATGTTCTTTTGGCAACAACCTGGTCTGAACTTCAGATTGCGAAAAATATCCATTTAGAAGCTTTATTGCCTTAAGTATCTGAACCTCAACATCATTCCAGTGCTTTTGTTTCATGATGACTGACAAGATCTTAAAAGTAGATTCTAATCAAAGAATTAGTGCTGACTATATCTGCTTTAGGTTCCACCTTACTTAAAGCTACTCTTAATTAGATTCCACCTTTTGCTTGCTTGCTGATGCATCTTTAGACTAATAATAGCAATGCTGTCAAATTTCTGCTTAACCATTTCACCTTCATCTTAGTTATACATGTGCTGCTCCAGGTTCTGTTTAGTAATGAAAAAGTTGGAATTGGCATCGGGAAAACAAGAGATGAAGCCCAAGTACAAGCTGCTGAAAAAGCTCTCCAAAATTTGGAAAGTGAGTATATATCCTTTACATCTTGAATACTGTAAGATTGAAGTGCCGTTACATTTTTTTTATTTGAGATTCCTTGTGAGGTATCATCTTCTCAGCAATGCAAGAACTGTTGATTATTCCTTGTCTGCTATTTCCGCTATCTTTTGCTTCATTCCACTTTTAAAGAGTGCACCTGAGAAAATAAACATGTTGGAAGCCCTAATGCACTTCCATTTGCTTTCCTGTAGAGGCATTTGGTTTATTTTTGTTTGTAGTCTTGCTTGGATATGCTTTGCAAATGTCATACTAACATGGCTCCAGATGCTGTTTGATGCCATAAAACAGCTTTTGGATCTTGTCTTACATTTCATCCAATTGTTGGGATGCATCGACTGATAATGCTTTGTTCAAGACAACTGCTATTTGGCGAAAAGGCAAAGCCAAATTCATGATATGTAAGACTAACTTTACAAAGATTACAATAGCTGGCTGAACAAATGATGACTGGTGCACATGCACATCACCCTGTCCCTAGAGTGCAAAACAAATCTCACAAGTTGGACTCCCATTACAATGTAAAAAGGTTGATGGCAGTGAGCATGAGTTTAACCCTGGCCAACTGCGGTGAAAATAATCAGGATTGTGTATCTATTTTTTGTGTTTAATACTAGCAAGTGGGCGCATGTTCTACATATTTCAAAATTACCCCAAAAATGGATAGCTGTGGAACATATTTAGAATTTTTAGCACAATATATTTGAAAGTAATCCTTCACTGATAAATCAAGTATATTATTTAGATATTTTAATGAAACATCCATCTTGCTAATATAAATGTGGAACAACATAAAAAACAGCTTGCTATATCTTAATACCACCGACACAGGTGCCAAACTAGTTCTTCAGTCAATAACTGCTAGAGTTGTTTTGGTATCATTCATCCTTTTGGCAAATCAAGGGAAAATCAGGCTATGGTCCATTAGTAACATACACAGATTTAGGTCGTTCAGCTTTGAATTACTGTTTCACGTATGAATTTCCAATAAGAACAAATCCTGCTTACTTTTTGAACACTTATTTGCAAAAAATATTTCTTGTTCAAAAACAATCATTGACTAGAAATTCTGTGCCTGAAATCATCATAATTGACTGACTTGTAGGCGATTACTTGTCATTCGTTGCTCCTATTGCTGGGGTTCTTAATAAAACCACAGGCAAACCTCCTGGGAGTGGAAATGGCTTTCTGGAAGACACTACCGGTTCAGATGTTGATATTACTATGCAAGAACCTTCTGGAAGTTCATTAAAACAGCAGGATTATTCAAATAATGTGGATAGGCTGTCTTCTGTTATAGGTCTTATTAGAGAAGTTGTAAGAGATGATGCTGCACCTGATATTTCATTTTGTTATACCTTTTAGATGTGTTGTATTTTTTTCCCCTTTCGCTTCATTGAATTCTAACTTGCATTTACTACTTCCAGTGCTTGGAGGACAAACATGTAGTATTTCGAGATCAAGTCCAGAGTTCTGGCTCAGCAATAAATGGAGAATACCATTCTCAGGTTACTTAGCTTACATAGTCACATTATTATATGATTCTGCTAGGATAGTTGTGGGCTGTGGGCCTTGTGGCTTATACTAATGTATCCGAGTGTCGCAGTTCTGACAAGTTGTCACCTGTGCCTAGTACCTGTCTTTGGTTGTTTGCTGGTGATACTGGTAAATGATCTGCCAGGTTTGCTAATTAAAAAGGGTTGCTTTTTTTTGTGTGTTTGAAAGGGGAACTAGCTGATTACCACATGGTTTATTGACTTCTTAAATGTTTTCAAAATTAATCCTTACGTTCTAACTTTCCTGTGAGTTTTTAATAAACCAATCTGAATTGGATTGGCGCTTGTTAATGCAATTAATATCTCAGTTCTTGTTATTCTTTTGAAGGTTGAACTAGCAGGACAGATTCTTGGGAGGGGTGTTGGTTTGAGCAAAGATTTTGCGAAGCTTCAGGTACTATAGTTCCTAGTATTCTGCCCTTTTTTGTTCATAGCTTGTATGTCTTGGTGGCTTGGTGCCCTTGCCATATTAAATTATTTTTGCATCAGGCAATGCACTGATTTGCATGAAGATGGGATAATGGGGCCTTTGTAGGCTAGCAAAGATTGTATATTTTTTCCTTTTTTTATATATCTGCATGGGATTTTGTTGTTTGACAGAAAATCTAGTGTTGTTAGAGTTTGTTTATGTAGCTACGGTTGTGCCGTATAATGGGGGATCTGTAGGCTTGCAAAGATTGTACATTTTTTCCTTTTTTATATATATCTGCATGGGATTCTGTTGTTTGACAGAAAATCTAGTGTTGTTAGAGTTTGTTTATGTATTTACAACTTTCTAGCTACGGTTGTGCTGTATGTACAGTTATTGGGAATCTGAAGGATGCCTCCTGTTTTGAGGTCACTTCCCTCAAGCCTGAAGCAGGGCCTCATGACATGCTCCAACAGTTTGGCTTCCACCAAACTTGAGGGTGCTAATGAAGTGGCATCGGCTTCAGTCAGCCTCATGATAATACCAATCTACCAGCCGAGGCCCTACCCAAGCCCAATCCAAGTCAAGCCCAGACCCAGCTTAACCTACGTTGGGAAGTGCTTAATGGTTGGATGGGCATCATGGGATCGATCAAACGGTCATCATTAACTTGATGATGTGGCGTAATGTGAGAGCTGGGTTTTTACTGAGCTTTATATAAGAGATAAAGATTAGGCCACCATGAAGAGCTTTGGAAAGTTCCCAAATCAGCCAAAGCACCCCAAAAGCTAGACTCAACATTTAAAGACAGGTCTGCTTTTATTCCAAAAATAATTACTGACACAAGCATGAGATCAGCCAAAGGGGGCATCCCGGAAATGAGAAATGCCATCTTTACCCTTGCCAGATCAGCATCGGCAAGGGTACTCCAATGTAATTAGCCAGCACAGGTCCCTATAAATACTCCTCTAGACTACCACCAAAGCTTTAACACACTTGGTTTGCATTCCCATCTCGAGGGATCCGCAATTCACTGCTCAATCCTCTCTGTGGCATATAATGCTTTCCGCTAGTGGGTAGCTGCCGTGTGAAAGGCAGGCTTTTCAATCATTATATTTTACAATCGTGCTGCAAATGCATACTAATTCAAGTGTGATTGGTTCTCATCTTTTGACAGAAGTTATACCACCCTCCTTTTTTGTACATTATCTTGTTTCAGGCTGCAGAAGAGGCGCTGAGAACCTTGAAAACAACTACTGATCCACAGATTAAGAAGCATTTGAGACCAGTAAGGTAATTATTTCATGCTTGAAGTTTTTGCATATTAGCATGTGATCATGCCAGCTATTCATTCTTGATTCTATTGTTTACATAGAATAGTTTGTCCTAGAATTTATTGAGCATTTATTTCAGTCTGGTATCTCTTCCTAAAAACTCTTAAGTTTGGACAGTTTGGGGTAGAATCATTGTTATTCAGCAACACATTCCATCTTACAAAATTCCTTTTCTTTTAATTTCTATTCCAGATGCAATGGTTGATCTTCCCCCCTTCAGTCCCACAACCAGATGAATTCAAGGTTGGAATGTGAGGCCAACTGCTCATTTTACCATTCCATCTTCAAAATGGTTGCATGTCATTGGTTACCGGAGGTGCCTGCCTCCCTGCGAGTATGGTTACCTCTCAAGTCTCAACCGTGGTGTGTACCCAAACTGTTAGCACACATCGTCCTGGAAGGCAAAGCTTTGAAGGATACCCATTGTATAGAGCGGAACATGATGCTTCGTGGATTCTGACTACCTTCGTCGATGAAACTTCTCTTGACCATCTGCTCTCATACTACCACAGATATGCTCATCTCGGAAGGATACTGGCGTAGCCGGCTGTAAACAGGTAGGAATGTAGTGGGTGTCATGGATATCAACTGTTTCCGTGACGAATGCAATGACTTGTAAGGTGTTCAGGATCATTAAGGGCTCGTTTGGGAGCAGCAATCCCGGCCGGGAACCCGACCCGTTCCCTGGGCTAAAATTCCGCTGGGCTACTTTGCCCTGGACCAGTACAAAGCGCATTTGGATGCTCACCTGGTGAGGATTTCTCGGCCCGATCCGATCCCGTTTCCACGGGGAAAATTTCCGCGACTCCTCACATCGGGCTCACTTTCCCCGTCGCGTTGCGAGCATTGCCTCCTCTCGCGACTGGCCTTCTCGCCCGACAGAGCCAGCGCCAGTGCCTCCTCGCGCGACGGAGCTCCGCTCAAACCGCCTCCTCTCGCGCCGCCTCCTCGCCCGACGGAGCTCGTGCTCGGGCGAGACTGAGACCAACCAGCTGGGCTCGCGAGGGCAAACTCCTCAACTGCCCGGATCTCGCCGCCGCCGACGAGATGCTCCACCGCGGTCTGCTACTTCTCCTCGTCGCCGCCCTCCTCGCCGTCGTGCGGCTGTCCCTCACATCCGCCTCCGAGTCCGACCACAAGGTGCGCGTGGCAGCCCCCCTCCTCCTCCCCCCTTAACCCTAGATCCGAACCTCCCTTACGCCCCTCGGCTGGATCCGTCGAGGCGCCCCGCTGGATCTGGTGGTAGAGTTTGATTTTCAACATTCGCCGGTAGTAGTTGGATTTTGGACATTGATTTGTCTTGTGCGGGTTGCAACTGTATCTACTTCCCCTGTAATAATTACATGCATTTGCCCGTTCTCCATTAGCTTGTTAAAATGCCAGTCTTGCATAAGTTTAGTGGATCATGAATTGTGTTATATTTACCTGAAGTTTATGCAGTCCAACCTAAACATAAAGTGAAGCGATCCTGGAATATCTGTAAGAAATAAATGGTTTTGATATAGTGTTCTAATGCATCTAAGTAGTTTGAGAAACTTTTATGCAATTGAATTAGGCTCCATTTGGCATTATGTTGTCTCTTTAGATGCATTTTTAGCATATTAAATTTTGATAAATTTGCTTGGTGGCATTCTTTTAGAATCATAGTGGTAAGATTTTATTAGATATGGCAAATATAGCCCATAATTGCGTGACTGTAGCACATGGAAATTCGAAATAGACACAGCCTGACGCTCTTTCTGATCACGTTTTGCTGTACTGCACTGCACTGTGGCACAAATTAGTTATGGAGAATGTTGCTTCTAGTAAAATTTTGCTGCTACTGTTCCAAAAAGGAAGTTATCAAGTAATATGTGAAATCCACATTTTGGAATACACCTCACAGGTCACAGCCAACTAGAGCTTCAGCATGCAGTATGAGATTACGGCATAATATTTGGCCTTAATTTCTGGCTAGAAGGCCAAGTCTGCTCTCTGAGTCCATCAAATATCAAAGTATCTAAGTGTGTGATGATTAGTCATAAGAAATGTTGGAGCTCATGGTAGCTAATCTTCAAAGTCAATTTGAAGGATAATTTAATTGAGCTTTGATCCTAAAAAGGGAAACATGTCAGTGGCATTGGAATTTTTTCATACATTGTCATGAGAACTTGGGCTGTAGGTTCTTCTTTTATTTTCATTATGGTTAATATTGAAACTGGTCAACAGCAATCCCACTTCTTGGTGAACGGGGAGTAACCTTCACAATCAACTAGTTCCTTAAGAAATTTCAGAGCTTCTCTAGACTTGTCACGGCTTCTTAACACTATCACTAACTGGCCATGATCCTTCTATGTAGGGTAAGGGGGTGTTTGGGACAGGTCCAGCTCCACCAAAATCTGTGGAGTTGGTGGAGCAGGGTATTTCTAGCTCCAAAAAATTGTGGAGCTGGAGCTGTGGATACATTAAGAGTGTTTAGGTAGATCATCTTGTTTACATTTTAGACTAAAAATATAAACTTAATTCACTTTATTTTAGCCTATAAGTTTCAGCTCTGAGCTGAAGCTGGGATCTGGAGCTCTCCCAAACAGGGCCTAAGTATATTTCATTATTTGTTTGCTGAACACTGTAGATAGTACTATCCAAAACACAATTGTAGCTGTCATAATCCAAACTGGTGTGTTAAGTTATTGAACTTCTTCCATTCACGAACTACGTTTTTCATATGCTATTTTTATTGCTCAAATATGACAGCGTTTTATAGTTTCAACTCACAGACCTGTAAAAGTGGTGTTTGTTTCCTTTTGGATTACTACTGCCATCTCCCATCTCTCTCTATCTGCACGCACCAGTGGATAAAATGGAATTTGTATGTCATGTCCGTGTGCCATTTTCTTCGGTATGTTGTATGCAGTATGCATGGCTTATAACTAGTACATGGTTGTATGAACGATTGGTGCATGACAAGTTTAAAACCATGTTGAGCCTGTAATAGAATTTGGCTGCTTATTACAGTTTTGAGATAAGTCATTCTGTAAATTCTTTGATGAGGGAATTGCATCATTGGCAGGTGAATCTCGTTAGTCTGCAAAAGTACATACGTGGTGGATAGGAAATTTTGCTTGTCGTGCGAAGGCAAAGAGCTCTTGACTCCAGTGACCAGTCTTTCGTGTCTTCAGACCCTCGACTCCATATAAGATTACTTTTTACTGCCTTTTCCTTTTGTCCGTCAGACACAGAAGAACTGTGTGTTTGTAAATCATAAGACGTTCTTTCTTTTTTTGAAAATCTGTGTCGTTTTGATGTCCTCAAAAATTTGGTCATTAACTAGATACAGGCTGTCATATCATGATCTAGTGGAAATGTAGCAAATAATCATTTGAGAGACGAAAAGATTTTTTTGTTGTTACATACAATATGTGATTTGCTTAATTATGATGTTGTTTTTTAATTTTACATTTATTTTGATTTTTTTTGCATGGCTGGGATTTTTATCCCTATCTTTTCCAAATAGCAATAGGGAATATTTCTCATGGGGAAATATTTCCTATAGGGAAGAAGGGGGATTCCATGTGCATTGTAAAATCCCTCTAGGGATTTATTTCCCTGGGTTTTTATTCTCTTGCATCCAAACAAGCCCTAAAGGTGGAATGCTTGTGCTGATCGTTCAGATTTATATGTTCATAAATGGTGCTAAATCTTTTTTATAAATTAAAGAGTATTACCTGTTGTTAAAATCGCGCATATCAGCCTTACTAGATTAGTCGTAGACGGGCATATTAGGCTTACAGCTTAAATAGAGCCAAGAGTTCGCCTGCAATAGAGCCAAGAGTTGGTGTTGACAATACAGATACGGAAAAGCTGAGATTTACTGTTCAGTATCACTTCTACTACACGCTTGTCTGCTCGTGCAATTGAGATTGGAGGCTAGGATTCCTTACAAGCAGACAACAGCTTATTCATAACTGGTTCTAAACATACTTGCACTACTAACAGCTCTTCTGGGGGCAACTTTTTACATGAAACAGAATGCAGCTGAAATGGATTCTATATTACAATCCGCACTAATCTCGTTCCTTGCAGGCTTGCACCATAAAAAATGAGTTTTGAACGAAGGCACACATGATCCTCCAAAACTGCAAGCCTGCATCATATACCTGATGCTTGTTTCATGTTTTTGTTATACCAATTTGGAAACCAAGGTTCCAGAACAGCTGCTTCAGGGCTTTCATGGTCCAGGCCATGCCATTTTCAAAGATACTGGCCGACCTATTCTCCACCAGTGCAGCTTCTTCATGCAAGGTACTATCGTCGCCGTTTCTTCCAGCATAATCAGATGCAGCAGTAGCAGCTGGATTGCCATTCTGTGCTACCATGTATGCATTTACATGAAGCTCGTCTGGAATCTTGTGGTCATCGCTCAAGGTTAACTAATTCAGAAAACAAAAGGCTGTTGCGTGATTAAAATGAACCACAAGGTGATCGTTAAAGATCTAGTTGCAACTGCAACCAGACGAGGTAGTTGAAGATCTATGCTTATTGCGGCCCGTATAAAAAAGGGAAATTATACAGTGCATTCTACTAAATGGTGGTGTAGAAATTAAATGTGGCCATTGAATTGTTAAGGGCATAGTTGACTTTTCTTTGTGATTATGATTTTTTGTGAGGTCAAACCTATTGTTAACGCTTTCCCAGACCATTCGCTGGCGCCGTTGGCCTCGTATCTATGAGCGCCGTCGCCTTTGTCTACTACGCGCGGCCGCCGCTGCGCCTCCGCGACGTACGATGCGTACGAGGCGCTGCTGCAGGAGGGGGAGGGGAGGCTCGAGAGGGTGTACCGGTCGGCGATGCTGGGGAGGGACCTGGAGGAGGCGGAGGAGGAATTGTCGGCGGCGGCGGCGGCGGGTGCTGAGGCGAGGGATGCGGCGGTGCAGGAGGAGGTGGCCGTCGTGTTGAAGCAGGCCGAGGAGGGCAAGGCAGTGGACACTGGAGAGCATCCGCCTCGTGGATCGGTTGCTGCGCCACCAGCCCGAGGCGTTCGGAGGATCCAGAGGCTCCGCGCGCTCGACTATCTCACACGCGCGCGCATACATACGTACGTATACATCCTATCTATATGTCGTATGATACAACAGAAACTTAATTTATGATAAAAAATATTTGTAAAGAGTATTAACCTTATTTAAATAATAATATTCACTCTAAATATGTAATGGTTAAATGTTTAAATTAATTCATCGAAGCATAGAAATTCTAAGCACCTACTCCTCTGTTTCAAAATATAAGGCGTGATTTGATTTGACACGGTCTTCTAAACTATACTTGACCCTTGATTTCTCTTATCCAATATCATTCATACAAACAAAATCATTATCATTACAAAATACTTTTAAATACGAATTCAATGGTACCACTTTTATATCACAAAATCTTTATATAGTTAGATAAATCATTGGTCAAAGATTTCAAAATTTGAATCTTAAAATGTGTGCGCGCCTTATATTTTGGAACGGATGGAGTATTTAAAAACACGAGTTTAAAATTATTTTAAATTTCACATATTTAAATAATAACATCATAACACTAAGGATTATAAATTTGTAACGCTATAATTCGAGATCAATCGATCGATTGAAAGAGGCATCACCTGCTGCCTCATAGGCGCAAAGACATTGAAGAGATAGACGTCATCCGTATATGACTGCTATTATCAAGCGTGCGTGGCTCATACGCCTTGCTTCGACCATATTATAGCCCCACCCCATCAACCAGCTCCACCGCCTCCTCGTCTCCCCCCGCGAGCGCCTCCCTCAACCTATTGACATCATTCACTATGGCGAGCTCCAACAGTGTCGCCAGCTTATCTCGTCGCCTACCACTGGCGACCTGTCCCTGCGCCGTATGACGGGATCAGGAAAATCGCCCTTTACCTCCGCTCAACGGATAAGCTCAACACATCTGTAGGAGAGGTAAGGAACGGTGGGATTATATAGATTCAGCAATCGAGAAGATATCTATGGAATTCAAATTAAGAAATCGTCGAATAAGGAAGGCAACAAAAGTGAAAGTCAATTCAATCCGAAAAGCACCGGGAGCAATTATCGTCGATTTGAATGCCAAATCAATGGGAGAAAGGAAATCAATAAATGAGTCATGCATATTCCTTTACCTCCTGTGACAGGATGATCCGATCCAATCCAATCTACCGGGGTGGCCACTGCCCGCTTCCCATTCAGCCACGCGGGTGCGCATGCGTGTCAGGCAGTCAGGGTGAGGGTGGAGAACAGACGTACCACTACTAACTCCTAATTAGAATTAGTAGAGATAGAGATACCAAATTTATCTAATCACGTCATGTATAGCCGTGCGCATGCTGCTGGCCGGCTGGAATCAAAGCCATACATGATTAGATAAAAACAAAAGATGATCTTATCTACACATAGAAGTAAATATTTAATGAAAAGAATGCATATGGCAACTCAAAGGCACATGGTAATTCAGACCACCACCACCAACTCGTAATTAGAAGTAGTTGATATATATATATATATATATATATATATATATATATATATATATATATATATATATATATATATATATATATATATAAAAAGGCTTCCTATATAGGAAAATGGTTTTATACACTGAGAGTACGTACTCCACCTTTAGGCCTGTTTGTGTAGAGCTCTACTCCTACTTCTGCGGAGTGAATCAGTGAGCTCTGCTAAACAATGCTTTTCGATAATCGATCCTGTGGTGATTCCTGTGAAGTGATTCTCCAAAATGAACTAGAAATTTGGGAGTCAAAAATCGCTTCTCTGATTCACTCCCAACAAAGAGTCGGTTTCTCCATAGAGTTTATCCTATGGATTCGTTAGAGAATCACTTTCAACGACAGAATCACTTCTCTCGGAGAATCACTTCTAACAGAGAATCAGAATCAGAGAGAGCTTTACCAAACAGGCCCTTAGTATACCCCTTAAATGATATTGTTATACCTCTTTATCATTTTGAGTATACTCTAATATTAATTATAAGATACTCCAAAACGAGTTTCATGAAAAATTTCGTCAAAGTCAACTCTTTATAGCATAATTTGTGTATATACACCTTTTACATATGGAAGAGGGTATATAGCAAAAATAAATAAAGGGCTTAGGTGATTTTTTTTCAAGCATGTCGCTTTGGAGTATATAAGAAATATTATTAGAGTATACCGAAAGTGATAAAAGAGTATAACACGTTCGTTCAAGTGGTATATTGAAGATGGGAGTACATACTCCTAAGAGTACGGAAAAGGCTTCCTATATATATATAAATATCTTTTACTACCGGGTGTAGTTACTCTCACATTTGAAATACCACATAAATGAATTTGAAATACTCTTTTATCACTTTGGCTACACTCATATACTAAATATAAGATATTTCAAGATGTACCATGTTGCCAAGCTTGGATATCGCGGTAGCTCATCTGCTAAGGTGGATGCAGTACCACCAACCAGCTGTGATAGGGGAACACGATAGATGATACACGTCACTTGACGGTGCTTCCGTTGTCGAGACGATGACTAAATTTGTAATTTCATTTGAGAGATACCAAAAAGTGAAAAAAAATGTGCAAGAGGAGGCAAATAGGGCAAAAACTTCAGAAAACGAAGCTGGAACCAAAAGATAAAGAAACCAAAGCAATTGAGGACAGTACTACCGCATGCATGAGTGGCTGCAGTGAAAATGTGAAATAACAAGTGTGCACTGCGGGCATTGAAAAGGATAAGAAGCGTATGTGGAATTCTGGGTAAACGATACGTACAATACTTCAACCAAACATTCATTTCGTTGATGTTAAACATGCAGTAAACAAGGTTTTCGGCTAGTGGATGAAGTTGCTGGAACTGGCAGAAGCTTACTTGGAAAAATATGGAACGAAAGGAAAGATTATACTACTATAAGTTTGATGAATGATGATAGTATCAACTATCAAACAACAGATTTGCAAATGTTCACATATTTATGAACCGCTCTGCTGTCAACTAGTCCTCCACAAGCTTCCTCAGAACAACTTACTGCCAAGAAAGTAGGATTGTTTCCTTTAGGACAAATATTGAGCTTACAAATCCTGGCAAGTGAAACCAACAGTAACGTATCTGAGCATACAATGATGTTTAAGGGCCGGTTGCAAAGAAAGGGCTAGTACAGCAAACTCAAAAGCTGCGGCTGCACAAAACAAGGGCGCTATTTGGTATGGTTGTAGCTTTTCTGAAAAATAGTTTTCGGTTGGGCTGTATAGCTGAAGGGCTATATGAAGGGTGCGGGTCAGGAATGAAGGTGAGAGAGGTGGGATTTGGGATTTTATACTTGGTAAGAGATAATGGTTTTTTTCAACTCTAATGACAAAGTCAGAACCTATTGTAGCATTTTAAGACTAAATAGTGGGTATTTCCATACCCTTTGTCACGAGGGGACCATATGAGAATTTGAGATGGAGAGGAAAAATAAGACAGCCCCCATTCCATGCTCTCCTTGGGGCACTTTATATAGAGGAGAGGTGGAGAGACATATTCCCCAAAATGTCTCCTAATTATGTGACCTAGGAAAAAGTATTTTGGTACATTCCTGCTTAATACAACATGGAAACTGATGTTACATTAGTATATATTCTTTAGGGCCCCTAGATATCCCTGACAGCCCTAGGGGCTAGCCCCCCACAATAGAATATCAACCCACCGAAGTCATGGAAAGCTACCTCAGACGAGCTTAAAAGCTAGTTAGCTTCTCCTAATACAAATAGGCCGCCGGCTTTTAGCTTTCATTTGCAGAAAAGCCAACTATTTGGAATAGCTTCCTTCCAGAGCAGAGAAACCGAAGCTGAAGCCGTCCCAAATAGGATCTTTGCCTAGAGAATTCATGGGCAATGGGTAACCATTGTTGGGTAATTGGTACATGACCAAATATTGAAGAGCATGCAACCACAAGCATAACCTAATTTGGTTGAAAACAGAAGCCTTAAAAAGCAATGCTGGATTTAAATTATGAAGATACAGGCCGAGTAAAAATGAGATCATAAGTTTCTACAGGGAAAAAAAGTAGAATTTCTGTGGATTTTCAACAGAAAAATATCTATCAGAAATGCAAATCCTTGCACAATACAAACATGTTTTCTTAACAAGTTTAGGTATAAGCATCACAATTCACACACCAGAACCTAGTTGTTCAACTGGGTCTCTGCATTCCCAAACTGATCATAGGTTGCATCTCAGACTACAATTGTTTACTTGTTTCAATGTACATATTATCTTCCCCTAAGTCCATATCTAACTGTTGGCAGATATCAATATGTGAGCATGAGTTTATCTTACTTTTTTACACCTTGCTATAATAACAGAATATGAATCTGACTACAAAACATCATCTTTCTGGGCATACAAAGCAAGTATCTTTGGATCAAACACAAGCATATAACATTCACATGTCATACAAAACTCAGGAGAACTGACAATATTTACTACTCAATCAGTAACAAACATTAACTTGAGCAATTTGCTACAACTTCGCACATACACTTGTAGAGCTTCATATGAAAACTGAAACAACCAGACACAGATAAATGGACCAAACGAGTCGAACAGTATTGGCGCAAGTTACAATAACAGATCCATAGTTTCAAACAGCACGCCATACACCAAAATCCCGAATTTATTCCCCGATAATCATCAATAATATACACATGCACACTTCAAATCCGCGACCGCGAATCAAGAAACACGAACCATAACGCAAAACCAAAAGAAGTGCCATAGAGATGCTGTAGAGTTACAGGTCCTTTTGCTCACCAATCAATCGATGAATCGATCACTTGTCGCCGGTCGCGGCCGCAGGGGCGGTGGGATGGCCGCTGTCGTAGTCGACTACCTCGGCGTCGGTGACGGAGCGGGAGTGCTGGACGATGGAGCGGCCGATGGAGTTGATCCACTCCTCCTTCTCCTTCTCGGAGTCGGCGATGAAGTACATGGTCTCGCGTGGGGTGGAGAGCTCGAAAGCGAACTGGCGGTTAAGCACGTCCTCGGCGCCCTTGACGGTGAGGCAGGAGGCGACTGGGATGACGCCGCGGGGCACCGACGAGCGCGTGACGGTCGATTCCTTGAACCAGAAGAGCTTCCCCTGCTTGAGCACGAACCACCGCCGCCGCCACGTCTTGATGTACTCGCCCTGCTTGGTCAGCCACCCCGCGCGCTCCGGGGCGCGCCAGAACTCCACCCCGCCCGAGGTGTCCGCATCGGCGGACGAGGCGCCGGTGCCCATGACCGCTCGCCACAGGCTCGCCGCCATGAGATGTGAGGGATTTAGAGATCGAATTGGGCGAGTTCTGGTCCCCCCGGCCCCCGGGGTGGAGACGGGAGTTCGATAGGTATATTCTTTTTCCTTACTTAACCAACGACCTCGGATGGGTAACATGGGTTGGAACTTGGAAATCGGAATCCAACTGAGCTGTATAAACGTAGGGCGTGTTTGTATTGTACCGAACTATTATTTATTTAGTGCCGGGGAGAGGGTGTCTTCGGACGGAATACAAATATTCATATTCATATTTTTTTGAAAAACCCCAAGAAGTTAGAAGCGCAAAAGAGATTGTCAATAAAATTAATATCGTATATAATTAAAGCACTCAACAAGATTAAGTATTTTTATTCATTAAATAATGTCATACAACAACCATATATTACAATGCACACAAATCTCAAGTTACAACAAAAACAAAATACAAGAATGTTACAATTGCCCTATGACCTATGCTTCTGTGAAGCTTCATCTTCAATTCCCTGAAAATTTTTAGCCAGGCATATATATGAAAAGCAAGTAAAACTTAAAGAGAATAGGTGTGCCATAAGACTAATATGAGATTCGTATTGCTCATCAAGATACCAGACTAACCGTATTCATCATCTGGCATATGCAACCCTTTTCATCGGATACTCCTAACCATTGTCTAAATAGTACCAAAATATCACTTAGTAAAAAAGTAAATCCAACACAGCAAAAAGGTAAAACCATCTCTGTAAAAGGGAGGGTAAAGCCTCCCCCAGGCAATCCATCCGCAAAGCCACCAGAGCCCTAAGCAACCAAGGCATCCAAACCACCAAAGCCAAAAGCAAATTTAGCAATCGATCTCATCTCCGAGACCAAGGCTAGAAGCATCCCAACGAGCAACCAAGCTCATCCCCAAAACCAAGGGTAAGAAGCAAGCCAAGCAATAGGAGACTAAGCTCCAACCTTCCATCATCTGAGGAGCAAAATCCTAGCACTACACTGCTAATCCATCTTTAGTACAACCCATTCTCTAATACTCCATTCATCAGGTATGTTGTCGATGTACTTTGCATCGGGGTACCCTCTCCGCTCCGGGACAATGGGCCCAAGAAGCGGCTGCCCAAAGATGGCGGTGCAGGCAAGGAGCAGCGTGGCCTCTGGCAAGCAGTGGCGATTCGCCCTACTCACGGACGAAGCGGCGTGTGGTGCCTGGCGGCAGCGGGCGATCACGCCGCTCACGGGCGAAGAGCTCAGCGTGGCCTGGCGGGCGGTGGGCGATTCGCCTTGCTCGCCGGCGAAGCGGCTGCGTGGTGCTGGCGGCAGCGGTGGCGATTCGCCCTACCACGGGCGAGCGGCCCGTGGTGCCTGGCGGCGATCACGATCACGCCTGCCGTCGGCGTCGGCTTAAGAGGCAGCCTGGCAAGCGGGTGGGCGTCTGGGCCCCCCTTGTCGGGCCATGGAGGCAACCAAAAGAATAAGGAGAAGGCTTCGCCTTGAAGTCTCCTTCCCTTGACATGCTGAGTTAAGGCCATTAATTGTGGAGAATTCTGCTATCGACACGACGACAACCCATCCCTCTGACGTCTCTCACCAAACCCGTCGCAAGAGTGTCATATCTCGGGCGGACCGGGCGGAGCCACGCAGCGGCATTAAATGGGGCTTGAAGGACAAGGCTACAACAACAGGCGTAATAAATGAGTCATGGGTCAGTGAGATAAGGCTCGAATGATGGGTGTAATAAATGAGTCATAGATCAGTATAGCGTCACCTTCTCACCTGCCCGGGCCGGCTCGTCTATATAAGGGTGCCTCGGTGCATGGAGAGGGAGAGAGAGACAAAAAAGGATAACCATTGTAATCGTCTCCACACTTCCTCAACAAAGACTTAGCAGAACGTAGGGCTATTTCCCGCGCTGGGGGCCTGAACCTGGGTACATCGCCGTGTCCATCGATCTGTTGATCCCCGGGATCCATCGTAGAGAACCATTAGGGTTTCCAGCCACGAAGACGCCCTCTACCGAACCATACCTTCCATCCTGGGAGTAGTCAACCCTGTTCGTTGACGGGGTCCTGTTAGGCGGAATACACCGACATATGTCCATCACCCATATTTCCATTATCAACATTAGAGACTTATCCTTGACATAGAAGATCAAAATCAAATACTAGAGAATAGAGCATACTATGTTTAGGACTGCTCTAGAGGCGGCGGCGCACGTGCGCAATGATTCTCTCACATTCCCCAGCATGTGGGAAACCCTCAGGTGTTGTCACGCCATCGCCATTCCATAGCAATCGCCTATTATCATCATAAATGAGTAAAGTGCTAAATCTATAAACATGCTAAGGAAGAAGAAAATATAAACGAGTGAGCCAGTAGGTCATCACCATGCGGGTAGGAAGAGGCAGAGGTGGCGCCAAGGTGGGCCGGAGAAATCGACGGACCGAGTGGAGGCGGCCGAAGAGGCCAAGGGGAGAGGCAACCGGCAGGGACCAGTGCCGAGGCGCTTAGGGCAGGGACTGGATGAAGGCGGCCAGAGAGGCCAGGGAGTGGAGGCAGCCCAAGATGGGGAGGAGGAGGACTAGCAACGGCCGGAGAGCGCTGGACGACTCCGGTGGGAGCTGTCGACGGCAGAGGAGATGGTGGATCGAGGATGGAGTCTACGAGAGAGAGGAGAGAGAAGAGGAAGGGGGAAATGGAGGGGATAAGATAGGGTGAAAAGAAAAGAAAGGAGAAAAAATGAAGTAAAATAAAAATTCTACCTAGATAATTGCATCATCCAAAGTGAATTGTGCCAAGTTAAAATTCGACAAATTAAAATCTTCTAAACTAAAATGCACCTAATTAAAAGACGTCAAATTAAAAATACCCAAAAAATGAAAAAGGGCATTATGCATATATCAATTTAATGAAATTTTAGAAAAGATTGGATGCCATAAAACATGTAAAAAACTTACTAGTCACCTGAAGTATAGCACTCTATGATTTCATGAATTAAATCGAATCCGACCAGTGATCACCTTCAACAACCGTGTGAGAACGCCTATTTTCCTCCAAATTCAGGCAAATAATCTCTTGATCATATTTAAGTAATTTCAATCAAAGATATTCGATTATATGTGATATCACCTATGCATTCGAAAAATCTCTTTTAAGAAAATCTAAATCGGATGCTGTTGGAAAGATGGTTTGATGATGAATTGCTGAGGCGGTAATTGGTTATGGATGTGTTGAAATGATTGTTGGAAAGATGTTTTAATGATGACTATTGAGGCAGTAATTGATTATTGGTATGTTGAAATGGCACGTCAAACGAATGGAGCCGGTGATGTATATATGTATGAGGTGGGTAAAGGGTATCATGGAGATGGATACTAGCCGGTGGGGCCCTCTACATAGGCTAGAATATAAAGATAAACCACTACAATCGAGCATTGAGCCGTATTTTTCATATCAACCATAATATGTGGAAATGATCAGAAAATGTTGCCCCACGAGGGTATACGATCTCCACATTGGGTATAAGTAGATAAGTAAGTGTGAGAAGCTGGGTATACCGGTAGGTCCAGTGAGGGACACTGTTTTGGAACTCAACTGTGGTTGATGGTTCCGGGGCATTATATTTAAACGCTATGAGATGAATACCGCCGATGTGCATTGAAGTCAGGGTATAACTAGTATGCTGAGAGTGGGTGGGAAATGTTAGTGAAGGACACCACGACTCGCCAACTGCTAGGATTGGAGATCTTAATATCTGAATAGTGATAAATGTTCTGGGTTCTCAACTGAGGTTGAGTTCACTATGGATAAAGTGATACAAACCTGCGCATAATGAAATCATAAATTCATTCCGTCTCCTGGATTGGAGGCTATGGAAGCTAAGTCTACCTCTTATACGAGTGCTAGTAGCAATTTTAGAAATTAAAACATGAACCACATTTTTTCATAATAAAACCCTATTGTCCTAATAATGGATTCGATAGAGATGTATATGAGTTGGATGATGAAAAAATTCATAAGATGCATTTTGTTACTAATGTTTGTTGAGTACGTTGTACTCACCCTTACTTAACTCCCTTTTTGCTTAAAAACTAAGCCTTATGGATTCACCTATGAGGCATGGGTTGAGGAACATCCATAGGGTTAGGGTAATGAGGAGGTTGAGGACTACCAGGAGGACTGGGTGAAGTAGTAGACCGTACGACCATGACTGTCGATCCTTTGGTATTCTAGTGTTTATATATATATTAACTTTTGTTGTACTAAGTATTATGTATGAGCTTGTAATTCTATATTTGTAGTCCTGCATGGCAATGTATTGTAATAAGTTTTTATTTTAGTATCTAATTATTGTTCTGTAACACTCTAAACACTGTGTACTAACTGATAAAGTGTCGGGTGCACCCGATATTTTGTTAACTAACATGCCGAGATCAATATAGTTATCTCAGAGTAATAACGATGTTACAATCGTTACTCTGGGCTAATTGTGCGGGTCAACACATCAACAATGCAGATATGAATTCGAATATCCTCAATATAAAAAAAATTAAATATTATAATGGTTACACTATGATACACATTTTTATGCGAAGCAACTCTCAGATTAGATTAGAGTTTCATAAGATACATCACGGGCGTGCATGGTCTAAAGAATGAAGAAGATGAATCTCATTTTTTTTGCAAATTTAGCCCCATCACCAACACATTTGTAGAATTGACCATGTTCCTGATCACAAAAGCGCCGGATGGTGACACCTGTCACTTTTCGCACTCCCCTACCATGGAAGGAGCCTCTTGTGCTCCCCGTTTGCGGCAGCTCGCCTCTTGAGCTCCCCGGCCACAGCACAAACAGTCCTTCCCATATTGCCCGTGCATAGAAGCTACTGCTCCTGCGCTAGCCCGCTTGCTGTAGTGGTTCACCGGCCACCGCGCTCCTTAGGCACAGGAGCACCTTCCACGGTGAGAAGGGGGCCAAATCAATAAATGATTTAACAGAGGTGATAGAATTGCAAAAAAAGATCTGTGAGGCTAGAAAAGGGATGATTTAACTATTTCGAATATTATATCTAGTCAATTTGGTCGGATTTGTATATCTATGTAGCTTATGTAATTGCAAGATATCTTAGATACTTTATCCTTATACATATCACATTTAGTCTTTCTAATTTATTTATATCACCCAAAGAAAATGAATTTGCATTGAACTAAAAAAACTCCTCCAACTAATTAGGCACACTTTAATAAAAAATATGTATATTGCTTTTTATCAAATTTGAATACAAATACAAATAGTTCTGGTAAAATAATATTTGGATGGCAAAAGTCCACACCATATCCATTTTGTATGTGAATTTAAATATGAATACTAGTATAGGATAAATTGTTAATCCGTTAGAAAAATCTAAGCCATCTTGTATCTTATTCAATATGGTAGTCGAATAATATAGATAATTCATATTTGTTAGGCATCCCTAACAGACAAAATGGTTACATATTATAAAAAGAATATGGGAAGCTTTTTCACATGTTATATCTTTTTGTTGATTGGCATCAAATTTGTTGAATCAAAATTGCCTTATAAAGAAGCAAATGCTAAAAATTATGGAAAGTTTAGCAGAGGGACAAGTGTTATTTATGTATCGATAGAGTTGAATGACTTGGGACTAGGGATGGCAATCGAGCACGGTGGACACTAGTAGTGCCCACCCATACCCATGCTCGTGAGCCCAATTTCTCCCACGAGCATGCCCGCGAAAAGTGATGGGTGAAGAACATCGCTTATGCTTGTCGCACCGCGGGCATGCCCGTGTGCCCACCATGATGAAGAGGGAGATGGTTGGAACCATGGCTTACATACCTTGACATCAGTGGCGAGTTTAGATCCGGACATCATTATCCTTATCTGTCTCCCGACGATGGCTACTTCAGATCCAAGTGGCGTCCTACTCTGGCTCCTAGTGGCGACATCCTTTAGCTCCTGGTGGTTGCATCTCCAAATCCTGACAACGTCGTGGCCTCCTCTCCTACCTGCCTGCCACATGAGGAGGACGGTGAAGGCTTGTGGTAGCTTGATGCTGGTGGAGGAGGGAGCGGTCATGGGGATCGGAGCATGGAAAGGGAGAGGCGATAAAGCTAGAGGAGTAGTGATATGGGAGGGGAGGAAGGGAAATGGTGGAGAGAAGAGGGAGTATACTGGGGCTAGAGAAGGGTGAGAGGATTTGTCAGCTATGGGCTCCGGTCTAGGTTTGGGTGCAGTCGTGCCTCGTGTGACATTGTTGGGAGAACGTGAGATGGAGAGAGTGAGAGAGTGGCGATACTGCAGGATTTAGGGGTGGCGTGGACTGTGTTTGGAGAGGGATGAAGGGGTGATAGGGTGGAGTATGGGAGGTTGACTTGAGTAGTCGAGTGTGGGGTGGAGATGTAGCCATGAGGAGACGTAATAAGATTTTCCATGGGGCCCACCTATCAAAGAAAGATGTCAGGTGAGCGGGTGAAGGAACAGTGTGAATTTCTAAGGCATTTTTAACTCATTTCATCTTTGGGTTGTATGTAAAAGAGGAGAGCGCTCTAACTTAGCCTTGAAATACCACCACCCAATGCACTTATCTTACGCCTATTTAGAAACACAAGAATTGAATTATTTTTAGTGAAATTTCTATAAAATTTATGTGTTATAAATATATCCTTAAGTTGGTTTAAATACATTGCAAAAAAAATCGTAAAGAAAATCCCACCTGCTTTTTAACTAGACCATCCACTTATATGCGCTAATCGAAGAACCAAATAACAAATTATTACACCAGGAAAACCTGCTATTCCACATAGGGCCTAATTTGGTTAAACAGGTACAACATCCAACTTCAAAATTAATGCACCAAACACACATAAGTTCCCTTTGGAATCAAAATTACCACTCCCTCCGTTCAAAAATATAGGGCACGTTTTGTAATGTACTTGTCCATAAATATAAGGTATATTTCATATTTCAATACAAAATTAATGTGATGTTCATTCTATACCCCTAATAAAAACATAGCATTACTCTAATACATGCATTAAATATAATACTTAGAGATAATAATCAGAAATAGTTTATTTATGTTCAATACCCTCTTAGTCTGGTTGCTAAAATGAAAATATGTTTTATAAATTTAGTCTGTGGGAGTACTTGATACGGCCCGAAGCTAAAACCGTACAAGTGAAAACAATAGTCTGGTCCAGAATTTCGCAAAATTTTTTACAGCTTATGCTCAGCAAAGGCAGTTAGGCAGTCAGCTGCCAACATTTGCCCCAAATCTCTCTTCCCTCTCCTAAACCCTATTTCAAAAAGCGCTACCTACCAGGAACCAGGTCCGAAAGTCCAAAACTCCAAACCCCTCAAGCCGCACGCCCGAGAACAAGGAGGCATGGCAAAACCACGCTAAAACCTGCCAAAAATCCGCCCAAATCGGCCACCGCCCGCCCGCCGCGGCAGCCATGACGACCTCCGCGGGATCCACCGCGTCCACGCCCTTCCCCTACTCCACTGCCCCATCTGCCTTCTCATTCTCCCAGCCCGCCGCGGCCGCCTCCTCCTCCGCCACCGCTTCTTCTGCTCCGACTTTTGGCTCATCCCTCTTCGCAGCCTCCCCTGCCTCCGCGTCCGCCCCCACCACCGCCTCCTCCCCATCCCCTTTTGGCTTCGGATCCACTGGTTTCTCGTTTGCTCAGTCCACCGCCGCCGCTTCTTCCGCCGCGTCCTCCCCATCCCTCTTCGGCGCATCCGCCACCTCCGCCGCGGCAGCCGCTCCTAGCCTATTCGGCGCCGCTTCCTCCGCCGCAGCCACCCCCGGTCTCTTCGGCGCATCAGCCACCTCCTCTGCGGCGACCACCCCGAGCCTATTCTGCCCCACCTCCTTCGCCGCGACCACCCCGAACCTATTCGAGGCCACCTCCTCCTCGGCGGCCACACCCAGTCTCTTCGGTGCAACCACCGCCGCCGCCACCACCCTCAGTCTCTTCGGCGCCGCCTCCCCCGCTGCGTCCACGCCAAGCTTTTTATCTGGCGCCGCCACGGGCTTCGGCTTTGGTTCATCCGCGTCCGGCACCAGCACTACCACGACTGCCGCCTCGACACCATCATTCGGCTTCGCGTTCAGCACCGGGGCGGCCGCATCGAGTACCGCCACTACCTCGGCTTCCGCACCGGCTCTAGGGCTTGGGGCCGCCACTGGTTCGGCGCTGTTTGGATCCACCACCTCTGGGCCACTCTTCAGCACCACCACCGCCTCGTCTCCATCAACCACCAATATGACCGCGCCATCCTTTGGTTTCTCATCCTCGCCAGCAACTACCGCCTCTGCTCCGTCGTTCGGCTTCACGCCGTCATCAGCAAACAAAACGACGGCGAGCACCGCCCCTTCCTTGTTCTCGTCCGCTTCTTCCACCCCTGCCTTTTCCTTCCCTAAGAGTGCGTCCGCCACTTCCACCGCGCCAGCGTCCGCGCCCTCCACTGGTTTTTCCTTGACTACTTCGCAGGCTGCATCTGCTCCCTCACTGTTCTCTAATACCAGTGCATCAGCAAGCACGTCCTCAAGTTCTGTTAGCTTCCCATTTGGTTCATCTTCTGCTGCTTCCACGCCGGCATTTGCTTCTGCTTCTGCAACGAGTGCATCCACTGTGCCATCTGCTGCTGCAGTCCCTGCAACGTCGGGTTCATTTTTCTCGGTGCCAGCACCAACTTCTTCCACTAGCGGTTTCAGTTTTACAGTAGCGCCATCATCGTCATCAGCTGCGGCGGCTACAGCCGCTACAACCACTGTCACAAGGGCGTCAACATCTGCAGCCATGACAACCACAACAACTGCGTTTCCTAGTTTTAGCCTGCAAGCAACTACACCGGCTTCTGCCTCAACTTCGGCAACTCAGTCAATACTGTTTGGTGAGCTGCTATGTTTCTTCATTCTCTGTACTTATTGTTCAACTTTATTCGTATTTGTTGTTTAGTTCAGCGATACCATTCACCATGCCTCTGTTTTTGGTTCCAAACAATTAGTGTCGAGAGGTGTTTCAATGCTTTTCTTTTTGAAAGTTGCTCAAATATTAAAGCATAAATGGAGGGCAGATAGTGATTACTTACCCCATCGCTTACTTCAAGATTCGTGTAACTTGTATTAGGAGGGAAATCACGCTCGTGTCGCTCAACGCAAGTAATAATAACTGGTTTATAGCTCATAATAATAATATCTCAAACTATTCGTTGGATGATCATTTCAGGACCCAACTTATCACTGTGCTGGTGTAGGTTTTCGTAAAACAGGGCAATTTTTGTCGTATTATTACTATTTTGACTGTAATGTTTGACTTGTAATTTGTTTCGTAACATTTTGTAAGTGGTCACTGCTTGGTCTAATTTGGTAATGTTCAGCTTTGTTTTAATTGGGCATAATCCGCAGGTGGTTCTACTACAGCTGCAAGCACAACAGCCACCAGCACCAGTACAAGTCAGGCAACTTCATCAGCTGTTCAAGCTAGCAGTACTGGGTTGTACAAGCTCCCTTGTTTTTTTTTTCATTTGTTACTTGTAACTCGAGCTGGGAGGCAAGATATTAACATTGTCCATGATGCAGCCCTTCTACTACTGCTATCACTCCAGCAGCATCCCAAGCACCTAAGCTTCCATCAGAAATTGTTGGTAAAGGTGTTGAGGAGGTATTGCACATATCTTTTTTGATTACGGTTGGTTGGTTTTCAGTGTAGCATGTTGCTTGTCTATATTGGCACTGCGTTGAAGGTTGGATTGATCTTCTATTATGGTTTCTTGAACAAATTTATTTCTTTATTTAAGTAGCGCAGTATGGTGCAGCAACATTTCAGTTTGTAGACATTCTCACGAAAGTGCCTATTGCAGATTATTAGGGACTGGAACAATGAGCTTCAAGATCGTACTGCAAAGTTCCGTAAACATGCCACTGCTATTGCTGAATGGGACAGGAGAATTCTGCAAAACAGGAATGTTCTTATAAGGCTTGAGGTACGCTTACCACTGATTTTATATGTATTAAACTTCAAGTCTCATTGTATTTTGGGGCTCAAACTGTTTGTCAGTCATTTATCAAAGATGAACTGACAGGGGACAGGCAGTATGTTTATATTTGACAATACAGTTTTTTGAATTCTGTTCGTGTGAGCTTCTCAGCTTTTGTAGTTAGGTCAATATCTGAATCTCTGTAGATTATACATATACTTGTGGATGTTTAGTTTGTCATGTAATTTCATTTTTCAGAAGACAATGGCTAAGACAAATGGTAGCACATTTCATTATTCTGTGCTAAAAGCAGTTGAGCAGGGTAGAAGTAAGCTTGGTTGAATCTAATTATCTTTACACTGTATAGAACGTTGTTTATCAAATGTTGGTAATTCAAAGACTTGAAGTTCTTATTCGCCCAATGCTGGATGGTTTGTGTATCATTGTAAGATAGCATGTGAGCTTTAGTTGATCTTTTAGTAGATGATTAGCTACCGCCAGTGTTACTTGGACAGCCGTGTCCAAAATTTTTTTACTGAATCGGACACCTCAAATTTGAGTCGGATTCCGACACCCGTGTCCGATTCCGAATAGCATTTCCCGTGCCCAAAAAATTTATCTGAATTGGAGGCCCCGAATCCGAGTCGGATTCCGACTCCCCGTCCTGCCGAAGTAACACTGGCTACCGCGCAAAGCTCTGTCGATTTGAATTATTCATGTGAAAGTTGACACAGAATTGCTCTCAAAAGTTCTGTAAATTCCATTTTTGTTAATTCTTTACTTTTTCGAATTTGTTTTTTTGTTCCTTGGTAATATCTGGTTTGTTGTTTTTTGTAAGTATAGTTTAGATCTTTAATGTTGATGACATTGAAAACAATGATATGCAGTCAAAAGGTTTATGACGAACTTTTGTTTCCAAAGTTAGTGAATTTGTTTATGCCAATCCGGTAGAAGGTGGGAAAATGTCTCTCAGTCTTATCATATAATGCAATTAAGGTTTATCCAGGTTTTAGTCGGATTTTGTGATGGAAACTGAAAATCTGCTATTGTGTGTTAACATGCTGCATTGTAAATTAAGCTGATCTGACACCACTATATTCAATGCTACCTCAGGTACAAATTATTTGCTGTTTAATCTCCCCAGACTTGGTGTTCAAATACTTGTCCTTTTACACTGGGTAGGAAACTTTTCCTAAAATCCACTTATATATTGGTAGCTATAAATGTTCTCCATCTCAACAACTTCTATTGTTCCCATTGGACCAAGGCCAAAGAATGATGGTCATTTAATTAGGGGAAGATATCTAGTGTAAAAGCGCAATTTGAAGTAAACACACTAAAATGTTTGGTTTGGGCACTATATCAACATAAAAAAATCTGATAAAAATCTAGACATACTTCTCAAATTACTTCAACTATGTATAGAATTTGAAGTTCAAGTTCATTCTATGTTGAGAGGAACCAAAATGAGAAAATCCTGATAAATGATAAATCAAAAGAGGGGGGAACAAATGTTACTGTTCACAGCAAAATTATCTTCTTCTTTTTGTTTAGTTCAAACATTTTTGAGTTTGAAGCTGAAATTTTAAAGGGTGCTACAACACACCATAGGCTACACCTAGATTTTTTTTTCTTGAGAAATGTTTCATGTTGATATAGTGCACAAACCAAAAGTTCTTGCATGGTTGCACCAAATTGTGCTTTTGCACTAGAAATCTCCCCATTAGTTTGGGTAAACAATGTCATACTGCTACATTAATTGTTGCCTTGTTTTGTGTGCCGAGAGCTAAACGACGATAAGTAATTTGGATTGATACACAGGTCGTAAACATGCTGATCAATATTTTTAGTAGAACCACTTATGCCAATAAAATATTTAAAAATGATTACTAGTTTTGAAGAAGGAAAAAAGAATAGAAATTGGTACTTTCTTATTGAACTCTAATTATCTATCTAGAAATAATGTGATTCAGATCAGTACATAGCAGGTTCTTTGCAGATATACACAATAGATTTTCATTGTGTGTGTGTGTGTTTTTTTTAATTTGGCCAGGAGCTCTGGCATTCAGTATAGAAGGAGAACAATAGCCGAGCGACAGACGCAAACACACGCACGCGCGCACACACACACACCCACACGCGCTGCCCTGACTCTGTGCGCACCCGGGTGAGACCGAAGTCTCGAAATCGGGCGGGCTGCACGTGTACTCGCGTTGCTAGCCACCCGAGCTTCCGCTCGTTCGCAATAGATTTTCATTGTGATAATGTTCCAAACTGAATATTTACCTCTTCTTTTGCAGGCTGAAGTGGCTAAAGTTGTTGAAACACAAACAAGCTTGGAGCGGCAACTTGAGTTGATAGAAACTCATCAGAGAGAGGTCGGTGTGGCTGCAAGCCGTTTCTTTTCCTTTTCCTAATATATTTGTTATATTTTTTTTTGTTGATATTTGTTCTTATTTGTTTGCTGAATCTCATTGTTATGGTCTTATGGATCTCTAAATGGCATTGAGTTGCTTTCCTATGAACTCACTACTCAGATGCTATCCTAGCAGTGATGAATCCTTCTTTCAACTAGATTGTTTAGTCCAATCAATTGCAAGGTGTAGTCTGGAATAGTACAGAGACTTAATAATTTTAGAATAATTGATTTGGAATACATCTTAATCAAAGCTGTTTTTATGGCTAAGGCCTTTTTATGTTTTGAGTTTAAATATGTTGTAGATTATATCTAACTGACGTGGTTTAGGGGTGTTTGGTACAGCTCCAGCTCCAGCAAAATCTGTAGAGTTGGTGGAGCAAGGTATTTCTAACTCCAGAAATTTATGGAGCTGGAGCTGTGGGTACATTAAGAATGTTTAGGTGGGTCATTTTGTTTACATTTTAAACTAAAAATATAAACTTAATTCACTTTATTTTAGCCTATAAGTTCTAGATCTAAGGTGGAGCTGAGATCTGGAGCTCTGTCAAATGGGACCTTAGTTGTAGTTAAGAACACCCCCACCCCACCCATCACCACCACCATTTGACGGCTAGATGTTTCTCTTCTTTTTTGTGATAATTTATCTATTTATGAGAACTGTTAACCATGCATCATCACCTTTTATGATACAACAGATTAGGTCCTCTGTGTCATTAACACATATAGTGCTAGTTAGCTATCAACCTTTCATTAAAGTCACGTTTGTGTTGCCTTAATTGATTGTCCATTGTTAAAGTTGATCAGTTTTTCATGGATGGGAAGTTCAGCTTGACTTGCAGTTACAGTGGGGATTGTTGAGAATCTGCATTGCAGATGTTTGGTAACCACAACGATCTTCTAACTGCTAAGTTCCCTGGTATATGCATGGATCCAATATTGTTCTATAATATTTGTTTTATGCTTTCATCAAATCTAGAATCTACGGTTCTTATTTCATATTTAGGTTAACAAACTGTAAAATATACAATGTTCAAAAAGTTAAAAACTTTGTTATGTCTACTATAGTAGGCCAAACTGTCGGTATTGTTTTGGAGGGAAATGAAATACTTTCCCTACGACACAGCAGTTCGTCCATGACAACTTAGCTGCCCAGCGCTGCTATTGGCATAAAAATCAGTACAACATAGGCATAATGTTGACAATGTGATATAACTGAACTTGATGTGGTTTAGGGTTTGTGGTAGCAATGGTGGGGTAACAGGATAGGTAGGGCTGAAGAACTCCCTCCTTAGCCTAGGGCTTGGGCTTATCCCTGGTGCAGGAGGCTCTGCTCTCAGATTAGGAGATCAACTCAATTCTTTATTGCCTTCTCCAAATAACAGGCTCTCCTTTATATACTAGGAATAGCCTTGGACAATTTATTAACCAAATCCTACTAGGATACGGATACCCATATCCTTAACAACTCAATCTACTCATGAATAGAAATAACTAACCGCCCTGCCATATCCTTCCGGATTGCCTAATCCTTCCTAACAACACTTGCCACCGGTATTAGCCTCCAACACGGCTGCGGCATCCTGGGCAGGCTTGCGACGACGACGCTCATAGACTCTTCCCACAAAAGCATCCACAACATTTCCACCCGCCTGGCGAAACAACTCGTCCTCGAGTTGGAACTGAGGATACCGCTCCTTGAAGTCGTTCAAGCTAACCCAAGTAGCGTCGACAGCAGAACATCCTGTCCATTGGACCAGCAATTCCCAAACTCCCCGATTAAGACGAGCTCGAACAATGCTACTGGGAGAAGGAACCACCTGGCCATGCACAAAATCTGGCAGTTGTACCTCCGATGTTGGCGGCTCGCCTTCAAACTTCTTCAACAGAACCACATGAAAGACATTATGGATACGAGCTTTGGCCGGAAGTTGGAGACGGTAAGCCACGTCCCCAATACGCTCCAGAATGCGAAAAGGGCCATAAAAACGCGGGGCCAGCTTGCCCGAAGAACTATCCTTCACCCCTGAAGCCGTCCGATGATGCAACCGAAGCCAAACCCACTCTCCGACTTCAAAACTGACATCACGATGGGACTTGTCGTGATATTGCTTCATCTGGTCTTGAGCTTGACGAAGACGTTCGTGAATTTCGGTCAAAAACTCATCACGGTCCTGCAATTGACGATCCACTGCAGCCACTCGGGCCGTACTGGCCTCATAGGAGACAATGGTTGGTGGTTCCCGTCCATAAACCACCTGGAAAGGGGTTGTTTTCAGCGAGGTCTGAAATGAGGAGTTGTAGCAGTACTCCGCCCATGGAAGCCACTGAAGCCATTGTTTCGGCCTATCACACGAGAGACACCGAAGGTACATGACGATAATGCGGTTAACCACTTCCGTTTGTCCATCACTCTGTGGATGAAAAGCTGTGCTAAGGTGCAGCTGGACGCCCGAAAGACGGAATAATTCAGACCAAAAGTTGCTGGTGAAGACTGGATCCCGATCACTGACAATGGAGGAAGGAATCCCATGCAGGCGAACAATGTCATTAAAGAATGCACGAGCTACTGAACTGGCAGTATAAGGATGTCCCAAGGCAATGAAGTGGGCGTACTTGGAAAACCGATCAACAACGGACAAAATCACGGATTTCCCTCCGACTTTAGGAAGACCCTCCACAAAATCCATACTGATGTCCTGCCACACATTGGTAGGGATTGCCAACGGCTGCAAGAGACCGGCAGGGTGCAGGTGCTCTGTCTTGTTGCGTTGACAGACTGTGCAACCTCGTACAAATTCCCGAACCATCTTGGCAGCCCGTGGGTGATAGAAAGAGGAGCGGAAACGATGAAGAGTCTTCTGAACACCTTCATGCCTGGTGCCGTGAGCTTCTGTCAACAACTGAGGCAAAAGAGTAGACTCTGGAGGAATGTACACCTTGCCATTATGGAGAAGAAGGTTGTCCACTAATGTCCATTCTGGTGATGCCGTGCCCTTGAGGATTTGATCCTTGACGTCACTGGCGGTTGGAGATGACTTCACCTCGTCCTGGACTTGATCAAAAACAGCAAATGTTGGAAAGGACAGTGCAGCTATTACTGGTGTCGCTTCCTGCCGACGGGAAAGGGCATCTGCCGCTGCATTTTGTTTACCTGGCCGGAATTCCACCGTGAAGTCATACCCTAACAGTTTGCTGACCCATGTATGCTGAGGGATAGTTGACAGGCGTTGGTCCAGGAGGAATTTGAGTGTGAAGTGGTCAGTGCGTACGGTGAATGCTCTGCCCCATAAGTATTGCCGCCAATGCCGAACTGCTTTCACAAGACCAATCAGTTCCCTCTCGTATGCTGCCAACTTCATGTGATGTGGTGCCACTGCTCGGCTGAAGAAAGCTATGGGACCGCCCCCTTGATGCAGTACTGCCCCAAATCCCGATCCTGAGGCATCACAATCCACCAAGAAACGCCTGCTGAAGTCTGGAAGTTGCAGTGTAGGACCGGTGGTTAATGCTGTCTTGAGCTGGTCGAAAAGCTGCAGCGGCTTCAGAAGACCAAGAGAAGGCCTCCTTCTTGAGTAACCTGGTAAGCGGAGCTGCGATCTCACCATAGGATTTAATAAATTTCCTGTAATACCCCGTTAACCCGAGAAATCCCCGCAACGCCCGTACAGAAGTAGGGGTTGGCCAACCGTGCACTGCTGCCACTTTATTCTGATCCATGGCGACTCCCTGTGCTGAAATGACATGCCCCAAATACTCCACGGACTCTTGGCCAAAAGGCATTTGGAATGTTTGAGCATCAAATTGTTACGGAGTAAGACTTCAAAAATCATGCGAACATGTTGAAGATGCTCGGACCAAGATGAGCTGTAAATTAAGATATCATCGAAGAAGACCAACACGAACCGACGTAGATAAGCCTTGAGAACATTATTCATAAGGGCCTGAAAGGTGGCTGGGGCGTTCGTCAAACCGAAGGGCATGACCAGAAACTCATAATGACCTCTGTGGGTACGGAAAGCAGTCTTTTCAATATCATCGGAATGCATGCGCACTTGATGATAACCACTACGAAGGTCCAGCTTGGTAAAATAGCGGGTGCCCTTGAGCTCATCCAGAAGTTCATCCACGACAGGAATGGGAAACTTATCCTTCACGGTGTGAGAATTGAGAGCCCTATAATCCACACAGAATCGCCAAGAATTATCCCGCTTCCGAACCAATATGACTGGTGAAGAGAAGGGTGACGTACTTGGCCGAATGATACCCTGTTGGAGCATTTTCTCACATTGCCGTTCAATCTCATCTTTCAACAACTGTGGGTAACGGTAAGGCCTCACTGCTATTGGAGCCGTTCCTGGAAGCAGGTGTATGCGATGGTCACAGCTACGCGGGGGAGGGAGGGAACGCGGAGATTCAAAAATAGCTGCGAACTCCTTCAGTAAACAGGCCATCATCTCATCGCCTTCAGCTGTCATCACTTTGGGCTGCTGCTGTTCATGACCCAAACCATGCCAAGTCACTTGATGGTTGGATAACCAAAAAGTCATGGTAAGGTGCTGGAAGTCCCATAATATAGGGCCTAAAGTGCGAAGCCATTGCACCCCTAACACCAAATCAAACCCGGCCAAAGGAATCACGAAGCAATCAAGTACAAACTCCTCTTGGCCAATTGCCATTCGCATAGATCGGCATCTTCCTTTGCTGGCAATTCGGTCGCCGTTGGCTACTGCGACACTCATGCCCTCGGTTCCAGCTGGTAGCAAACCCAGCCGAGAAGCGGCTTCCTCTCCTACAAAGTTGTGGGTAGACCCCGAATCTACCAGAGCATGAACCTCTGCTCCATTGACCTTGACCTGCAGCTGCATGGTTTTGCTCATACGAATTCCTGTAAGAGCATGCAAGGAAATCTCAATGTCTTCCTCCAGTGACTCCTCTGGCTCATCTTCTTCCTCCAGTTCCAGTAAATAAATGCCCTTCATCGAACATTTGCCAATATGATCCTTGGAGAACTTCTCTGGACAATTGAAGCATAACCCTTTAAGTCTCCAGTCAGCCATTTCTGCCGCGGTGAGAAGCTTGCGCCCTCGAGTACTGGAAGCCTTCGGATTTGCTAGCGTTGGCCCGGAAGAGTTAGCCCCTGAAGTTGTGTTCGGAAGCATACTCAAGCCCTGTATTGGCACTTGTTGGATGGTTGCTGCCCAACCCACGGTTCATTGTGACAGGCTTGGCCATCACTTTGGCTGGGGTTGTATAACCTTCTTCATCATCCAATTCTAATCGCTTCTCATAAGCTCTGGCAAGGCTCATAGCTACTTCAAGCGTTGCCGGGTTCTGCAACTCCACATCTGTCCGCAATGGATTGCGTAATCCGGTGGTGAAGATTTGCACTTGCTGTTTCTCCGTCATGTCCTCACAGCGACACAAGAGCGCAAGGAATTGCTCTTGGTATTCGGCCACCGATCCGGTTAAATCATGGTGAATGAGTTCACCCAAGGGTTGCTCGAATAGGTGGACCGAACCAAGATTCACATGATCAACGGCGCGCAGGTAGGAACTCCTTGGTTCTTTTCCAATCTGAAATACCACTGCTGCGCTGCCCCTGTCATATGATATGACGCGAGCCAGACCTTTTCTTCTTCCAACGTCCGCTGCCCAGCGAAGAATTGTTCGCATCTGTTAAGCCAGGGCAGGGGGTCTTCCTTGCCGTCATAAACTGGAAAAGAAAGCTTATGAAATCTTGGTGCTCCACGGTTTCCAGGGTGTTGATCACCCTCCTCCTCCTTCCATCTGTCGCGATTTCCTCTTTCCCTTCCGCCGCCAGCCTGATCAACTCCAATCTGGAGCCGGGCAACCGTTTGCTCCAGCTTTTCTATCTTCTCCAGCGCATTTGCCATGCGCCCCATCATCTGGAACATCTGTGCCATCTGCTCCTTCTCCGCCGGATCCATGGAAGGGTGGTGAGTCGGCTCTGATACCAAATGATGTGGTTTAGGGTTTGTGGTAGCAATGGTGGGGTAACAGGATAGGTAGGGCTGAAGAACTCCCTCCTTAGCCTAGGGCTTATCCCTGGCGCAGGAGGCTCTGCTCTCAGATTAGGAGATCAACTCAATTCTTTATTGCCTTCTCCAAATAACAGGCTCTCCTTTATATACTAGGAATAGCCTTGGACAATTTATTAACCAAATCCTACTAGGATACGGATACCCATATCCTTAACAACTCAATCTACTCATGAATTGAAATAACTAACCGCCCTGCCATATCCTTCCGGATTGCCTAATCCTTCCTAACAGCCGCACCGCTGGTATTAGCCTCCAACACGGCTGCGGCATCCTGGGCAGGCTTGCGACGACGACGCTCATAGACTCTTCCCACAAAAGCATCCACAACAGAACTGGTGTGACCCAATGCATGTTGAGGCTGGATGTCAGAAATTGGTGTGGCTATTTGGCAGTGCCTACCGGAACTAATGGCTTAATGTTGAGTGGGATAAAACTGTCCTTTGAACTGTAGACATGGTGATTTGACTAGATCCATCGACATTCTTGTGTGGAATAGTCTCTGTATACCCTTTATTTGGGTATCATGCATCTTGTGCATGACACTGTTTGTTACTTTAGACTAAAACTGTCTGATTTAAGTTGTAAAGAATTAAAGAAATGAATATAGGATATATTAAAGGCTAGCAATGCTGATAGCAGTGTTTGGCTCATTGGCTCGTTACCACTTAATGATTGATTGCTGACTTGCTGTCATCATTTGGAAGCATCATCACCAATGCCCTTGTGGCTACACATTTGTAGCTTACTCTTGGAATTTTCTTGCTGATGAGAGTAGCTCTGAACATTGCCAGAGTTCAGAAAAAAAGAGGATGCCGATAGTTTTACAACAGTTTCTTCTATGATCCACTGCCCTGGTCTGGATTTGTCACAGACCTAGTTCATGGCGGGGTAACTACCGTATAGAGGAGAGCCAGGACGGCACGGCTGAAGGGGAGGGACTTAGACTTAGGAGAGGGAGGAAACTATGGACTGGGAGGAAAAACCTTTGGTAGGGAAAGACTTTACTTTATTCTTGCTTTCCTTCTCAAGAGTATATGACTGCTTTAAATAGCCACGTTACTAACAAATGCATCTACTAACCGATAAGATATGCCTAATGCAACTAACGACTAACAAACTAACTAAACCAAGAAATAAGATAGCTCTTCCAACAGCCTTGCTCTTCCTGAAATTGCTGACCCGCATGGCTTGGAGGCTGCCATGCTTGCTTGGCCCAGCTCTTGTACGTCTCCTGATGGACCTAGCCCGCCCATGACAGGGATCCATGAAGTGGGAGCCAATATACTGTTTTAACTTTACTAAAGTGTGAATTCAACCATATCGAGCAATTTCTTTTCGGTAGTTAGTACTCCCTCCGGTCACAAATAGTTGTCGTTTTAGACATCGACATGGTCCCCAAAACAAAGCTTTGACCACTAATTTCTATTGAAATATATTTAGAAAATCTAATAAAATTATAATATTATGAAAGTACGTTTCGAGACGAAACTGCACATATGATTTTCACATATCCAATCTAAATATTTAAAAAGATATCGATAGCTAAAGTTTTAAAAGTTTGACTGCATGTATCCCAAACCGATCAGTTTTTATGAACCGGAGGGAGTACTAATTTGTTACTGGACTATTTAGATGTGTGATGCGTCTGTTCTGAACGCCATGAGTCTGCAGAGATTAATTGTTCAGCTTTGAACTTACAATGGACTCATTCTGTAATTTCAGGTCGACAAGGCTCTACAGAGCATGGAGGATGAAGCAGAACGAATATTCCAGGATGAACAGGTGTTGCTTCGTGAAGATGAGGCTGCTTCTGCAAGAGATACAATGTTGGTTCAATATACTTTCAGCTGGCTAAGCTACTTGTTTCAGTCTTAATTTTAGTTCGACTCTTGAATCTATGGTAGCTATAGTATAAGCAAATAATACCACTCGCTTTGAAAAACACTAACATTGCTTAAAATGGTATCCAACCAAATTGTTTTGCAATGCGAAGGCATGGGCAAGCTGAAGTTGTGGAGAATGAATTGCAACATATGACAGAACAAGTGAAATCCATCATTCAGACCATGAATGCTACTCAGGTAAACTTTTAGGTTTTTTAGGTTTCAGTATTTGTCTTGTGAGCATTGCCTGAGTCTCCTTGTCCAATGCAGGGTGCTGAGCTAGAGGCTTCTGATAGTATGACACCATTTGATGTTGCTGTCCGGATATTGGACAATCAACTACGTTCTCTAATGTGGATTGATGAGAAGGTCAGGGTACCTAACTGTTTATAACTGGTTTGTGATTTATTTTTAAGTTTTTTCAATGTCTTTCAGTTTGACATGTTCAAAGCTTGCAAATGCTTGTTACAATATGGGCCTAACATGACTTGTGTGGCATGTTTCCTAGTTTTTGTTCCGAATTTTCTGAGTGAGTTTCGAAGGTGGTACCTTGCTCTGTGCCCAGCTTTTTTTCCCCTGTGACTTCATTTAATTATCCAATATATTTCTTTTGCATCCCTACAATCCTACAGTTTGGAGGATATAGGTGCTAGCAATAATGTTGATATGATGCAGAATGTGGTATTTCAAGTATTGTGTGCTATGATATGTAGAATCCTAGCTTTGAGCTAAGCTCAGGAACTTGATCCCTTTATAACACACTGTTGGGTAGAATCTTTGCTTTGAATAAATCCTGGAAGCCTGTGCCTGTACTTTTTCATACTGTTCAGTTGAATCTTGCTTTTTGCCAATATCTTATCTTTTCATTGTTTGGTGAAATCTTGCCTTTGAACAAACCAGAGGAACTTGATCCCAATCATTTGTTTTTCTCTTTACAAGATGTTAGGTGTATCTATGCACTTGTTTCGTAATAGTGATTATTTGGTGGGATTAGTTGGTCTGATGTGCTGATGCAAAATCATTATTGATTCACCCTTTTCCATTTCTCCTAGGCCAACGAGTTCTCAACCAGAATACAGAGGATGCCTAACAATAGTGCTGCAGCTGAACGCAACTCAGGAATTCCAAAGTTTTGGTTGAGCTGATTCAATCCTGGATGGACATTCACAGCGAAGGTTTAACCGTTTCTCTCGTCATCCAAGTACTTCTGTGCCATGTGGTTCTAACTTGTACCCAGTTGATGCTATTCAATGGAATTCAAACTGCTTGTTATATAAACAACTCAGCTTCATAACCATCACATACATTGGTTTTGGCATCCGTGAACTGTTGCAACTACTCCAGTCAGCTTTTCTACGATGCGTCGGGTGGCCTTGATATCTGCGGTACTGACCATTGGGCTGTTCCTTACCAGAGGCCCATCAGATATCTTTTGAGCTTTCTCTTGCGATCCTCTGTTGTACTTTAGCCTTGTTTAGTATGATGGTACTTTTTCTAAAAAAGTAACTTTCGACTAAGATTTATGGCTGAAGGGATGCACAGCTGAACGGTTGAGCTGAAGATATGTAGTGTTTGATAGCCTGTCTTTTAGGTGTGAGAAGTTCGTGTCGGGAATGAGGGTAAGAGGGGTGGGGTTTGATAGTCTGTCTCTAATGGCAAAGTTAAAACTCTAACCCACCAAAGCTGTGGTAAGTTAGCTAGACCAGCTTGCAGCTTCTTTTAGTATAAATGAATTGTTAGCTTTTGGTTACAAAGAAGCTAGTTGTTTGGAACAACTTTCGGTTTGTAGAGAAGTTGAGGCCGTTGCAAATAGGGCTATCCAAAAACATATAAACTTTTGGGGAAGTGATCACTTTTCTAGCCTCTTTATCTCTTTTCTTTTTTCAAATCTAGCTCTTCCCGAGCAAAATTATAAATCTAGTTCTCTCCCCGCCGCGGAATGTGCCTTTGTACTCCCCTACTGCGGGAGGCCATCTCCTGCGCTTGTTGGTCATTGTAGGCTCCCACTCCCGCTTTGCCACAACGTTGCTTGACAAGTGTCACCTTTCACGATAAGGAGGGGGTTGGATTTGCAACAAAAAAAGTAAAGAGCTAGAAAAAGTGATGCTACTCCCTCTATTCAGGTTTATAAGGTTTTTTTTAGTATATAGGTCAAAAAGATATTGAAAATGACTAGATTGACCATAATTATTACTATATATTTAATGCATGTATGTAGGTAATATGAAATAAATATGGATATTTATTAGGGATATGGAGGGAATATCATTTTGCATTAGAATATGAAATACATTATATATGTTTATATACAAGACCATTCAAAAATAAAGATTATAAATTTGGACGATAGCGACTCCTTTTACCCGTTGCGTGCAAGAGCTTGTGGGTGGGGGTGTTTGGGTGGGGGGTTGGGGTTTGAGCTGGCTCTCGATGTCACAATTTTGCTTTGCAACTCCCATGTTATGTTTGGCTAGCGTGTTTTTAATCTGTTTTGTGGAATCTAGATTGCATCGATAAAGAAAGCTATCGTCTCCCTCTACCTGAAACGAGAGTCTCGGTAAAAATAATCAAAGAGCGAAAGTGATTGGAAAATTAGGCACGCCAGACATACTGTTTTCCGGCATATGTTAGCATCACCAGCAATTCAGATGCAAACAGCACTAAGCACTAAGCATAGTTCTTTAGATCGTCGCTGGCTATTCTTCTTCACTTGGGATTCCATTCAACGGCAAGTGGCAGCTGCCTGTGAAAGATGGGACTGCAGCGGAGCAAGTATTGTACCATAACATAAGCTGAAAACTTTTATCACTGGAATCAAATCCATCAAATCCATCATCAACGGCTATGTGCCTGTTAGATTAAAACATCTGTGCTGTGAACTCGAAAGCACATGCTTCCTCTGTAGTTAGTACTACTGCTAGTACACGCTTAAGTATGGTGGCTCATATTTAGTCTTTTTAGGATTTAGAAATGTGTACCGTAAGGAGTTCTATAAGAATCCTAATAGGATTACTTTTGGAGGAGGACTAAGAGAGTTATATAAATTTATGGGGGTGGTTATGAAAAATCTAAACAACCAAGAAATCATTAACCAACTCATCGAAAGCAAAAGGTGTATGAGACAATTAGATGCTAGGTTATTCTTTAGCACTATATCTTTATATATGGCAAGAATCAAAGAATCCTATAAGATTCGAGAGGTTGTGAGAGAGTAACAATCAATTGTACTCTTTTGAGATTGTGTTTAAACAATTACGGTCAATTTCGCCAAGTCTTTTATCTCTCATCGTGGTTATTTCATCGCTGTTACTTTGGTTTTCTAAGAGATTTATCTTCTTTATTTTTGAGACCGTGCACACTTATGCCGTATCTCACATAACTTTGATCCGATCCAAAAGCTACTATGCATAAGAAGGGATATTAGAATGCAACAAGTGGTATTAGGGCCAAGGCCAAATTAATCAGATTTATAAGAATGTCATTAAAGCTTCAGTTGTCACAAAATCATGATCGATATCGACGATGTGAAATTAAGTGGAGAAATTTGACTACGAAAGAAATTTCAGTGTGAGACAATGTGTGGTGAAGGATGTCCTTATTCAACAAGAATTAATCGCTGCTCTTGAAGGAGATAAACCATAAAAGACGTTAGCTCAAGACTGAAAGGTGATAAAGCGGAAGGCTGTCGGTACAATCTGTCTATGTCTCTCCGATGAGGTAAAATACTTGGTGGTTAAGCAGAACTCACTGAAGAAATTATGAAAGTACTTAGAAGAATTTTATGTAACAAAGTCTCTGACAAATCGATAGATGTTGAACCGACAACTGTATATGTTGCATATGGAGAAAGGTATACGGTTCGATGATCATCTCAATATCTTCAATAAACTTATCACACATCTGATTAGTGTGGATAAAAAAATTGAGAAGAACAATAAAGTCATCATACTAAAAATAATTATTAATTTTAATGACGCAGTTACATATCTATTGGAGGTAGAGTTCTTAAAAAAGCCATCCGAATTTTCATCTTGAAGTGATCAAGCATTGATTGCAGTAGGTGTTGCAAACAAAAGCAATAGTTACAGAAAGAAGAATGGCAAGAGCAAGCGCACACGCATATACTATCTACGTGAAGAGGAATGTCATATAATAGAGGATTATTCAAGTTTAAAGCAAATGAAAGGTGCATACTAAATATCAATAGCAAAAGATGATTTGGATATAATTGTCGTTAGTCAATCAGGTACTTCTTATGGATGGATATTAGATTCAGGTTGTTATTTCTACATACGTTCAGCGAGGGAGATATTTAACGAAGGATCCTTACGCTCGGTGTATGGAACTGTTCACTTGACTAATTACAATGAGTTGTAATTACTAATGTAGAAATAGTTACATTGGAAATATATGATGGAGCAAATCATAAATTGATGGGTGTTTGGTATGTTCTCAGTTTAAATAAGTATATAATATATGTGAGGCCTCTTGAACACGAAGGTTGTGAGGTATCACTTCAAAGTGGAGTCATGTGACTTACTTACAAAGGGCGGTTAATCATGAAAAGTATTTCTAGCAATGGAGAATATCAATTGATGGGTAAAACTAAACGAAGGGCAATTAATGGGAGGTCTGATAAAAATCCTGATCGGGAGAAGGAAACCGTGCGGTCAACGATAGATACTCAGATCTTAATAGTAGTTATGTGTGGAATTGCAAAGACGATTGCAAAATCTAGTAGGTGCAAAAGAGAATGTGCGAGGTGTTGGAAGAATGAAGACTTGGCGGGACAATCCACGCAAAACCGACGAGCAGGTAGAGCCCGTGGGAGGTACAAACCAATGGTATGAAGAGTTATAAGAATAGAAGATATGTTTAACCAAACTACACAAAGAAGTAACTCTTAGGTGGAGGGTTTGGGTGGCCAAGCCTGAATACCAACGCATTGAAGAGATATGCATGAGTCCTTATAGTTGGGCACTCCAAAATGTGGAGGAAAACAAAAAAAGGAAAAAAAAATACGGAGCCAATTTGGAGCGAATTTTTGAAGGAGCATAATAATTTCAACGAATAAGAGTTAATATGGAGATTGTTGAGTATGGTGACTCATTCTTAGCGTTTAGGATTTGGAGAGTTGTGCAATAAGGAGTCTAGGATAATCATAATAGGATTTGGATTTTCACTTCTCTTTGGAGGAGAACTAACGGGCTATATAAACTCATGAGATGGTCTTAGGGAAACCAAGAAGCCATAGACTAATTCATCCAAAATAAAATATGCACGAGAGAATTAAAGACTAGGTTATTCTTTAGCACTATATTATTTTGTAGGTCTAGTATCAAAGACTCCTAAAAAGTTTAAAATGTTGTGAGAGAGTAGCAATCCAAGGTTCGAAAGGTTGTGAGAGAGCAACAATTCCGTATACTCTTTTGAGGTTGTGCTTGAAAATATTACGATTGTCTTCGTCAAGTCTTTTCTCTTTCATTGTATTTGCTTCATTACCGTTATTTTGGTTCACTATGACATTCATCTACTTTATTCTTGAGACCGTACATGCTCTTACCATATATAACAAAAGTTTGATTCAATCTAGAGGTTACTGCATATAAGAAGAGGTATCAGAGTGTAACCATATCTCTTACCCCTCTCAAGTATGGTTGGAAGGAACACATATACCAGCAAAAGGAAATATGGAGATTGAAGAGAAGCCAGTAAAGGGAGCACATGCCCCCTCCATGTGAGGCCTGATGCCCGAGGGAGGATTAGAGAATACATCTCCCATTTGCAGGAGATTGGGGAGAGAGAGCCTAGGAGGCTCACATGGGCAAATTAAAGCGCAATCTTCTCTGTAATCAAAAGCCCATAGTGATGCTGCTGTGATGCAGGAGCCAATAATGTATGTATTGTACACTGGTAGTAGTGGAGTCTAATCCTTGAAAGTGAGCCTCACCCACCGGTGTGTATGAGTATGGAATGATAAGACGGGCTGCTAATCAGGGTCGTTTGAGTGACACGGTGTCACTGTGCAAACAAAGCGGTACTCCATCTTTAGAACTCGAAACATTTCGGCCTCACAAAGGAAGTTCCAGTGTGCGGGTCATTATGACGTGCGCCGACCCACGCCGCACCCCGCAACACAACCCCAATCCACCATTCATCACTGCGAGCGAGGCGAGCACAGCACGTCTTTCTTTCTCCCTAGCTTTGTGGTCCTTTCAAAGAACCCCATAAAAACTTCTCAAGAAACTTTAAATCGCTTGGCAAAGGCAACAACAACACGAACCAGAAGGTGCGCCACAGCGAGCGATTGCTACATTCACACCGAGAGCATCCATCCAAAGCGGACGCAATAAACAAAGGCCTCTGTGTTTTGCCTTCAGCTAGCATGAGGAATCAATCGTTCATTACAATTGCTCACGCTGGACCAAGCTACATCGGAGGAAGGAAGGGAGGGAGGGAGGGGAGACAAAATAAAGAACCCTATAGGATATGTCATATCATCAAATGAAATGCCACATGAGCTGAAAATCTTGTAAGCCATGACGACCAAGACATATATATGGGGACAAGCCAAACAAACAGCAAGGACACCAATGGATCGGGAGAAAGCAACGCGGCAACGGGCCGAGATCTTAGGGATCCATACCCTGTTCTACTATGGTGTGACACCGTAGGAGATCGAGGAGAAGCTTTGTACATTACAAGGCGACCAAAACCTAGCAACACTGGTTGTGCCGTACCGAGAGAGGGAGCTCCTTGCTTCCTTCCTGCCGGTGGCACCGTCACGGCCCGCTCTGAAGCGTTAGTGGTGCGGCAACGGCGAAGGCGACTGCGCCGCCGCCGGGACGGGCGGCTTCGGGCACTGGTAGCACTTGGCGAAGAGCCCGAACGTGTCGATCTGCCTGACGAAGTTGACCACGCTGGCCCAGCCGCCGAGCCCGAACCCGACCACCAGCACCCACACCACGATGAAAGCGTTGAGCACGAACATCCCCGTCCAGCTCGGCAGGAAGAGCGGTGGCTTCTCCGCCGCGTTCTGTTGCATTCACAAGATAAAAGCACAGAAAAAACCTAGAATATACACATACACAGCAAAGATGATACGGCACGACTGTACAAGATAAACATCGTGCGTGGCGTGTACGGTCGATTCGCCGAGCCTCATACGTACAACCCATCGCATTCGATTTCCATTCGCAAAGCCGGAGAAAAGAAGGGATCGCGAGGGAAAGGAACCCCGCAACCCACACCGGCCGGCCGAAAATCTCCATCGCCATCGATCTCTCCTCAATTCTCTCCCCCTCTACAGCGACGCCACGCACGGCTGCTGTCCATCGCCGGCGCGCGCGCGAAAAAAAAAGAAGCTAGCCGCCAACGCCGCGACGGCGACACCGGCGGCCGTGCGGCTCGGCTCGCCGCCAGGGGGGCTCCCCCCATGTTCCACTCGTGACAGCATGGCACCGCACATCAGCACTGCGTCCGCCCTACATCAGCCGGCGCGCAGCGCAACACGTGATAAGGGGGTTGCAAAGCTAGGGCCGGGAGATCGATGTGCCGTGCCAAAGCGATGGACGGGCGCCAGGAGAGGAGGGCCCCCGGCGCCCCAGCTTCGAATTAATGAGGTTGTTGGCTGGATTCAATGATTGGGGATTTGCCCATGTAGGAGGTCGGCCCCGGCGGGCTGTGCATTTAACATGAACTGCTCTCCACTGTCTATTCCATGGCCTGTGTGTTCCCATCCCGCCACTGTTCATGATGGATCTTGGATGTGTTGCGGTGCTTCGGCCGATGAACCAGTTGGCCATGCACGGCCCCATCTACCCTTAATCCTAGCTAGTAGATTGATTAAGAAAGAAGGAACAGGAGTAGCATCATGTTACACTCGCCTACCCCCCATTTAATGCGCGAAATAAAACATGCGGCCGAGCAGACTAATGTCGTTTAGAAATATAAAGTTTATGTATAGATTTAATGAGGTTTTTCTTACTGTACCTTTATTTTTTTCTCTCTTTTAACTATATGCATTTATTTATTATCACTCACACAATGTATTCTCTCATATTCACTATTAAGTGAGGTATCTAAGTCATGTTCTCTCATTTTCACTGTAATCTTAAGGCCTATTTGTTTTTGCTTTGGATTCTCTAAAAGTTGATTATGGATTATGGTTGTAGAGAAACTGATTCTTCAAAAAGCTAGAATATAGTAGATTCTAGTGTATATGAGTGGGCTGAATTGTGAGAATCAATTTCTAGAATCAGTTTGTTTGTTTTTTATTCTGTTTTTGAGGCCAGAATCCATAATAAAAATAAAAATAAACAGGTTCTTAATCTTGTTTAAAATGAAAATACGAATTATATTTCCGACCGGAGCAAGTATGTGTTTGGATGCACGCATGAAACTGGGGCGAGAGCTTTTAGTGCTTACCATGCGCGCGGAGGCCGTGCGGTAGGTGAGGATGTGGGCGAGGGCGGGGATGATGTAGACGGTGAAGCTGACGAGGAGCGCGCCGACGGCGGAGTTGATGGGGCCGAAGAAGGGGAAGATGATGGCGAGGAACCAGATGGGCACGACGATGGGGAGCCGGGCGAGCGCGCGCAGGCAGATGCTCTTGGTGTCGTGCATGCCGATCACTTTCTCCCACACGAAGTAGAGCGGCGTGCATGCGAACCCGAACGTGATGAACTGGTGGATCAGCATCAGGATCACCGCCGCGTCGCGCCACCTGGACTTGGGCAGCAGCGAGAAGGCGTTCGAGTGCGTCAGCAGCTCGTCTCCGAACGCCCAGTACATGGCCGACGCAGATGGCAGCGTCAGCGTGAACACGTACAGCGTCGCCAGCAGGTAGATGTACTTGAACTTGGCCGGCTTCCACATCGCGTGCATGATCTCCCTGCAAACAATCAATCAAAACACACAGCGAAAAGAACTCATCAGCCACAGATAAATGAAATGAAATAATCACGAAATTAAAGGACAAACCGGCCTCTGCACATGCGAGTCAATGATGCAGAGACTTCAGTTCGATCAAATGATACGCGAGGACGGCGAAAAAGCTACTGGTGCTTCTCCCAGTCACGCAGGGGATGCATGTAAAGATCGCAGAGGCAGGGGGAATCTTGCAAGCTTTCACCAACACATGCATGCGCCTCCGGTCAAATAATAGAGGACCCGACAAATGAGGCGGCCAAATTAGCCCGCGGCCATTATACTAATCACCTACAAACTCTTCTCCAGGTTACAGCCAGATCTCAATCATGACGCTAATAGTCATGTCACTCTTACAGAATAGTTACTACCTAACTGGAATCTGGACTTACCCGAGACCGGAAATGGTAGAGGGGCATTATCAACAGCTCACATAGACAGACACTCACATTCTTCTTTTAGGATGCAATTCTCAAAGTAGGTCTGTGTCTCCTTCACTCCACTAAGCTAAACTTTCCCATGCTAGCCTAGCCTAATACTAGTAAGATAAACGGAATCGTCAGGAGATGATTTGGCACCAATCTGTCCCAATCCATGGATGGTTGTATCTTATCATTTCACCCCTAGGATGAGAGCAGCTAGGGCGGAATTGCATAACACTTGATGTGAACTCCGCACTGGCTGAATTGAATAAAACCAGGCCCATCATTTCGCTACAACTTATGGAATGCACTTTCATTTTTAACCACTAGAACATGTAGTACTACCCTAATTGCCGAAGCTAGGTAGGAGATATAAAATCTTCATATCTCCGACCCAACGGCGCCCACTAACGACCGAGGCGTTTGAACACCGCACTGCATCGCTAATTATTCCTCGCATGGCCTATAATCATGCCTAGGCAAGAAACATCAATAATCCAAGCAATAGATTAAGCACAACAAATGAACAATGGGAATAAAGGGGTCTCAGGGGGTCTATTCTAATGCATAGTGGCTAATGCACATCTCATTTGTACTAGTAGGGGGACCTTTTGGATGCATCACCACACCACACATACACATGAGCGCACCGAGCTTTAGCGGCTGGATCGTTACATTTTTATCGATCGATCAAACTAACTAATGGTTGCAAGCTAATGCTGCTGGTTCCCACCACGCACAACCAATAAATTTTTCGTTGTGTGCCCCTAACTATTCGTTGGGATCTGTACTCCATGGAGCTAAGCTAGCTGCCAAGCTACTACAATTATGTTTAATTAACTACACTGTTACATGTAGTACAAGTACCATGAAGGGGAGGGAGGGGACCAATGGAATGGAAACCAGAACCAGATTTCCAATCCAGACATGTCCTCCCCATCGTCAGGCAAAAGCTGCAGCTCAGTGAAAAGTTAACTTCACTTCTTGAGAGTAAATTATACTACTCCTAACTCTGAAGTACGAGTAACAACTGAACAAATAACCTACCAATATGCAGCATACGTACTATTTCGGGAAGGGTTATTGTTGCTTACACTGTGACGGCGTGGCCGCCGAAGGTGTAGAGGATGTTGGTGGCGCCGGTGAAATACAGCACCAGCTTGGTCGGGCCGGTGTGCGATACGCCTTCGACCTGCGCCGCGCGCGACGCGACAACATCGGCACAGACGGAAACGATCAATCATTGTTAGCCCAAGAGGGATATATACTATGTGACCAAAATATACGATCATGTGCGTGCGTCCTCATCTCCGTCAAAACGGATAGGGAAGATAGACCCGTGATGATGGCTACTAGTCTGAACTGACAACGACGGCCAGGGACGCGAACGCGACACTTGTGTGTGTGTGGAATGCGAATGCGAATGGGGACTCCCTCTCACCTGGCCGTTGAGTAGAGCGGCGATGGCGAGGTACCACGCGGTGTAGGTGGTCATGGCGAGCCCCAGGAAGGACCAGATCCGGTAGTTGTGGAACGACGGGATGAACACCGTGGTCGCGCAGCACGCGCCGAAGATGTACGTCCATGTCCTCTTGTCCAGCCGGTCGTTAATGTAGTAGATGTTACTGAACAACAACAACAACAAAATCTCATACGAGTTTAGCTAGCTTATCCTCATTCGTAGAACTCATCCGTTACGAGGCACACAGGGACACGCACACGCTGTGCGGCAGTACAGTGAGAGTGATGGCTGGGGAGGAAAAGAATTGACCTTGCGCAGGCGATCAGCTGGATGACGGAGCCGAAGAGCAGGAACGTGCAGTTGAAGGCGAGACCGGCCGCCTTCCAGTACGGGCCCAGGAGCCCATCCAGCACTTCGAACCACTGGTCAACATCACAAGTTCCTTCCATTAAACTTTTAGTAATTCTTAACCCTTAACCACTGTTCGTTTTTAGTTGCGAACTTTAGAAAAAATTACTCAACAGAGTCTTGCTTTTGCGATAAAGAAGGAAGGATTAAGCAGTCCATATACAGGTCGTCTCACTCACGTTTCGTTTCAAGCAACTAGGACAGCCCAGACCATGCATATCTAACGGAAGCACGAGGCAGGGGCAGGGGATCCAATACCCCCTTCCATTTTCACAAAAGGCAGCATTTTTGCAGCCAGGATGGATCGACAACGACCAAACGGAACCCAAAAAAAGAAGCGTGTTCGGTTTGGTAAAGCCGGAGGAAAGGAAACTGTAATCCGTTAATAGTAGCGATGAGACGATGGGAGGAGTAGGAGTGGAGTGGAGAAGACGAAGAAGCGACAAGGTGAGCGAGGCGAGAACAGCATCGTATGGCATGGCAGGTCGGGTACCTGGATGACGTGGTTCTTGAAGTCGACGCCCTCCTTCTCCTTGCGGGAGCGGTACTCGACGTAGAGGACACTGATGAGGTAGGCGGTCCAGCTGCCCATGAAGCCGTAGAAGATCTGCAGCAGCACGCCCGAGAGCATCCCCAGCTGTGAGAAGGAGTACGGCAGCGTCAGAAGCACCTGCGCGACCTGCAAACAACGCAAGCAAAAAAAATCCATTCATTCGTATCGCTCTGTGCTCCTTTCCTTTGTACACTCTGCTGCATAAGCAGGGTGCATGCCAGCTATGGCGTGCCATGCCATGGCATGGCGAAGATATATGCGTGTGTGTTCTCGGACATACCTGGTTGGAGGCGCAGCTGAACCAGGCGTCCCAGACGGAGCCGCCGTGCCAGAGGAAGCTCTTCATGCTGAACTTGCCGCCGTGGTGCTGCCCCTGCTCCTCGCCGCCATCCGCCGCGTCGATGCCCATCACCCCGACCTCCTCCTCCTCCTTGCCGTTGCCGTCGGCCACGATGGCCTCCTCGGCCTGCTCGCGTGGCACCATCCTGAACACCCCGGCCTTCCCGTCTCCGGCCGCGCCCACGCGCCTCTGCGTACGTAGCACGTTGGATCAAGATCCAGAATAGCACAATACGTATTACAAAAACTACACCCACGAACGGCAGAGCAAGAAACCGAGACGCGAATAAAAAACAACACCACACACCAAACTTTTTGCAAGAAAATATTTGGAGATCGCGGGCTGGCTAGTGACGAGCAGTAAATGCAGGGTGCTGTAACAAGGAATGGAATGCTATGGAATTTACTGTGCTAGCGAAGCAGGGCTCTGTTCGCAGCTAGGAGCGTGGTGGCCGCGCCGCGCGGGTGGTGGTAAAGTCAGGCAGGCAGACGCAGAGCCGAGATTACGGGGCCTCCTCTCTGTCACTCGACTCACTCCCCTGCCCCCGTGTTCTTTCCCGGCTTCCGCTTCTCTCCCCTGTCCCGCTGTGCTCTGTTCTGTTCTGTTCTGTTCTTCCTTTATGAGGAAGTGATGGGGAAGAGCGTCTAGAGAGAGAGAGCCACAGAGTTGTGGGGCGAACACACACACACAGAGAAAGAAAGAGAGAGAGAGAGAGAGCCTGTGCGTGTGGGGTGATCTGGTGAGAGGGAGGAGATTGGGGAGGGGAAACGAAGCCACTTGCGGCTTTATAACGCTCCGCTTGGCGTTCCAAGACCTTTCTTTCCTGATTTCTCCCTCGCCTTTTCAAAATTTGCTCTGCCATTCTGTCTATTCCCTTCTCTTTAAATCTTTCCTCTGTGTGTCTACGCTTCCTGAGAGGGAGTAGTAAACTCAGTGTGGGTCTTTATGGCGGTGACTAGATTGGATTACAAAAATGGCTGTGGGAGGGAAGGATGCAACGGCAAGATATGGCTATGAGACGCCGTATTAACTGCTGGCCTCTCAAAAGTCTTGGCTTCTGTAAAACGATTACTGCTTGCTTGGCACAGCTGAAAGTGTGACTGAAAAAACATCTGCGTGTACTGATTTCTTTCTTTTCTTTTTTGAAACGGCGTGCCATGGTTATATTATAAGAAGAAAAGGAACAGAGTACAAGGTACATGGTACATAAGTGCAGAGGGGGCACCCAGGAGCAGCTAAAGCAGACAGGGCTTGCCTTTTAGGAGAAGGGAGAAAAATAAAGTAAAGAAGAGAAACAGGTTACTAAGATGCCGGTGCAGGATTTCCTTAAGGTGCGTCGTTTTCGTGGAGACCCAGTTGGATGTCTCATATTTGATCGATTGGAGGATTTGCTCGTAGTTGCCCAATTCGTTTGAAAGATCCTGTTGTTGCGCTCTTTCCATCGTTAACAGCATGTTAATCTGCGTGTACTGATGAAGGCTGATGCTAGATTGAATCTTGCCATCTTTGGGTAGGTGAGGGGACTGAATCCGGGGCCCAACCACCGGCAGAGGATCATCTGATGTTGTAAAGTCTGTAGCTTGCGCATCCCAAAACCGTCTCATTGGAATACAAGCAAAAAAATACTAGAACTCTTGCTCGTAGTTGCTTGTAAAAAACTAGTAAAAGCAGTTGCTTGTGAATTGTAAGGTGCAGATATCATCATATGCACTAGTATATCATCTCCGGTGTATCCTTCTGAAAGAATACTACTAATAGTTATTGTTGTATTGATTCGCAAGGTCTAATTCTTATGCACATCAAAGCTGTTCGCCACTGTTTAACCATCAAGTGGTATCATCATAGCACGCTCTTGAATGGAGCATAAATGCAATAGCTCCTCCACAAAATTCTCTACCTAGAACGCTTTGATTTTGCACAACCTGTCCTGCAAGAATCCTGCATAAATTCTGTAGGGGTCTTTCAGGAGGAGGGGAGAAAAAAAGAAGCAAAACAAGTCGGTTCCAAATTGATGGTGTCATCAGCATATATTCAGCAAATCAAGGCTGCAAAACGCTGGGTTTTTTAAAAGGAAAAGCTCCATGCCTCCATGTAGTCGTAGACTCGTAGTTGCCAATTGCAGAAATTTTAGTAAAGTGCCAGATTAGTAACTACATTTAGGGTCCCATGGGCCATGGTTGCTCACAAAGGTGGGCATGGGAGGTGGTTGGGAGCTTTTCTCTCTCTTTAAGCCGATCGATGTTATGGATGGATTATGGGTCCGTTTATTATAATACTAGTAGTAGTACGTGCTGATCAGGTATATCAATATGGAACTTCATTTCTTTAACTGTTGGAACTTGTCAGTTATGCCTAAAACTCTAAATCCTAAATTGTTAATTCACTGCTCAGGTGCCAGTCAAGTCAAGAGATCAAACCCACCAGCATTCTCCAACAGAATACTGTTGCTGATGCATGTATCAAGCTCATAAGGTATTTCGTTTTCACTTACAGCTCCATTCTTGCTCGTGAAATGGACAGTAGCAGCATACATCTTTTCTTGTATTTAATGCTCAGGGCTCAGGCAGCATTGTGTTCGTGAAATGGACAGTAGATGCATACGAAAGATTTTTTCCCCTCACACGTACAAATATAATATAGGGGATCTGTAGGTAGTCATTTCAATTGAATTGTGTTAGATCCACTCGTCAGTGAACTGTCATAAAAATCTTAAATAAAAAAAATCTATATGTTGTACACATCATTGTACCAAAAGGAAACCGGCACACAACTTGTTGGATTTTAAAATGTTTTTCACGATAAACAGTTCACTTGTTACGAGGCATATTTTTTTAATAGCCTTGTTTATAGATATAAATATTATTTCATATTGTTATATAAAATTAGTGTGATGTCTCTCTATTCTCCTAATAAATATTAATCTTTACATTATATTCTTTACATGCATGTATCTATTATAGTGCTTAACGATAATAATTAGATGTAATCTAGTTATTTTTAATATCTTATTTGTCTATGTACCAACAAGAAATATACTTTATAAAATTAGACAAATGCGCAATAAATAAAAATTATGTGTTCCAACAAATTACTTGCTCTTTGTTCCCATCAGAATGCTGAAACGCAGTACAGCATGCATGCTACGAACTGTTCACTGAAATGGCCTCATATACTTCATTTTATTGCAAATCTGGCTCTAATGAGATAAAAATAACAAAAATAACCTCCTCATTGAGCACAAAAGAGCCAACATGGAACACATGTCCCTACCATGCCATGCAACCATGGTAGGATCTGCCATGATAGGGTAGCGTGGTAGGCTCCTGCCGTGGCAGGGTAGTTCGGCTACCAGCTCTTGTTGTGGTAAGAAAGCGTGGCTAGGATATTTGCCGTGACAGGAGCTAGTAGTCACGTTTCTTTTCGTGGCAGCCTATAGGAGCACCCTACCGCGTTTGCATAGCACGGCGGGGGACAGGTGTCCCCTATTGTTTCTTCTATGTTAAATGAGATGGTTATTTTTGTCACACGAGAGCTATATTTGCCAAAAAAAAAAAAGTCTACATGACTATTGTGATGAATAGTTTTTATGCTACAATCAATCCCAGCTACAGAACATGAAGGAGGAACAAAATGGTCACCCCATAAAACTGAAGCAGAAAGTGTGCGTGTGCTGTTGCATTTAATTCTATCTGCCTTTATGTTCGCTGTAATAATGCAACTGTGGACTGCAGAGTAATTAAAGGAGTAAGCAGCGAGGTTGGTGGCGTGGGCTTAAGAACATGATACTGTTAATAAATGCTTATGTATATAACTATATCTAATTAATAAGATAATACTGTATAACATTTAAGCGCATTTAAAAAAGATATTTATATTAGAGGAAATAAAATTTACATAAATACCGGATGATATTACTATATTATCTCTCTTTAAATACTCATGTATAAACATCTCGCGATGTAAGTACCCTTAGACAGTTCCAAGCGATGCTCTCCCGTAAAAAACAGCGCTTGCGCCAGAGCAAAAGTCGCCATGGCGACGCAAGGCACTCGAGCGCTTTGCACTGCATGATTCCATTCGAATTTCCAAAAGGGCGTGCGGATTAGGTTGATTAGACGGATAGATCGATACGGGCGACATCATGATAATCATGGTTAGATCGGTGGCCGGCTAAAAACCTCGTCCTTGTTTAAATGGGCGCCGTGCGGCTGGCAAAAGTGGAGGGAGTAAAGATCGGCGGAAATATATATATATATATGATGAGCGGATTAGCGCGCTAGTCATGTAGGATGGCTAAGGTTATTCAAGGAATCATCGAGTGCTCGATCGAAGTTGTTCGCTCGTCCTCCTTTTCGGAACAAATCAAATGCTCCGCTCGTTTAGTCGTTTAGGCCGGCTAAGCTAACCCTTCTTTTTGGAGAAAGTAGGCCGGGTAAATTTACTTAAGGGGCTAGCCGGACCCAAGCTATTTGAGTATTTGCAGTTTGGCTAAGGTGAATTATCGTTTTTTTTTTGAAAGGAAATGGCAGGAGCTCTGCCTTGCATTAAGGAGGAAAGAGATAATACAACATAGAGTCTGAGCATAAGCTCAAAAACAAACACACAAACTCGACATCCCGATTAAAGATTAAAACACGATGATTAGCAGGCAACCAATACGGACCTAATGCCGATAAAACAATCCCGGACCCACATACAACGAATAACTCATGAACTCGGTAGCCAATGGCTGAATGGAGAGGCACCCCCCCCAGAACTATGGATTTATAGGCTGCGTTGCCACCCTTCTACTACGGATATCGTCTATGGCGGCGACAACACCATCAATGGTTCTCAGATTGACTATTGAAGATCCCATTATTCCTCTCCTTCCAGAGATTCCATGCTACATACGTGAAGATGCCATCGTTCCAGGTGAATTAGGTCCAGGTGAATTATCGTTGGATACTACTATTTTGAGATTACTCTTAAATTTTAAAAGAAATAAGTATAACTTTTTAGATATTATGTGTCATCTTCTCCATCCATATCCACTTTTCGCCTTCTAATCTTCCCTATTCACTTTCCTCATCCCTTCCTCCGTCTCTAACACAAAAATTTCAAATAATAAGATTTCAACTTTGAAAATTTTAAACATGAAGTTTCAACTCAAAAAATTGTCAAATTAGAAAAATTCAACACGAGAAATTTCAATTTGAAAAAAATAACTAGCAAAATTTTAACATTGGAAATTTTCAACTTGAAAATTTCCAAATCAGTAGAAAAAGTTTGCAGCAAGAAAATTCAATTTGGGATTTTCAACTATGAAAAATTCAACTCCAGAAATTTTGAATTAGGAAAATTGGATTCAAGAACTTTCAACTAGGAAAATTTCAACTTAGAAAAATTCTAGTGGAGAATTTTCAGAACAGGAAATTTAAAAACTTTTGGTTCCAAAACTTTCGATTAAAAGTTTTTTGATCCAAAAACTTTTGGTTCAAAGAAATTTAGTTTGGAACTTTTGATTTAAAAAACATTCATTTTGAAAAGTTTCGACTTAAGAAACTTTTGGTTATAAAATTTTCGATAAAAAAACTTTCAAAAATGGTTAAAACTACTTCTTATCCAAAAATATATACGGAATTTTGAAAACAAATTTTTTTTTTTTTGAGTTTGAGAGGTAGGAAAACAAGATGAATGATATAGCGCTAAGGGAGAGAGCCTTTGAGGAGAAAGAAAAATGATGGAAAGAATGAAGTACCATCACATGTCACAACAATGGACGTCCTCATCAAAGAATTAGTGAGGCCCCCTCAAATTAGAAATCTGATTATCTTTTCCTACAACTATGTTAGGTACATATCCAAGTAGATAATAAAAATGAATAAATACCTGGAATCGGTTGGAAGGTGAAAGTTTCGTAGGTTTGAGAAAGTTCTCCGCATGCTGTTTTTAGAAGGGTGAAATGAGTCATTTCTTACAAAATTTCTAGTTCTATCGATCTGGTCAACTCGTACGTTCTGTACAGGCCCTAAGTAAGAAGCTATAATCGGGAAAATGTGCGAGCTAGAAAACTTTGTGCAGGATTCTAAAGAAACCCCTCGCCTTCACAGGTAGATGAGAGTTCCACCGCTGGTTGACGATCGAGCTCCCCTGAATCCTAACCCGCTCCTTAACCCTCAACCACATGCATAAAAAGAGCCTGCAGCTCTCATCCAAATTAAAGCCACTGGTGTTTTTCTTCGTTAAGAGAACGAAACACAAAAATCTACTATTTTCGTATGGCCAACAAGCAGAGACTGTAGACCCTAAATTGACCTCTCATACCAACGTCATTAATTCCCCTACCCCTCCTACTTTAATATCAAATCAAAGGATTTCCATTGATACCAGCCGATAATATTCCCAACATTCTCCATCCAGATAATTCGCATGTGACCTTCATATCATCTATTATTAATCACACTCGTTCCCCACGCCTACAAAACTTAGGCCCCAAATTAATAACACCCCAGCTTTGATCGTGATGAATGAACCAAATTAACCTTTCTTCTTGGATTCGAGATATGGCTGATATCCTCCCTAGTTTCCATCCTACCTCTCACTCCCTTTCCACGGAACCGGTCCAATTCCTAGATATCTTGCGCATTTTTACCCTCGCTAACCCAACGGAGAACGACGTGTGCATCGATCACCATGCATGTAACTGGCCATGCGTGCGTGCTGTGATGCTGCTAGTACCTGGATGGATGTAGCTACCCGCCGTGAACAATCGGTGACATGGGCGTCAATCTCAGGATATCGCAAAATTTATATGTTAATCCTTGGTTTTTAACTACGCTTAATTAGGCGATAAACTAATAAGGGATGGATAAGCAGAAAGCTCGAGGACGATTGGTAGGAATCTAGGACAAAACCACGTCCAAAAAACTCCTCATTATGATGAGAAAATGGGCTTGCTTTGCTGTGCTTCTGTGGATGTTGCCCTGTTGCGGCATGGGAGAGTGGCCGCCAGGTCCCCGATACGCGAAGACATGCTTCGTAACGCCACGCATCGGCCCCGCCCATACGGGATTTGTCGCGCTGGTGCGTCTTCTTTTAAGTCCCCTGCGTATGCGCTTACGGCCGGTATTTCTATTCTCTTTTGTTTTGAGCGGGGTAGAGAGAAAAGAATGCATCAGCACAAACCTTTCGAATCTTCTGGAAATTCAAAACTCAAATTCTCCTACAGGACTACGAGCTAATTAACTCGATCTGTGGATCAAACCCTTCCGCTAATATACTATATCTATATGTGATGTTCAGATATTTACCAATCGAAAGTACCAGCAGCCTAATTTATTTGTTTTTCTTTCGACAAGGAATTCATTATTTATATGATGCATATGCGCTGACATCCTATAAATTAATTTTGTCAATGAACTCTCCCTGATAAGCTGAATCCCCGCGCCATTTATACCTTAAACCCCGAAGTAGGAATTATGACCAAGCATCTATCAGGCTTTAAATTAAATACTACTCAAATACATGTTTACTACCTAAGCACATGCAATTTGGTAATTACGCCCTAAACAAACACTGCAGGGAGGGCAAAATATACTATAGACCTAGCTAGTATAGACTAGTGGAGACGGTATGTAGCGAGCTAATTGATCCAAGTCCAACCACGCAAGAAAAAGTAAACACCTTTGCTTTAGATAGTGGATTGGACAGGATCTTCTATTAGCAACTAGATTAGATACCCTCGTCTGTGATCTCCCACAAGCTGTGTGAGCCACCAGGTTTTGGCAGTCTAATCCGGCGCCTAATGATTACAGAGTGGACTTTTGGCAGCCAAGTCCGATCGATCTCCGGAAGGCCCTAGCCTGCATAATTAAGCAACGAATTGAAACTTAATCATCATGTCATGTGCACACGGGTGGCCTCGTGTCCTTTTCTGCTTGGCAGTCCGGCGGATCCATCGCGCAATAGCTCCTACCTATAATGAAAACTACGCCCAGCTTGAGAAAAAAATACATCCATAGCCCTATGAATCTTCTTCCATTCGATTAGTTTTCTTTAGAGAACCAACAATATTAATTAAAATATACCCCTCTGCCACTTTGACTGTGGTTTTAATCCACGTCTCATCCATATCAGATCCAAGCAAGCCCATATGTCAAGGACTAAGGAGTGGAACCCATGTGTCATTACAGAGGGAGAGAGGATGAGAGACGGCAAACATTAGCAACAGAGGGGTGTGCAAGCAACAGGAGGAGAAGGGGAGCAGAATGAGTATGGTCTTAAGATGAGGAAACACTCGTGACAAGGATAATGACTGTGGGTTGCGGTTAGTAGGAGAAGGTGGAGAGGCGATTGTGCTCTGATGAGAGGTGGTGGACGAGGATCGGGGGAAATAAAGAGGAGGAGAGCTAGCTAGAGGTAGGATCAGACATGAGGAGGGCCTTACCTTTGGTGGAGACTGAGTAGGGCAGAGTTGGTTAGAGTTAAGGAAGACGGCGGGGAGGAAGAGCTAATGCTGATTTCCTATCACAGGAGCATTCAACCATCGACCCTGTTAGGATCCGCTGCGCTCTTGCCATCTCATGGCCCGCAGTGATCCGGCTCCCCCCGAGACCAACACCTGGTCTCGGCCCAGGTCTCCCACATCCATTGGCCCAACCAGAGCCACAACCAAGGTTCTGGCCCAACTCAACCAAAAGACTAGCCTTATGGGTGAGATGCCCACCTTATATGTTGTGCTCCCCACAATCAATTACCGATGTGGGATTAAACCCAACAATCTCCCCATCACACACGGATCCCAACAAGTGGTATCGAGCCCAAGGTCTCAAACCCTAACGTCTCGAGTCGCCGCGATTATGGGGAGCCTTGAAAACAAGTCTCGGGGTGACATGGGCTTGATGTCACGGGGAGATGTTGGGCCCGATGTGTGATGGGGGAGATTGTTGGGTTTAATCCTACATCGGTAATTGATTGTGGGGGAGCACAACATATAAGGTGGGGCATCTCTCACCCATAAGGCTAGTCTTTTGGGTTGAGTTGGGCCAGAACCTTATATGTTGTGCTCCCCCACAATCAATACGATGTGGGATTAAACCCAACAATCTCCCCCATCACACATCGGGCCCAACAATCTCCCCCGTGATATCAAGCCCATGTCATGGGGGAGATTGTTGGGCCCGATGTGTGATGGGGGAGATTGTTGGGTTTAATCCCACATCGGTAATTGATTGTGGGGGAGCACAACATATAAGGTGGGGCATCTCTCACCCATAAGGCTAGTCTTTTGGGTTGAGTTGGGCCAGAACCTTGGTTGTGGCTCTGGTTGGGCCAATGGATGTGGGAGACCTGGGCCGAGACCAGGTGTTGGTCTCGGGGGGAGCCGGATCACTGCGGGCCATGAGATGGCAAGAGCGCAGCGGACCTTCCTAGCTCTTCTTCACTCCTCCATGGGCCATTTGCACCAGATGTCGTGCCTGTAGTCCATGCCGCACGACAAGAACGACGCCAATCATAACAACTTATCACGCCGTGAAACAACCCAAAAATTTAGTAGCGCAAAAGAGATCACCATCAAGTTAATGACGTATATAATTAAAGTATTTAGCAAAGAATATTCATCACTCTATTCATTAACAAAATGTCATACAACATACGTACATTACAATGCATTGGAAAACCTCTTTTAAGTAAAACCTTAAATCAGATCTATTGAAAAATATGGATTGATAATGAACTGCTGAGGTGTTAATTGATTATTGATGGGATTGTGAATGGCTCATCCAATGAATGGAGCCGGTGATGTATGTATATATATAGGGTGCCATGGAGAAGGATATAGGTTGATGGGGCCCTCTACATAGGCTAGAACATAAGAATAAACCATTACACTTGGGCAATAAGCTATATTTTTGTATCAACTATAGTGTGTAAAAACAGCCAGAAAAGATTGTTCTACGAGGGCGTATGATCTCCACACTGGGTATGTGTAGATAACTAAGAGTGAGAAACTAGGTATGCTAAAAGTAGGGATGAAAACGAATCAAATAGTTTTTGACCGATCTGGATAAATTTTGGATACGAATTCTATCATATCAGATATTTGTTGGATAGTGTCAGACCGGATATGAATACGGATATTTTTTATCGGATACGAATATGGATTCGGAAACTCACAATTTGTCGGATCCGGATAATCTAGATATTTATGGGTTGGATATTTAGATATGTAGGTGGGCTAGGTCAAGGCTACTCTTTTGGCCCACAAAGGTTTTTGAATTTTTAAATCGTTTTCTAATTTAATTAATCCAAAAAATAAATTTTAATTATTAAAATTAGCAAACTAATTCTGAAGTTCCTAACACAATCTAATTTTTTTTAAAAAATTATTTTCAAGATTTTATTAGCTTTTAAATTTTCTAGAAAATTCAAATATTACTGTCTTTAATAGGAAAATATTTTAAATAAGTAGCTAAAATGCATAAAAACTCATAAATACATAATTTTTTATTTCAAACATAATTCGATAAAGAATACAAATATTGGGTCATTACATGTTCTTCATAAATGTTTTGAGCAACTAAACTAGTTATGTTTTTTTTTTCATTTTTTCATTTCCTGTCCTCACCACCCATTCTGGTGAATTCCCTACCTTGTGTAGCTACGCCACCTCAGTCAGTGTCACCATCGTAGGTAGGGTTGTCGAGCTCGCCAGAGTACGTCCATGGTATCGCTCCCCTAGTTCAAGTAGAATCGGATATAACTCAGCTAGCCGTGTGGGTCAAACTTGTCAAAACTGTCAGTTTTCCAACCGCAAGAACTTAAGTTACATGTTATTGCCAATTGAAGGACTGGTTTTGCACTTCAAGGACGAAAAGTAAATGAATCAAAGAGTTGAGAAATCATGGATAAATTAAAAAAATGAACAAAAGGTATGTTTGATTCCGCCTTACTGTCCTACACCATCTCTAATGCAGATGCTTGGGAGGGGTATCCTTAGTCTCTTCGTCCAATCGATTCTAACCAGTGGTGGAGTCAGGATTTTTCGAAGCCTCAGGTCCAGATCAATGAACCGAAATCATCCTAGTGACTGTTTATTTATCCTAGTAGCTAGCAAAAGAAGTGAAAAATCATCCTAGTGAATCATCTATACACTCATCATCCTAGTGACAAATTATCCTACTGAGTCATCTACAAAATTAGGGTCAATCATCCAAGCCCATATGACCATATCCAATGCAAAAAAAATAACTTACGATGTAAATAGTACACCCCAAAATGGAAGAGCACTTTTGAAGTTCACAAATCACACTAGATCCCTACAGAACCAACAAAACAACTTCATATATGATGTTCTAACCGAAAATCATTCGGTTTACTTTGATAATCGCTCGGTTCACCTTGATAATCGCTCGATTTCTTCGAAAATCAACATAGCTCCAACGAATATCACTAGTGTTTTGCAAAAAAATCAAACTGCACTCGGTCCGATCGATAATCGCTAAGGGGATATCGATTTTCGAGGCTTACCAGTCGATAATCGCTCATCTGGCGCGGATTCTTCGAGGTCTCGCGCCTAGATCGGTGAACCGAAGGCCGAAGCAGCCGAGTAGCTGACCAGGGCTAGGCGCACGCGGCGGGAGGTCGGGAACGGCGGTCGGTGGCGGCACCTTGGCTCGGGGCCGGTGGGTGGGTGGGAGCGGCAGGTGGGTGGCCAAGGCGCGGCTGCAGTGGCGGAGGGAAGGGGGGCCAGCGGGGGCCGTGGCCCCTGCCAATGCCAGCGGCAAAAACTTCAACGTCAGCTCATTGAAAATTGATGATATGTGGTCTCTAGCTTCAAAGTTCTACCCTGCTAATTTTTCAGAGCAAGAAAGAAGTACCTCGAGGCTTCAGTTACAACATTATGAACATGATGTACCTATAAATTCTAGGTTTCAGAATTTGACAACCATTGCTGATCTTTGTCGTCGGGTAGCAGAAACTGGGAAATCAGATGAATATTACTTGATTGACAGGTTATATAACATTTACCCTGTTCATTTAGTTGATTACTTTTTTTATCATTATAGAAAATGCTAATCATATATTTCCTTGGCAGATTGATTCGGCTTGTTCTAACTCTACCAGTTTCAACAGCAACAACAGAGCGTGCCTTTTCTGCAATGAAACTTGTGAAGACAAGGCTTCGAAATAAGATGAAGGATGAGTTCTTAAGAAATTGCTTAATAACTTACATAGAGAAGGAGATTGCAATGGGGTTTACAACGGATAAACTTATTGAAAGTGCATCTAGGCCCCTCAAAGTGTTTTGGTGATTTATGGCAACACAATTTCATATACTAACGGTGCATGTGAGATTCTATGCAGTGATCAAGAAGATATCATCGTTGGAAAGGCGATTGGAGATCCCCACCATATTTAAAATTTGAAAAGGCGGCATCAAGACTTTAGTTGAATTTCTTTTATTTTATTGAGTCTGAGGATAGCCGTACTATTAAGGGGGATACGACGGAAAATCGCTTCTAGGATATGCTTGTGCTCATATGATGAAAATTGCATCTCAAAAGAATTTTAAAACAATGCATTTCCTATCAAAGGGTACTCCTGGCCGAGGAGGTCAGTCCGGAGTATCCGGACATTTAGTCCGGACACTCCGGGGAAAATGTCCGGAGTATCCGGGGATTAAATCCGGATACTCCGAGCTAGGGTCCTCGGTTGCTCTTCTCTGGTAAGTCCGGAGTATCCGGACATTTAGTCCGGACACTCCGGGGAAATTGTCCGGAGTATCCGAAGATAATGTCCGGACATTCCGAGCTCACCCTCTCGGTTGGAAGAAGGAGTTGAGTCCGGACACTCCGGACTAAACGTCCGGATAGTCCGGACTTTGCGCAGAACACTTGTAACGGTTGGATTTTGGGTGAGCTATTTAAGCCCTCACTCCAAATCTAACCGTTGTACACTTCATTCATTGCTGCATTCAAGTCTCAAACTCACTCTCTCACTCTCTTGAGCCCTAGCCTCTTCTCCCCACTTGAATCTTTGATTTGGTTTGAATCTTTTGGGAGAAAAGAGGGGATTTAAGTGCTTTGAGCTTGCTTTGTTGATTCTTGAGCACAAGTTCATCCTCCAAGTTGATTTAGCGGCGTATTTGTTACTCTTGGAGTTTGAAGGGCTCCTAGACGGCAAGGAGTCACCGAGAGCCTCCAATCTTCGTGTGGAGAGCCCCGGTCGTTTGTGAAGGCAAGTCTCGCCTCCGAAAGGAAAGAGGCAAGAAGTGAAGACCGGCGAGTGCATCGTGCAACACCGGGAGGATAGAGGTCAAGAGGGACCCGGGCTTTGTGCCTCCTCAACGGAGACGTAGGATTCCCTTCAAGAATCCGAACTTCGGTAAAAAATCGTTGTCTTTGTGTTCTTCACTTGCTTGAGCTAGGGTTTGTGGTTCTTGGATCTTTTGGAGCCCCGATCTACTTTCTCTTTAAGTTTGGCTCTAGATCTATATACTCTTCAGGTACCTGACATCATTTAGAGTGTTTGTATTCAGCTAGATTATTAAAAACTTGCAAAGATTTAAAATCCCTTCTCGAGTTCATCTGTCCGGAGTATCCGGAGAAAATACCCGGACTATCCGGACATTTACTCCGGACTATCCGGACAAAAACCCCGGACAGTCCGGACTCTGACCCTCGGGAGATTTTATTTAATTGCAAATTTTTAATTCGCCTATTCACCCCCCCTCTAGGCGACATATCGGTCCTTTCAATTGGTATCAGAGCCAAACCTCCATAATTTGGCTTAACCGCTTGGAGAGTCAATATGTCGCAAACAGGAGGGAAAACTACCGAAGACCTCACCCAAACCAAAAGTGCGGGCGACGGTGTTGGGGTTGCTATTCCTTTTGATTATACCTCTCTTGGTGTCTCTAGCTCTTCATCCTATGTCTCCGTGCCCTCCGGTCGAGCGCCTCACTTTGATGGCACTCACTATGCCGCATGGAAACATAAGATGAAGATGCACTTGAGATCGCTTCACCCGTCTATTTGGAAGATTGTGCAAACAGGTTTCAAGCCCGTTGATCCGGACAACCTTACACCCGTAGAAGATAAAGATCAACATTTCAATGATTTGGCAGTCAATGCATTATTCAACGCTTTGAGCGATTCCGAATTCAACCGAGTCGATGGACTCGAGGAAGCAAAGGCCATTTGGGATAGGCTCATGGTCAGTCACGAAGGAATTTCAAGCGTCCGCGAATCGAAGATAGAGCTCATTATTGGTGAGCTAAGTCGTTTCACACTGGAGGAAGGAGAGTTCTACAACAAAATGTTTGATCGTTTAATGGTGCTTGTGAATCAAGCCAAGGGTCTCGGGTGCACCGATCTTTCTGACAAGGCCGTGGTGAAGATCATTCTCCGCGTAATTACTCCTACCAACCGCAACCTTGTTCAATTAATCCGAGATGGGCCAAATTTCGACACCTTGACACCTCATGATGTCATCGGCCGGCTTATGATGGACAAGATGATGATAAAGGAAGCCGAAGTCGTTGAAGAACTCAAGTCGAGCAAGAAGAAAGGTATTGCTCTAAAGGCCGTGAAGACCGTGAGGGAAGTTGAGGAAAGTGCAAGTGAAGATGATGAGCCAAGTGGCCCCCTAACCAATGAAGATATGGCCTTGCTTGTGAGAAGATTCAATAAGTTTCTTAAGAAGAAGGGCTACAAACCGGGAAGTCACTCCAAGGGTCAATGGAACAAGTCAAGAGGACGACACTCAACAAGGAAGTGTTATGAATGTGGAGAGCCCGGCCATTTCATCGCCGAATGTCCTCATCGAGAGAAGAAAGAAGAGAAGCCTTACAAGAAGGACAAGCACCGGGGCAAGGACAAGGAAAGAAGCAAAAAGTTCAAGCATTACAAGAACAAGGGGCAAGCACACATTGGAGAAGAGTGGGATTCTAACTCCGACTCCGACTCCGATGAAGGAGGAATCGCTTCTGTCGCCATCGCCGTATCTTCTACTCTGACAACGTCGAAGGGCCTCTTCGACAACTTGAGCGACGACGACGAAAACGCTCCAATGTGCCTTATGGCTAAGGGGCGCAAGGTATCAATCAAAGCCTCATCCTCTTCTATTGTTAATTCTTGCTTGGATGATAGTGATAACGATAGTGACGATGATTGTGTAATCAAGTCGATTAAGAACTTTGACATTCAAAAATTAGATTTACTTTTAAAAGATATTGAGAAATTGGAGGAAACTATTGAGCAAAAAGAGATAACTCTCGAAGCTCAAGAAGACTTGCTTATTCTTGAGAAAGAGAAAAATATTGAGCTAGAGAAGAGTCTAATAAATGAGAGAAGAAAATACGAGGAGTTGGTCGAAAGTTCAAAAAAGGCCAACTTCAAGTTAACTAGTCTTGAGATCACCAATGCTTCACTAGTAGAGGAACTTGCTAAAGCGAAGGATGCTTGCAAGACTCTTGAGGTGAAGCTTGTTGATCTCTCGAATAGCTTTTCTAACTCCTCGACAGTTGTCTCCAATTCCTCATTACCATCTTCTAGCAATGGATGTGCTAGATGCTATAATATCAATATTGATACTTGTGCCACTAACCTTGAGACTTTGCAAGTATTAGCTCATGAAAATGAGAAGCTCAAGGGAATACTTGAAGATGGACTTCAAAAGTCCTATAAGGCTAGCAAAGGATTAGAGGAGTATCTCGGTAAGCGCCAAGGTAACACTATGAAGTATGGGCTTGGGTATGTTCCGCCCAAGGGCAAAAAGAGCAACATCGTAGTTGCCTCCTTGAACAAGCCCATTCATTTTATTAAAAGTGAAGGAACTTCCAAATATAAGACTCATTCTACTTTCTTTGCCTCGTATGTGCTTAAGAGAACTAACCTTGGTCGTGTAGTTGCTTGTCCCCTTGGGGGCAAGTCCAAAAGTCATCCCAATGTGCGATCTATTTGGGTCCCCAAATCACTTGTCACTAACTTGCGCGGACCTAAACAAGTTTGGGTACCAAAGAGCAAAAACTAAATTTCATTTTGTAGGCCTACATCTCCGGTGGAACAAGTTGGATCTTGGATAGCGGATGTGCGCATCATATGACCGGAGAAAGGGCAATGTTCGCGCATTTGGAAGCCAATGGATCAAATAGTGAAAACATCATCTTTGGCGATAACGGAAAATGTGAAGTGGTAGGTTTAGGTAAGATCTTGATTACCAATGATTTTCATATAAACAATGTTTTACTTGTTGAATCTCTAAGCTACAATTTATTGTCCGTTGCTCAATTATGTGAAGCAGGCTACAATTGTGTGTTTAGCGATAAGGGTGTGGATGTCGTTAAGAGAGATGATGGTTCAATAGCCGTTAAGGGACGGTTGAAAGGGAATCTCTATCTTGTAGACTTCACTACGGATAGAGTTAACCTTGAAACGTGCCTAATGGCTAAATCTAGCATGGGTTGGTTATGGCATCGCCGGCTTGCCCATGTTGGCATGAGGAACCTTCACAAACTTCTTAAAGGCAATCATATTCTTGGATTAACCAATGTTGTCTTTGAGAAAGACAGGGTATGTAGTGCATGTCAAGCCGGGAAGCAAGTCGGTGCTTCCCATCCCGCCAAGAATGTGATGACCACCACAAGACCTCTAGAGATGCTTCACATGGACTTATTCGGCCCGATCGCCTACATAAGCATCGGAGGAAACAAGTATGGTCTAGTTGTTGTCGATGATTTTTCGCGTTTTACTTGGGTATTTTTCTTGCATGATAAAAGCGAAGCCCAAGGAAGCTTGAAGAAATTCATGAGAAGGGCTCAAAATGAGTTCGACGTGAAGATCAAGAAAATTCGGAGCGACAACGGCACCGAATTCAAGAATACCGGTGTTGAGGAGTTTCTCGACGAAGAAGGAATCAAGCACGAGTTCTCGGCTCCCTACTCCCCTCAACAGAATGGGGTAGCCGAGAGGAAGAATCGAACCCTCATCGAGATGGCGCGCACGATGCTTGACGAGTACAAGGTCTCCGACATATTCTGGGCGGAGGCCGTCAACACCGCGTGCCACAGCTCCAACCGACTATATCTTCACAAGTTGTTAAAGAAGACGGCGTACGAGCTCCTCACCGGGAAGAAGCCCAATGTGTCCTACTTCCGAGTCTTTGGGAGTAAATGCTACATCCTCAACAAAAAGGCTAAGTCTTCTAAATTTGCTCCTAAAGTAGATGAAGGATTTTTACTTGGTTATGGATCAAATGCTTACGCATATCGGGTTTTCAATAACACCACCGGTGTAGTTGAAATCTCGCGTGATGTAACATTTGATGAAACTAACGGTTCTCAAGTAGAACAAGTTAATTGTGATGAAATTGATAGGGAAGAACCTCCATGCGAAGCAATCAAGAAATTGACCATTGGGGAGGTAAAACCGGTGGAGCAGGATGCAATCCCGAGCACCTCAACCCGGAGTGTCCGGGATAATGTCCGGAGTATCTGGACAAAATCTCCGGAGTGTCCGGACTTAACCCCGGACATTCCGGACATCAGTGCTCCAAATGTTGATCCTCCCTCTTCCATTCAAACTCAAGATGGTTCTAACACTTCTCAAGATGACGGAGGTCCTATTCAATGTATAAATGCAACAACTCCTCATCCGAGAGTTCATCAAAGCATACAACGCGATCACCCGGTTGACAACATACTTGGAGACATTAACAAGGGAGTATCCACTAGATCTCGACTTGCAAATTTTTGTGAATTTTACTCCTTTGTTTCTTCTCTTGAACCACTCAAGGTAGAAGAAGCTCTCCAAGATCCGGATTGGGTGATGGCTATGCAGGAGGAGTTGAACAACTTCGAGAGAAACCAAGTGTGGAAGCTTGTCGAAAGACCCAAGCAAAACGTGATCGGAACCAAGTGGGTGTTTCGGAACAAGCAAGATGAGAACGGAATAGTGACTAGAAACAAAGCACGGTTGGTTGCTCAAGGCTTCACGCAAATAGAAGGTTTGGATTTCGATGAAACATACGCTCCCGTAGCTAGGCTTGAATCTATTAGAATATTACTTGCCTTTGCTACTCACCATGATTTCAAGTTGTATCAAATGGACGTGAAAAGCGCCTTCTTGAATGGACCACTCTCCGAAATGGTCTACGTTGAGCAACCACCCGGTTTCGAAGACCCAGAGTATCCGGACCACGTCTACTTTCTACATAAGGCTCTTTATGGGCTTAAGCAAGCACCGCGAGCGTGGTTTGAGTGTCTTCGCGATTTTCTCCTCGAACAAGGTTTTGTAGTCGGAAAGGCCGACCCTACCCTCTTCACTAAACATATCGATGATGATTTATTTGTGTGCCAAATATATGTCGATGACATTATATTTGGATCTACTAATGAACATTTATGCAAGGATTTTAGCAGGATAATGACTAAAAGATTTGAGATGTCCATGATGGGCGAGTTAAAGTTCTTTCTCGGATTTCAAGTCAAACAACTCAAGGAAGGAACTTTTATATGCCAAACGAAGTATATCAAGGACATGCTCAAGAAGTTCGACATGGAGAACGCTAAGCCAATCAAGACGCCGATGCAAGCTAACGGGCATCTAGACCTCGACAAAGAAGGTAAACCGGTCGTCCAAAAGGTATATCGCTCGATGATCGGCTCCTTACTCTATCTTTGTGCATCTAGGCCCGATATCATGCTTAGTGTGTGCATGTGTACACGTTTTCAAGCCGCTCCTAAAGAGTGCCACATGGTGGCCGTAAAGAGAATCTTGAGGTATTTAGTGCACACTCCTCATTTCGGGCTTTGGTATCCTAAAGGTTCATCATTTGAGCTAGTCGGCTATTCCGATGCGGATTATGCCGGATGTAAGGTGGATAGGAAGAGTACTTCGGGGACATGTCAATTCTTAGGAAGATCCCTTGTTTCTTGGTCCTCTAAGAAGCAAAACTCCGTAGCCCTATCCACAGCCGAAGCCGAATATATAGCCACCGGGAGTTGTTGTGCGCAATTGCTTTGGATGAGACAAACTCTAAATGATTATGGCCTAACCTATAACCATGTGCCACTTTTGTGTGACAATGAGAGTGCCATAAAAATTGCCAACAACCCCGTCCAACACTCCCGTACAAAGCATATTGATATCCGCCATCATTTCCTAAGAGATCATTCCACTAAAGGCGATATCGATATCTAACATGTGAGCACAAATGATCAATTAGCCGATATATTTACCAAACCCCTTGATGAGAAGAGATTTTGTGAATTGAGGAGTGGGCTAAATATTCTTGATTCTCGCAATTTGGCCTGAAGGGTGCACATTATTGATTGATGTGTGCAAAATATTTTAGAAAAGTTTATTTGGTCCTTTTCTCTAATCTTTTTGTGTTGGATGAAATATTTGATCTTCGGATCAAGCCCAATGTCATGTGACTATGGATTGTTTGATTATGTGTTCGCTAGTCACATTGTGCAAAGGGCCTTTAGGACTACTTTTCTCAATGCTTCAAGTCAATCATCCCTTTCAAATCCTTGAAATTCCTCTTTGGATCTCGAGCTGTCAGCCCGGACAGTCCGGACTAATTGTCCGGAGTGTCCGGACTGTGATGGCTGTGGGTATTTAAGCCCGTGCGGGGGGCATCCTTTCTCTCTCTTCTCTCATTTGTTTCAACCGCATCCTCCTCAAAACTTCGCCCTAGCCGCCGCCCTCCGGTTCTCCTCCATCTCCGGCGTGTTTCTCACCCTCCGGAGCCTCCGGATCAACCTTGGAGGGCTTGGGGAAGGATCTCCCTCGACATTTCTTCGATTTGGTGGTTCATCTTTGTGGTATGACATCTTTTGCCCTAATATCCTTTTGATCCTTGAAATACCTTGGGTTAGGGCTCCTTTGCTAGAGTACATTCACCTCCTTGATTAATCCCTAGAATGTGCTCTTAGAAATCCCACATTGTTTGCAAGTTAGGTTTTTGGGTTGAAATCTGCACAGCTCGGAGTATCCGGACATTTTATCCAGAGTATCCGGATGTTATCCGGACACTCCGGACTAAATCCCCGGACTATCCGGAGTAATTGTCCGGACAGTCCGGACTAAATGTCCGGAGTATCCGAGCTGTACCTCTCGGCCCAAAAATGTAAATTGTGAAATCTGCTTTCGTGCAACTCTTTTTCACTCCAATCTTTGTTCCCTCTTAGATGGCTTCTTCGCAAGGAGGTTCTGGTGCCGGCAAGTGCCCTATTGGGTCACCTCCTTCCTCCCCTTCCGGCGCTCCCAAGAAGAAAAGGCAAGGCGTGAGGAAGATCAGCCATGGTCGTGCAAATCTGCTTATGGGTCCTCCTGCTGCTCCATCTCCCGCTCAAGCTCCTCCTCAAGTCAATCCCGAGGAGACTCCTGCCGATGAGCATCCCGCAAATGCCCATGCAAGGCGTCGTGAGCAGAAGAAGAAGCAGTTTCAAGACTCGAGAGTGGCGATTGGTCCTCTTGAGAAGCTTCAACCCCAGTGGAGATATCCAGGCCAGATGATGCCTCTTCGTGTGGTTGACTATCGAGTTGGTTCGGGAAAGGGCAAAGCCATTGTTGCTCAAAGGAACAAGGACCCGCTTGAGTTTCACCAAGACCAATACGTCGACAAGCGGTTCTGGAACAGATTCCACTCTGATTATTATGAGACTGTTCTCCTTCCAATGGAAAATCCTGTGATGCGCATGAAGCGGATTGACTGGCTCTACATGTCTGAGGCACAGAATCCCATCTTTGATGAAGTTATCCAGATTTGTGAGAGGCATAAGGTGAAGGACCTCATGAGCTTTATGTATTCTTGGAATGATGAGGTAATCATGCAGTTTTATGCCACTCTCTACTACGACAAGAAGCAAGAAGCCATATGGTGGATGACCGATAAGCTATGGTATGTGGCCACCAAGAGGACTTTTGCTAGGATTTTGCATCTAAGGTCAGCTGATGGTGATGCAAAATTACATGACAAGAAAGTGATGGCCCCTGAGCAGCTTGAAGACCTATACGATTCATCTCAGCATTTCGTGGTTGGCACTATAAAAGGTCTCAAACCTGTGGCTGCTATTCTTCTGAGGCTTCTTCGGGTCACTCTTTGGCCCAAGGAGGGTGATGCGTCTGCCATCAGTTCGTATGGGCGTAATTTGCTATATCACTTGGTGGAACGGACTCATGGCTTCGACGTCGTGGACTTCATTTGGGAGGCCATTCGCCATAACTCCCTCAGCCACTCCAGCAGCTGCGGATATGCGCCATTCATCATGGCTCTTGTTGAGCACGTCACGGGCCTTGACTTTGTCAAGGATGTGGATCACCTTCCCTACAAGGTCCGTGCACCTTCAGCTTCCGCTACTGCCGCCCCTGCAGCTCCTGTGGAGAAGCGTCCCAGGGGTCGTCCTCCTGGGGCCAGGTCTTCTGTCCCTCCTCCAGCTCCAGCTTCTGCTCCTCCACCAGCTCCGGCCGCTCCAGTTTCTCCCACGGGAGAAGGTTCTCCTCGTACTAGCCGCGACACTATCAAAAGGATGCTTAAGTGCCTGTTCTGCCTTTGCCAAGATGTGTCTAATCAAGTCAAGGAGACCCGTCGTGAGCTTCGTGAGCACCGCCGTGAGTTCCGCGCCTACCGCTGCTAGCAGGGTGAGGATCTTCCAGCCAGTAGCGAGTCCGAGGAGTCAGCTCATGTATCTACAGTGGATTCCGCTACCCGGCAGCTCTTCGACCTTCCACCTCCTGCACCTCAGGCCAGCGTTAGTGGCAGCGACGACGACAGCGAGGAGGAGGACTATGAGCCTTCAGGCGACGAGGAGTGATCTTGTGCCGTAGTCTCTTTCTTTTTGGTGTCTTGATGCCAAAGGGGGAGAGAGAGTTAATGTGGTTTTCCTTCGATTGTGCTTGATTTGGTTCTAGGTTTATTTATTCGTCTTTGCTTTGGTCGATCTTGTGATCTGGTTACGATGTTGAACTATACTTTGCTTATTGTTACATTTGCTTACATTTGCTTTTAGCAATTCATTTGTGTGATCGTTGTGTGATTTCATGACATATCTAATTACTTATTGATTATCATGTCATTATCATGTCATATTCTATCGCAAGCAACAATTTAGGGGGAGCTCTTGCACCCTTTTTCTCTTAAATATGTGCATTTCAAACTCTACTCAAATTTCTCTAATGCACGTATTTAGGGGGAGCTCCACCCTCCATGTATTTGGTCTTCCAAATACTATATCCTTTCAAATTTTATCTAAATCCAATTGTGTTATCATCAATTCACCAAAAAGGGGGAGATTGAAAGTGCATCTAGGCCCCTCAAAGTGTTTTGGTGATTTATGGCAACACAATTTCGTATACTAACGGTGCATGTGAGATTCTATGCAGTGATCAAGAAGATATCATCGTTGGAAAGGCGATTGGAGATCCCTACCATATTTAAAATTTGAAAAGGCGGCATCAAGACTTTAGTTGAATTTCTTTTATTTTATTGAGTCTGAGGATAGCCGTACTATTAAGGGGGATCTGACGGAAAATCGCTTCTAGGATATGCTTGTGCTCATAGGATGAAAATTGCATCTCAAAAGAATTTTAAAACAATGCATTTCCTATCAAAGAGTACTCCTGGCCGAGGAGGTCAGTCCGGAGTATCCGGACATTTAGTCCGGACACTCGGGAAAATGTCCGAGTATCCGGGATTAAATCCGGATACTCGAGCTAGGGTCCTGTTGCTCTTCTTCAGTAAGTCCGAGTATCCGGACATTTAGTCCGGACACTCCGGGGAAATTGTCCGGAGTATCCGAAGATAATGTCCGGACATTCCGAGCTCACCCTCTCGGTTGGAAGAAGGAGTTGAGTCCGGACACTCCGGACTAAACGTCCGGATAGTCCGGACTTTGCGCAGAACACTTGTAACGGTTGGATTTTGGGTGAGCTATTTAAGCTCTCACTCCAAATCTAACCGTTGTACACTTCATTCATTGCTACATTCAAGTCTCAAACTCACTCTCTCACTCTCTTGAGCCCTAGCCTCTTCTCCCCACTTGAATCTTTGATTTGGTTTGAATCTTTTGGGAGAAAAGAGGGGATTTAAGTGCTTTGAGCTTGCTTTGTTGATTCTTGAGCACAAGTTCATCCTCCAAGTTGATTTAGCGGCGTATTTGTTACTCTTGGAGTTTGAAGGGCTCCTAGACAAGAAGGAGTCACCGAGAGCCTCCAATCTTCGTGTGGAGAGCCCCGATGCGTTTGTGAAGGCAAGTCTCGCCTCCGAAAGGAAAGAGGCAAGAAGTGAAGACCGGCGAGTGCATCGTGCAACACCGGGAGGATAGAGGTCAAGAGGGACCCGGGCTTTGTGCCTCCTCAACGGAGACGTAGGATTCCCTTCAAGAATCCGAACTTGAAAAAATCGTTGTCTTTGTGTTCTTCACTTGCTTGAGCTAGGGTTTGTGGTTCTTGGATCTTTTGGAGTCGATCTACTTTCTCTTTAAGTTTGGCTCTAGATCTATATACTCTTGGTGCGACATCATTTAGAGTGTTTGTATTCAGCTAGATTATTAAAAACTTGCAAAGATTTAAAATCCCTTCTCGAGTTCATCTGTCCGGAGTATCCGGAGAAAATACCCGGACTATCCGGACATTTACTCCGGACTATCCGGACAAAAACCCCGGACAGTCCGGACTCTGACCCTCGGGAGATTTTATTTAATTGTAAATTTTTAATTCGCCTATTCACCCCCCCTCTAGGCGACATATCGGTCCTTTCACTTATTGATGACTTCGATGCAATTCAGACACACCGAGTAGCGCTGAAATGAAACATGTTAGTTATTTTAACCATAATTTTTTACCATTAGATTTTTGTTGGATTTTAACTTATATGCATGCAAATTTAGTGAAAAATTTCTTGCTATATTTTAGTATATGGTTGATAGCTCTAATTATTGAAATTTCTACTATGCTATATATATTGGGGTTGTTTGGTGGCCCTCCTTATATATTATTCCTGGCTCCGCCACTACGCGGCTGGGACACGGGACGCCGGGGCGCCGGGCGGGACGCGGGAGGCTAGGAGCCGGGCCGTCAGGCGGGACGTGGGAGGCCGGAGCTAGGAGCATCGAGCACGTCGGGTCGGCAGTCGCCTAGCAATCTGGAACTCGGGATTGGGCGAGGAGATTGGAGATTAGAAGAGCTAGCCTAGGGTTAGCTGCGGACTGCGCTATTTGAGCTAGGCCTCGGACCCAGGCCCCAGTGTTCTGAGGCATAACTTCGCCCCTGATTCTAACGTGTAGTACATGTTAAAACTTAAACTGTGTCACTTAGCAAAAACAACACGTGTCACTCCTGTTGGCCAGGACCTGATTGCCGACATGTGGTTGTTCGTGCTCTAAAGAGAGAAATTCACAAAGGATGGACCGTAACACGAAATTTTTTCATATTCACGTTCACGCAGCGATGTACTGTGTTCCAACAAGTTCTAGGTCTTGCTACCAGGGTTCAAAAAACCGTTTTGAATACAAATTTCGCTAGCCCGGCGGTACCGGTTTTCGCGAAAAACCGCGCGAAAACCGCGAAAAACCGAACAGTTTGCATTTTCAAACAAATTTGAATTCGGGTCAATTTCACGTGAGAAAACCGCGGTTTTTGGCGAAAAACCGCTCGGTTTTTGCGGTAAACCGCTCGGTTTTTGAGATAAACCGCGCAAACCGAAACCGCTCGGTTTTGGTGAAAAACCGAGCGGTTTAAAAAAACCGCGAAAAATGAGATTAAAACCGCTAAAACCAAGAAAATGGGGAAAATCACCAAAAATAGGGGAAATGCAAAAAAATTTGGTAAAATTTGTAAAAATACTAGGAAGGCTAAATTTTAGTAAAAATGTAATAAATATATAAATAAGGTATGTGAAGACATGAAAAAACTCCAGAATGATCTCTCCTAAATTTGAAAAAGATTCGACATGATCTTTGCTATATTTTAGACAATTGGAAGTTGTAAATTAGACATTTCACAATAATATGCCAATAAATAATCTTTCATTGCAATATTACAATCACACAACTACACAAGTGCAAAGATACATATTTACATAACCACAAGGTTTGTCCTTTTTTGCTTAGTTAAAAATGATAGAGTAAATTTCACAAAATTACAATTTTTTCTTACAAACTATAAGAAAATAACATGTTTAGTTCCTATTTCACAAAGCTACAAATTTTTAGAGAGATTGTACCATAAAACTATAGGTTTATAATTGATCATTTCTTGCAATAAGTTTGACAGTGTTAATCTACATGGAAGCCTCATATTCATGTTTTTCTTGTTTCATCCGTGCATGACTTTGCCAAATGGATCTATGTTATCAGACATATTATAAGAAACAATCAATTTTAAAACATGTAGTTTTGTGATACAAGTTCTTCTAAAATATGCAATTTGAAGAAATAGAAAACAAAACATGTATTTTTCTGATAATTTGTATAAAAAACTATATTTTTGTGAAATTACCAGAATGAAATGGACGGTGCGAGGCACTGGCGATGAGCATCCAATGCTGTAAACGTGGTTAAAATGTTCAGGGTCTGTTTCGACGAAATTTCACCTAAAACCGTTGAAATTTTGCCATAATGGACTGGAATTTGATATTTTTTAGCCGGATTTGACTGCAATGACATCAATAACCTATAAGAAAGTGATTTTCAATGATAATTTGTCAAAAAAGTTAATTTTTGAGACATTTTAAAATTTTGGCAAAAACACTATTGGAATTTCATAAAATTTAGGAAGCTTTTTAATACAATGAAAAATTTATGGTACTATCATAAGACATCTATGATCATACAAAAAAATTTAAAATATTTTAACTTCATTTGCTACGTTTTAAAAATAAAAAACTAAATCGTAATAAACAAGGCAAGAACCATGTCGAATTTTATAAATTTTTTCATATTTGATCATCATCTTAAATTTTTATGAAAGCTTAATAATTCCATCATAACCCTTTTGTAAAAGTTTCAAAAAATTTAAACCTATTTTAATTTCTCACTCAAAAATTGTATACTGAGATCATCGCTCTGAATCCAAAAGCGTGAAGTACCATATTCACATTTCTTGGGATTTTTTTATGATTGATTATGATCTCAAAATTCTATGAGAACATCATCGATGCTTTCCAACTATGTACAAAATTTTTATAATTTTTGCATGCTCGGAAGTCAGAAGTCCATAGGCCGGTCATTTTTTTAAATTTTTTTCCAATTGTGAACAATTGAAATGGCTCAAAAAGTTAGTTCAAATTTGTTTTTTCATAAAATTTTTATACCAGAGGTCATAGAACAATTAATACTAATTTCACAAATTTTTTGGTTAAATTTTTCAAAATTTTTGAATTTGAATTTGAAAATCCTCGAAAAACCGCGGCTTTCCTTCTACCGAGCCGGCGCGAGACGCGCGGTTTTCGCGGTTTTCGCACGAGAAACCGCGGTTTCGTGAACCCTGCTTGCTACTTTCTCTGGCCCCATAAGAATCCAGAAATATATGGGTTTTATTTACATGGCTCCAACAATTATTAAGGGCAACTGTTCTGACTTACCGTACAATAGACATGCAATAATCTCACAGATTCGGCGCCAACTCCTAGTAGAAGACTTTTTTCGCTCCCTGCACACGATACAGTCTACTGCACTCGTTAATTAATATATATATATGTACGTATGCGCGTTGCCCATTCGCGCGAGAGAAACGGAAACTTTCGTGTGTACGCGATGCACGTGCCTGCTTGGACGGATGGGGAAGAGAGGCTGGCGAGGCGAGCGATTTCCTTTGGAACACGGGAACCGAACGCGAGATCCGATAAATTGTGCTGCGGCGAATCCGATTTCGAACCATGCATTCGTAATCCTGCCACGTGACTTCCCAAGCCTAACTCGAACTTGGAAGCCGTGGTGTTACCCACCGGGCACCCCAAATAATACTATGTAAACAGTATTTTCAATAAAATATTTAGAATTAATGGTTAGATGAAGAAAAGACCAAAGAAGAGAGATAGACACAAAAATTAAACGAACATATAACAAAAAACATACATTACGTAAAGGATGGTTGTATCCAACTACATTATAAGTCTTATATGATATTTATTTGGTGTTCACTGTATATTTGTGTTAAGATACAAAGGGTTAGAAAAGTAATATCTAATATTATTTATTAACGATGTGAACACTTTTAGATATGAGTATAGAAATCATGCATTGTGAGTGCCCTCATACATCGTTTCTCGGTCCGCTCTTGAAATATGTCATTCTAGTTTTTAAATTTTGTTTCTAAATCATACCTATATTACATTCCGCAGACTTGCGCTGCTGGGACGGAGGCCATGTCACGCGCGTGCCGCGCCGCGTGGCCGACACGGCCGGCCGACTTGTATTTTTTTTTTCACGTGTAGGTCCCTAAAAAATGTGTAATTACGTGAAGATCCTTCTCACGGTTTTTTATGAAAAAGATCTTTTGCTTCAGAAAAATCATGAATCTTTTGTGAAAGAACCCTAAATAAATACCGAAAAAAGAACATAGTTATATTTGGATCATTCCAGCTGTTTTTCACGAAAAGGACATTTCAATTTAGCGCAATCGCGGTTTCTTCATGAAAGGACCCCAGATAAATGCAAAAAAAAACGTGATTACGTTTGTATCCTTTCAACCGTTTCACGCGTTTTTTCGATGATTTAAAAAAAACACTGCTGAAAAAACGAAATTGTTTCTGCGAAAAAAAAACACACGCGACGTATCACACCGCGAAAACTATCCTAGTACATATTATTATATATTTCGAGGAGATTTGTTTACTCTTTTTTAGTATAGCTCTCACCTTTTGCTACTTCTAATATCATTTAGTACTCTGAACTAGAGTAAGACACATTAGTGACAAAGCAATAAATGATCTAATAAAGAAGGGTAATACAACCTTTTATAAATAGAGAAGTTTTACAGTGGTTAACACAGGTAGTAAGTAGTGGTAGTAAAAATCAGTTTTAACCATCCATTCCTCAAGAGTGTTTTAGACTTTTTCTATCCATTTATTAGAGGTATTTTAAACTTTTTCTAATTCGTTCATAGTTTTGAATTCACCGAATACCTGGTGATCTTCATAAGCTTTTTATCTATTTATCCGCTATTCATTAGGATAATAGAACATATTTTACTATAGAGGATAAATAGTATAGCGGAAGTTTTTACCTTTCTCTGAATTTTACTATCAATACTACAGGTAGTAGTATAACTAGATCTAAATTAATTTCAATCATTAGATTTAAAAGAATGGACGGTTTATATTGATTTTAATCCACTGTAAAAGAAATCAATAAATATGCCTTAGTGGATTTGCAAGATGTTATATAGCAAACAGAGTGTACAGCTATTAATTAACTCGTTCATCAAAAGTAGCCAACCATAGCCTAGCTTAGAGAATATATAGCATCGTCTCTCTTACGGGGATGACCAGAAATCAATTTTCACCAACTTTATATTGATTGAATTGTTCGTGTAGATTTTTCGCTGAGATTTCTAATGAAACCAGAAAATTAAGGTGACATATACCTATTGAACAATTCAATGGTTGTCATTACGAATTCCTCTACTGAAACAACCAAGATATTTTCTGAAAATAATCATCCAATAGTTGGGGCTAGCTACACGTTTGATGAATAAAGTAAGGCCAACTTGCCTACGGCTTTCTTGCACAAGCAAGAACGGCTCTTTAATTTGAAAATGTTTTACAGGTTACCCGGAGAATTTGTAGATGCAAGCAAGAGGAAATGTTTGATGAGATTACGAGACTTCAATGAATTTATTTGTGTGGTCAGCTTCCTTGTTTGCAGGGAATTGCACGGCAGTAGGCGGCTTAAGATAGCATTGGAGCAATTTTATTCATATGTTCAGATATACTAATACTTTTTTTTCCGACGGTACAGCTAGATATACTAATACTTAAAACGTGCGGTTGCTTCGCAATTTTGGTGGATCTACATACATACGTAAGACCGCAAAAAATACGTGTATATCGTCTTGTTTAAGGTCGTCCCAACAATTAGCGTAAGCAACTTATAAATTTGGCGAGTTGCAGTGTGTAGTATGACTGCTAGTGAAGCAAAGAAATTTTATATTTCAGTTGGACCACATCGGTTTGGCCCTGTAGTGAATTTGAAGCAGTCAGCGACTAAGCCAATCCATAAAAGGAGAAAAACTCTATCTTTGGTCCTTCAAGTTTTGTTATAATTTAATTTTAAACCCTCAAACACAATATTGTTTAGAAATAGTCCCTCGTATTACAATACCCGTGCACTTGACCCCCTCAATGGAGAAACAATGGTTACGATCAAAAGTGGACCTACGTGACCCGCCACCTAGGCATACGAAGTGCCCAAAATCAACTGGAGGGAAGGGAGGGGAACCTTCTTGTCTTCTTCTCTAATCCGCCGCAGCAATCAAATCCCCAATTCCTTCCCACGACAAACACGATCTTCCTTCCAGCTCATCCCTGCGTGCACTAGCACCTTCCCATCCTCCTCCAACACTGGCGCCGTCGTCACCCCCTTCACCAATCCATCAGCCATCATGCCCACTCGTCACCTAGCTACATGGAGATGGAGATGCTTGCTCATCACCCACATGGAGATCCACAGGTGATTGCGGCGAATTGACCCATGGGGAGGAGGGTGTTGTGCTCGGCGCCGGCGCTGTTGATGCGGACCTCGACGATGTGGAGGCAACACGATCTAGTTCAACACCACGATGTGGGAAGCGGTGGCATGGCGGTGGGGTGGGGGCGGCGGCACGGCGGAATCCGAAGGAGGACGCCGACAGGGTGGACTCCCCAACGGGGATGAACACGGGCGTGACGATGCCATTGTGGAACGTCTCAACATCCATGTCGGCCTTGTCAAGCTCGACAATGACGGCGTCGCCCTTAGAGACACGGTCGCTCTCGACTTAATGGTCCAGGAGACGATCTCCGTCATGGTGGAACTGAGCGCTGGCATGAAGATCTCCTGGATCTTGGCACACACCACCATGGGCCTACCCATCGCCTACCACACAGAGCCCCATCGGCAGGGTTGAGGCGAAGAGCTAGAGGGCACCGGGGTCGCGCCATTGAGCGGACAGAAGACGAGGAGAGAGAGAGAGAGGGGGTTTTGTTCGTTTGGGTACAGCGATACGGGGCGTATTTCATGTTTTAATGCAAAAGTTAGTACGATGTTTTTTTTACATCTCTAATACATATGTATATTTATTTAATATTTTCTATATACATACATTGAATATAGTGCTTAGGGATAATTATGGATAATCTAGATATTTTTAATATCTCCTTGGTATATATGACAAGAGAAAATACACAATATAACCATAGATGGATGGAGTAATTAAACTCAACACATTAATGAGATGGTCAGCACTGATGTTTTCTAACATATTACTCCCTCCTGTCACCAATAGTCGTGGTTTAACGTAGGTGCTGTTAAATTTTTAAAAATTTGGTTGTCAATCTTTTTAAATATTTAAGTTGAATACATGAAAATTATATGTATAGATTTGTCTTAAAAAGTATTTTCATAATATTATAATTTTATTAGTTTAAATATATTATAATAGAAATTAGTGGTTACAACTGTGTTGTAGAGACCCAATACCAAGTAAGTATATGTGATTTTGGTTATATTTCCTTTAAAAAAATCACGACAATATCCATCAGTAGACCAATATCCGATCGATCGATATCTTGCTCATGCCTGATTCATCCGTCGTACTCCCTCCGTCCTGGAAAGTAAGGGATAGAAGAAATTTTAAGACAGATTATGGTTTCAGGGAAAAGACTCTAATACCTTTATTTAATACTGTATCTCTATTAATCAGCAACAAACATGCATTAATTAGTCACAATTATACTGACTGCATGCATGTGCATGCAAACAAACCGCTATAATCATGGAGTTAATTGCCGGATAAGGCACCGTATCGGAGTGGATAAGTGAGTAATCAAGATCGTGGATCGTGTAGAGAGACTGGATACCTAATATTTGAGGACACAGTTTGAATGCTTCATCCTTACTTTCCGCACTTTAGCAATCCGTTGTAATCGAAATCTAGTGAGAAATTGAGCTAGAGTTGACCGTGCACGGGCACTACTAGCCGTTGCAGAACAGGAGTTGACTACTTTCACTGCAATATTTTGGAAAAGTTCATATAACATACTAAATTTTGCTTGAAAATCCGTCTAATATTTCAAACCATGAAACTAGACAATTGATCTATAAACTTTGCAATCTAGTTCAAATAATACCCTGAGACGGTTTCACATAATTAATGGTATTGGCCGTATAGAGTGATGAGTAGACGGTTTTGCCACATAATATGACACGTTGGACAAATTTAGATGAATGATAAGTAGAGCTCACATAAGCTTCTCTTCTACATCAAAATAGAGAGTGGATAGCTATAGGGGCCACAACAGATATCGAATCATGATTAAGAGCTCAACAAAGGAGAAGCCCACATGACCCCACTTGTTATTGACCTAACTTGGTCACAGTGTCATTCTACATGGCAAAATTGCTACTCATTACACTACATGGATAATACCACTATACGAATCAGGTTAGGATATTATTTAAAATGGATTGTAAATTTTAGAGGTCAAATATCTGGTTTCATAGTTTGGTGTACTGAATTGATCAACTTTCAACTAAAATTCAAGGTGCTATTTAAACTTCTTCATGTTAAAATACTTGTAAGAGTTTGGGCGACCAAGATGATTCAGGGAATCAAATACTACTACTCGGTGAAGCAATATTTTTCTCTCTTTCTTTATTTGTGAATATGCATGAATTTTAGTCGAGTGATATTTTTTCATCATGCATGTGTCTTTGCAGTTCTCTTGGTTTTTTAGATGCTCCGCATGCGACGCAAGTGTCATGCATGCTGCACCGAATGCATGGTTTGCCGTAATGTTGTGATTTCTTAAGGACACCGACGCTTTGCTAGTATCATCCCCTAATTAAAGTTCGCAAGTTTCCTGGAAGGAGCGGGTGCCCACGTGTCAAGCCGGCAATTTTGCGAAAAAGTCCGTCCGTTTCTCCGAATTACGTATAAGTCCTTGCGAATTTACAAAATGGTCCTTTGTGATTTTTTGTGAGGTGAAGAAAAATTTTCTCGGATTGCGTTTGGGTCCCTGGTTTGTTACTTTGCGAAAAGATGCGCCCGTTAAATGTGAATCGCGAGCAAGCCTTTTTCTAATTTTTCGGGATAGCGGTCGGGTCCAAAAATATAACAAATAGGTCCCCGCTTTTTACGTACAGGTCCTTTCTCCGTTTTTCCCTGGAAAAATATTTTCGTGCTCCGTTTTTCCTCGTTTTCCCCGGAAAAAAATGTTTTCGTGGTCCGTTTTTCCTCGTTTTTCTGAAAAAAATCCATGGTCCGTTTTTTCTCCGAAAAAAACACAAATTTGTTTCCCGTTCACGCGCGTGGCAAAATTTGTTTTCGTGATCTGTTTTTCCTCCGAAAAAAACTCAAATTTGTTTTTCGTTCACGCGCGCGGCGTGCGCCACGCTTTGTCCTTTCTCTGGTTTTTTCGGAAAAAAATGTTTTCGTTGTTCGTTTTTCCTCATTTTTCCAAAAAAAAAAATTCGTGGTCCGTTTTTTCTCCCAAAAAAACACAGATTTGTTTTTCGTTCACGCGCGCGGCGTGCACCGCGCTTATTGTCCTAGTTTTATTTGACGATCTTATGCAAACAAGACTCGTATCAACTCCTGACCTATGACTTGATACATAACGAACGAACAAAGGAAGGCCAAGCAGATGGAGACCGGGGAAAGGAGGCAGCGCCCATGGTAGACATGTACGATGTCCTCGGGGAGTAAGGGTGGAGTGAAAACGGATCGGATATTTCCTATTCGATTTGGAATTGGATTTGGGATGAAAACGGATCGGATATTTCCTATTCGATTTGGAATTGGATTTGGGATCAGATTTAACTATCCAGTTAGATATAGGACAAGATCCAGATACTTAAATTCGGATTCGGGATCGGATACGGAGCAGCCAATATCCGGTAAATACGGAACGGGATCTGGATATCCAAATTTTTTCCTATTCAGATATCCAAATCGGATATCCGATTTTTTCTATTCGGATATCAGTCAGACCTAGCCCATTTCATCACATTTTTTCCATAGCAGCCCATTTATATTGACAATTTGTTGATTCTATTGATCCTAAAGTAGCATATTCTTTCTATAACTTCTATTGGATTTGATTGATATAATTTGCTATTATAGTTATGTATTCGTATGGTTTAATTCAATATATATTACTCTATATATGCGTGCATTATCTATATATCTTTATCCGTTTTCGATCCGAATCCGTCACATATCCATCTGGCCCGTATCCGTTTCCAAATAACCCGGATTCGTATCCGTATCCGGCTAACCTATATCTGATTCCGAATCTAGAAAAAAATAGGGATTTAAATACAAAAGAAGCAATATCCACCTATATTCGATCTATTTTCATCCATAGAATCAGGGTAAACCGCAATGAAACTTGTGTTTTGGCGAGTTCAAAAAAAACACACAACTTCGCTCTTGGTCCGCAGTTCCGCACAAAGACGACGGGAAAAGTATGCAGATTATATTTACGCTGTTAAGATTGCTTACGCCGCCCCGAACCGGGCGGCCCTGTGGCCTTATCGGCGTGCGTGCGCTCGCGATCTTCTCGGTGTCCCGTTCCCGAAGCGACGGCACGTGCCGAGGCGGCGACCTTGCCCTCTTCTCTTCAACAGGGCGCAACCGGTGCGGAAGTCTTCGGCACGTCCGGGCCTAAGGCTTCTTCGCCTTCGCGTGTATATGGCGCCCAAAACGTCGCGCACGTCACGTACACTGCCTGCTGCAAACGGGACGGGCCATGGCCAACTCACAGGGACGCAGTTTTGGTTTGGATTTCTTAGCATGCTCTCTCTTTTCCCTTTTGGGGACTGGTATTAATCTATTCGTGGACTCGTCCATCCACGGCGCGCGGAGATGGCGCCACGGACAGCTTGGTCGGTCGTTACCCGGTGCTCGCGGTTTGTTGGGGTAATCAGGTTTGCTCATTCATTGCTGGAAGCCTTGGATAAGTGGTTACTTAGCTGCTCAAGACGCACAGAGGATAGAGATTAGAGACTAATGGTTAGCTAGATAATAGCTAATTGTTGACTAATTATTAGCTAGGGTTGTTTGGAGGTACTAGCTAATAGGTGGTTGAAAATTTAGTTGTTGGTGGAAATGTCCATTATACCCTTGCATTAATAGTCGCTTTGCTTGCGTCGAGGGCATATTAGTCATTTCACCATCTATTAGCAGGAATTAGCAGGGGAGAACCAGCTAATGAGATAACTATTAGCTGGGTTAGCAGCTAACTGTTAGCTGGGTTATTAGCTAGTCTGTTTGGATCCACTTTAACTAATTTTAGCAGCTAACTATTAGTGCTAATGGATCCAAACATGCCTTTAGATTGCTATTTGAAATAGAAAAAGATAAAGAGAAAAAAGAATTTTTGTGTTGTTCTAGAAGTATTAAAACAAAGTGATCCCGATTTTGTGTTTATGATTGATACTGCATGCAGTAGGTTTAATTTATTTACTTTCTACTTTTGGACCGTGTGTTTGTTTTAGGTATGAACTTTGTTTTAACTGACTGGTTTTATAAGACAAGGTGTAGTAGAGAACTCTGTTTCTGTTTTGTTTTTTTATTTTTGCTTTTCTATAATTAACTTTAGTGATTTCTAATAATAAAAATTAGAAGGGTTTATTGCCCTTCTATTATTTAAAAAAATGAAACATCTTTCACGGGACTACAGGAGCAAGTTGAAAGACCCGCCGGGTATATTTTTGTGCATTCTACTCCTACTAGCCTACTACTCCCATTGAAGCATATTCCCTAGGTCCAATTAGATCAAAAGAAAAATTACTACAAGCCCCAAAAGTCAATGATATCACCCAAGCTAAATCAACTAGCCTTTGTTGCACGGCCGGGCTACATGGATGAGTGCCTGCCCGCATCCTGCACGCATGTCTACTGTGCCTGCCTGAATGCAACTGGCCAATTGCCCTCGCCTGTCCCTGTAGCTAAACTACAGCCCACGGCCGGTTTAGGTAGGGTGGTAGTATCTCAGGACTACTAGTAGCTAGATAGGCGGTCAGACGAGGCTCTAGCTCTACACCTAACTCCAGAGAATCAGAAGAGAATGTGTTTTCAAGAGTACCTGCCTGGAAAAAAATTTCTCTGTGTTTTCTACCTTTCGTATGGGGAACCGACGGACCGTCCACCAACCCTAGGAGGTCGATAGGACTCGAAGTCCCCTTTACATCACATATTTGCAGGTTCCTTTCAGAAACCATGACATGTGTGCATAAACATGAACTAACAGGCAAACAATGACCAGAAAAACCATCTGTAATCAACGCAGATATATAAATCATGACGAATCGAAGCATGCAATTATTCTGTGTACACCAGGGAGGTAGCCATTCTACATGAACCAGCGCCCACACCCATCCAGAGATCACTTTGCTCGGCGGACGGGGGGACACAGTCCAAAGTCTGGCAATCCTGGGGCAAAATTTTTTAGAGATTTGTTTGTTTGTCCCTTCCACTACGCACTCTCAAAAAGGCTTCTGGAGATTCCTAGATTTCCTCCCCACCTGGCCCAAAGCCGGCGGTGCTCATTTCATGCAACACCAAACGGGTCATGAGCTGCTGCTGCGTGCACTAGCAAGCTAGTGAGCGGCACACTCACTGAGAAGACGCCACCACAAAGCGAGTAACAACAACGACCGCCATGCATGCGTGATGCGTGCCCCTCTCAAAGCCTCATCGATCTGCAGCAAGCTATACACCTTCAAGTTGCATGCATGCAGCGGGCGGCAATGCCAATGCCGACGGCCATACAGACAATACACATACACGGCACACCATCCGCGTGCTCCACTACCGTCGCCTGTCCCCCTCTTGTCTGCCTCCGGGGTATCCCAATGCTGCCGTAGTTTAGACTATGGATCATTGCTAGCACTCACTGGACAAGAACATGTCACCTCCACTGCCCTGGCTGGCCACTGCCATCTTCTCTATATCTATCTGGGTCTTTGCTTTGGGTAATAGTGTGGCTGGTAGGGCATGCTGGTACGCCAAAAGTAGTAGTCCTAGTAAAGCGGTGAGATCGATCGATACGTGCACAACATTAGTAGTTGTAGCAGCATACACAAGCACACACCAGCTACTCCGTGGCTCCACGGGGTTGGGGGTTGGGGAGGGGAATAAACGGCCAATCAGGCCAGGTTGGCATCAATCCGGTGGCTGTACGCGTTTTAGGGTGCACCGGCGCACCAAATCGGGAGGGAATAGGCTAACCCATGAATCCATGATCGATGCTAGCTTCTCGTTGCGCCGGCGAGAATCCTGCGGCCATCATGCCCGCATCATGTAGTGCTGGTGCGTGTCGGTTGGTGTTTTTGTTAGCCATAAGATCAATGGACGGTCGAGAGTGATTACATGTGCATTACATCACATGTATTCATCATTACTAGTTAGCTGCCAGTGCGAAAAGCGTTTAATTTCTCCGTGGAGAATTTATTTGGAGAAAAGGAGAAGGAAAATGAAAGGAAATGCTTGTCAAAATGTGCCGATCGAATGTGTGTCATCGTCGAGGAACACCCCAAATATTCCGAAAAAAATTATCCTAATGCCTCGCTCGATGTGGAAGTCGAACATCCGTAGAAAAAGTTGTAGTTCTACTGTTTCTGTACGAAAAAATAATGTAGAAAAGCGAATGGATGTATGTTAATTTGCCTTCTGCCACGCCGGGATAACAATTGTGGTCACTATATAACGTCCCGAATCATCCAAGGTATCTGATCCCTCGGGCTGATGGTGAAAATATTTATGCCCACTAAAGCAATTAAGCGTACGTGTAGCCCAAATCAAACATACTTGAACCATTTCGCTGCACGCATATGTCAAAAGCTGAGGGACGGTTGCCATTGCATTTGCACAGCAAGTAGCAACAGGATTTGATTGAGGAGACGTGATAAATCCTACCATGGAAACCAACCCCCAGGAAGCAAGAGCTAATGGCTCTAATAAAGTGACAGTAACTGGGCCCGGTGTTTAGAGGCTTTGGGACTTGGATTTGGTTTGACAGCAAACAAATTTTGACATTTAACAGCCGCTGTCAATTCAGTCACAGATTAATGGAGACTGTCTTGAGCTTTTTATGCAAGAATTGTGTGGCCCCCATGCGTTTCGCTCTTCTTCTTTCTTACCCAGCGTCTGTGCTGTTGACAAGTTAGATTGGGCCGTCCTATCTCACTCACAATGTGGCCCATTCCTTTCGTGCGAAATAATTGGCAGTACCAACACCAGTTCGGCCATGTCATCATGTCGAGCGATCGATATATGCAGTAAAATGATTCACACGCGTGACGCATATAGCTTGTTTTTCCTTTATTCTTTTCTTTTCAGCCATCAGCTTCAGTCTTCGTCTACTAAGAGGAAAAATGTAATCTAGCTGTTCCAGTGGGGAAAAGATTCTACGAGGGAAAGTATCATGTTTTCCTGTTACAGCTAGTCCCAATCTCCAGCTTAAAAGTGCAAAAATTCAAAAAAAAAAACATCTGGGGCATGACGTTCGGATCAGAAGTGTACACTCCATGTCACTAGTTAAGATGTTAAATTGCTTCTTAATAAATGGTCTAGTCTTGTAGCATCTATTATATACTAAAAGCTTGTGGAAAGTTGCTAAGAAAAAAAGAGAAATATACTAGAAATTCTCAAAAAAAAAGTAAAATATCTAACCCTTATTCTGGTGGATCATAATTATAATAGCCATTAGATCTTTCTAACAAAAAAAAATAAGAATATGTTAGAAATTCTCACAAAAATAATAAAATATCTGACCCTTAATCTTGTGGACCCTAACTAAGTTGAACTATAATATTCATTGGATGTTATTATTTAAAGAAAAAACATCTAATTGTGTATTTAGCAGACCTAAGTTGTAACAGCTTAGATTAAAAACAGAGTCCATGCCAAGTATAATTTAAAATAACATAAATTTAAAATAAAAAATAAAAAGAAATTAGCCATTTGATTATCATATGAACTCCAAATTAAAACCCATATATAGCTAAAATTTGGAGTAAAAATTAGCAATTGGATTTGTATATCAAATCTAACCTCAAACTAATATTTGAAATTAAATAAAAATAACAAGAAAATTAATGGCTTAGATTAGAAGAAAGAGTCCATACCAAAAACAATAAAAAAATAACATAAAATTAGAATAAAAAATAAAAGGAAATAGGTCATTTAATTTTCATATGAACTTCAAATAAAAACACATATATAGCTGAAATTTGACAAAAAAAACAGTTGCATTTATATATGAATTCTAACCTAAAATTGATATGTGAAAATTAAATAAAAATGACAATGAAAAATAACACAAACTCGAATAAATAACAAAAGAAAACCAGCCATTTGATTTTAACTCTAGATTAAAACACGAAATTCAAAATAACAACAAAATAATAGAAGAAGAAAAATATAAGAAAATTAGGGATTGTTTTTAATTCCATACTAAGTGAAATATATAAATTTTGATTTTATTCAGAATTAAAATTTCATAAATATGCTAATTTGAGAAAAAATAAGGTAAAAATGTTTATATATATATATATATACACACACACACACACACACACACACACACAACTATTATGTAATAAAAGTTGATGACAAGTTTTATAGTCACTAAGAAAATATAGAATAAGCTAAAAAATACATCATGTCTCCTATGATATATAATATCAAAATAGACTTATGCAACGATCTCTTTTCCATAGTGTAAAATCACATATGAATTGCCAAGTCATTAAATATGTTTTAAGGATGATGTATACGCAAGTACGCTGGCTACGTTGCTAATTGCTCAAAAAAGACAGTTAATCAAACAGCTAGGTCCAGACAAAGCTCTCAGCATGTTCCCAATGAGAAGAATTAGGCTAGATTGCCCTACCAGCATTAATTATTACCAATCCTACTACTTTGGCCTCTAATGTCTAATGGCAATCGATCTAGGCATGCCCTCTTAGGAGCGACCAGTAATCACTAATCAGAATCTTTTGACTAACTATTCCTCGATCAACATATACTAGTATATATAATCAAGGGTTTGAACGCTATCTCAGTCGCATCGGTGGACTGCACTGACTGACTTGACGTGCCAAGTGCGCCCGAGCCGAGGGAGCATAATTACAAAAGACTCGCGTTCGCATTGTCACGGCTAATACAGATAGATCGTACTGGTACTAGCAATATACCAAAAGCAAGCACCAAAAAATCGATGTGGTTTGGAGTGTTTGGACTCGAGGGTTTCAGCGTCCTTTTTCCAGGTACCCAATGATGGTGTCGGTGGAGGAGCGGGGGATCAGGCGGGCGCACCTGCCCATGATGCCACACGGGCACACGGCTCCAAAGGGCAAGCACCGAGCGAGCACTAATGATGAAAGGGGCCTGGGGCTTGCAGGCTGATGGGGTCTCCGCATCAAATGGCCGATCGAGACCCAACCCAAGCGTGCACATGTGCCGTTGCGCGCGACCGATCGAGGTGTAGTCTGATTCCACGTCACGCTTGGAACACAAGAATTTTAAGAAAAATGCTAATAAAAGCAGGGAAAAAATTTCAAGTGTCCACGGGGCCAGGTTTTAGAGCACTCCAGGATCAGGTTTAAATCATGTCACCTGTTCGAAATCTCGACACCTCGATCGGATCGAGGCACGCCCGATAGACATCTCGTGAAAGCTTCGAATTTCTGGCCGACAATTGTCTGAAACATCTGTTTCTGGCTGATGTGTAGTCGCGAATTATTGTGTCCAGCCATTTTTTTTTTGATCAATTTATTGTGTCCAGCCATTGATTTCCAATGGTTGCAAAAAAAGATAAGGTTTTAATTTCTTCGACGGTTGATTTCCGATCGGGACGCCTCAAACGTACGTAGCTCTCGATCGCGCCTTCCGCTTCAAACGCACAGGATCGATCCGCCTCATGCATGACATGGCGTCCCTGACACGGCCCCGGCCCGCATGTGGACAAACATTCGTGTGGGTGGTGGGTGTGGACGCCGGTTCCCTCGTGCCGTTCACGTGCTGGCACCAACCCATGCCGCGCAACAGCGACGTCGGCGACGGACGTCCCTGTTGGGCTACACGATCTCGCTGATCTGGGTGGTGCATGATCCCCATCGATCGAACTCCCATCGCGAATCCAGAGATGCTATCGTGAACTGGCGTCCATTCTTGCTGTTCCGTGATGGCTTCGCCGAACGAGCGGGCACACGGCCGGCCTCGCCGCGCCGGGCCCCAAGAAACGCTGGCCGCATGGGCGCCCGGATCCGGGTTGCCACCAACCAAACGCTGCGAGGCAGCGCGTACAATGCTGCTGCTGCCACTACAGTGTGGCTAGCATGGGAAAACTTGGGAGTCATGCCAATATTGCTTGTGAAAGCAACCGTACGTGCAATTAGCTAGAGGTAGCGGTAAGCAGGAACTGATCGAGCCAATCATGGCGCACATAATAAAGAGGAGTTTGGCAGGATAGTGGTGGATTCTGCTGCTGAACCATCCCATTCTCGGTTTGCTAAGCAGTTCTCTTGATCTTTAAAGCGGTACTTAAAGAAACGGCCTGGTGTAGTGCACTTGGCCGCAAGTTAAGTAAACAAATGCCAAATTTTGACCTTTGAGTTTTTGGGGTATTATTTCACCGGGCTTTCGGATGCAAAAGCAAAAGAGAAGAGAACAGAGGCCCCCTTGATTTATTAAGGTTTTGGAAACCTGGAAAATGTAGGGGTTAAAAAGCACAGCTCTGTCCTTTTGGAAAAGCACCATGGATCCACTTTGCTGCACTGCATTTAAATTGCATTTCCTTCGTTCTTTCTTTCAGCTATTGGACTGGAGTGGGGTTCAAGATTCAGATAGTGGAGGGACCGAGGCCCGAGGGGGCAAGATATACTACTAAATTTCTTTGTTACAAAGATATATACTAGTACTACTTGAACGGGATATCATCAGGATAACAGTGGCTGTCATTTCCAATTGAAGTCGCCGTACCTTATTGAGCCCGAGTAGGCGGCATCATACGAGTGAATCTGAGCTGTGATCATGATGGTGATGATGGTCTCGGACAATCCAATCCGGTGGTGGGTCTCTTTGGAACTTGCGACACTGCGTCCTGACATGGACCGGCATCCATTCCCTTCCAATCCACACCAAACCTCCAGCGCAAGCTGCGATAGCAGGGGCAATCTACTACTTTTCCTTCTCTTATCTTCTCTTTACTGTTGCTGTTTTCTACTGGTACTCCACTGTTACTATGAATATTATGCATATCTAACCCGGTATTTTTATTTTTGTAAATCTACCCTTCTATACATATTTTTACAAAAAATAGTCTCCTCTTCCATCGTAGAACCAAATAAGCTCCGAAGTAGTGCAAACCAGCACAATAGCACATAAGACTCGATGCCTCCCGCTAGGGGTGGAAAAAAAACTCGAAACTCACGAGTTTAACGAGTACTCGGAAATTCGACTCGACTTGACTCGAACTCGTTCCTTAACGAGTCGAGTCGAGTTGAATTTTGAACTCGTTAAGGTAACGAGTTAAACGAGCAAGCTAACGAGTTTAACGAGCGAGCTAACGAGCTTAACGAGTTAGAAAAAAACACTACAAATCTGAAACCCTAACTCGTTCCTTCAACCTTCAGACCCGATTCTTTTTCCCTATTTCACATCCGCAATTCCCCAATTCCCAGCTCTGTCTCCACCCTCGCCCTTGCTTATGACACCTTCGCCGCCACTGTGCTTCTCTTCTCCACCGACAAGCATCATAACGAGCTTAACGAGCCAACTCAAGTTTTTAACGAGTTGAGCCGAGTTGAGTTTTCAGCTCGTTAAGAAAACGAGTCGAGTCAAGTTGGTTCGTTATCTTACGAGTTTAACGAGTCGAGTCGAGTTGGCTCGATATCCAGCCCTACCTCCCGCACTACCCGAGCGTGGCAGTCAGGCCTCCCATGCTCGCGCCCGAGCTAGTGCCAACACCGCCCGCCCACACGTGCGTCGTGCCCCGCCCGCACACTAGCCCCGCACTACCTGCCTGTGCCGCGTGCACTACCTCGCTCCTATGCTCAGTTGTACTCCCATGGAGTCCACTTGATTCCATACTCCTCAGGCGCGGTAGAAAACACGTGTTTCCTGTCACACTTTACGTAGTGAAAGAATGAGCTATTTTTATAGAAATACATGTTGAGAGACTAAATATGTACAGTATTCAATAACTATCAAGAAAAGAAACATTTGGCTTTTTGTACAGGGGATAAGCTGGAGTAATATGTTGCTTCATGCTAGCATAAGATACTTATGCCATATTCCCTTGCAATTAGTCAGCTAGAATATTGGTTGACTTGAATGTTACATCATGATCGAATAAACTTATATTGTAGCCTACTCCAAAACACCAAATCCGAGCATATTTTTTTTTGTCTTTTTCCGAGTAATGTGAGTATGCAACCTGCAGTTTATGCGAAACAAAAAAGGAGCACCGTAACTACGGAAAATATTATGAGAGGGCCACACAAAAGCCCTGTTATCACATGCACGTGTAAGCCCGCTTGTAGAACCCAATCAAATTAGCAGAGAATTCTCAAGTCGTACAAAGGCCAGCGCAATAGCCCATTTAGCTTAAGCAGCTTGCACACCCACAGTCGAAGGGTTATAAGCTTATGTGGTACTCCCTGTGGAACTCCCTCTAATCATAAATATTTATCGTTTTAGGTATAGATATAATCAAACTTTTAAAACTTTAACTATCAATATTTTTTAAAAATACTTAATTGGATTCATAAAAATCATACATATATATTTATCTCGAACAGTACTTTCATAATATTATAATTTTATTAAATTTTAGAATATATTATGATAGAATATAGTTATATTTTAAAGACCATGTCGATATCCAAAATAACTATTTGTGATCGGAGAGAGGGAGTATAATGTATTCCACCCAAAAAATATCACTAGTGCACAACTGCTTTGGCAACATAAATTACATTTTTTTTTGCGAGGACAACCAAAATAAATTATCGGTATGTCAATCTCTAACTACACGATCAATTATTTTGGAACTTGGAAAATACAAAATTGGAAAATCAGAAATACAGATCAACTATCTTTTGGAAGGCTTAAGTGAGAACGACTATCAGAACTCATCGCATGTACACTTTCCGCACTAAGAAAGAGTTTCTTCATAAATCAACTTCCTGATACACAACAGTGAAGTTTGGCTAAAAATTTACCACGGCTTGATCCAATAGAATGCAACCACCTGAGACAAGAAAAAGTCACTGAATATTAAGGAACCCATAAAAGGGAAGAAGCAGGAAACTGCAATTGGTTGAATGCACGAGGAATAGCACAGAAAATGTATTTTTCATGGCAATGATACAGCCAACTCCATTATCATGTAAATGCTTGCTCACAGGAACAGAACTAGTATGATGGGAGTTCAGTTAGAAATTCACCTGAGCTTTTGGGCATTCTCGGTTTGATTTGTTGGTACTTGATAGTTTCAGTACAAAGAGAATGTATGCACACAAAATGGCAGCATGATGCTATCAGCTAAGATTTTGTTCGCTCCAGACACTTCTGGAAGAATCGGTTACCCTGTATAATGAATGAAACCAATAAGTACACCTGAAAACACTGACATATTGATATAATTACAAGAGTAAGAACCTCTGTCCACCTTAAATGCAAAAGTGATATCTGAACTCTCAATCTGAAGCATTACTCTCCTGAGCTTTTCTTCCTTGGATTGCCCTAGCTTCATGAATCCCTGCAATGCAAACTCCATTAAACAATCGAAAAAATATTGGTTTCCTTTTCCGTTCGAGTAGTACTGATACAGAATGAACCGTGGTGTTTGCAGACCTGATCGCTCAAAACCACGCACATGTTAGAAAACTCAAGCATCCCGACTGCAGGGACTTGGGTTGATCTGCAAATTTCTATGTATGATTTGTTGAGCTGCAACAAACCATTCATATAAGGAGGTTACAAATTTAGAATTCAACAGTATGAGGTGATCAAGTGTGCTCTTTCATAATATCATTGAGAAAATATTACCTCTCCTAGAGTAGTAGCCTTTTTCTTGCAATGCTGAAAAGTATTTGCCAATGCACACAACACCATCTGGCCAACATGCCATACGTGAGAATGAGATTTCAGGAAATGTGAAAAATTAGTTTTAATAGAACAGGGGATGATAAATCTGACTTTACCTGTTGGTGTTGGGGAAGACACAGTATGCTATCTACTACCGCTGACTTGAACGCCTTTGACAAGGCAATATCCATATGGTCAAATGTCACCTGCAAGAATTTATGTTAGACCACAGAGAACACTGGAACAAAATGGGTTTATTACCAAGCATACAAAGAATTAAGATGTGACAATGTTTTATCTTCTAAACGAAAGGTGAAGTTTATGGCAAGACTCGAGAGTCATTACATCAGATACAGTAATAGCAGATAGTTCACTGCTGGCCATGCTATTTAGAAGTACAAGAGCAGATCTTGTTAGGAACCTACAAGCCTAATGACGCATTCTATTCATTCTGTTGGTCATTTTGGAGGATACGCAGATTGAAGTACCAAACCAGATTCATATTCCTATCGGGCACAAAACCTGAGACTGGCACAGACAACATTCATTTCAAAAAAGAAGTAGAATGTGGCCCAACGGCGAGGTTGACTTCAAGCCATCAATGTTAAGCAACAGATGAACTACAGACTCAAATTTGATCAATATACATATGAACTACAAAGGTCTAGTTTGTAGTGGAATCCACATAAAAAAAACATTTTAGTTTTATTTACACGTTACTAGCAAAAAAAATGGTGTGAAGAACTAAAAAAACTTACAACTCCTAATTCTTCATCAGAAGAATCTTGTAGCCTTGCTTCAAATACCTCCATAGCACTCCTGGAATAAATAAAAAGGTGTTACTTGCTTCATTGTCATGGCTAAACATTGAGCGCACACCAAGGTATATCTTACACATAAGCAGCAGATAATAAGTTAACACGTGCAAAGCAACACTTCAACACTTCTGATAAGGTGTACATATACATATATGCATACACACACATATGAAGCTTTTTCCGTACTTTCAGGTGTACATACTCCCACTTCCAATATACCACTTTCAATAATAATTTTAAGTTACTCCAATGTGATTTGGTTGAAAAATTATATTCGGATTTCTTTTGGTTTATAAAATGGCTATGCTTTTTTCTTGAGGAATATATGCTCTATATTTCATCAGCTCTAATAACACAGGTGGCAGATTGCAAAGAACATGATAGTTGCCTCGGGAAAAGAAGTGGATTGCCTGCAAACACCAAGAGCTTTTCTCATGTCCCCAGAGGCTGCAGCAACTTTCTGATAAAAGAACATTAAGCAAAAAATGTTAATAAATGAGCACGTCGATACCCCCATTAACTGTTGGGAATTGGATGCTCAAAAGAAGCAAGAAAACAGAGGAGGTAGAAAATAGACCACTCAAATACTGTTGTTTTCCTTATTGCTTCTCAAGGTTACATTCTTTCATCCAATATACATTAGAAGACTTGGAGTTCTTTTATAGACTTATACACCAACTTAACACAACCGATACAACAGTTTGTATTTAATGGTTACACATTACTTTATAGCTACTAATTTGTTTTTACTCATAGTGACAAACTTTTATTTGAACTCTCTAACTGTAGCTTCCAACTCATTGCCTGGTAATAAGTGCAAAGTAAAATTGGCTTTCTAATCATGACTGCCAACTGGTGCGCTGGAGCTTTCTAAAATCTTGGAGAACTACCGACATGCAAGATTAATTAAGAAATCAATTAACTCTTACAATCTCCCCCTTTAATTGATTTCTTCGATACTCCTATTAATTCTCTATTGAGCACAAACTTCTCCTTCGATAATGCCTTTGTAAAAATATCTGCCAATTGTTCATCTGTTCTACAGAATTTTAATTGTACTTCTTGTTGATCTTGTATCTCAAACATAATGATACTTGATTGCTATATGCTTGGTCCTGTCATGATTGACTAGATTCTCGCTGATAGCAATCATTGTTTTGCTTTCACAGTATATTGTTATTAGCTGCACTTGTTTCTCGCCGAGATCTTCTATTATCCTCTTTAGCCAAACTGATTGAGCGACTGCTCAAGCTGCTGCTATATATTCAGCTTCAGCCGTAGACAAAGCAACTATGCTCAGTTTCTTTGTCGGCCACGAACAAATACCTGATCCAAGTGAGATGGCATATCCTGATGTGCTCTTCATATCATCTAGACATCTGGCTCTGTGTAGTCGATTAATCTTGAGTCCTACCATATGCCGTAATATGATGCGCCTTTAACATATCGTAGCACTCATTTTGCAGTAGTAAAATTTAACTGGCTTAGATCACTCGTATATCTTGATAGCAAGCTTGAAGCAAACGTGATGTCAGGCCTTGTTGTTGTCAAGTATAATAAACTTCCGACTAAGCTTCTGTAAATAGTCGAATCTGCTTTACTTGCTCCATCTTCAATTTTTTGCTTCTCATTCAACATCAAGGGAGTCGCAACTGATTTACAGTCATGCATTTTGAATTTTTTCAAAATATTTTCAGCATACTTTTTCTGTGATATAAAAATACCATCATCACCTTAGCATGTTTCCATACCCAGAAAATAATGTAGCAAGCCGAGATCACTCATCTCATATGTCTCCATAATATCCTTTTTAAATTCTTGTATCATGTTTTCACAATTGCCTGTATATATCAAGCCATCGACATATAATGAGACAATTAAAATATTTGTACCTCTTTTCTTGACGTATAAGGTAGGCTCACTCTTGCTCTTGTCAAATCCTTTTTGTCTAAAGTACTTGTCAATTTCACTATATCATGCTCTTGGTGCTTGCTTGAGGCCATACAATGAACTTAAGTGTGAACACCTTGTTTTCTCCCCGTCAATTGAAAAATCTTCTGGCTGCTTAACATAAATGCCCTCTTCAAGATAGCCATTAAGAAATAATGATTTAACATCAAGCTGATATAACCTCCATTTCTTCTAAGCTGCTAGAGCAATAATTGTTCTTATCGTCTCTAGTCTTCCAACTGGAGCATATGTCTCAAAGTAGTCGATACCAGGCTTCTGTTTGGAGCCTTTCACCACAAGTCTTGCTTTATATTTTTTAACTGAGCCATCTGGGTTTAATTTTGTCTTGTAGACCCACTTGACTTCAATTACTTCTCAATTCTTGGGTCAATCAACTAGATTCCATGTGTTGTTCTTCTCAATCATATGAATTTCTTCTTTCATGGCTTTTATCCAATTTTGATGCTTTTCAGCTTCCTCAAAGCTTTGTGGTTCTACTACAGAGAAACCATATGACTCGTATATTACTGCCAAACTCCTAACCCGTCGTAGAGCTGATTCTGGCGTAATCAATTGCTCACTAGCACTAAGGCTAGAGCTTGAGGAAGAACTTGATTCATCTTGGCTTGGAACATCATTTTGCTCCTAATGCTCAACTGAAACTTGTGGTTGACCTAACGAGATAACAATTGTTGGCATCAGCTGGTTCTTATGAACCTTAGCTGCTTCCCAGTCCCAAGAAGCTTTCTCATCAAAGATGACACCTCTGTTGATTATGGTCTTCTTCTTTTCCAAGTGATAAAGCCGATATCCTTTAGTGCCATCAGCATAACTGACAAATATGCAACAGACACTTTTATCATCAAATTGAACTCTTCTTTGCGCTGGTACTTGGGCATAACAAATACACCCAAACACTTTCATATGGCTTATTACTGGCTTCAAAAGGTGTACGGTTCAAAACTGCTTTTGTCGGACTTCTATTTAGAATATAAATTGTTGTATTCACAACTTCTGCCCAAAATGATTAGGCATACCTTTTTCTTTCAGCATTGAATTTGACATATCATTAATCGTCCGATTTTTTCTTTCGACAACACCATTTTGTTGAGGACTATAGGCTGCCGTTAGCTGCCTTCGAATACCAAGATAAACACAATATTTCTCAAATTCTTTTGAGATATATTCACCGCCTTGATCACTACATAGCATCTTAATTTTTCGATCACATTGATTCTCCACCATAGCCTTGAATTTCTTAAATGCTTCAAGTGCTTCTGATTTTTCTTTTAGAAAATATACCCATGCCATTCTTGTATAATCATCAATAAAAGTAATAAAATACCAATTTTTGCCTTTTGACATTGTAGGTATTTTCCAACAATATCACTATGCACTAACTCCAAAGGTGCATGTGCTCTCCAAGCTCCTTCATGAGGAAAAAATGCTCGAATTTGTTTGCCAAAAATATAGCCGTCACATGGATCAGATTTCATATTAATAAATGATAAACCTTGTACCATACCTTTAGTTCTCAATAATTTCAAGGCTTTGTAATTGAGATGGCCAAATCTTTTATGCCAAAGTTTGAAGTTATCGCCAACCTCACTTTGTAAAGCCAACTGATTGGGATAACTCATCTTCAATGGAAAATTCCTATTTTTCTCCATATTCGCCTTAGCAATAAGGCGATTCCCTTTCTAGCAATCCAATATCTTGCAAGAGAAATCTTCGAAATGAACAGCGTACCCATGTTCTAGCAGTTGTCCAATACTTAGCAAATTCTGCTTCAAATCAGATACCAATAAAACATCTCGAATAAATTTTTGACCATCATTTGTGTGAACAACACTTCCTTTGCCTTCAGCTTGGGCCATAGAACCATTTCCCATGTGTATCTTCACCTAATATGATGAATCAACATCTTGAAATATATCCCAATTGGCTAACATATGGTTTGTGCAACCACTGTCCACAATCCAAGTATCATCTTTTTCACCTTGGGCAATTTGGCAAGAATAAACTGCTTCTTCTGAATTATCCTCTTCTTCTGAGAAATTTGCACGGTTGTTATTACGGGATTTACAATATCTGGCGATGTGACCTTGCTTCTTGCACTTATTACAAGTCATCTTCTTCCAGCGCCTATCTGTAGTGTGACTGGATTTTTTGCAAATATCACACCAAAATTTTCAATTAGCCGTACCTTTTTCTTTTTATTCTTGGGCCGGCTTCTTCTGTATATCTTTCTTTGGTTCACTTCTTTGATAATTCCTACTATTTCTAGAATTGTGGGATTTGAAACTCAACTTCGATTGAAAGGCACTTTCCACCGAGCTCCCTTCACGTTGTAGCTTCCTCTCTTCATGAGATTCCAATGAACTCATTAATTGTTGCATACTAAGGGTCGTCAAATCTTTTGACTCCTCAATAGCAGCAACAATATATTCAAAATTTTCAGGTAAACTGATCAAAATTTTCTCAACTACCTTTTGATCAGATATATCTTCACCGTAGGTGCGCATTTGATTTACCACCTCGATGACCTTCGAGAAGTAATCTTTGATCTTCTCGGACTCCTTTTTTTTTGAAAGACATCTTTTCGGACTCCATTTGCAGGTTTTGAAACTACCTTCGCAAAGTTTGTAGCTTCAGGGCTAAAACTTTTGCGGACTCTTAAAATTCCTCCTTTAGTCTATCCCATGCTTCCTTTGATTTCTTGGCGCCAGTAATCCACGAAAACAAACTTTCCACAATTCCTTGTTGAATCAGAAACAAGGCTTTCGTGTTCGTCATCTAGTTCTCCGCCAAAGATTTCTTTTGCTCTGGCGTAAGAACATCTTCATCGCCATACCCTTTGTAGCCGTTCTCCACAATATCCCATAATCCTTGCGATAGTAGTAGCGTCCGCATCTTGATGTTCTACATATCGTAATTCTCTCCTGAGAATATGGGAATAATTGACTGCGCCATTCCAACGCTGAACTCGAAGCCATAACCTTGGCTTTGAAAAGCAACATGAACACGCTGCGCTACTTCGCTACGCCCAACTCGAGTCTAGAGCTCGGATACCAATTGTTAGGAATTGGATGCTCAAAAGAAGTAGGAAAACAGAGGTAGAAAACAGACCACTCAAATACTATTGTTTTCCTTATTGCTTATCAAGGTTACATTCTTTCATCAAGTATACATTAGAAGACTTGGATTTCTTTTATAGACTTATACACCGACTTAACACAACCGACACAACAGTTTGTATTTAATGGTTACACATTACTTTACAGCTACTAATTTGCTTTTACTCATAGTGACAAACTTTTATTTGAACTCTTTAACTGTAGCTTCCAACTCATTGCCCGGTAATAAGTGCAAAGTAAAATTGGCTTTCTAATCATGATTGCCAACTGGTGCTATGTAGATTTCTCAAATCTTGGAGAACTGCCGACATGCAAGATTAATTAAGAAATCAATTAACTCTTACATTAACTACATCCTGGTGTTCTCCTAAACAAAAAATATAAACATCCTCCCTAAAAAAGAAATTGCGCAAATGAATTGACAATTGACATATTTCAACATGAAATATGAAACTATAAATGAGAGTGCTTGTAGGATAATTGGACTTACCCTAGCACAAAATTCTAGGGCCAGCGGTTCAAAAACGTCATACTCAAGAACCTATATAAGTGACATTACAAAATGTTATGTACAGCAAACAATTTTAAGATAAATAGCTTAACATACACTTATAAGCCTGAATTGGTCACATGACAAACGAATTACCTTTAGCCTGTGTTTAATTATGTTGGATATTTGATCCTTGGAATATGCGCGAAAAGTTATAACGAATGGTTTGCCTGTCAATTAGTATCATAATGCCAAGGACATATTAGTTTCCATCGTATAAGCTAAATATGTCAGCTAGTCCATTGAAGGAGGCATTCCGTGTACACTACAGTAAAGAAGGCAATGAGTGCTTACAATTTAAGGATTCAAGCTTTGAAAGAAACCGGTCTGCTAGATCTATGGCATTTGCGATTCCTGGACAAAAAGCACCAACTACTACTCAGCAAAGCAGTATCAACTTTTGATTGAAACAGTGTGATACAAGTGTAAGTATCCTTCAGAACCCAACCTATCAGTATGCATTTTGAGAATCGGTAAGTTGTAAGCATGAAAAGATCATGTAGCACAGCCCGGTCTCTTGTTATTAAGTAGTCCATCTCATCCACAATGACCAATCTGGCAAGCAGTGCCATGCAATTCAGATGGCAGAACCAAAATGGCATGAAAATCCATATAGAACGAGTGGGTACAAATAGTTCTTACAGCATCCTTCTCGGAGCTGATTCTTTGTGGGAAAACATGCTCTGCAGTTGCTGAAGAGGTGACAATTTGCCAGTTGCCTTCTTCCGAGCCTGGAATTTTCCAAGTATCTGTACTGAAAACTCAATTAGTACTGACATGGTGGGTCAGTTTGGGCAGCACTAAATAGATCAAGCCCATGATTTGGCAACAGTAAACACCTTACTAAAAATCTCAGATGTCTTAGCTAGGCTCGTGCAATTGATTGTCAAAGCATCAGGTGTCTCCACTCCCATCTACGCGCAACACAAGCAACACAAAGTTTGATCAAAAATCTAGTCCATATCAAGATATCTGTACGTAACACTGAGAAATTATAGTATACCTCGTCTGCCCAGCAAACCACGCTCTCCTTGACTTTGTTAATGGACAATGTCTTCCCTGTACCGGGGCACCCGCACACATAGAGGCTCCCAGCCCGCTCCTGCTCGACGCACGCCTTGCAGAACTCAAGCACGCGCCTTTGCTCGTCATCCCGGCAAACCAACTCGCACGAGGGCACCGTGGCCACGTGCAACGCCTCCTTGACCGCCTGCATCTGCGCGGTATCTGCATGGCAGAGTTAAAATTTTCCGTCAGACCCCAAACAAAACATCGCAGCGGCTGGCTGGAACGGGAGTTCAGAGACTTGCCTCGCGGATTCCACTTGGGCTTCTCGTCCACGACGAGGTCGCTGTAGAGCCGCTTCCTGGAGGACTTGGGCGACGCAGAGAGCAGCTTCGGGGTGCCGACGGCGACCTGCGAGATCGAGCAGTTGGTGTCCATTGGAAGGGACTACTAAATGAAACGAAGCGGCAGCTATGCAGATCTGTATGAGAGACCGACAGGAGCGGGGGAACATACGGTTCTGGCGCCGGAGAGGGGGGATCTGTGTGGGGAGGTGAAGTGAGACGCGTCTGGTGGCCCGGCGGCACGGTGAGGAGTCAGGCGGCGCTTGGCGCTGCGCGGGGTGGTGACCGCGATCGGGAAGGGGGTGGCCGCCGGGGATGGGCTTGTCGTGGCGCTGCGAAGCGTCGGCATTGGGAACCTTGGGATTTGGAGGTGAGAGAGAGATTGAGAGGGGATTGGGGAGGAATGGGGTGGGGTTGAAACGAGGGAACGATGGGAAGAAGAAAAGGGCGTGGAGGGGAGGGGCGCGAGAGCGCGCCAAAGGGTTCTCGGCTTCGCGCGGGAACGCCAGCGAAAGAACGTGTGCTTACGGCTTGCGTAGGTAGCGGCGTAGCGCTTCAAATTTTTGGTACCGCGTGCGGCATCAAACTTGCTCCGAGAGTCCGAGTAACCTAATCGACTCAGAACGGATACGTTCCAGTTTTGGTTTTTCTACTTTTTGAGAAACGGCTTTCTACAGGTAGTAGTATATTTTTTATAAAAGAGCACTTTACGTGTATTAAATTCAATATGAATCGTTTATTCTTTTCGTTCTAATAAATCAGATTAGCTAAAATTTATTTATACTTTCTCTGATGATAAAGTAGTAGAAACGTCCTTAACAAATCAAGACTATATCATTCTACTACCTATTATATACTATTAATATAATGCACGGTAAAATTTCTCTTTTTATAATCTAGAGTTTTTCTATAAGAAATGATTTTAGCAAGAAAAACTAATTTGCGTTAAATAGAAACAAAGTAGTACCATCAGCATTGCACATGGTGAGTGTAATAACTAATAAGGGATGCAAATCCCTTAGAGTTACAAAAGTAACTTCACCCGGTGGAATTGTAATCTCAATCATTCCTTCCTGATCGGGTGAAGGTAGAGATGGCATAATCTAAATCTTTGGAGGAAATGAATGGTTCAGACTACAACTCCATCGGGTGGAATTGCTTTGTAACTCCAAGGGATCTACACCCGTGTAATAAACTAGCAACCCAAAGCCAACGCGGTAATACTATATTTTCTACCCATATATAGGGTCTAAATCCCATAGAGTTACAAAGTAACTTCAGCTGGTAGAGTTGCAATCTTAGGCCCTATTTGATAGAGTTCTAGATCTTAGTTTCATCTCAAATCTGAAACTTATAGATTAAAATAAAGTGAATTAAGTTCATATTTTTAGTCTAAAATGTAAATAAGATGACCCACCTAAACACTCTTACTATATCTACTCCACCAGCTCTACAGATCTGGCGGAGTTAAGAATACCCAGCTCCACCAGATCTGGTGGAGTTGGAGCTGTACCAAACACAACAACTGTTTATTTTCTCTGAAGGCTCAGATTATACCACTCCACCTCCACTCGATCAGAAATAAATGATTGAAATTGCAACTCTACTAAATGAAGTTAACTTTGTAACTCTAGGGAATCTAGACCCTACATATGGACACAAGTTATTAGTTCATTTTGATTCAGCGTAGGGATGTTTATTGGTAATTTGATAACCTAGCCCCTGCTCGATTTTCTAGGCTCAGCCATTGGCTCGGCCCAAAGCCGAAAAAGATCCGAATAAAATATTAAAAATTTTAAATTGCTTTTGTTCCAAAGATAATTAGAAATAATATTTTTATTTGAAAATAAAATTATATTTTATATTTTTTTGTTTGTTTTTTTAGGATTCGGACTGGGGCCAACTTTTAAGTTTGTACAAGCCTAATTCAACGCAACCCTATGTGTCAAGTTGTCAATGTAGGGTTTTTAGAAAGGTCCTCTAGTTTATTAATGTTTAAGAAAACGTTAACACGATTTAAATCACATAAGTATCTAGAAATTTACATCACGGATCGTGGGACTTAATTTTATTATCCGTGGGACTTAATTTTATTATCCTCCATGCAGAAGACTACATATATAACAACAATGATAGTGACATGATTACCGACAATCATAGCAACGAGAAGTAAATAAATATTCATGCATCACGTATGGAAGTTGAAATAAGAAAAAGAAGTAATCCTAGGCTTAGAAAAATAAAGCCTGATGGCCGATGGGACGTTAGGCCAACCCAAGCCTAGCCTAGAAGATGGTTTACGATCTAGCAGCCTGCAGTTAGTCGGTTTAGCCTAACAATCTTTTCAGAGTAATTGCATTAGAGCCCCTGTAAACTTGTGCGGTTGCCTCACGTAGCTCCTTGAGCTTGCATTTTACTATTTTTGGGCGCCATAAACCTGTGTCCGCTTGCATGCCATGTTAGATTCTCTGCTAGTTGACAGAATATATAGACTTTGTGTTTTGTGGCTGATGTGGGCAACGACATGGAAAAAATGTCCTTCTTCCTCACTTGTCCACCTAAGCTATGAGCGTCGCGTTAGAGTAAATCTCCCATGTGAGACTAAGGGAGGAGCAGGGACAGCCGCAACTGGCGCAAAGGCAAGGTTTGGGACACGGGGGAAGGAGGATAAGGATACGGAGGGAATGGATGGTGATGGTGATTTGTTAGCTCCGTGGGAAGGAGAAAGGTGGGGTGGGGGTTGGGGTGGACAGGGAGAGGCGGTGGTAAGGAGAAGGGAGAGTGGCACAGAGGAGGGGGAGCCCATCGTTTCGATAGATTTGTTTGGATAAATGGATAAATGATTAAACCATGTGTGCATCCACAATAGGATTATGTCCTGCCAACGTAAACTCATTGAACACCATGTTAGCGCATTCTCTAAGTAGACGCCATAAATGACTCGTGATGCAAATAGATTTACGTTTAGGGATTCTAGAAAGTAAAATGCAAGTTTATGGAGCTGGGTGATACAACCATAATAGTTTAATGAGTTGGATACAATTTACTCATCTTTTTAGTAGAAGAAACCTAACAATGTTAAGGACTGGTTTGAAACGTAGAAATTTCAGAGGAAACAACTCATTGCTTGCATGAATCGGGGGGAAATCCTGTGTTCTAGCCTAAATTGGTTAGTGCTTGAGCCTAGGTGCACGACACATGAAATTTATCTTCGCGTTGGCCCAGCCTAGACCCAAGCCTTGCTAAGCCCTCGATAGTTGATAGTTTTTCTCATAGACAAAAAGGAATGGCTTTGCCATTTGGATTTTCAATGCACGCGAGTTGGACTTATAATAATATTGTCAGTCTCCTAAAACCTATTTTAAACGTATACACTTCGCAATTAATTTTGCAATAAGCAGTTCAAAACTTTTAAATTTTCTTTTACAAATCCTACAATCCTAATCAAGGCCCAAGACGTTCACATGTTTTGACTTGGCGTTTCAGTTTTGTGAGCGCATCTACCATGAATTGAGCCAAACGGGTCATTACAAAGGTGCTTGCATTGCATGGATGTAAAAGCGCTATCGTCTGCCCTTGTATAGTGGTGATAGGCAGGAAGGCCAATCTACTGAGCTGTTACGCTTGGCCCTCCTTGACCCATATCCACCGAGTAAAGTCAAGTCGGATAAGCAGGCGTGATGAGCTGCCGTGTAACGTGGGTGTCACCTCAGTGACCTCACCGGCAGGTTGCAGGTGCCATCTTTCATACGATCCTATTCGACAGAGCTGCGCTGGGTCCCTCCGCTGGCCCGCGTGGCATGCCATGTGCCCGACGTGGCCTCCGCGCGTTGGAAAACTCAAAAGCCGTCGTGGGTTCTGGCCCACGCCGACCTTTTTGGCAGGTCGCCTTCGCTTCTTCCTCCGACGTCCGACCCCGCCGCACGTGAAGGCGCGTTCAGTGGGGAAGGAACGAAGCAACGAAGCTTGCATGTCCAACACGCAGATGCATGCACGTTTTTACAGGAATTTTTACCCCGCGCGCGCCTCCTCGCTTGTTGTGGAGCGTCGATGCGTCATGTCTCCTCTCCGCCTAAACACATCGCTCTCGGCCTCTCGGGATCTCGATCGACCGAATGCGATCGGGTTGGTTTCGTCGGAGATTGAAACGTTCTTTTGCAGCGTCGGCGATGTGCATGCGTTTGCGTGGTGCTCTAGTTCATCTAGAAGCAGCAATTGTCCTGGATTTACTCGGTTCTGGTCGACGTTTACTCGTCCCCAATTCCTAGTACGTGAGCAAGAAGGAAGACGGTCAACTCCTTTAGCCTAAGCACTAAAATCAGATTATATAATAGCTATCTTTGAAGATTGATTCTAAATACTGTGCAATAATTATCTCTTCTCTCTTTTACAAAACTATATAATCTACCTATACTCATGTACAATACTTATTACTAAATAATGATAGATACTAAACATGAACGTGATCATCTAGCCTTAAGGATAATCACATAGATAATGCGGAAAGAATCATTAGATCACTGACCCGGTGATGATAAAGTCGCCATTAGGGCATTCCGTGGTGTTCTTGAGTGTCGATGTGGAAGAAGCGCCGATGTAGATGTGAGGCTAGCCTGATGCGCGATGAAGAAAGAAGGGGGGTATCGTGATCTTCACGGTGATGGTTCTGTTCTTCGACAACCTTACGTCAAACCCTTGATTAGAAGGGGTTTTCGATGGATGGCTAAGCTCAAGATCAAAAGGCAATGACTTGAGTGCCGATCTCTTCCTTTTAAATGTGTGGCGCTAGTTATCAGGACCAAAACCAAAATTACTAAAATTGCTCCTGATCAGAGCCAAAATGGTGGGCCAACCCCTTAATTTTCAGATCTTTTCCTTGATTTTTGGTATTTCCTATTATGACTGAAGATCACAACTAACAAATAAGAGCCAGTTCTCTTCTCGCTCTTCCACATAGGGCAAATCTGATATAGATATGCTAAGAGTAAGCTGAAGTTATTTTATTGTACATACCCTAATCTTGGTTTGGACATGTCCACATGCCCATGCGAGAAGTCATGCTTCAGCGCCAGCCATTAAATCATGGGAGATACTAGCGCTCGGACGTCCGATCACTGTTCATCCCATCGGACGCCTCCAACAACATTTTTTTTCTACGCGTGCAACATTTTTTTCCGACGTGTGCAACAATTTTTTTAACGCTTGCAACATCTGTTTACTGTAGCGAATTTCACTGTTTGTCGAAGGAAAATGTTGCACGCGTTGGTAAGAAATGTTGTACGCGTATAAAAAAAAATGCTGCAGTGTATCTAAAAATTTCGGACGTCCGGACACAAGTCATTAGGTTAAATCATTGATGTGAAAATCATGATTTTTTTCTTTCCATATTTTGGCCTTTTTATATTCTATTTTCAAAAATAGCCCTGCCAGAAACTAATTTTTAGAAATTGAATCTTTTCTTGCTGGCAGCATGAAGCCATGAATAACGCTAGCTGATGGATAACATGTGTCATGCTAGTATAAGAGGGATGGGTATGACTAACATGCAGATGAGTATGGCTGACATACCTCTAATGTGGTAGGCTCAATGCCAAAGATGTTGGCGCTGAGGTGGCATCTCAACACTTAGATAATTTTTCGGTGGTGAAGTTGTGGTGCCACTTTGGACAACAAAGAAAGTTGGTGCTAAGGTTTATATGGTTGGTTTGTTTGGATGGTACCGGTATGTATAAGAGATAAATTGTTAGTGCTGTTGTAAAAATTACAAAAACTCGGGCTCCTCTCAAAAAATCACCGACTAAGCCCTGAATTACTCCGTGGGAATTGAAACAACGAAAAGGTAAGCCATCTCATTTTCCATCATTTTACCAATTAAAATTGTGTGATTTGGAGCACACTTAAATCATGGGCCTTACCGAAACAATTGTAACGAGTAATGACTGGCGGATGCACCAAACACGGGCCTTGCCGGGATTATCATACGATTTAATGGCAGGTTCATGCATGCACGAACGGGCTCGCGTAGTCGCGTGGGTCTGTTTGTTTCGGCTTAGATTCTTTAAAAACTGATTCTAGATTGTAATTTGTAGAGAAGCTGATTCTTCAAAATTTGAAATCAAAAAGCATATATAAAGTGGATTGTGGATTTTAATATATATGAATAGGCTGGATTGTGAGAATTGGATTCTAGAATCAGCCTATTTGTTTTCGATTCTACTTTTAGATTAGAATCCAGAATCAAAAGCTAAAACAAACATGCTAGAATCGTTAGTATATATAAGCTACTAGAAGAAGTACTAGTTTGTTTGCATATGGCGAGGAGTGTTTTCACAACATCGGCAGTGGCATACGAAATAGGAATAAGATGCTGGTAGTTCCGGATTCTCCGATCAAGCAGCGATGGAACCGATGTTTGAAATTTTGTTTTCATTTTACATCTTGGAGCTAGGTGAAATCTGAAATTTTAGTAAAAATTTTAGAATTTTAGACAAATCCAATCAAAATACAAAAATAAATTTGAAATCTAGAATTTTTTAACAGAAATTCGACCAATTTCAATGGAAATTGTTGAAATCTCGACGAAATTCAATTGAATGAAAAATGGTCAAGATGATGTTTTAAAAATTTTTGTGGATGGTCCAGATATATAATTAATATTCCCATAAAAATTTCAGATGATGATCAAGTTTAAGGGATTTTTGCAAATTCTGACAGTGGTACTATCCTAATAAAAGGCTAACCAGCAAATTTGAATCGAATGAAAAATAGAACAAACCACGTTAGAAAATTTTGATAATTTTTGTGGATGGTCTTGACACATCAATAATGTTTGTATAAAATTTTTATACAATGATCAAGCCTCAAGAATTTTAAAAATTCTGACAGTGTTATTGTTCTACTAAAAGCCTAACTAGCAAATTTCAATCGAATAAAAATAGTCCAAACCACGTTAAAAAAATTTGAAATTTTTTGTAAATAGTTCTGATATATCATAAATATTTTCATAAAAATTTCAAATGATGCTCTATCATGAGTATTTTTCAAAAATTTTGACAGTGCTATTATCCTAATAGAAAACTTAATGATCAATACATAGATTTACTTGAGAACAAAAAAGATTTAGAATTTTTAAAACTTTTACAAAAGAGGGTGCTAAGGTAATTATTAAGTGCTCATAAAAATTTAAGATCATAATCACACTCCAATGAAATTATAAAATCCTTACAAAGCTATTGCACCATTTATATTCCTTCTGATTTTGATTTTTGAAAGATAATAAATGAGTTCAATGTTTTTGTAGATTTGATTGTGTAAAATTAAAAATTTTAGAGAAGGGTTCTTAGGAAATGCTTAAACTCTCATAAAAAGTTTGGATCATAATCACACTTGAAAAAATTTATAAAATTCTGATAAGATTACTATCTCAGTTATGTTCATACTATTTTTGATTTTTTAAGAATAAAAAATGAAGTTCAATTATTTTTTAAAAAATTTCTGTATGATACTAAACTACTAAAAATATTTTTTAGAGCATGATCAATCTTGTACAGTTTTATAAAAATATAACAGCATTTCTACCAAAATTATAAAATATCTAAAAATTCGATTTTTCAACAAAATTTCATAGAAGATGACATTCTTAAGTGTTATTGGGTCAAATCCGGCCAAAAAAACTTGAGATTTTCCGAAATCCCGTAGAAAATTTTGAAGTTACTGTAGTAATTAATTTTTTTATTTTTTATCTGGCTAGTAATTTGAATCTTGTCCTTAGCCGAAATTCAAGATCTCGCCGAGATTTCACAAAATTTCACTGAAATTTTTAACTATGGGTGGAACGAGAAAGCTTTCAATGATGTTGTATATTTCACACACATAACTTTAGTATTGTACAATAATATCATAGCATTATAAATCCAACATATATATTCAAAATTTGCTAAAAAATACAATGCAAATAGTCATAAGGTCTTACAAATTCTAAACCACCAAAATCAGAATCCATTAAATCAACAAATTTGAATGAGGTGATGTCATTAAATTTTTCAATTTTTTGAAGTACTGGTGCGTACCCGACACCCCATTTAGATTCACCCTTGCAATCCAGTGTGATCCATATATCTGATACTAGGCAACATATCCTGTGCACACAGGCTTTCCGTGTACACACTGTGCACATCAACTAATAAAAGTCATGAAAATTTTGAAAAAATTATATATATACACTTCATAGATTACTCTACCTATGTATGAAGTTTCAAGATCAAATTCATTATATATAGAGAGTTAAAAAAAAGAGAAAATTCTAACTTTTTAAACTTGTCAGAATTTTCTCTTTTTTGTAACTTTTGATATATAATGAATTTGAACCTACAATTTTATACATAGGTAGAGTAGTCTATAAAGTAAATCTACAATTTTTTTCAGAATTTTTCATAACTTTTATTAGTTGGTATGTATGATGTGTATACGAAAAACCCTATGTATACATAATATATTGCCCTGATACTAGTAGCTGTCTAGAGTTAACTAGAGACTTCCTGCCTCTTGTGCTCAGATGAATATTCTCAGAGACGAAAGTATTCTTCGGAATTTTCCTTCCTCTGAGCTCGTAAGGCAATAGGATGTCTATGTACGCTTGAGCCTTGAGGTAATCATCTGAACTCGCTCGCAGTTTCGTGCTTAGATGTCGCGTAGACCGGCTATTCAGTCGGTGGACGTATGCTCTGGCGTCCCGGGTACCTTAGGCGGGTAATCGGCCGACCCATACAGGTCTCTTTCGGAACAGTTTTTAGTTATGTAGGTTCAAGATTATAGAAGAATATGTTTTTTATTGTGGGAGATTTGGATCAGGCCGGCTACGCGAAGGTGAAGGATCGGGTCGGCGAGAATCAGTTGGTACCCGAATTCTGATTCTATATAGATAATAACATTTATATGAGAGAAACTATCTAAAATCTTTCCGTTCAATAAATAATATGTTTTTTTTTAAAAAAAAGATGTTGGACAGAAATTGTCTCAAGGGGACCATACTTTGCTTTCGCTTATCGTCTTATCGACATGTCTTGTTCAACTAAACTGTTTCCCCTATTGTACCTCCTGGATATGCACGAATACCTACATAGCAGGAACCAATTGTCAACTTTGCTAATGGACCTAGCAAATGTGCGGTCAACTTAATAAAACAACAGCTTATAAACTTCATAGTTATCGTGACAAGTCTAATCCTTAGAATATGTCTAGAGCAGTTAGCACAGGTCTCTTGAAATATAACTGTCAAACCACATGAAGAAAAAATAATCGAGGGATAAGCACTAAGAATAGCAAAGTAATCATAGCTTTCCCTCCTAAAGCAAGACAACCTTCTCGGCTGCTTCCGCTGCTTAGAACGAGTGAGTTGATCTCGGACTACTCGGTAGACTCACTCGGCGCGTCCGCCGTCAGTTTTGGCAGCGCGGAGCAGAGCGCCAGCCAGCCCAGAGCGAGCGGCTGGTGCGATGGACTAGCAGTCTTTGAAGTATTGATTGGTTTAAGATCTCGAGCAAATCCACGCCATGCCCAGTGGGTGCGAAATCACAGGTGAACCTTTCCAGTCAAGCGGCAAGCTGATGGGATTTGAGTAATAGATTAACTAGAAATGGAGGGGTTGGTGCATGCCGTATCAGCATTGCATTGTAAACCCTGGTGAAATCCGGCTAATTTGCACTAACCAATAACCATGCCTGCCTGCTTGGCCTTGCCTTTTAGGATACTTAGGAGTCAGGGTAACCGAAAGTTAACAGTAATAAGTGAAGAAATTGTGCAGTATATGATGTTTATTTCCATTGATCACGCATTCTGGTTTCGGCGTAACGCATGAATTAATCCACTGTAGTATACCTAATATCAAATAAAGTGCAAAGGAGGTCGTCATGTTCATGTAAAATTGGTCAAATTATTACGTGCTAAACAATCCGAGAAGATAAGGAGAGGGCAACTTTAAGCGCTTGCAAAACTGGTTGAAGAAAACGTGTAGTGGTGCTAAATAAACATAGAAAGAACGGAATTGCTACAGTTCGGATGTCTGAACGTATTGTAACATTTTTTTCTACGTGTGTAACATTTTTTGTCAACGCGTGCAACATTTTTCTTCGACAAACAGTAAAATGCGGCACAGTAAACGGATGTTGCAAGCGTTAAAAAAAATATTGCACACGTCAGAAAAAATGCTTCAAACATTGAAAAAAATATTGCAAGAGATGTCCGATAAAATAAACAGTATCAGACGTGCGAGCGCTAGTTCTTCTCTAGAAAGAAACACAACTGAAGTCAATTGGCTCAGGCTGCCGAAAGCCGGCCCAGCGGAAACTGCAGAGCCTTTTGATGGAAGGTACGTTCGCTACTTCCGGATGATCAAAACGAGAGGTGCTTGTACTTTTCCCATCAATACAAATCTTGCAAATAAAAGGATAAATAATGATCATCTTGTTTTAGTCATACTTTAATATTTATATAACTTTAAAATGAACTGTATAGAATTACCTCTAAAAACAAAAACAAATAAGCCTGCACGTACGACATTGCCGACCAAAATCGCAAACTAAATCAGGTCGCTCGCGCGTGAGATTAGCAAAAGGAAAAGTGAATGAAGTTTTCGTTTGATAATCTCCACCAGACGGGTAGTGGGAAAACAGATATGCGATGGTTTCTCGGCGTGTGCCGTGCGCCGGCCTTGGATGGACAAACGGATGGAGACGGCCGCGTTCCATAAAATACAACGACGTGCGATGCCCGAACACGAGAAAACATCGCCGATTCACGACTTGGACAGCCCAAACGCATCGCGGTTCACGACCCACAGCTTGCTCTCCGGATAAGCTCAAAACCACTGTTTTTTCGCCTTTTTTCGCGCTAATTTATTGCCGGCCAGCCCACCCGCGGTTTGCAGAATTCAATTTCAGACCGCGCCGCACCACGGTCCACAGACTCCACACGCCATTACGCTCCTCTGCGCGAGCAGCATGTAAGACACGCCACACCTTCTAATTCTCGAGGCAAAACTCAAAACCAGAACAGAAGCTACGAGCTTTAGTACAGTAGTGGAAAATTTCAAACCAAACGTTAACCCGAGAGTACGACTGGAGCGCGGAAATGGCGACGCCCAAGCTGTCCGCCGTCTCGCCGGTGCGGCCGGACGATAAGCCGTGTGCGCCCTCATCGTCGTCATCGACGTCGGTTGTTCTGAGGGTGCAGGACGACTCGGTGGCGGAGGCGTACGAGCAGTACCTACATCTGCCGGAGCTGTCGAGGCTGTGGAAGGGTAGGTGCTGCCCCGAGTGGGCCGACGAGGGCCTGGTGAAGCCGGCGCTGCAGGGGCTGGAGATCACCTTCCGCTTCGTGTCCGTCGCGCTCTCCGACCCGCGGGACTACGCCAGCCGCCGGGAGCTCGCGCGGCGGCTGGAGGCGCTCGCGGCGCGGGAGGTGGAGGTGGTGGCCGCGCTCTGCGATGGCGACCGGTGCGCGCCGCTGGCCGAGCTGAGCGCGTCCGAGGGCGTGCTCCCGCGGGAGCGGAGCGCGTCTGAGGTGTGGCAGCTGCCGGGCAGCGCCGCCGCGGTGGTGTGCCACGTCAGCGAGGCAAGCCTGCTCCCGCGCCTCGCGGCGTGGGACAAGTCCGAGACCATCGCGGCCAAGATCATGTACGCCATTGAAAGCCAGATGCAGGGCTGCGCCTTCTCCCTCGGCCTCGGCGAGCCCAACCTCGCCGGCAAGCCGGTGCTGGAGTACGACCGCGTTGTGCAGCCGCACGAGCTGCACTCCCTCAAGCCGAAGGTCGCGCCAGAGCCCAAGACCGGCTACCGCAACCGGGAGAACGAGGCGCTGTTCACCATGTACCAGATACTCGAATCCTGGCTGTGCGCGGCCTCCCAACTTGTCACCCGCCTAAACGACCGAATCGAAGCAAGAAACTGGGAAGCGGCGGCGAGCGACTGCTGGATCCTGGAGCGCGTCTGGAAGTTGCTCGCCGACATCGAGGACCTGCACCTGCTGATGGATCCGGACGACTTCCTGCGGCTCAAGAGCCAGCTCGCGATACGGGCGGCGCCGGGCTCCGACGCGTCCTTCTGCTTCCGGTCTAGGGCGCTGCTTCACGTTGCTAACGCCACGAGGGATCTCAAGAAGCGTGTGCCGTGGGTGCTGGGCGTCGAGGTGGACCCCAACGGCGGGCCGAGGGTGCAGGACGCGGCCATGAGGCTGTACCACAGCCGGAGGCGCGGCGAGGTGGAGCTGCTGCAGGCTTTCCAGGCCGTGGAGGCGGCAGTGAGGAGGTTCTTCTTCGCGTACCGACAGCTCGTGGTGGCCGTGATGGGCACGGCCGAGGCCTTGGGCAATCGGGCGCTGTTCGTGCCGGCGGAGGGGATGGACCCGCTGTCGCAGATGTTCCTCGAGCCGCCGTACTTCCCAAGCCTCGACGCCGCCAAGACGTTCTTGGCGGACTACTGGGTTCAGCACGTGGCCGGCGCCTCTGATTCGTCAAGGCGAAGCTGAAACGGCGAAATTGCGCGGTTGGACGCCGGCCGACGACCTACGAATTTTGCAGGCTTGAAGATATCTATGCATCATTGTGTCTGTAATGATAAGAGTGATTCATTTCAGTAGAGTATGCAGTACTGGTTGATACTGTTACATGCGCGTGTTGTGATGTGATCTGTTATTCATGTTTTACCGAGACATATCGATTCAATTAGATCGTATTTGTAACATTATGCTGATGTATTTCATTTGCAGTTCATGTATATATTGCACTGTAAATATCATTCAATGTAATATTTATTTGATTGAATGTTATCATTGATCTACAAAGAAGAGTTTGTTAGATACCTACTCACAACAAAGTTGTAGAAATGAAATCCTAACAGCATCAAACAAAGCGTGCAATTTGCTCGTATTAGTGACTTGAAATCCTGATATTTACCAAGCTAACCGACCGGATGTGCCTGGACTACGGAGCCATTTCGAGATTTAAAGTTCAAAACGAATAATCTTGACCATACAAGAGTCCAGACGATTGAATAGGGCATGCTAAATGACTAGAACAGTGCTGCACAATTTGAAGTTGAAATGACTAATCTGATGGCCAATGCTTGTTGTCCCGTCTACCAGAAACATGATAAGGTAGCTAAAATCAGTATTGAGCCAAAGCCCAAAAGCCCTGCATTTTTTTTCCAAGATATCATCTATCATAAATTACAGGAGCTGTTCAACTACTACATTTTTTTCAGCTTATCCAATGGACTAATATGCCAGCTATAAAAAGCGCAAGGAAAATTCATAGCAGATTAGTTCTAGATATGACATACATATTTGATATTTCCTTCTTTTCTTGTTGAATGTTGATAGAATTAGAACCGGTCTAACTGGATATGAACCAGGCCGTGTTGTCTAGAACTCTAGATGGATAGAATTCGAACTGCAACGCTACTTAAGCAGTTACTCAACTTGAGTACCATTCGATCGAACACAATGAATAGTCTGAATCGTTCAGCAGTGTCAGATGCAGTGTATTACTATAAGTGTTATTATTGTTGTAGTGTTTTCTGAACAATGCCATAGACGATTTAGACCGTCAATTTTTAATCCGATGATCGTTGCGTAACTATACGTAACTACTGTAGTTGTAGACGTCGCAAGACTGCATTGGATCTCTACGCATGTGGTGCACTGACCAACATGCCTTCGTCCACGAGACGACCCAAATCAGTGGGCGATCACACTACAAGTCCATTGCATCTGCACAACAGGAAGTACGGTTCGGCTGCACCTCCACGAGAGCAATAATACCTTGTAACCTATCTACAACATATTTTTTATATGCAACAAAATGAATAAAAAAAGATATTAAGCATACATCGGCATAAAAACGGTCACACAACACTATTACCTTCCTTTCGAGATCACACCACTGCTGTTTGGACTAGGGGTGGTAATAGGGACCCGCTCCCTGATCACCGGCGGAGAATTCCTCTATTAGGGGACGGGTATGGGATGAAATCGTCCCTCGTGGGGATGGAAACAGAGAAATTATTCCCCCGTCGGGGATGGCGGGGACGGAGAATTTTTTTCCCCGCGGGGACCCGGTTGGGGATCCAAATTTAGTTTAGTCCAATTTAGTTATTAGATTGCAAACATATTCTCTAGCCCATCATATTCACATTTTCATAAACGGGACAACATAATCTTCAATGAATGCATGCGTTCTTTTTTTCGTTGTCTGTTGATATGATTTTAGAGTTAAAATGGCTATAAGAGCTCTTCTCTTGTGTGAAATTTTTATAGGGATAGGTCTGCGACAGAGCCTCGATACCCGAACGAGGATAGGGACGAAGGGATTTTATCCCCCAAGATAGGGAACGGGGACGGAGACAGAAAAATTTTAGATCACGGGGAGCCACTCCCCGGCGGAAATGGCCCCGTTGCCACCTCTAGTTTGGACTTTGGACAGGAGACAGCAGTAATGGAAAGGGAAAAAAAATCGAAAGAGCATTGCAGCATAGGCTACCCCTAAACATGAATGATGGGCCGCATTCATACAGGCCTGGATATCCATCACGAGGACAGCTGAAATTGGAGCACAGGGCACGACATGCCTAAGGACAGAGACAGGTTTGGGTTTGGGCCCATAAGTACAGCTCACAGGCCACATAACTTAGATGGGTTGAACTTTGGCCCATTTACTTTGCGAAACCGCGGTTTTTTAGTTCTCATCATCTGTTTCGCTCGATGAAAATGAAGTTGTTCTGGTCTCAGCAATCCAATTTCGGCCCGTCGAACACATCGACAATTCGGCGGCAATCACCGCTAAACCGTTTGTAATCTCGTCCGAATTTGTCTTCGATTTTTCGAATATCTTCGACCAGAATCAAGTCCCCTGCTCGGGCCAGGAGGGAAGCCTCGACCACCTGTAAATTGGGAGCACGCAAGTCATGAGGTATGCCTGGTGCTGGTGGTTTTAATTTCATGCCTCTTGAATGATTTTTCTTGTCATCTTTTTACTTGCATGCAGAAGCACGTATGACATAGGGCTGTTTGTTTTTGCTTTTGATTCTAGATTCGGACTTTAAAAGTAAAATAAAAAATAAATAGTCTAATTCTAGAAATCGATTCTCATAATTCAACCCATCCATATACACTACAATCTACAATCTATTTCATATGTGCTTTTGGAGAATTAACTTTTCTACAACCACAATCTAAAATTAGTTTTTAGATAATCCACAGTAAAAATAAACAGCCCTTAAATCACAACAGTGCCAAAAGAAAATAATGAGTGGCATTCAATACCATGTACTAATGTATGCATGTTCTCGTATAGTCGTATTGACCCAAGTCATCGAACCATTCGCATACGACGCTCTTACATTTCTTCTCCAACTGATTGATAAGTGCATGGAAGGCATCCGTTCTCTTCGTTGTATCGCGCGTACGTACATCAGCTATCTTTGTACATATAGTGGAGACATGACAATCAACAATTGATCATATTGAAGGAAAAATAGAACCTAATTAAATTAATTCCATGAAAGTTTAGCAGGAAAAATTCACTCGAGCGACCTGCAACACGTACATATAGCCCGTGTGTGTTCCTCACATTAATTCTGTGTACACACAGAATGCAACTAGCTACACCAGTCGGCAGTCGTCTTTTTGTTACAGCAAATACTTTTATGAGTAATTATGTATTTAGTTATATTAATAAACAATGAATTCAAGGGATTATAATTTTCTAAAGTCTTAATGGCCGGGATTCTCTACAAGGATTTTATGTCCTTAATCTACATGTTGTATGTGGCTCTTTCGATAAAATCATAGACACATACAAGTATATTATTTATATTTATATTTGATTAATTAATCACCCAAAAAATTCTTGTAAGGGTGTTCACCTTCTCAAGACTCCTTAAATCTACCCTATCCATCTCTCATCTAATGTTTGCATGTGTGAGTATAATTGAACGAATGCACTACTCCTATATGAGTTTGCACTTAATATATCACAATTCTCCTTTTTTTTTAATCAAATCTATCTTTACGTCTTCCACACACTATACACATACGATATACACGTGTATATTTTCATATAAGGTCTTTGCACATGCCATACAGCACACACATGCATGTAATTAAAGACACAACATCACCCGAAATCATCATCCAAAAATTGTCATTTTTTTTTCTTTCCGAGCAAATTACGTGGTTGGCTTAGCTCTGTTGGGAAATGTCGACAACATATATTTTCGGCGACCAAAGTGGGTTATCTTAGGCGTGTGATAAGGGGCACAGTGTTTACATTGTAACTGAAAAAAAAATTGATTATCTAACTTACACTCCAGCAATAACATATAGGTATTTGATATTTCTGGCAATTGAATTCATTCGGACAAAAGGATGTCATCAAATTATTTCGAAATATTGCATAGAATATTATCCTTGAAGATTAAAACGAGATATAGCAACATGCACATTTTACACTCTAAAATGGAGCTGCTACTGGTAGAAGATATAGGATCGAGATCTACGCAATTGGGCGTAAATACGCATTTCTTACACTAGCCATGAAAATGTGTTAATGCCCACGTAAATGACTCCACTACTATAATTAAGTCCATTACACTGACAATGATTAATTACCAAACGAGCAACATAATTGCCATGCAAACAAAATAAAGTCACAACGTTCAAGCGGCCGGCCGGCCACTATATACATCGCCGGCGCAATTCGCTCTTCGTCGTAGTTCGTGGCGATGAACACAAGAAGCTTCGGGATCTTTGGATTTGCATGCAGGGACTTTTCTGTAACTTCAATTTCTTTGTTCGGCTTTTGTGGAACTGTAATCACTTTGTACTTTTCGTTTAATGAAATCAGAGATTAACCTTTAGTGGCCACTGTGCCTTAAGAAAATATATAAACAAGCCTAGTTACTCCGTGATCACTAGCAGAAATATGCAGACACAATCGATGGCGCACCATTGCAGGAGCGATTAATTGACTGGCCGGGGGAGATCAAGGAACAGTGCTAATTAATCTCTGTATAAATTAAGAGTTTCTTCCTGCGTCACTTCATCAAAATTACTCATCTTTGCCACTGCTCTTTAATTACCCAACTTTGCCACTGTTAGTGCTCTTTGCAAATAAACTTTTTATTATAAATTAAATTTTCGTTGCAACGTATGGACACATAACTAGTAATAATAATAAAAGAACAGTACTGTACGCTGCAACCAAAGCATAGCCTGCCTCCGCATATGCATGTCATGTTCTTCACCATCCGCGCTCTCACGCACTAGGTATATGTATACATAAGGTCGATCATGATCAATATATTCGTCTAGGGCATTACTAATTTGATGTCATCCTTATTAATTTTTTAGCGAGGACATATCCATGTGTTGCCATATAGCGCTCCTTTCACTCCCTTTCCCACCCCTTCACTTCCCCTTTCCTACCCCTTCCACTTCTTTAACACAAAATTTCGATTTGAAACTTTTAGATAAATTCAACCAAAAAACTTTTGTACAAAAACATTTGGTTCAGGAACCTTTCGACGCAAGAAACTTATGGTTAAAAAATCTCGATTAAAAAACTTTCAAAAATAGTCAAATAATATTTCCTATTCAAAAACTTAGGAGAAAAATTGAAAACAAATTTTTTTAGTTTAAGAGGGAAAGAATAGGGAAGAAAAACTTGATAAGGAGATACCGTCAAGTATTGCGACAAGAAATCATTTAAGAGGGAAGATAAGTGAAGAAAGAAAGAAGATGTCGCCACATATCACCTCTCAAATTAAATTAGAAATTCGGATCCGCCTGCCCTATCCCTTATAAGAAGCAAAACTAGTGCGTATATACGGTCGATCATGACCAATTTATCCGTCTATCCCTGCAATATGAAGCAAAATCATACTAAGTACATATAAGTCTAAAAAAGTGTATACCAAATGCTACGACTGGCCACGTGGCAACTAAAAAAAAAGCAGAAAAAGGTGCTTTTTTTACTGGAACAGACATGCGAATGCATATTGCATACACTGTTCGATGTCTAAAAATGTCAATTACAATAAATTAAGGCTATGCAACACATGAACCATGAAAAGGTACTATTACAAAATATTCAAAGGAAAGTACATGCCACACATGCATGCGCAGGTGTGTTCTTCAAACTACTACACAACAACATTTAACAACAAAGTAACTAGGGGTTGCTCTCGCAAACTGGCTCACTTCAATCTAGAATCTACTCAAGTCTAGAGTAACCTCGTCTTGAGAAGGCATCAGGAACTCCCTCGAGGCCATTTGGACGACGTCGATGTCGTCTGGATCGCCGCTGCCACCGGTGCTGCTCGGGCCTACCTCGCTGTAATACCCACCTACAATTGCCTGGTTGGAGGGTTGGCACTCGAACTCCACGTTGCTCGCGAGGTTCTCAGCGAAAGGGTACAAGTTTAGGTTTGCATAGGCAGCATGCATGTCTTGAGGCGCCGGTACGTGCAGTCCATAGTGCAGGTTGTCCGGCGTGAAGGACGGCAAGTAGTATCCTTCCTGTAGCTCGCCGTAGGCGTTGAGGTCCGGCAGCGGCGGCATGTTCAGATTCATCGTTCCCGGGAGGGGCCATCCAGTTGAGTTGGCTGGGTTGAGGTACAGTTCCATCCCAGGTGGGTTGGAGCCGGTCGGATGCACGGCAGCGGTTGGACCAAGCAGCATGCCGTAACCAACGTTATTGACCGGCGATGCCGACACCGGCGGTGGTGATGTGGGCTCGATGGTTGGGCACTTGCTACGGATGTACTCTTCAAGGAGGGAGAACTGGCCGGGGGCCGCCTGTTCGCTCTTCTTCTTCTTCAATCGACGCTTCGACTTGAGGCTCCGCTTGGTCGCGTTCCAGTGATTCTTGACGGCGTTCTCTGACCGGCCGGGGAGGCACTTCGAGATCGCCGACCAACGGTTTCCATAACACTTATGCGCTTCGATCAGCGCCCTGTCGTCTTCCTCGGTCCAGATGTCCTTCTGAAATGTGAATTAAACCAAGTTAATCCATCCAAATGATTGGCAGATGCACAAAGCATGTGTACTTGAAGAACAAACCGAAAGTACAAATATCTTTGACGTTTTTTTTTTTGATTTGGAGACGTATATGACACAATTTTAGAAGGGGTTAATTGTCTATATATAAGATGACTCATACATTTTCTTGAGTGTAAGTCACGTTTTTGAATCATCGGGTTGTATTTAATATTGGACATACATATCTCAAAGTTAACCCAGTGGCTAGGAAAATCTACTTAAAGTTGATAAAAAAATTCAGGCAAGTAAAAAATAAATATCAAAAAGTAATTGGAATCTAGGAATGACTCAGTATTATAGAACATAGAACTTGACATATATAACCAAGCAAGGAACAAAATGCTTTGACCATTTTTCTCTCCCTAATTTCTTCCTTCCCTAGGGCTACGGATAAAATTACTTGCGTGGTCAATTGGTGGCCATGATGAAGAAATTGCCGCACTTATTGATTTAAATAAAGACATGCAACATGACCAACTATTTACTCCGGACTTAATAACCACTTTCGAATATTGGGACGAAATGTTCGGCAAACTTTGTACGTAAAAATTAAATAAAAAGAAATTCCTCTTAAATATCATATAGATGAAGAATTCCCCTAAAATTAAGAGACTGTATAATTAATCTACTAGACATCAAGAAACCAAGAGAGATCACCTTGATGTCAGGGCGTAGATGGTTGGTCCATCTTTCACGGCACTGCTTCCCGATCCGTCCCGGGAGGTTCTGTGCAATCGCAGCCCATTTCCGATCTCCATGAGTTCTCACCATTTCCTTGAGAATTCTGCAAACAAGGATGCACACATCGATCAAGTACAAGGTCAAGCCGAAAGAAGCTGCAGGGAAAAAACTGATTCGGCTGTGTACGTACTCGTCTTCTTCACTCGTCCACGCTCCTTTGAATGGCACCGCCTCGCCGTGGCAGTCAGTTCGCGGTTGCCGAGCCACCTCAACTCCTGTGGAAACGGCGCCCATGGCGCCGTAGCCGGCTGCCGCTAGGGCCCCCTCCGGGATTACGAAGCTGGCGGGAGCCATGCCGATGCCCGCAACGAGTGAGCCCACGTCGGGGATTCCGGCCGGAGCGCCACCAGCGTTCGGGAAGCGGGCACCGCCATGGCTAGAGCTCGCGACGAAGTAGCGCTCCTGCAGCCTCCCGTCCGCCGTCACCGTCGGCGCCGCCATCTCGAGGTCGAAAAAAGAGTTCCCCGCGGCCAGCAGCACGGCCTTCGAGGTAGGAAGCAAGGGCAAGAACTGCAAAGGGGATTGAATTTCGGGGGGAGACGGAGCGAGCGAGCGACAGGAGGATGAAGGGGGTTCACTGCGGTCTGTGTCGAGATGGAGGACCCCAGTCCCCGCATAATATAGATGCGACGGGTGCCGCATCAGCCGTTCATCTCTCGGGTCCTCCTCCTCATCCAACGGCCGGAAACCATCATAGCATGCAACGTTCCAGGTACATTTTTTCGTTTTCGCTCACGAGAGACGTGCATATCGGATGCCCTCTCTGGCGCTCTCCCTCTCTCTCTCTTTCCCATGTACACCAGGCGTATGTAACTTCTGGAGCAGCCATCGCGCAGGGGGGGCCCGGCTGTCAGTACAAATTAATGGACGAACGGACGAAATGCCAGTTTGACTGACGAGGTTTGTTACAGGGGGCACAAATCATCCAGCCGTGTATGTGCATTCCACGCAAATCATCCAGCGGACACGATGTAGTCTCTTGCCGGGGAAATTCGAACGTTTGGTGTGTGCTTGATGATGTAACGAAAGGAGTGTGTGCATAAATAACACAATGAATGATCATCTAGCTGCACAGTCCATGAAAATGAGTTCATGGTTACCAGCATAGAGACACCGTGTAAGCAATGATGCCATTGCTCAAGCCACCACAGGATGCATGACTAGCTCTTTGAGAGTTCAAGTTGAACTCAAGCGCGATGTGGGCTGTTAGAGTGTATGCATTTGGAATTTGTATAATTAAGTTTGACGTTTTCCTGTTGGGAAACTACAGATTCGGGATGGGTACGTATTAATGGAAAAAAAATACTAAAACAATGGGTTATCGAGTTCAATGCCATTACACGTATCTAGGGTACAAACAGAGAGCTGGTAGTACGTCCTTCCATGTTACGCTGTGATACCTCTTCTTATACGCAGCAGTTTCTAGATCAGAAAGTTTTATGGGATATGGCACGAGCGTGCACAGTCTAAAGAATGAAGAAGATTAATCTCATAGTGAGAATAAGAAAACAACGTTAAAGCAACCACTACGAGAGAAAAAGATTTGGTGAAGTCGATCACAAAATTCTCTAAGCACAATCTTAAAAGAGTACAAAGGATTGTTGCTATTTTACAACCTCTTAAACCTTTTAGCACCTTTGGATCCTTATCCTATATAATAATTTAGTGCTAAAGAATAACCTAGCATTTAATTTTCTTATTTATTGCTTTGGATGAGTTGGTTTGTAGCTTGTTGGTTGCTTGGATTATCTATCGTTACACCCCTATGGATTTATATAGCCTCCTTAGCACCCCTCTAAAGTAAGTAGAAATCCTACTTTGAAAGAAAGTAGGAATTATAATCCTATTAAGATTCATCTAGCATACATTTTTAAATCCTACACGACTATATATGAGATACCATAATTAACATTCCAAATACATAGGAGACATGGGAAAATGGTATAGGGAAGTTTTGCGTTTTCATGTCGGGAAAATGATAGAATTGGGGTATTATCGAAAAGTACACTAAAACAATTTGTTATAATTATATGTCGAGTTCGATATCGGTACATATCAATGAATAAAAATAGGTAGCTGTTATGTATCTAGCTAGAATGTGCGATGAAATGGTATTGGGAAGTTTGTATTTTCATGTTGAAAAAAATCTATCCATAATGTTAATTAAAAAGTGAATTGAAATAAAAAATAATTGGAACGAAAGTTCCGCAATGTTACATATCTAGGGCATAAACACATAATTGGTAGTCTTCTCATATCTAGATATGAGATGTGACAAAATAACGGTACGAAGAAGTTTGGCCTTTTCATGTTGGGAAACGATAGATTTGGGATATGGTGGGTTGTAATTTGAGCATGAGTTTAGCACCGTTACATATCTAGGGTATAAACGAATAATTGGTACCCGTTTTGTATTTGGCTAGGAGACACTACAACGAGTATGTTTGGTGTTTTCATGTTGAAAAGCAATCCATTCGTGATATTAATGAATGTATACTAAATGATGGGGTTATAGTTGAAGCAGGACTTCGGCGCCGTTATGTATCTAGGGAAGAAACGTACAATTGGTACTCTCTCTATTTCTGAATAGATTTTATTCTCTTTTTTTTGGCATTTCTACCGAGTCATATCTATAAAAGATTGTATTACCCCTCTTCATTATGACATTGAAAATAGCTTAATGGAAGGGAGTATCCTATTTGTAGAATGACAAAAAGTTACATTAAAATTGTAGAATAATATGTATTTAGAAAGAAAATTTGAAAGCTAGAATGGCAGGTATTCAGGAACAAAGGAGCATCCTCTTTGTATATAGCTAGACAACATGACATAGGTATTTAGGAATAGAGGAGCATCCTCTTTGTATATAGCTAGGCAACACGACAAAAACGTACGGAAAAGTTTGTCATTTTCTAATAAGGATACAATTAAGGTCTTCTATTTTTTAAGAAAGGTAATGTTTTTGTGTGAATAGAGTAGGGGATTGGTGCCCGCCAAGGGAAAGCAAGTCGTTATATATCTAGGGTGTAGACAAATATTGATATGTCGTTTTGTATCTGGCTAGGAGACGTGACAAAACTATACGAGGAGGTTTATTGTTTTCCAATAGGGGTGCAATCTCCCATGCTTTTGAAGCAAGGTAAGGCTTTTGTGTAGATGGAGTAGGGGCATGGTGCGCGGAAGGGGAAAACAGCTAAATTTGACCAATAAGAAAAAATAGTGGTAACCTTTCAGCTAGAAAAGCTCGGTGTTTTCTAGGCATTGCTTTGGGAGAGGATGGTTGCATGCAGTGGTGGAGACCGGCCTCAGTTCACCTGGATCGTGGTTCAAGCCTGGTACGTATCAAAAAGCTTAATTTGAGAAAATTGGCTCAAGGAGCTGATCCACTAGAAAAATAACCTAACATCAGTGGTCTGTCTCGAGGCTTGGACCATGGGCTGGTTCCGCCCCGGAATACATGCGTTTCTTAGCGACTTATGGGGTATTATGAGCACATCATATATAGGTATCTGCGAGTGGCGAGTAGCGAGAGTGGAGGCACTAGAGAATAATGTTGGCTTTAGAATATAGTAATATTTCAATGTTCTTGTGAAAATTGAATTTTTTCCTTTTTGAAATTTAAACAAAATTCATTAAAAAATGTTCTGTTCAAAATAGACCCTAACTTGTAAATAAGGGTGGTCTATACATACTAAAACTAAGCCATAATAAAATGTAAAACAATACCTCTATTCAGATTGTAATTCATATCTAATATCTGAATTTGAACGAAAGCTCTTCGATTCCTAGAAAAATACTAATTGATAAATAATGATTGGTCCTTTTTCCTTTGGTAAAAATCCATATAATACCCTAAACTTTGCTTGAAAATCCATCCAACACCCTGAACTATAAAACCGGACATTTGATTTTATTAACTTTGCAAATCAATTCAAATGATATCCTAACCTAGTTTCACATGGTACTATTGCCTACGTGACACGGTGAGTAAGTGGTTTTGCCACGTGGGATAACACGCTATACAAATTTAGTTGAATGACATGAGGGGACAATAAAGGTTTCTCCCCCAAATCAAAAAAGAGAGGAAGGAACCTACAAGGGGCATTGGCGATGGAAGTGTGGTTGGGAGCATGACGGGAGAAAAGACTATTTGGGCCCCACCTATTATTAACCCAATTTGATCATCGTGTCATCATACATGGCAAAACTGTCCACCCATCCCGCCAAGTAGGCAATAACACCTAGAAAACCATGTGAGAGTGTTATTTGAGCAGAATTGCAAAATTTGAGTGGTTAAATGTCTAGTTTCATAATTCATGGTGCGAGATGGACTTTCAACTAAAGTTCGAGGTGTTATATGGGTTTCTTCAATTTTCTTTTGGCTTTTATACGTTTTCATGTGAACTTTGAATTTCCCAATCAAGAATTATGTTCAATTACATAGAATTATAAAAGAGTATTTGATATTTAAAATCATTTAATCCATACAAATGATTCATTTATGAAAATACCATTTATCTTTGCTGACAACTGGAGCTTGCCGATGAGTGGATTCACCGAGTTGTTCAGTTGTAAATGATAGCTAGGACAGTTCCACAAAACAAAACAAAAAAAAAATGGAGGGCACTTCTACATAGGTTACGGTCAAATTTGTTTTTATGCCATCAATTGTTCGTCAGGGGCATAGAAAAATCTCAATTTGTAGCGGCAGTCTAGGTCAAACTTCACTTTGTTTAGAAGAGGAACAAACTTCTCTTCGCCGAGGCGGCTGAGCCGAACAACATCAGCCTTGATGGGCTGACTAGCGAAATCTAAAACAGGCCGAGGAAAGTCTGCTTTTTTTCTGTTTTCTTGCCCAGCCTTTTCGTTTCGGCTGGGTTGGTCCCTTGCTGCTAATGAATCGCCTTGCTGTACCATCCTGCCAGTGCAAAACCCCAATTGATAGGTACCATCTTCCTCCGCCTCGCCGGTGACGTGCGGAGCATGTGCATCTAGGGGTGACGACGTGGCATGTGCGTGTATGTAGGGGGCGGAGACGTGGCGTGAATCAGACAGGGAGGGAACACACGGAGCACACACGGCACGACGCAAGCAGGAGCCAAACTGGTCAGGAAAAAAGCGTGACAGCCACTAAAAATGTGACGAAAGCCAGCAGAGACGCTGGCTGAGTGGATCAGCACAGCAGTACAATTGTACAACACAATGTAAAGTGCCCTCAGCGCAACTTTTCGATGAACCAAAGGAATCTTTCCATTCTATCTCTGTATCTAAGAGGTTAGACCCAAACAGGGCGGAGCTGGGCCTAGTGTAGCAGTTGGCATTATGGTCTGAGATATACGTCAACTAATATTGAATACATCCTATCTATGAAAAGAAAACTTTAACCATTTAATTATATATCTGATGTTAGTTATAATTACTTAGTGAATATGGGGCGATCCGGGCGACGGGTGTCTATTTTTGCAATTTTTTTTCCGTTGATTAGTTTTGAAAAAAAGATTTAAAATAAATATTAAATAAAAAATAATTCCACGGTTGCCCACTTAATAGTTGGCCCTCTTGAGACAATGCAGATCTAGGCGTGAAGCTCGGCCTCAACAAAAGTCTGAAACTTACGGTAGGCCTTACCGCCTTGGGATGCTAACAGGCTTGGAGTTTTCAAAGACTTCGGCACGTACCCCTCCGAGCTTTGTTAGAGGCTTCAAATATATCTTGGAGGCGAATGCATTTTCGGCCTGAAAAATGGGGCTGAGATCTAAAGGCCCAGTGTTCGGCCCAAAGTTTTCGTTAGGCCTATCTAAGATTTCTTTTTAGATTGGTTTTTGCAAGATCTGGGTTTGGATGATTTAAGTTTTGAGGTCGCAATGAAAAGCATCGCTCTAGTCTACAAGACTTTAATAGTTTGATTTGATGGCCGAGTTGCTCCAGGCCCAGCCGAATTTGTGGCATTTCTGAACAAAATATATCGAGTTGTTCAAGCCCGATGTAGGCTACTTGGCCCGCAAACAGTTTTGGTCTAGTTCGATTGGACGCGCTCTACCCGGCGAAACCCCGACCAAATCAATCATCGAAAATTGAGTCACATGTGGACGAACTTTTACCCTTTAATACAAGTGCACGAAGTTCAATGAATGTAGACATGGCAAACAGTCAGAAGCTAACATAGACTATCAATCTCACTCACGTGTGAGTATTCAGCTATACATGATCTGAAGCGTAAACCTGTTTTACTAGTTGAAACATATCCTAAGAATTCACATATTAATTCTCCGAATTTTCCTTCTCAGCCCAATAGGAATGTATGCTGTGTATCCCCCATTCAAGTCCCGAGAAGAGATCGGTAATCATGCGTACCATATGGGAGGAGGGGCACGATGATAATGCTTAAACAAGTCGCAGCAAATCAGCTTCTAAAGAAGAAAAATCCCAAAGCGATTTTCCCTGGCCATTGTCGATCAAAGCAATATTCTACTTCCATCGATCAATCTCGATAAAAGCAAGCAAGCATGAAATTATGGAATGCTGCCTTTCCCTCTAGCCGTTGTCATCATCCCTTCTCTGCGTACTAAGCTACACTAATCTAAACCCCAATTCGCCATGGATTTTTCCTCTCGTCGATGACTCGAAACTACGGATCCTAGTTCGGTGAGGGGAGCAGTCTAGAGCAAGCAACACGGACGGACAGGCTCACATCAAGATTTGGTGTCGACTGTCGACGTGATCAAGAACAGCAGTTCAGAATAAGTTCAGGCACAATCTTACGCACTGGAGGTGGCCCAGAGCATGTGCCTGATCGGCGATCGTGCTCCCTAACCCGGCAATGCGGTGGACGTACGCGTCTCGATCGGAACCATCTCATTTCTCGGAACTATAGCTCGATGATGAGGTGCATCAGTTAGATTCGAGTAGATATAGTTTTCATGGAGACTGGGCATGGACCTGCAAGTTTTGGCTGCTCTTCTTTGGTTGATTAGTCGACTGGGGTGTGTCCAGCTCCAGCATGGCGTTGGACAGGAAAGCATACCGTGCATGCAATGTATGTGTGTCTTAGAGGACGACATTGCCACAGAAGGTTCTGTCGTATACCCTGATCTCTGGATCAGGCATCAGCAGAGGAGAAAGCATATCGCCAGTAGCCGAGCAGGTCGGTACTCGGTAGAAGATTGGGATAGGTACACTCCTAATGCATATTTCTATAGTCATATCTAACAACATTCATATTATCAATAAATAGTACTAAATACTACCTCTTTAATCATTTGTATCTTAGCATAAATATATAGAAAATATCAAATAAATATCTTGCAAGATATAGATACAACCCCTCTTTCCAATATATATTTTTATTGTATCTTCTTTTGGTCATGTGCCCAAACTGTTTCTCATGTAAGAAATAGTTTTCATTTCTCTCTTCTTTAGTCTTTCCTCTGAATAAGTACTAATCTTACATGATACGTTGAAAAAACTGTTGACGAGCATTGAGAGTGCCCTAGTTTTCTTGTCAGATCTGGACTCCTCGATCGAGGCTGTTTTGGAGAGTGGCGACACCGGCCGTAGCACGCTGTTCCCGTGTAATCCTGGTAAGTTTTTTTTACCGGTGATGATTCGAGTAATTCAACTACGGCTCAAAAGTAGCAGAAGAACTTTTCTTACGGAGTGCTGTAATGTCCATAAGAACATCTCATCTTAGATCCAGGGATTGAAATCTCGTTTCGTTCTAAATATCGTCCGTATCTGGAGAACAAAACTTTGGTTAAATTTCGGACAAACCACAAAAATGGATTTTCAAATCCAGAATTTTTTCTACCAAGAAAACCAAAATTTTGGCTAGTTTTGCCGAGATCTCGGTAAAATTGCACTAAGCGAAAAATAGCTCAAACAATGTCAAAAAATTTTGAAATTTTTTCTGCAGGTTGCTGGCACATCAGTGATGTTCCCATAAAAATTTCAGATTATTATCAAATCTGAGGAATTTTAAAAATTCAAATATTACAACTGTCCTGATAAAACGCTAACCGGCAAATTTGAACTGAATGAAAAATGAAACAAACCCCGTTAGAAAATTTTAAATTTTTTTATGCATGGTTATGATGCATCAATAATATTCCCATAAAATTTTCAGATTATGTTCAAGCTTAATGAATTTTAAAAAATTCAAAGAGTGCTACTATCCTGATAAAAACCATATCGGCAAATTTAAACCAAATGAAAAATGGTACAATTCACGTTAGAAAATTTTGAAATTTTTTGTGGATGTTCTTAATGTATCATTAATGTTTATATAAAATTTTCATATGATGATCAAACTTTAATAAGTTCCAAAAATTCTAATAGTACTACGTCCTAATAAAAACCTGATGATCGATACATAGATTTGCTTTAATAATTAATAAGGTTTAAAATTTTTGAAAATTTTGCAGAAGTGTTCTAAGGAAATGATCTCATAAAAAAAATTTGAATCATGATCACACTTCAGTTAATTTATAAAATTCTTACAAATGCACTGTATCATTTATGTTCTTTCTGTTTTTTATGTTTGAAATATAACAAATGAAGTTCAATGTATATATAGATTTGATTAAGCAAACAGAATTGTTTAAAATTCTTGAAAATTTTATAGAATGGTATTGAGGTAATTCTTAAGATCCCATAAAAAATTTTGGATTATGATCACAATCGAGAAAATTTATAAAATGCTGATAAGGTTACTGTCCTAATTATGTTCATTTGGTTTTTTTATTTTTTAAAGATAACAAACGAAATTCAATTATTTTGAAAAATTTTATGTATGATCCAACACTTCTTAGGATGAACCATAAATTTTTCACATATGATAAAGCATCTACAATTTTATAAAAATATGATAGTGTTTTTGCAGTTTTTAAAAAATATCTCAAAATTTTGGTTTTTCAACAAATTTTCATAGGAGATGACTTTTCAAGGGTTATTGATCAATTTATGATAAAAATAATAAAAAACTAGTTAAAAATCTCGAGATCCCGCTGAGATTTTCGAGATTACTGTAGCAATTTAATTTTTTTTGATTTTTTTACTCCTGCCGCCATTTCAAAAATCGTCCACCACCGGTAAGCAAGATCTTGCACCGAGATCTCGCGAAATTTTGTCGAAATTTTAATCCTGCATGCTTAAATCACACCCACTGATGAGTGATAAGCATCCATACTAATTTATCGAAATTAGGTTCGTCCGTACGTCTTGGGTGGGTCTATAAAGGGGCCATGATTCTGCATCATCATGCATGGACGGATGAGTGTGGACGCAGGGCAGACGTGGAGGAATTATTGCTTACAGTAGCCAGCCATATGCTGACGAGTAAGTAAATTACAGCTACTACTACATCCGCAATTACGTTTCCAGGGAAAGCTCTTGGATGTGTCATGTGACGGTGATGCAGCCCTTCCGGTACGAACAGCACGGCTACAAAACATACGATCGGCTCATATGTGCGACGCAGGAGGTTGATAAAAACGAACTCTATATATTTCAGCCAATTTAGCAGATGGCACAGAATGAAGTTGTTCCAAACTTGCTTATATATGGGCACTATGTTCTTGGATGTCGACCTTGTTCTTTCCCATACTAGCATGTATCGTAGCTCAGAATCTGGTTTCCAGCTGGGTTTCAAAACTTTACAAAAATGATACAAACGGACGTGGTCATGCAATATGATCGTCTTTTCTTTATTTATGTAGCAGTACAGTGTTGCTTTTCTCAAAGTTTTGTTAGTTTCATTAGATCCGTGGAGCTGTAGATACATTAAGAGTGTTTAGATGGGTTTGAAGCTTTAAAAATATAAACTTAATTCACTTTATTTTATGTAGTTTCAGATCTCAGATAGAGTTAAGATCTAGAGCTCTATCAAAGAGGATCTTACTAAACACTCTATTTCTACATGTGCAACACGGCCCCTTATTGTCAACTGTTGTCACCCCGTTCACATGCTTGAACTAAAACGAACTTTACAAAGCACAGATTCATCGTCACGTCCGGTACAGATAACTTTCGGACTTTACGTAGTCTTCCGGGATAGAGGATGCATGTTGATGCGTTCTGTTGACTATTTGGTTGAAAAAAAGGATGATGCTCAATAAAATTCAAGGGGGTAAATGGAGAGCTTCTAATTGTTTATTCATCTGCACAATTACAAGAAACAAATTGCATCTACGTGTTTCTACTATGGTAGATTGGTGGTCACTCCAGTACCGCACTAAAAGAGCAGCCCCCTCTCTCTCTTCGCGAGCAGAGCAGCCCCTCGTCATCACTTTCCACGACACCGTGCTACTAGCCAGAAGCATCCAACGCGCGACGCCGATGGGACGGACGTCACGGACCCCATCGTAGACGCAACCGACAGATCGGTGGAGCCGCAAGCTCGATCGATCACATCGGTGCGTTCCCGCCGTTTCCGGCCAAGTGCCTCGGTCGCCGGATTTCCAGAAAGGGCAAGGAGCAGCAAGCCGCGGATCATCACCGCTCACCGGTCACCGCCATCGGAAGTTGCACCTATGCCCACCCCGAAAACGAGCAACCACAAGACGAAATCACAAGCCTGTAAACGAAAGATTCTACTGTGTAGTGTGTGTCAGCGGCACTTGTATACGTAGTATTGCTTCGTGGTCGGCCAAGCACATGCAGAGTGAAGCGCGCGGCAGGGAGTGGAGTGGAGTAAAAAATACTCTTATTTTTTGGTTTCGTTTTCTCGGACGTATCGAGGAGGTGTTGGATCGCAGCGGTACACGCATCAGTCGAGGGGGTAGCATGTGTCCTCACCGCCCGTGTTCCACAGGAAGTGCGCATAGGCTGCCGCGTGGTGCGCGTTCCTGGGGTCGGCGGCGATGGCCTCCTGGTACGTCTCCTCCGCGGCCGCGAGGTCGTTGCGCGCCTTCCACAGGAAGGTTGCGTACTGCCCGAGCGCCTCCGCGTCCGCCGGCTCCGCGCGCACCGCCCTCTTGAAGTAGTGCTCCGCCCTGCGCGCAAAACCACCACCTCGTCAGCGACTGTAAAGGCCATCGAAAAATGCTAATGGATGCTGTCATTTCGTCGAACAGTAAGGGCCGTGGCGCGGCACCCACCGGTCGTGATCGCGCTGCACTACGTACAGGAACTGTGCGAAGTTGGCCAGCAGCAGCGAGTTGTTGGGCTCGTCGGACACGGCCTGCTCGTATCTCTGTTCCGTCGTCGAGAACTCGGTGAAATCCTCCGTGTCCAGCTTGGCCTCCACCGGCGCGACAAGCAGCCCCAGTATTTCCTGGTCCATCAGCGCTTCGGCCCGCACGCTCGCCTGCATCCGGGTAGCTTCGTCGGATATCCTTCTCCAGATGACTAGCTCGTCCTCCGTCTCCTCTACAGCCATTGCGTCGGACACGGCCTCCTCCGGGCCCGCCCCCGCTGGTGTCGCCCGTGACGCGTCCTGAGGCAGCACCGCTCCGCTTTGCCGGTGCAACGACTCGTCCGACCGGTCGTCGCCGGTGGCCCCGGCGACTGGCCGCACCTTGCCGCCACCACCGCTGTTCCCGCCCATCGAGGCCGTTCGGCCATTGGAGAACGTCTTCAGCGAGACAGGGTCGAAGTAGTCCCGCTGGTGGGAATGGGACTGCTCTGTGTGCTGGGTGTCCACCATTGCGACAGCCGCCACGGTGGGCTGGGGAGACAGGAGGGTGACGTCGGCCGCGACGCTGTCGCTCATGGAGTAGACGGTGAAGTTGGCGAGGAGCAGCATGAGGGAGACCATGAAGGCGGGGGTACCGGAGAAGATGTGCTGGAAGAGCCAGACGAAAGAGGCGTGCATCTCGCCGTGAACGCGCGCGAGCACGCGCTGCAGGTCCTCGTGGTAGAACGCCTGCCGCATCTGCAGCGTGAAGCTCTGCAGCTCTCGGATGATGAGCACCATCGACGAGAACGCGCGCCCCACCGCCGCGCGCGCAGACTCGCCGGTGCAGTCGATGAGCCGCTCGTCCCACCGCCCCCGCTGCTGCTGCTGTTGCTTCTTGCGCTTGAGCATCCGCAGCGACAGCGGCAGCCTCACGCTACTCGCGCTCCGCTCCACGCTCGCCGGCCACCCGCAGCCGCCGGCGCCCGGGTGCAGCCCAATGGCGAGCTCCTGGATCCTCTTCAAGAATTCCTCGTCGTCCCCGCCGTCGCTCCCGACGCTGTCAATGCTAGCGCTGAGGGCGCGCCTCATCATCTGGTGCCCGCCGCGCCGCCGGGCAAGGCCGACGCTCCAGGTAGCCAGCGATGACTGGGCTCTCGACAGCCTGACGCAGCCGCCGCCAAGGACAGCATGCCGCGACGACGTCGCAGCTGCAGAGGACGAAGGCGTCGCCGAGGAGGAGGAGGGGGAAGCGCATGGCGACGACGTCACGGCCGCGACTTGAATGCCCATGAGTCGCGCAACCTCCCGCGCGCCCGGCCACCACCGGAACGACGGTTAGGAATTGGCCCGCAGCTCCACAACCGTGGGAGGCTAAATGCAAGCGAGAGGAAGGGAAGGGAGGGTAAACGAAGGGTGGCCTTATTTCAGGATCCGGAAGGTGTCCTGGTCAACCTCCCCACGCAGCTCGTGAAGCGATCTAGTACTATAGCACTGCTGCAGCAGACCTTTTCCAAACTATATAGCCAACCAGAATAGAAATGACATTTTTCCTCCTTAATATAGATCGGGGCAAAATTAGTGCTCTCTCGATACAAATGGAAATGGTACCAGCATGAGAAATGAAGAACGCAAAAGAAAAAGCAGAATGGCAGGCAGGTAGACGTAGTGAGGAGGGAAAGGAGAAGACGAAGGACGTGCTCCGTCTAGTACTCTAGTGTGTAGTGTTGGGAGGCCTTGCCTATTTATTTCCTGCCGCCCGGATGCATGTATGTGCGAGAATAATCTGTGGACCATCGCCTCTCTCCTCTGTACTGTACGGCTCCAATCTCACCTCAACGTGTGTGCAGCGTATGGCCACTGACCCTGAGTTTCTATCGTTTGTCTTATTGTATATTCATCTAATGGTCTGTCTGATTAGACTTGATTTTTTGTTTATAATTTAAAGCTAGCTTTTAGATTGTAACGGTTTAAAAGTTAACTATTTTTATACATGGTAGAGGTAGATAATTTTATCTTTAACTTTAGTGATGTTAGTCTAAACCGACGCTTAATATGTCAAAAAAAGCCAATAACTTTTGGCTTTTAGTTATAAAGAGACTTATATATTTTGAAAAACTTAGATAAAAGGTTACCCATCTATTTATTAGACATTTGCTTTTAAACTTTTAAGCCACTGAAAAAACTCAAACAAACAACACCTAAGTATGTATTGAAAAACCAAATATACGACAAATATCTACGATGATATTTTACAGAAAAGCACTATATAGAATTTCTTTATTAGACCCTCGAATTTTCTTTAATAAAATTCATCCATTAATACCTGCACCGCAGAATAAATATTTGCTTTTGTCTTACTGTATGCCATTCTGCTTGCAACTGTCCTCTGAATATACAACCATCTCGTCTATTATACAGCGATATAATTAATTTTCAACCAGTTTGGGATGTTCTTCAAGGAATATGAATGCATTAACATATTTTTCTAGCTCAAAACTATCAAAATATGCCAGTTTGGGTAACCAGTAGCTTTTGATTTAGAAAACCCCAATTTAAGAACAAAAGCAGCCAGGTACCGTACATCAAGACCTTGGTGAAAGAAAAATGCGAGCCGCCGATCGAGCAGGTCAAAGGATCTTTTACTTTTTGTTTGCTGCTTCTTGAATCGACTGATCCAAAGCATACACTGTGTTGTTCACTCTGCACATGTTGCTTGCCAGTTTGGTACGTGGATTGTGCTTAGTTAGTTGCAATGCACAAGTAGCACATTTCATTTTCATGCGGTTAACCCTTGTAAAACAAAGAGGGAAGAGACGATCAGACGAGAGAAGTAGCAACTAGCAAGTCTCAACGCGTCAACCTGCGTTTGGTGGTGGCGCTGCAAATGTGAACCGTCGAGGCTTTCCTCCCGGAAACTCCCGTCTCACACGTGTCCGCCATTAAAGCCGCGGTGGCAATCGGTCACCGGACTGCGGCATACAAGTCATCCCCGCCCATGGACTCGTCTGCGCTCCGCAGTGGTGGCATGGGCTGGAGTGGACTCGGGTCCAGTGCCTAGAAGTGTGTATGCAGCAGGAGGGAAGTAAATTTCGACGATTTCAGATTTTGGGACAGGACGGAATTTGAAGTACCGGTTGGATATAAAGTTTTGAAAAAAATTGAATTTACAACAATAATTTTAGAAATTTCGGGTAAACCGGGAGAAATTTCGGGTTTTGAAACGGGATTTTGATGTTTTAGGGCCGGATTTGATCGGAATTAGTCCAATAACTCTTAAGAAAGTCATCTTACATGAAAATTTGGTGAAAAACTAAAATTTTGAGACATTTTAAAATTTAGATAGAAACACTGTCAGAATTTTATAAAATTGTACAAGCTTGATAATAACCTAAAAAAATTTATGGTACTATCTTTAGTAGTGTAGAATCATACGGAATTTTTTTTAAAATAATTTAACTTCATTTGTTATGTTTACAAAATCAAAAACCAAATGGACATAATTGGGACAGTAAATTTGTTAGATTTTTCTAAATTTTCTCGAGTGTGATTATGATCTAAAATTTTTATGAAAGATTAAGAATTATCTCAGTACCATTCTATAAAAATTATAAAAAAAATTAACTTTTTTTTGTTTGGTCAATCAAATCTATAAAACTGTCGACGATTCGGGATAGCGTCCCCCGCCGAGCTTACTTGTTGAATGAGGGATCAACGTGAGGCCCCTTTTCCGCAAGGGTTGTACGTCTGAGAGTATGCCGAGCAAGGAAACGAGGTATGCGGGACAATCGGAAGGCACAAGGGGTCAATTTTCGCTGGTTCGGGCCTCCCACGGTGGAGATAACAACCCTACGTCCAGTAGATTTCACTAGTGTGCGAGAGGGTGTTACAAAGCGCTTGCTCGGGGTCCCTAGAGGTCCTAAGGGACCTACCAGTGGGCTCAGAGCGTGAGTGTGTGTGTATTACAAGAGGTTCCAACCCTCGATCCATCGCGGGAGGGGGGTATTTATAGAGAATTACAGGAGACAAATCATTTATTACAGGAGCGCTCTTGTCAGAGGACGTGTGAGCGATGCCGCGCCACCCGCCGGGGTACCACGCGACGTGGGCACGGTGGGCGTGGACCAAGTCACCGGGGACCGTGGCGGCGCGGATCCCGGCGCGCAATCCTTGAGCCGCCATGCATTTAATGCCACGTCGCCTTGTCGAGGACCCCGAGCCGCTTGCTTTGGGGGTGCACGGTCGGTACCGCATGCGTTGTCCGCAAGAACACGGTCGGTTGGCACCGGCTTCCATGGTCGTCTCGATCTTGATAGCCAATCCCCGACAGCTAGCCCCCGAGGCTAAAGGGGGAAGGAGGCCTTGCCGAGGCCTCCACCTTGAGCCTCTAAACTTCCTAAAGAGGGATTGGAATCATGCGGTGAACAAGCTACCGCGGAACCCGAGCTTACTTGCTCGGGGGTGGGGGATCTCAGTAGCGGAAAACCGCCACGGCGCCTGAGGAACCATGCTCGGCGCGGGAACCCTGTGGCGAAGAACTGCCGCAGCGTCCTGGCTGCCACGCTCGGGAAGAAAGGGGCTCGCAACGAGAGGGAAGGCACGTTGCGGTATCCGAGCGACCTGGCCCGGGGGATATGCGCGCCACAGCGCGGCCGAGCATACTTGGTCGAAACCCGGGCCGAATAACACCTGTGGGTGGAGCGCGCGAAATTTTGCAGCGGCTCCGTCCTTGTGAAGCGTCGCGGCATGGCCCTGACAGCCCCCCCTTTTTTTTTTTTTTTTTCCGAATCTGCCGCCAGTCCGCTGGAGACCGAATCGCCACGCCGCAATCGATCGCTTTACCCGTCCGTCAGACTTCTCCGCCTCTGAATTGCATCAGGTACGCTTTGAAAAGGCCTGCTGCTTTCTTCTTTTATCTTCATCTTCTGTGTAAACACTCCGCCCTAGACTTCCTAAACTCCAAACTTCCTCTTCCTGCCGCGGCGTCCGTTCGTCTGAGTCCTCCCATGGCGCGGTTTGGTGCGAGCAAGATCACGGTGGAGAGGCTCAGGGCGCTGCAGGATTATGGATACCTGGACCCTTATTCTTGGAGGGTCCCGGACGGCGAAGGAGCTCCGGCGCCGCGCGACGACGAGATAGTCTCGTGCGAGCTCTACACCGTCAATGGGCTCCGGATGCCCGAGAGCGAGTTCCTGGAAGGCGTTCTAGCGAAATGCCAGTGTGAGGTCACCCACCTGAACCCCAACTCCATCCTTGTTTTGAACATTTTCGCCCACCTCTGCGAAGGCTTCGTGGGCGTCCTTCCTACGTCGGATCTTTTCTTCCATTTTTACAATCTTTTCCGCACCGGGGGCTCTTCGCTCACCGGTGCCCTATACTTCCGCCTGAGGCCCAATCGCCGTCTGAGTTCCCGTCTTCACCCTCAAGGACTCCGTCATGGCCGGGCCGAGCATTGGTTCTACCTGCGGAAGCTGCCGGGGAGCTCTCTGCGCCATACCGAAGCGGCGGCGCCAAACACCGAGACGCCACGCCCGCCAGCTGACCCCGAGGAGGAGCGGATCCTGATGACGATCCATGAGCTCACAAACATGGGGCTCACCGGGCGGGACATCGTCCGGGACTTCCTCGGGAACCGGATATCCCCGCTGAGGCAGAGAGAGCACCCTTTCTTTAAAATCGGCGAGTGGGACGACCTCACCCGCGAAGGGGAACTGGGTAAGGTCCCATGACTTGCGGCAATTTTGTCCCGCCTATACCGCTTGAGTCCGTGCTGACCCTCGTGCGATGTGGTGACAGCCCCGGGCTTCGACTGGGTCGAGAAGAGGGTTGCCGAGATGTTCGGAACCCCGAAGGGCAAAGAGCTTCTGCGCGACCGCCAAGTGCCGAAGAACGTGCTTGCTCGGTGTGACGTGGTAAGCCCCCTTGGTCGTTTATGCTCGGGAAGGGCACCCGAGCTTTGCTGAGTACTTGCGCACGGGAACAATCATCCGAGCTATTCTAACGTCGCCCCGTTGTCCTTTGGTAGGAAAAAGACCGCCTACGAGCCGGGCGTGGCGAGCTCAAATCCAAGGCGGGTGGTGGCGGCGTGCTTCTACCCGCGCCGAGGCCAAAAAGGAAGGGCAAAAAGCGTATGCCGCCTAAGCACCAAGCGCCAAAGAGGCGCACGGCACCACCACGGAGACCCCGGCGACACTTGGAGTATGCCGACGGATGGAGGTAAGCCGCCTGAGGCTCTGGTTGAAGAATTATAGCCTGGCAGTTCAGATCGAGCAAATCGAGGCGGAGGGGCGATTGATCGAGGGGATGGTGCAGGCGCGGCAGGACGCCCTGGCGAGGGAGCTCGAGGACGTGAGGGAGCAACGCGACCGAGCTACCAAAGCTCGGGAGTTCGGGATCGTCGGCCGGGCGCAGCTCACCGTGACGGAGCCCGAGCAATCGGGAAAGACGTTGGTGGGGGTCGACATGGAGGAGGTCGACCCCAAACTGGCGAGAATCACCCAAGCCGCCGATGAGAAGGCCAAACTGGTGCTCGCGGCGGCGGAGAATCCAACTACCGGCGGCGAGGAAGGCTCGGCCAAGGGTAAGTCTCGACGCTTGCTTTGCCTTAGCTTTGTTCTTGTGTGCTGCGACCCGAGCTAGCCCCACCTAACTGACGTGGGCGACATAGCTCGTAGGTTCATTCCGGACTGCCGGAAAGTGGCTTACGAGATCGTTGACAATGTCTTAGCGGCGATATGCTCCGAGGTCGCCGACATTGTGATGGCCGAGGGAGTGGAGGTGGCGGAGGAGTTCGGCGCCGACGACCAAGGCGGGGCGAAACCCCTGGCCCTCCCGAGCACGGTAGACGTGCAAGAGGTGGCCGAGCTTCAAGATTCGGGCGAAGAATCTGCCCAAGAAGGTTTGAAGCCCCCGAGCGAACGATATGTTCGGCGACCTTCCACGCCTCGGGCGAACAACGTGCCGCGGAGGACAGCGAGAAGACCCTGAGCAAGGAGCTCGCTCAGGGAGGGGGCGAGGCGCTCCATGGCGATTCCCCTGCCCGGGGGGAAGCTTCGTCGTCCCCGAGCGATCCGCCCCTTTTCGGGGACTCCGGGCTTGAGCGTCCTCCCCTGCCGAGGTCTGGAGATATCCAGGCGGTGGCGATTTTCGAGCAATCTGGGTGAACTGCGGCGCAACGTCGCCGAGGTAAGGATGCTCGCATCGCCACGACTTTCCTTATTTGGATTTTATGGGGAGCTTTACTTGGGGTATTTTCGCATGACTTCTTGAAAAACCCCGAGCGACTTTGAGGAGGTGCTGATCGTCCCTAACTCGTGAGCCGCTTTATGAAGAAAGCGGCTCGTGTCGGGCCGGAGGGAGGAAGTGGGCGAACTCAAGCGGAGGTTACCTGCTTGAGCAAAGGCGCCGAGACGGAGCGCAGTCTCTCGAGTCAAGGAACGTTTCCTCGTGCTCGGCGAGAGCTTGAGCGAGAATGGTCGACTCTCGCTGTGCAAGGAGAATGCCGCCATGGAGAAGAGGGTGCTTGCGCCGAGCAAGAGTTGGGACACCGAGGCAAGCCACCGTGGCTGTCGGAGAAGGACCTTGCCCTTAGCCGGGACAAGGTCCATGGCCTTGAGCAAGAGCTTCAACAACATAAGGAGTATGCCCGGACCATGGAGGCCAAGGTGGCCGAGCTCGAGGTCGGCGGGGCCAAGGAAGAACTCTCGCGGTGGAAGCAGACTGCCGATCAACTGGAGAAGGACCTAGCCGATTAGCGGGATAGGGCTTTGGCTCGAGCAGAGCTCGAAAGGGAAAGGCGAGTGCCCAAAGTCTTGAAGCCAAGGTGGCCGAAGCTGGCGGGCGGGCGGGCGACCGCCGCTTTGCCGACCAAGATAAAGAGGAGATCGAGCAACTCCGTGAGGAAGCTAACGAAGGTCGTGAAGCCCGTGGAAGGTGATCGATCTCAAGCCAAAATCGCCGATTATAGGCAAAAGCTTTCATTGGCCTTCGAGGCGCCTTGCCCATAGAGTTGTATATGTATATATATATATATTTTTTTTGGTACCGATGTCTTGGAATGAAAATTATTCCTTAGTTAATTGTAGTATTTTGTAGCGGTGCCCCCGGAAGGTGATGTTCGTCGGGGGGCAACACTTTACGGCGAGTAGTGCCCTAGTGACAAAAAGATACGCGCGCTCGGGAGCTCGCTTCCATCCAGCCCCCGCTGCGAATAACGCCAGGCACCAAATTGCGAGCACGAGTTTGTTCGCAGGAGAGATGAAGGAAAACGTGCGGCCCCTCCGACCAAAGCACCGGCTTGTGCAAGCAACAAGCGTGGGATAGGTCGGTGAAAAGAAAAACGAGCGTGTGCTGAAATTTGTTAGCGTTTAGGACGTGCATCCCTAATTTGTGGGTGTGGTGTGTAGCGACCAACGCACGCAAGCCGAGCTAAAAAGTCGAGCCGACCGAAAGGGTGTCTGTTTGCGGCTTGTATCGTGTAGCGGATAGCTACTGCGGACCAAGGCCGGCTTATCACGACTGAAGCCTTTGGTGGTGAGCTAAAAAGCCCGCGGTACGTTGTGTCATTAAGCACGCCCAATCCCGTGGTAGTAAGATGAAAAGGGTACCGGTTGGATGAAAGCTATATTGCCCGAAAAGTAGGGACGCGGATTCACAATATAACGTAAAGAGAACATGAGCTTAGACATAGAACTTGCGCAGCTGGTCGATGTTCCATGAGTTGGGAAGCTCGCGGCCGTCCTCCATGGCAAGGCGGACAGCCCCCGGGCGCGTCGTTGAAACGACTGTGAATGGTCCCTCCCATTTGGGGGAGAGCTTGTTGGCCTTTGACAAGTCCTGAATTCGGCGTAGGACAAGGTCGCCAACCTGCAAGGATCGGGTCATTTGTCTTGGCCGTGGTGCTTGCGAGTGCTGTTGGTAGACGGTGATCGGAGTCAGTGCCTTAAGGCGAGATTCTCGGCGAGATCGAGGTCTAGGCGACGCCACGACCACGGTGAACAAAGGTCGGTCAAATGGATTCTTGGGGATCCGAGAACGATTCGGCGGGCAAGACGACCTCCGCACCATAGACGAGCCGGAATGGCGTTTAGCCGTAACTCGGCTTCTTGTCAGTCTTGCGCGAGACTGAAGGACGGAAGGAAACTCGTCCACCCATGACCCGCCTTTGTCGGGAGAGGTCTTTGAAGACCCTTTTCTTGATGCCTTGGAGTAGCCGGCGTTTGCTCTTTCTACGCTCCATTGCTCTGCGGGTGAGCTACTGAGGCGGCGAGATCTTTGTTCCTATTTCCTCGCAGAGGCTTGAAACAAATTTCGCCAGAATCGAAGTGCCGTTATCCGTGATGAGGCGATTGGGTACCAAACGCAGCCACCACGTTGTCGCGAAAAATCTCTTGGTCGCTCGAGCGAAATGGTTGAAATCGCTCGCCTCAATCCACTTAGAGAAAGTGTCGATAGCTACGAGCAAGAATTTGCAACCCTTCGACCACGGGAAAGGCCCGAATGTCGGTTCCCAGTCGAGAATGGCCATGAGATCGGGATGGTTTGCGCTACAGCGTCGCCGGCCGTGGGACTTACTGGCGTGGGCGCACGCCGACAAGTCACAACAATTGCCCGAACGTCGTCTAGGGCTGTTGGCCAGTAGTATCCGAGGCGGAATGCCTTGCTTACAAGAGTCCGAAAGGACGAGTGGGCTCCGCACATTCCCGCATGGATGTCCCTGAGAAGGAATTCGCCCTCTGCTCGGGATACGCACTTGGAGAGTACCCCCAGTGCGCCTTTGCGGTATAAGGCGCCGTCTACGAGCTTGTAGACGGATGACCGCCTTTGCAGCCGGGAACGCTCGGCTTCTTCCTCGGGCAATGTCCCGTGGGCAAGATACTGGATGAATGGCGCCATCCAATCTGCACCTTGCTCGAGGAAGGAGACGTTACCGCACGTCTCTTGTGCCACCTCAGAGGGAATGGGGGGCTTTCGCAGATGCTCGGCCGGCGCCTCGGGCCGAGCGGGCGTCTGGGGTGGTGCCTCTCTCTGAGAGGAATGGAGGGCTTGTGCAGATGCTCAATGAGTGCCCAAGGTGGGGCGGGCAACTGCGAGGAACCGACCTTGGAAAGTTGGTCGGCCAGGGAATTGTCCTTCCTGAGGATGTAGAGTACTTCGAAATTTCTAAAGTATCGCTCCATCTTCCTCACTTCATCCAGGTAAAGCGCCATTGAGCCATCGAACACTGATACTCCTTGTTTACTTGGTTGACGACTAGTTGTGAATCGCCCTTCACGGTCGGTCATTTGGACTCGAGCGCCTTGCACGCCGGCCGGCCAGAGGCTCAGACTCTGCCGCGTTGTTGGTTGCGCGGTGTAATTGGATGACATATTGCGCGGTCCCCGAGGACACATCAAGATCTGACGCCACCGGCGAGCGCTCAAAGCTCGGGATCCGTCAAATACATGGTCGGTGGCCGTCCCGATTCTCGAGATTCGGTGTCGGGCTGGGCGGGTTCGTCCATTCCGCCACGAAATCTGCCAAGATCTGGGACTTGATTGCCGTGCGGCCAGAGAAGTGTATGTCGAACTCCGTGAGTTCCATGGCCCACTTCGCTGTCCGGCCACTGGCGTCTGGGTTTCTTAGGATCTCCCTAAGCGGAAAGCCGGTCGGGACGACGACCTTGTGGGCTTGGAAGTAGTGGCGTAGCTTCCTGGAAGCCATGAGCAGCGAGTACAGGAGTTTCTGGACCTCGGGGTAACGCTCCTTTGGCCCGTGCAATACTTCGCTGACGTAGTACACTGGACGCTGCGTCCCATCTCGCTCTACCGCCAAGATCAAGCGCTTACGGCTTGGGGTGTCGCCGCCGAGGTAAAGTAGAGCGCTCCCCGACCTTGGCGTGGCGAGATTGGGGGCCGGACAGTATCTTGCTTAGCTCGTCGAAGGAGCGGTTAGCTTCTTCTGTCCATACAAAGCCCTCATGCCTGCAGAGTGCCTTAAAGAAAGGCAAGCCGCGTCACCGACCGAAATGAAGCGGCTAAGGCCGCCATGCGTCCGGTCAAGGTTTGCACCTCCTTTACGGAGTCGGAGGCGCATCCTTTCGATGGCCTCGATCTTTTCGGGTTAGCACCGATGCCACGGGCCCGATGACATACCCGAGTACTTTGCGGCTTTTCACCCCAAAAACACACTTCTCGGGATTGAGCTTTATTTTATGTCTACGAAGATTACAAAAGGTTTCCTCAAGGTCGCATATATGACCTGAGGGGAGCTTACTCTTAACTACGATATCATCCACGTATACCTCTAGGTTTCGGCCTATCTGGTCCTGGAAAGTCTTCTGCATCAAGCGCTAGAAGGTCGCCTTGCTGCCCGCAACCCGAAAGACATGGTCGTAGCGTAATGTGCGAACGGGGTGATGAAGGAGGTCTTTTCCTCGTCGCCGGGGAACAAGCTGATCTGGTGGTAACCTGAATAGGCATCCAAAAAACTCATTACCTGGGACTCCGCCGTTGCGTCGACCAGTTGATCAATGCGCGGCAGCGGGAAGTTGTCCTTCGGGCAGGCGGCGTTTAGGCCAGTGTGGTCGACACACATGCGCCACTTGCCCCCCTTCTTCTTCACGATGACTGGGTTTGCCAGCCACTCCGAGTGCCCGACTTCCTAACGGAGCCGGCCTTGAGGAGTTTGTCGAGTTCGTCCCGGATGATCGCTGCTTTTAGGAAAAGCGCCGAACCTCTGGCGCCGGGGCTTTGCCGGTGAATGTACCGACTGTGCTCAATTACTTCCCTTGGGACCCCGGGCATGTCGGACGGTTCCCAGGCGAACACGTCCGCGCTCCTCCGGAGGAAAGTAATGAGCTCGAGTTCCTATTTGGGGTCTAAAGAAGACCCCAGATGGAAGACCTTGGACGGGTCGGACTCGTCGAGAGCCACCGCCTTGGTCTCTCCTCCGGGTTGGAGGGTAACTTTTGGTCGGGAACGAGCCGGCGCCTGGTCGGGGCCGCGCTGGGGCAGCTGCCCGACCATGTCGAGCGCCTTTTCATCACAGTTCAAGGCCGCCCTGTGGTCGCCCTTGATGGTAATGACGCCATTTGGCCCGGGAGCCTTCAGGCACTGGTAGGCGTGGTGTGTGGCGGCCATGAACCTGGACAGGGCCGGCCTGCCGAGGATGGCGTTATAAGCTGACTTGAAGTCGACGACTTCGAAATTGATCAGCTCGGTCCGGAAGTTGGCGGACCCCGGCGTTACGGAACGCGTGATCGCCCAGGCTTGACCGGCGTGCGGGGCGATCCGTCAGAACGGGGCGGCAACGCCTCGATCTGGATCGAGAACTCGTGATCTCGCCCAGACCGGCAGATATGAGGTCCAAGGAGCTTCCGCCGCTCTCGAGGACTCGGCCCGACCTTAGCGTTCTTGATGGTCGGACTTCACGACCAGCCGGAGCCTCTGAAACTGGTCATTCCAAGGGGGAAGTCCTCCTTGGAGAAAGTGAGGGGCAGCTCGGACCACCTGAGCTGCTGGACGGGCGGTTTGCTGTGAGTGATGTGGCAGACCTCCCGTGCCGCCTCCTTGAGGTCCCTTCGGGATTTGTACGCCGAGGAGCCCCCGAATATGACGGCGATGTGGTTTCGGGGCTCCTGGAATCCTATGCCATCGTCAACGTCCTCCGCCGGGCCCTTGCCCTTGCCGTTATCCGCCCGCTGCGGGAGCGTGGGCATGGGACCCTCACCGTCGTAGAACCTTTCGAGCGATCGCCCGGTGTTCGGCGATTCGCGAGGTCGTGACCCGCCGCTGATGGTACGGGCGAACCGGACGCCGGGCGCCGCGCTTGTGTGCCGCGGCCGCTTTGGCCTTGGTCGTCGGGTCTTGGTCCGCGTCCGTGGTCGCGGCGGGCTTGCTTGCCGCTTAAGCTTCCGTCCCCGCTGAGCACGAGGCGGGCGGCGCTCGACGGCGGCAACCGTGCCCGACGCACCCGGCCTCTTCTTCTTTTTGGCTTTCTTCTCAACCGAGCCTGCGCGTTTCTTGCCCGAAGGGCCCTCCAGGCCCGGTTGAGGCGGCAGCTTGCCTTCGTCGATCATCCTTTTCCATTGCACGGCTTCGTCGGCGTTCGCGTACCGGTCGGCCATACGGAAAAGCTCGTTGGCCGTCGGTCGGGTGGATTTCAAATCTTGTGTGAAGCGCCGTCGCGGACCCCAATTTGAAGGCCCGGACGACCGCCGTCCGAGATGCTCGAATGGAGTTCCTTACTTTGATGAACCTCGGACAAAGTGACGCAGGGTCTCCTTGTCCGTCTGGATCAGCCGCTCCAGATCCCGCGCGTTGCGGGCGAGTGTAGCAGCTTTGGAAATTTGCGCGGAGGGCATCGCAGAGCTGCCCCCACGAGCGGATCGAACCCTCCTTCTGGTTGAAGAGCCATGTTCTAGCAGAGCCATCGAGAACCGTGGGGAGGTAGTTGGCCATGACTCTCTCGTCTCCCCCGGCCGCCACGATGGCGGTGGAGTAGATCGAGAGGAACTCATCCGGGTTCTGGGTCCGTTGAATCGCTCGATGTGGCCGGGCTTGAACTTGCCAGGCCACACTACCTCGCGAAGAGACGCCGAGAACGCTCGGCAACCGAAAGTCGGGCCGTCATGGCGGCCCCCGCGGGGGTAGAGATCGCGATGGTCGGGTCCCAGTCGGTCCTTCGCACAAGGCTTGACGCGGGAGAACACGCCCCGGCGCGGGCGCCTCGAGGACGAGCATTCGGAAGGCTCAGAGCGGTCGAAACACGCCCGAGCCCGCGAGTCTGCCGAAGCGCTCCGAAGTCATCGCGAGCCGTTCTTACTTCCTACAACCCCCGAGCAGACTTGGGGCACCGTGTTGGGAGCGAACAGGGGAAGGGAGCCGGTGGTCCCGAGAAACATTCCGGGCCCTTAGGCGCCAAATACCGGGAGCCCTATGTCGGCAAGATTTTCGAGTTTTCACCACAAGCGCCCCATGGCTGCCAGTCCGCCGACCGAGAAGTTTTGGAGGCAGACGATCTGTTGTCGCGATGGCGCTGGCGCTTCGGCGCTCTGGGAGCGACGGGCGATCTCGCAATGCCACAAGACGTGTTCGGGAATGGTACCCGCGGTCCTTGCTAGGCCGATTCGGCCCGCGTCCGCCCTCGCTAGGTTGGTGGCGGCGACACGGTTCCCGCTGGGAACAACTCCGGGGTCCCCGCATCGTCTTCAGTGGTGGGGAAGCTTCATGGGGCCGATGCTGCTTCGTCGCCTCCCGCCCGCCACGTTGACGCCGCGGAATACTAAGATCGCGCGGACGACACCGGAGTGGTGTCGTACGCCGTGTTCTCCTGGCTGAGCTCGAGGCGATCGGGAGTGGCTCGGTCGCCACCGAGGTCGCCGTGTTCTTCCCCGCGAGCGAGGGTATTCGATCGCAGGCGGAGGAAACGCTCCCGTGCCGCAGCTACCGGGGAAAAACTCCCGGTCTCGGTGTGGCCTTCTGGGTCGGCCGTACCGCCTACGCCATCGCTGGCGTAGTACTCATCTCCGTCCTCCGCGTCGTCGAAGACGCAGAGGTCCTGATTGTCCTGCGAGTTCGGCATCCTCAGGGATTTCTTGCAGAAGGACTTCAGTCGATCCCCACGGACGGCGCCAGCTGTCGACGATTCGGGATAGCGTCCCCCGCCGAGCTTACTTGTTGAATGAGGGATCAACGTGAGGCCCCTTTTCCGCAAGGGTTGTACGTCTGAGAGTATGCCGAGCAAGGAAACGAGGTATGCGGGACAATCGGAAGGCACAAGGGGTCAATTTTCGCTGGTTCGGGCCTCCCACGGTGAAGATAACAACCCTACGCCCAGTAGATTTCACTAGTGTGCGAGAGGGTGTTACAAAGCGCTTGTTCGGGGTCCCTAGAGGTCCTAAGGGACCTACCAAAGGCTCAGAGCGTGAGTGTGTGTGTATTACAAGAGGTTCCAACCTCGATCCATCGCGGGAGGGGGGTATTTATAGAGAATTACAGGAGACAAATCATTTATTACAGGGAGCGCCATCAGAGGACGTAAGTAGCAAGCGTTGCCACCACCACGGGTACCACGCGACGTGGGCACAGTGGGCGTGGACCAAGTCAGCGCGGACCGTGGCGGCGCGGATCCCGGGCGCGCAATCCCTGAGCCGCCATGCATTTAATGCCACGTCGCCTTGTCGAGGACCCCCCGAGCTGGCTTGCTCGGGGCTGGGGTGCACGAAGGTCGGTACCGCATGCGTTGTCCGGGCAAGGGCACGGTCGGTTGGCGCCGGGCTTCCATGGTCGTCTCGGTACTGTATAGCCAATCCCCGACAAAAACCATTGAACTTCATTGTTATATTATATTGCAAAAACCAAAAGAGAAGTAACATAAATGTTACTGTGCCTTGTAAGAATTTTATAAATTCATTGAAGTGTGATCATAATTCAAAATTTTTATGAGATCTTAAAAACTTCCTTATCACTCTTCTGTAAAATTTCCGCAAATTTTAAACCTTGTTTTATCGCTAAAGTAAATCTATGTATCGATTATCAGGCATTTATCAGCACGTAGTATTGTCAGAATTTTTGGAACTTCTTCAAACATGATAATCATATGAAACTTTTCTAAAAACATTATTGATACATTAGGACCTTCCGAAAAAACTTTGAAAATTTTCTGACATGGTTTGAGCTATTTTTCATTCCATTCAAATTTGCCGATAAGGTTTTTATCAGGATAGTAGCACTGTCTGAATTTTTAAAAATAATTGAATCTTGATCACCATCCTAAAATTTTATGAAAATATTAGTGATTCATTAGCATCATGCATAAAAAATTTCAAAAATTTCTAACATTATTTGTACCATTTTTCATCCGGTTCAAATTTGCTGATCAACGTTTCATCTGGATAGTACCAATATTTAAATTTTTAAAAATTCCACAAACTTGGTAATCACATGAAAATTTTATGAGAACATCTTTAATATGCCAGGAACCTTAAAAAAAATTCAAAATTTTTCGACATCGTTTGAACTATTTTTTGATCAGTGCAATTTCGTCAAAATTTCGGGAATTTTGGTAGCAAATAAACAGGATTTGAATTTTTTTTTTGAATTTTGAACGGACTTTTTCCGAAATGGCGAAATTTCGGATTTCGGCCGTGGGCGAAATTTTGTTCCTTATTATGCAGTGGACAGGCACGAGAATAGATCGCGTGCTGTTTTGTTTTTTCATTGTTTTTTTTATTTAAAGCTCCAACTCTGTAGCAGGAGCAGTAGGAGTATTACTTTCCGTATTTCATAGGATTTCTCCTTTTTAAGATATCGAAAATCGAATAAACATAAAGAAAACAAAGTTGTTATGAAGAAAAGGTTCTTTTTTCCCTCCTTTTCTCAGCAACGCGCAAAACATGCTCGTTAAATAGAAGTTTTCGAATTTCTATCATTTTTTTTCCATTTGCAATTTGATACTACTTAAATTTTTTAGAAATATACTGAACTTTTTTTACACTCTTAAGTTGATACACTACTTATAATTTAGCTCAGAGCAAACCACAGGTGCAGTTGGGGCAGGATGCGTTGATGCAACATTTACCTCGGCATGGGCCGCCATTTTGAACTAAAGCGCAGCATCTGACAGAGTTGGACGGAACTTGCTTTTCCACCACGCTAATCCAACCTAGCAAATGCTCAAATCTATTAGTAAAAACTAGAAGAATAAACAAAATGATTAGATATAGGATACTATTGTAGCATTGTGTCAAGAACGGGAACAAGTGGAACGGAATTTATTTCATTCTTATGCTCCACGTTATTTTTTTCCTTTTAAATAGGGTTTTGATAAACATCATCCGGATGTTTTCTTACAAAAAATCAACCAAATTGTGAACCGTTGGATTTTGATCAACCAAATTGTGAACCGTTGGATTTTACTGTGATTAGTGCAGTTAAGGTTAGGTGCCGCTTTATTCTCACTTAAACCAAGCCGAGAATCCATGATAAAAATCGTGAGGCCGACTCTGAATTGCTGATAGCACTTAACAAACACAAGCGAGAGGAGCTTTCATGTTTTTTTTACGGTTACATAAATATTAAAATATGAATAAAAATAGATAATAATTATTTATCTTTTATTTATTTTAAGATTTGTATAATTTATATTAAGAGGAAAACATTGAAGCAGACAACTCAGCACAAGCTCGTACGCCCATCACATGAAGCTGCAACGGCTGACGGCTCGCCGGCCCCGTATGCGCACGCGTTTCTGACAAATCTCCCGAAAGGCACACGTCCGTCCCCAACTTTTTCCACGTTGTCACGCACCAGCGCGCGCTAGCCGCCGAAACGGTGACAGAAAAATATCTCGGCGGGGGCTTAGCGACGGACGGTTGCGAGGGCGTGCGAGGTGGCCCCGATGGGCGCATGGTTCCCATCCGCCGGTGTTCGGATCGACCCGGCCAAACGGCTCGGAGTTAGCTGGTTCTTTGCACGCGAATTGGACGGTCGAAATGGGCTCGCCGCCGGGCAGCGGTTGCGAGGACCTGGGCCACCCGGCGAGTGACAGGCGAAATGTCCACCGGCTAGCTGCCAAAACAAGGGCGTGCAAGTTGGATCGCCATCGCCGATCGATTCACTGTAGGAGGGTAAGTTGGACTTGCCCTTCCTCCTTGTTGATGGAGATGTATCACTGTTTTTCTTCTCTAAAGTACAGTAGTATTTTTGTTTTTTTGAGGTATTGGTTTGCAGACAGTGTCACGTACGGAACTAGCTAGCTACTAGTTGCTGGTAATTTATGTTCCTCGAGCACATACAGACGAGGCAGAGATGAATCAAGGTTTATTTATTTACTTCTAATGGAGTGAAAAAGAAAGAAAGAAACAGAAAAAGAATATGCCACTGCAGCTGTAGCAAGTTGATATCCGTCGGTTCTGTATGAAGTGACTTTCGTTCTTGTGTAATTTTAATTGCATTTATTTCTTTATTTTTATGCGATTTTGATTGTTTTCCTTTCTTTTGGGCGGTGGAACGACAATTTCAGGAAAAGCAAAAGGTCTTCCACTTCCATCGCTCGATTGATGACTGAATCAATGGGGCCATTCAAGTGAGTAGCAGTGAATGTTTGCAAACGAACATAATTCGCGCAAATGTGACCGCACATACGTGCGGTTGTTCACGTGTCTATCCGTCCAAATCAGTGGTTTAGACTAACCAGATTTAAATTCGCCAACTAATCCTGTGCTGTTCTGAACTGTCAGTACGGAGTTGCATTCCCGTCTAAATGCAGCAATGCTATCTTCTACGGTTCTACCAACTTTTGGGCAACTACCGTTCATTACAACGTGGTCATGGAATTTGCTTCCGTCGTTCCGGGATGGAGTACGTGAATCTACTTAAGGGAAATTCACGGACAGACGGATGGATTTGGGTGTGTTTGGTAGAGCTTCAGCTCCGTCAGATTCGTGGATTTGGTGGAGTTGGGTATTTAATCTGGTGGAGTTGGAGCTGTGAATACATTAAAAGTGTTTAGATGTATCATCTTGTTTACATTCTAGACAAAAAATATAAACTTAATTTACTTTATTTTAGCCTATAAGTTTCAAATCTCAGCTGAAGCTGGGATCTAGATCTCTACTAAACAGGCCCTTTGTATAGTGACCAACACTTCTAGCTTCCTCACCATTCAACCTATATATCTCAACATGTATGGCTTCTAAAGATTTTCATTCTTGCCGGCGTGTCCTATTCTTTCTGGCAGTCACCCCAGACAGTGAAATAACATCAACCCGGTTGATGTCAACGAAATCTCCAACGATGCACGTGCTCTCGGAATCAAAATCGGACAATCGTTGCAACTAAAATAGCCTTAGATTAAGATGCTGTTTTTTTTTTTTGGTTTTTTTGGAAAAGATGCTGATTTGAATACTCTTCACCTCCCAATCTAGCTTCTACTGCACGGACACAGAATTGCTTTCTACTCCCTCGGTTTATTTTTATAGAATGTATTTTTACTGGGGACAGTAGATTAAGGAAGCAATAAAGTTGAGAAAAACACCAAAAGAATGACTAAAATACCATTCCATTAAAGACTTTAGAATTAGTTTGTGTGATAAGTCACGCATAATGCTTAGGAAACTGAAGGAAATAAATAAAGGTAAAAGAGGGAAAGTATTATTAAGGATCCGTATATGTCTTATAATTTTTAACAATAATGTAAATAAAATAGGGTTTATTGTCGAACCATGGAAAAACACTTTCGAAATCCTCTGTGTATACTATACTAGTCCAGAAAAAGTTACTACACATAGTAAACAAAGCTAATACCATAACATACCATATGAAACTTTTATTCATTTAATTATTAGAGTTCACAATATAAAAGGTTGATATGCCAACTGAAAATATAGCAGGGGAAAGCAAAAGAAATAGTAGGACCGAGTAAATCTGTCATAGGCAATTGATCAGGGCAACGGCCTAGTCATCGAAATCCTCATCATCTAAAAACAAGCAAGGTGAGCGCAAAAAGTACTCGCAGGTCACATGAAATGCAGTGTTAATGCAATGATAACAAAGGAAAGCATAATAGGGTTAGTTTGAGCATAGAGCAATATTTCAAATACAATAAGTAATTTTCTAGGCATAATTAATATAATAAAAATGAGTTTTAAATCAATTTTTCACACGGGATCTATTTCGAAGCTCATCCCAAATTTCCATATGTGGGCTCTCTCCACTTATAAACCATTTTTCTGAAATCATTTTTGAAATGTCAAAGTCTAGTCCGTAAATGCCTTGCTCAGCATGCCCATAATTGTGAGTATGACTAATTGATTAGTTTTACACTCTACAGAGGTTATACACATTTACCCACAAGACATGATCGTCTTCTTTTACCAAAATACACACTTTCTTTGGTGTGTGACGTAGAAAATCACAACAAGACCCCTATCATGCTCCATCCATATAATCATGCTCGCTAAGATTTCACCGCTGAAAAGTTCACCCTAGTAAAAAATGCACTCTTACACCAAGTGACAGCTTTACATTCACCCCACTTTTCACTTAATAGCACGATTGTCCATGGTATATTTCAATACGAATAGCCAGATGTGTCCCATACTAAACTTGTAGCAGTACAGTAAGGCTTTACATTCAGCGAAACAGATCGATTCTTAACTGATCAGGCGAGACTTTCCACAAACCCAGCTATCGTGCTTCACTGCACCCACCTAACAACCATTCTTGCTAGGTTTAAACCACATTTTCACTTTTCATTAATCATATCATTTTTTCATAACTTTCCGTGGCACACCAATACCAAGGAATGAGTTTTATAGCAAAAACATCTTTATTTGGCTTAAATTCCCCAAAAGTGATAAATTCAGGTTTAAGCGTGCTTAAGCTATTTGCTATATAGCACTAGTTAATACTTTTTTGATGTACCAACTAGTGAAATTTTACATAGGGTTACAATGGTACGAGAATTTCAATATTAAATGTGGTCATAACAATTAGGAAGTAACTACAGATTTAAAACTTGGATTCAAATTACACTGATAAACTATACATGTTGTAATTTAATCAAAATATAATTTAAAATTTGAGATCAACACGATCAAGGGTGTAACTTGCCTTGTACGAAGCACTCGAGATTTGGGTTGTTGATTTGGTACACTTTTGCCACTTCGAAATCTATATGTTTGAAAATAGCCAAATTCAAACAAAATCCAAATGAATTCAAATAAAATCTAAAACTGGCATAAATAGGTAGATTATGATTTTATATAAAATTTAGGAAGAAAAATGAGTTTAATCAGACTTAGAATGAAGAAGATTGGACCTTTTGAATGATGAAATTCTAAAAATTAGACTTCTCGTTAGACTTAGAGAAGAAAGGATTCCTGATAGTGCTTTGATGAGAATTTTCAAAATATGATTTTACCCAAGGTAGAGGACACCGAGAGGAAGCTCCAAAAAAATTTAGGTTGAATGGAGGCCAGCAGTGGTCGGGAAAGCTCGCCGAAAGTTCGTTGAAGTTTGAAAAAAAGGCTTACGCAGGGAGATCCGGAAAATGAATTGCGAAAACTCAAGTTGTCTTTTGTTGGGAATAAGGAGAGGAACTTGTGGGTAGGGATGAAAACTGTCAGTGTTTCGTATAACCGGTAAGTAAATTTGTAAGTATAGGGGCCGCGCGTTCCTTCTTCTTGAATGGTTAGACTAAATGAGTCTAAGATGTATACTGGTTCGGGCCGAATATCCCTACGTCCAGTTCGTGGTGGTGGTTTTGTATTGCTCGAGGTGCAGTAGACTACACTGGATTACAAGCGGGAGCTAAGGACAGGCCCTTAGCGTTCGTCCGAGTGGAGGGGCTCGGGAATGTTCGTTGTATGTTTGGCTTACTTGAGATCAAATGTGTTCGCTTAAGTCGGATGGTGGACTCGATTCCCCTTCCCGAGGGTCCGCCTCCCTTTATATAGGCGGAAGGGCAGGTTACACGGGAGTTTGGAGAAAAATGGTAGGGGTATGCTACGCCGGAGTCCGGTCTTGATCCCGGCGCTAACAGTTCTTTGTCTATCCCGCTACTGGGTTGGTAGACACAACGGACGTTGTTCGTTGGGAAGGTGCGACTGCCTTCGTCCTCTGCCACTTTGTCGAGATCTTGGCGTCGTGCCGCTTACGTTGTGCTCTGCCTCCACGCCTTTGGGAAGAGAGCACGGCCTCTCACCTTGTCCACTGCGCATGTGGGGTGAAAGAGGCCGGTGCTTTACTGTGGGTCCCGAGTTGGTCACCTTGGGAAGAAGCCACTGCTCTAGCATGGCTGCTCATGAGTCCATGGTGGCAGGTGACCTGCTTGAGGCCGACCGCCGAGGCGTGAGCGAGGCCGAGGGCCATTTGGGCCCATGAGGCCTAGAGCCGAGACGGAATTTGGTTGGGGTTTAGACCCAGGCCAAGGATGGAGACTTGCAATACCTCTCTAACACTCTGTGGCGATCTTACCACCGTATCCGCATAACCGGGAGAGAGATAATCTTCAAGTAGATGTATACCTTGCTGTGGGGTACCACTGGTATAAGTATTCGTCAAAAACAAAAACGGAATTTCTAACCGTTTCGAAGAACAACGAAAATAGAAGCTATTTTTCAGAAACAGAAATGGAAAATATCAGTTAGGAGATGGAAATTTTTTGTCAGAAATAGAAACGAGAGAGCTATTTCCGACAGAAACAGAAATTCTGTATAAGCGAAATCAAAAATTCCGTGGGAAACTTGGCCTAAAAAGGAGAATAGAGAATTTACATGTATTTTAAAGTTATAATAATTTTTGAAATACAAATGGTTTTATAGAAAATAACAAATAGAGTTCAATAATTCCGAAAAATTCTCAAAAATACTTTGGAACATTTTGAACCTAAGAAAATTATTTCTAGCATAATTTTGGTTTCATTTTTTATGAATAAATTAATTCTATAAATCTAAAAATAGCAAAATAACATTTATAAACTCCAGAAAATCTAGGATAAATCTTAAAAAAATATAAATAAACATTGAACAATAATATGCAAATTTTAGGGTGTTACATCTTTATAGTTGGAGGAGTAAGAGGATATTGATGATAATGATATGGAGGAAGATACGATGATCTGATCTGGAGGACAAATAGCTAGCTTTTAGCTGACAAACTTAGAAAAAACTTCCTAATGATACCATGAATATAACATTGTTCTTGTATCCGTCTTAGTGATGGAATGAGTAATATTGTTTTTGTGGTCATATATATGTGATCATATAATTTGTTCATGTGGAATTTTTTACTTTCATTTCCATATCTGTTTCCATCACTTTCCATTTCTATATTGTTTACGGGGTTTCTGATTCCGTTTCTGTTACCAGTAAAAGATGTCGAAATGGAAATAAAACGACCATTTACCGACCATTTTTGTTTTGTTTTCATCCCTACTTGTGGGTCAATTTATAGGGCAATCAAAGCAGTGGATTGATTGGAAACGCTTGGAGTAATGGCCGGAATAGTGATGGTTTGCCGGAATTAATTGAGTTGAAATGGGCGGAATTTTATTGCGGGTCGGTTAGTTTGGGTCTACTGTAGCTGACGGATGGCGCTGGAGGGAAATGGATCCGGTTGGGTGAATTTAAACGGTTCCCAAATTAATTAATTTCTAAAAGTAATTATTTTTCTAAAGGAAATTCAATTATCATATTAAATTCGTAAAAATAGCAAATAAATTGTCATAAATTTGGGAATTTTAAGGGATACCAGTTTCATCAATTAAAGCATGAATAAATATTAATAAATAATATTATATTTTTATTTTTACACATAAATTACTTTTTGTTTCAAAAGTAACAAAAGCCATTTAAAAATCTAGAAAATTCGGATAAAATCTCAGAAAATCAGAAATAATAATTAGAAAATCCATAAAATTTAACTATTCCTTGAAATTCACAAAATAATAAATTAAATTATTATTATTATTTTTAAACATAAAATTCTGAGATGTTACGCTTATAAAATCAACCGAGGGAGTGTTTACTTAGCCACGATAAATTACATCAACATGGCACTTAATTCTAATTTATTCTTGCAAAGAGACAATGAATCGGACGTATGATGGTCGTTCGGACTTCGGAATGATTAGCGCCTCGGTCTCAGCCGCAAACTAAGATCGATCGAGCGGAACCTTGAACAACTGGCTACATCCGTGTGTCATCTTCAGATTACATGTATCTCGCGATGCGGACGATAGTCGTCCCGTGTGTCTGCTCTGTTCAGCTCAAAGTTTTCTTTCCCACGATGGCGACGTTAAGCGTGATAGGTGCATGACCGGTTCGCGTTGGCTTTGCTTCGTTAGAGAACAGCAGTGTTTGCTGTATCGCATGGCTAACAGTAGCCTAATTAACACTGGTCATGTGTACGTAGCTTAGTTCAAATTTCCAATTGCGTCCTTGTGTTCGACTTCGACCTGAACCAAACTTTGACTAATTGGTTAAACTTTTGCTGTGATTCGGTAGTTGCTTACGTCAACGCCCTAGTCCGGATTTATGTGCAAAACGCCTATTTCTCCTCATCGTCCGCGTCTTGTTCTTCTTAAATTCCACTTGCAAGCTGCTCGCTTACGTGATATATGATTTTTTTCGTGGAGACAGGAGGTAGAGGGGAAAAAAATTAATAATTACTTCGTGGCCAATTTGAAAGGTAGATCGATGCAGGGTAGATATTTATTCTTCCCGCGTCTACCGTGGCACTCACTGACCAATTTTGCAATGACAGTAGAGAACTAGAGATCCATGCCATGTATTCCATCCAGAGGGACAGCATAGTCTCAGCTCTAGGATTGTTTTCCCCTTTTTGGGAGCTAAGATTTATCACAATTGCATTCAGCTGTTCTACTAGATCAGGAGTACTTTGTCCCCCCCCCCCCCCACCCACCAACACACACACACACACATATATATATATATATATATATATATATATATATATATATATATATATATATATATATATATATATATATATAATATGACCTATATAATTTACAAAACTAGTTCAGACCCCGACCGCAGAAGCAACAACAGGCGATACATGTCACCTGCCGTATGCCTCGAGCTCGGTAGCAGCTGCCATGGGAGGTAACTCGGTAGGTTTCTACCGAGCACCCGTCACTTGGCAGGACATGGCCAAGTGATTAATTAAGCACAAGTGATTAATTAATTAAGTGAGCAATTAAATGGTTAATTAAAGTGACTAATTATGTGATTATTAACTAAATAAATGAATGCATGCCATACCGAGCAAGGGAGCTCGGTAGGGCATGTGATGCCGAGCATAGTGAACTTGGCAGGCCAGTGGGCCCTGGCGTGCTGCCAGCGTCATAGCGTGTTAAGAGAGCACAATAAATGATACATGTTGTCTGTCGCTGCTTTCATGGTTGGAAATAGAGCTAATTTTATAAATTGGTCGCAAGAAGACTAGATTTAAAAATAGTTGGTAGGAGAGGAGGGTGGGGTTGTTTAAAAAAAAGTAATGGCCTCCCAGTTCGCACACAAACTATCTGAAGCCTTAGATGTATGACATTTTTTTCCTTCCCGGCCTCTTGACTCTTGAGCAAGCAATGGTAACTAGCCAATCAGACATTCTTTGTCTTGCACAAATGCAATTTTCCAAGCAGTTGCCCCACAATTCTCCTGCTATACGGTAGAAGCATCGCCTCACTGCCTGCCTGCAGTAGCTAGTAATCATTTAAAGAGTCCAGTGCCTGTGGACAATGCCCCACAAACTCTATTGACACGAGCCTGTAAATACATACATCAGAACATACCCTGTTACATCATGAGAAGATTAAATGTATCACGTCACGGTATCACCTACACTTGGACCGTATTCAGTGAAGTGAGCAAGTCAAGATCATCCAAATGGCATCATTTGGCTTTTCTCGTAAGTCCGCGTGGTCTCGACGGCCGACAGGGACGCCGTCGATCAGGAATCGCCAGCGACCCAACGCCACGCATCCTTATCTCGACTCCACCTCTCCCGGGCGTTTCTCCTTTGGCGTCGCTCTCGCCGTCTCCGCGTTCTCTCCTTCCGTCTCACATTCTCACGTCCTGCCCTCGCCCTCCCTGCGGTTAAACACCATCCATGACTAGTCTCCAACGCTCCAATCACCATACCTGTTACATCTCGCACCTATCCTCGATGGCTGTTCATGTGCAACTCATGTTTTGTTAAAGGGCCTCCACTGTTCACACACTCCTGCAATATCTTCAGATGTTCCGTGTTCGTGTTTTCTTTCACTTTCTTGGTCAAGCATGTGCAGTGAGCCGTCAATTCTAGAACCTTCCTTCCTTGACAGAGTAAGAATTTGGCAATCGTCGTTTGAAGCCCACCATCTGTATAGAAACATATACTCATGATTAATGCCTGTATCAATATTGATGTTTCATGTACTGACCGTCAGTAAGAAACTAGAAATGGTGAAAAGAAGAAGACAAAGAATACCCATCTATATTGTTGCCTGAGAAAAGAATTTGGAGAAGGCCAAATACTAGCAAACCTGATATTTCGTGTCAGCACAACTCTGCTGCCAATCTGCCTCTGTGGCACTGGCAAAGGTATCGAAGTAAGGCCAAAAATCTATTCACAATTTGGACTAGCGTGCTTCATGAGAAATACCTCACCCACTAAGGGGAGAAAATGGGATATGCGAAGGAATACTTACTGCATCTCGAAGAACTACGTGTGGTCCGCGTATCTGTGTGTCTAGATTTTTTAAAGTTTGTAGTATATAAGGAATATTTACTGTATCTTGAAGAACTACCATTGTGGATCACATATTTGTGTGCCTAGATTTCTTTTAAAGTTTGTAGTATCAAATAATATAACTTATATATTTGAGAATATATTTTCGTATCTTGTGGACTATTTAGATCATTAAGGCATCATAAACATTAGAAATGATAATAGAAGTTTGAAGTAAAATACAACTTGAGAAATGTAATGAAAGTATAAACCTTGATGGAAGAAAATCGTTGAGCATAATAAGTTGATGGGGTTCCTAGAAAGGTAGCAACTCTTCATTATGCAAGGATTATATAGTTGCATACCCATATTCTTTCTCCATTAGTACATCTTTTTTTTCAAAATATATGCCACACATGTGCCTCTATTTAATTTCAGACAACACGTTGATTATTTTACATGGTATTAAAGTACATTGCCTACACATATACTGATACACCATGGATGACTTACCTTAAACTTATCTTTCTCACAAATCAACTGCTCTACCGCACCATGTGTCTTCTGTCTCTTTTTGATCGCTTTACAACTTTTCTACTTCAACCTCCAATAGCAAGCCCAATTCTTAATCGATTTTCTCAGTTGCTACATTTTTCAGTGCAATACTTTACCACATAGCTATCTTCTATTTCTCTTCAATTATTACTCAATGTTAAACGTTGTGACATCAACATGCATACATTTGCAACCGTCATATATCCTAACCGAGGACTCCCATCACACTCTCACCGGTGGCCCACACCTATTCCCTACGATAGCGCCATCTTTACTTGGAGCTCATTACTCCTTTATTTCTATTAGAACAAATGCATGCATGTATATACACATGCAGGATGTTATACATGCTTGGTTTTTGTTTGTCCCATATCAGTTGCTTTTATGTTGGCAAACCTAACGATGTTGATTCCTCACTAACTGTGATGACCTCCTATCTTTTCTAACATTAGCATGTCTGCTTTAGTCGTCGTCGTCTAAAAATATGGAGAAACTTTCCGCAATCGTGGGTGACATCACGCCTCTCACTAGCGATGGACGTTCCTAGCTACCCAGTGGCTCCATTTTGTCTGTGGCTCATCTTCAATGCAAAACTTCATCTATGACTTCTTCAACAACACCAATGCTTAGCACTTGCCATTGAGGCTTTTAGCTTCTTCGACTTTGTCCTTTCTCTTCAATAAGTCTAGTGAGTAGCACAATATTGTTCTCATCTTTGATGTAACACCACCAGCTTTTCACTTTCCTGTGAGGCAATGTCTTCAGGACAGATTGACGTCATTGCACTTATGTGTGGTCTCATTCAACAACATTTGTGATATACACGTTTATTCAAAATTTTGGTTTTTTAATTTGGATTTCATATATAAATTGAATTGCTAATTTTATGTTATTTATTTTAGATTTTTTATTTAAGGATTTTACTTTGGAATTCATATGAAAATTAAAATGGCAATTTTAATTTCTTATTCCTAATTTTTATTTTTAGAATTTGTATAAATATCTTGGTGAGTTTTTTTATTTAATTTTTAGTCTAAATTAGTTATTTAGCGATTTTACTTTGGAATTCATAGCAAAATCAATTTCCAATTTTATTTTATTTTTTATTACAAGTATTTTTTCTTGGAATTCATATAGAAATCAATTGCTAATTTTACTTTAAATTTTATGCAAAATTATGTGTATTTAGGGATTTTACTTAAGAATTGTATGGAAATCAAATTGCTCATTTTTTACTTTCCATCCTCAAGTTAGTAATTTTTTATTGGAATTCTTATGAAAATTAAATTGACAATTTTTATTTCAAATTGTATTTATTTAGGAATTTTACTTAGGAATTAGTATAGAAATCAAATAGCTATTTTATTTTTAACTCCAACTTTTAGTTAATTTTTGTTGGGAATTCGTGTACAAATCTAGTCACCAATTTTTTTAAATTTTATTCATAATTATATCTATTTTGGGAGTTTACGTAGGAAGTCATACATAAATCAAATTTCTAATTTTATGTTATTTTTATTCAAAATTTTAGTTATTTTATATTGTAGATGGTACAAGCTCTTTTTTTAATGTAGACCGTTGTAATATGGATACAGCATGATTTACAGTATAGTGCTTAAATCTAGTGTTAAATCTAGTGTGCGTCTTGTGCTCAGGTTCATGCCTATGAAGATAATTCAAGCCAAGGATGCACATTGCAAGGATCAAGACTTGGGCATCAGTGCACACTGCTTGACAATGTCCACATATGATATGATGCATGGAATCAATGGTGCAAGATGGAAGCAAACCCAGACGCCAAGAGGACCGACAAACAGTCTAAGTCATCAAATGTGACATCTACGATACCAGATTTTTGTTCCTCCACTTCCCAACTAACCCCAATTTATTTTATGAGTATCCAGTATGTCAAGAAGACAAGATTAGAATGGAAATCAAGCCTTCTTTCCAGCACAACAAACGGTGCATCATTTGAAGACTTGAGTCGAAAGATATGCAATTTTTAAGGCAAACTGTCGAGGGCATTCATGATACGTGAGGCTCCATGTTTTTGCCCCATCTCGAATTTTGTCACCATTTTTGGTGTGTGTTCACACTAGTTAGGAGGGTTGTTCCTAGCTTAGGTACCCCGCCCCCACTCTCTAAAGAACTTTTTGACAATATGATTTCCTTATAGGATAGCCAAGTTGCTAACAAGATCTTGTTTGAGTGTTCCTTCCTCTTTGTTCTTGTAAACTTACCTTGTGAGATTACAAAGGCGGTTGTTCGACGACAACTTTTCTGTGTTTCCAACTTAGTACGTGGTTGTGTGGATTGGGAATTAGAGTGTGGTTAGGCGAATACTTGCCGTAGGTGAAAGTTCAAACTCCATTAATTTGATTTTGGTGTTAACGACGAATTTAATATTGAGACTAACTATTTTGATTATCATAAGTTTGATTAGTCTTAATTGTTAATTAATGATAATCCTTATATGAGACTAACTCTTTTATTGAGTATATCTTTGATTAGTATTATCTCATTGAAAAATAGAAAACCCAAGGTATGCACTCGTATTCATTTTATGATATCTTAATGCATATTTTGGGATTCAAGTTAAAGGATGAACTTTACCATTATTTAGACCTAAAGATGTGCATTATGTTTCCAACTTCATCCATATTACACGAATGCACATATCTAGGGGGAGATCATAATTTAACTTGATATTTCAATAGCATTGATTCATGTCCTCTTACAAAACAAAACATGGGATCAATACTTTGAAACAATCATTTGAGTATATGTAACTTGTATAGTTGTAGTATAATCATGTTAATATAGGATAGACTCAAATGCTATCTAAGATTGATTATGTGCATATTGATTCCAAATTCAATTATTTATATGTACATATTTAATGGAGTTTATTCTATTATTGATGGTATTAAAAGTGTTTATCCCTTTTCATCATTCCAACATTATTTGGATCATTTCTTAGTAACCGTCAAAATTAGTATATAAAACTTGTATAGTGAATATATACTCATATCAATTTAAATAAAATTTAAATTGAGTTCAGTTGTCTTTCAATCAATCAAAGAACAATTCATCATGTGTTGATGATGTTTCTTCATTGGTTAAGAACAAGTGAAAAGTTTTTGAGTATAATGAAACATTAGTTGTATCAAAGTACTCAAGACACCTTTAAATTATTTAAATTGATTAGGATTGTGCTCAATCGATCATGGGGGCATCCATTATGTGTTAATGGAGTGCAATTGATGATTGAGCCAACCGTGTTTGTTGGACTATCAATCTTCTATGAATTGTGAAGTAGGTTGAGTCCAAGAAAATAAAGAATCGAGAAGAAGTTATCATACGTTGATGAGCTTCAAGGATAAATCCCGAAGTGAAGTGAAGTTAAAGAAGGTTTATCATGTGTTGATGAACAAGAAGAAAGGACCCAACTTGGAGAGGTGATGATGGAAATCATAAAAGATTCAAGTGGATATACTGGAGGTAAAGGTATAACTAGTTAGAGCTAAAATTGTGTTTCTAGTCTTTTACCGGTCTTAGTGTTTGAATGGGAGATCAGGTTGCTAGTTAGGTGCAGTACTATTAAGAGGAGTTGAGTCATTTAGCTTAAGCTTTATCATGTGTTGATGAACTCAATTCGGTTCACTTTAATTCACTCTCTTATTTGGTTTTTGCATGAGCTAAGTATTTACATGTGTTGTAAATAAGAGAACTCATGCTTGTTTCTTATTGAATCTTAATCGATTTAGTTTTTACATGGAGCTATGGATTTGCATGTGTTGCAAAAGGTGAGAGCTCATGCATCGAATTTTAGCTTGTGACTTGATCATGTGTTGATCATTGCAAAGGCTAAGATATGTTTATACTTTGTGTTTGCAAAATGAGTTTTTGCAAAATATGGTTTAATTGAATCTTATCTTGGAGTATGTAAATAGGGTTTGCAAATGTGTTTGCAAATTGATTTGATCATGTGTTGATCATCACATAGCTCAAAGATATGATCTTGATTGCTCTTGTTTACAAGATTTATATTTGTAAATGTGTTTTGTAAAATATTAGTGTTCATACATTTGATGTTGAAGCATGTAATTAGATTTTGCAAATATATTTTGCAAAATTGCTTTGATCATGAGTTAATCATCACATGGCTTAATATTTGATCTTATTGACTCTTGCTAGCATGTAGTCATGTCCTTGATCAAGTCTATGTGAGAGATTTAGAAAAATCATATTTTAGACTTGAATGATTATATTAGAGTTTTATTTTGGTGATATTTAAAAATATCTATGGTTACTTAAATCTTAAAAATAGGTGTAGATTATAGTCCTCGTGATAAACTTCGCATAGAGTCTAAGATCACATAAATCGGAGTTCGAAGTAAAAAGTTATGAGCGTTTTGGTGGCAGAGGGGGTGATATGACTGGACCCTCTCCGGTCATACTGCCTAGCTGTATGACAAGGAGCACTTCAGCCTGAAAATTCCAAAGAAGGGGTATTTTGGTCGAATGGCAACTTTTGAGGTTCGATATGACCGGACTCCCTCTGCATGATCAGGTTTACTAGCCATTAGACCAGAGGCCAATCATACTGGCACTAAGACAGTATGATTGGGTCTCCTGGGTATTTTTGTCTATATTGTCCTTCAACGGCTAGTTTTTCTTGTGAAGGCTATAAAAGGAATCTTGGAGACTGGCATTTGGTGGTTGTTGGGATTTTGGAGAGTGCATTACTCTTTGTAGTTGAGTTATGCATGTGTTGCACTCTTCAATTTGGTTTTTTAGTTAAGAGTGAAGTCTAATTGCATGTGTTGCAATTAGGAGAGGATTGAGAGTCTCTTGTGCATGTGTTGCACTTGAGAGAGCTTTGTGCATGTGTTGCATTCGGTGATTATCATTATACATGTGTTGTACTTGGCGGAACTTGAGTTAGAGGGCTTGACTTGTTACTTTTGGTGTTTGCCAACACCTAGACGACGTATCGAGGCGTCGTGCACGGTGACTTTCTCAAGGAGATTGTGAGAAGGCCAGGCAAAGTTGCGAAGGTCAGAGTTCACCTACCCGGAAAGGGAAAGAGCTACCATTAGTGGAATCGAGGAGGATGCTCAATTCGTAGAGCTAGTTTAAAATGGTTTGGGCTAGCCTCAACGTGGATTAGGGGAGACCGACAAGTCTCCGAACACCATGGTAAAATATCGGTGTATCTCTTTGTGGTTGCTTGCAATTCTTATTTATATTATTGCAATTTACATTTTTAGAATTAAATTGTTTGATTGCCTTTAGAATTGCATATTCTTGTTAGAGACATAATTAGCTAGTGCACTTAATGAGCCTAGTTGACTTAGGCTAAATTATGAAAATCTTAGTTTATCGTTTTCGCATTGATTTTTGTTTAGATTTTGACATAGAGATAAATAGGCAAGATTTTAACTAATCGTAAAAGAAATTTCTAAAGCCGCCTATTCTGCCCCCTCTAGTCAGCATCCTTGATCTTATAGCAGGTCATTGCATTTGTAGTGATTGGCTCCAAGATCGTTGGGTTGCATTGTTACCTTGGCTGCACGTGATTAGCTATCTTTGTTGCGTGGTTCCTACTTCGTGAAGATCGGACAACCTCCTTCGCATCAAAATATGTATAAAGGCATGATTTCACATGGAAATAATATAACTAGATTTGTCAAAGTAATGGTCAAATGTGTGCAATAATTTTACTAACGTATAATTTTACTAACTGTATCTAAAATGACAAGTAAAAAGAATAATTTATGTTAGTTTGGTAAATATGGCATTTACCGATACAAACTGAAGTATTATTTAAAATATTTGGTACTCCATTTCCGTTATCGTATTTAAAAAATCGTATTTATCGGATATACCGTATGCACAGTACTCGTCCCGGTTACCATGTATAGAAAATTCTGACCAATGTCAACAGAGCGAGAGCCACGCAGGCGTGATGGGGCTGGGCCTCACGTCGACCCATGAAGACATGAAGTGTATTATATATAATTAGTGTATTATGTATATGTACTGATATACAAGCCAACGCCTGGTGGCCCAAGCGTCCACGTCTTCTCGCCTTCTCGCATGATGTGAATGAAACTCCTAGTCAAAGATCGCCTTCTCGCATGCCTTCTCACGATGGAGATCGATCGAGCCCGGCCGGTTTCTGACGGCGTGCGATGAACCTTTGTCCCTACTCCCTTGAGATGTTATCTAGTTTTCTCCATATTCATCGCAGGCATATGTATATGTGATATATCATGAACAATTCATGCCTTTTGCTAATTATTGATTGATTAATTATTAGTTATTTAGTTTAGTTATCGTGACGAGTTGTTCAAGACATTTGTATGCTTGGAATAGTTTGAAACAAGCGCATTTAAGGTGTTTATTACGAGAACTAGAAAGAAATCCAGTTAGCAAAATTCTTTGAACAACTTGTTGAGATCATGTGATTGTGAATTTGTGATTGGTCTCTGAAATTGCTAGGGCGTCCAATTTTTCTAGACATTTTGGTCTTTGATCTGAGTACTATTAGTCTAATTCTTAGAGGCGTTGGAGTCTTGTGTGCTAAGTGTTAACAATAAGCATCGGTGGTGACGGCCGAGACACTGCTTCACTGCTACCGCTAGTCTCGCCGCCACTACCGCCATACCGTGACAAGGTATTATTAATTATTATATGTTTTACATTATACTAATCTATAATATGTATTAGGTAATTTATTAATTATCAATGATCAGGGCATCAAGCTACATGATTTAATGTCTATAATTTTGATTTTTAGATGAAGAGAAATTTTATGCCTTTTTAGAATATGAGGACTCGCAAATATCAACTATTGCCTCTTGTGAAATAATAAGTGGTACGTTCCCTAAATCCTTATAAGTTACAAGTGTTACATATTGTACTTACTATATATTAAACTTTGAATATCAATCGTTAGTAGAGATTCAACATTTTTAGACCCCCTCCTTTAGAAATTTCTGGCTCCGCCACTGAATGTCAAGCCCACGCGATAGGCTGTATACGAATCTGGCCTGGCGTGGTGCACCAAGGAAGCAAAAGATAGAATTATGTATGTGGACGACATTGCAGGTAGATACAGAACAGGTGCGGGAGCCGGGAAGACGATCTACCAGGGGCAGGACCAACTGTATTGCGAATCTTGATGCGGAATCAAGCGGAGTGAATGAATACTCACTGGCGATATGCGAGTTACGCCTACCCAGAGTTTTTATCCAATTAGATGGCTTCAGCTTACGTTTGTGAGTTTAAATTCATCAATACAAGGCGTAAGCACTACCAATTGGCAAGATACATCGACGGCAAATGGCCAAAACTGCTCTGAAAACTTTTCTTGAGATCAAAGCATGTGCATTTACGGTGGTCTTGCCGCACTCCCGCACTTGCGTGCGCGAGCTGTTGCGACGTGTGCGCTAACTGGGCGGAATGAACGGGTCCATCCACCGGTGTGATACAAGGTGAGGTCCAACCGATCAGCTAGATGGGCCACGTGCCATGCGGCCGAGTCCGGCTCAGGGTGGCCCACACATCAACCATCGGGGATGGTTTTGATCGGTGGTTTTGGCTCTCCGTGTCCCAAGAAAAAATGATTTGTGGATAGAGGCGGGCATATGGCCGTGTCTTGGTGGACCAGTCTAAGGCACGACGAGCATCAGTGGCGGAGGACAGAATAAAATTATGATGTGGCGAATTCTTTAGTATAGATTAATAATTTTATATGAAATCAAAGTTATTCATACACCGATAAGAATGAACAAAACTAGTTTGCTAAATAGATTGATCACAATATTATAAAGTATAAAGATGCAAAAGGAAGACAAAAACGCGTGCCGTAAAATACTTGTTACGTCTAGGCGGTAGAGGCAATTGCATTTGACAAGTTTTCATCTTTTGAAAATGCTTCTTAATTTCATCAATATGAAGTCCTTTAAATATGTCTCGATTCGATGTTCAAAATGCTTCTTAATTTCAACAACAACCATGAAGCGTCTTGAGAACAACATCAATGTTTACAACGGAAACAACAGGACAAAAGCTCAAATTTGTAGCATAGAATATGCTCAAAGACTAGAAAGAGGATGGAAACATTCAAAAATCATACCTTGGAGGTTCTCTTGATGGAACAGTGTGCCTAAACTACAAGAAGCCTTATGTTTCCGTGCAGATTTACAAGAGCACTCTGCGGGTATATCATACCGTACTTTGTCGTATTACTTGGTCGATAGAGGAAATGAGGAATAGATGTGCTCCGTGCTTGACTGCTCGCGGTGCTCCTTCCCTTGAAGTTGAGCAGACGTGCGAGATGGATGTGCGATCGGCAGATGGGAAGAGCAATGTACATGCATTCGCAGAGGCTACGCCGCAATGACACGAGCCTTTTGTGTAGCGTTAATGGGCGTGACGACCAAAAGTTCGCATTCGCAGCTCGCTCCATGCGCTTTTGGCCTTTTTGGTTTGGCTTTGGCCCGATGTGTTTTAGGTGTTTTTGGCGGCACTTCGGCCTCCATGCGAGACACTTTCGGTTAGGTCTGGCGGTGCGAGCTTGCTGACCCGATCCTCCGCCAGCGAGCACGGCACGGTCTAAGTCTGGTCCGGCACATTAAAGGATCGTGTTGTGCTGGATCGATACTGTAGGTCGGGTTGTGCTGGCTTGAAAACGGGGCACGACGGGCGGCCCGGCCCGGCTGTTTGGATCATGCTCGTGCTAGCTCGGCACGGCGAACAACACCGGCATGGCGTTGTACGCCGCCCCATGACATAGGCCGCGCCGAGGCGAACACTGCGTCAACACGATCTTCGCCTCTGTCGCTGCCGCGTCCATGCCGCGTTGGATGGTTGTGCACAAGTGCAACCACTGTGCAACTTTGCGTCATGCAACTCATGATCCAATGAGAACAAGTAGTACAGAAATCTCATAACGATGCCTCATGGACATTCTTCTGCATGTGACAGGCTAGCCTCACACTAGAAAAATGATCTAGTTGTACTTCTTCTACACCAATTTGTGGAACCCTTTCTCTATAGTGTATTTTAAAATATACTTGCTCATCTGAACTTGTCGAGTATTTTCTCAATTTTTTATTATGTACACGACGTAATCTCATTTCCTTAAGCAAATATGTAATAAATCTAATAAATTTTAAAGCTAATTGTACCACTATGCCTAAATATCACAAAAACCACTCTACAATTTGGCTCGAATACTGACCAATAATGCATATGCCATATTTTTTTTTATATTTCTCCCTTGTTACATATACCAATAGTGAATAACACTACAGGAAACAGGGAAATTAACGTCGACCATATTAATTAACGTCGGCTGACAAGTGACCGACGTTAATTACTTAATGCGTCGGCTTATACCTTAGCCGGCGTTAATTCTCTAATTGACGTCGGCCAAAATCGGCCAGCGATAATAGTTGCGATAAGGACCAACTTTTACGCTGCCGTACGCCTATTTGGTTGACCAAATTCTTCGCTCGTCGCGCCTCGCCCTCTGTGCCTGCTTGCAGCGCCTCGCCGCTTTCGCCCTCACGCCCAGCCGCGGCAGGCGCCCTTACGCCCTCCCTCACGCGGCGCTCGCCCCGCCCCGCCCATCCCGCCCGGCAGCGCCCCATGCACCGCCCGCCGCCGCCGGTGCCCGCCGTCGTCACCGCCCGGCGCCTGCCCGCGCGCGGCGTCCTCCTCCTCCTCTCCCGGCGGCGACCTCGTCCTCCTCCTCCTCTCTGGCGGTGACCTCGTCCTCCTCTCCACCCTGGCGACCTCGGTATTTAGGATTTTGGAAATTGAGTGTGGATGCATCTTTGTTGGCTTGATTTTCATCTTTCTTTGAAGGCTCCTTTGCCTAATTGATTCGATGATAGGCTAACACGAAAAACTTACTTGCTAGTCTTAATTGAAATGTCAACTTCAGGATTGCATTGCGATGGGTGAATCATATGTACATGCGAGTCTTTGCATTATGGAAGCAACATCGAATTCATTTTCATGTAAATATGTGGTTATGTGTTGAGTTAGCCTCGAGCTAGCCTAGGGCACCGTGGCCGACAATCCATGCTAGCGACGTTCATCTGAGCTAGCGCATCGATAGAATACAATCAGGTTATTCTTGCTAAGGCGTCTTTGCCTCATTCAAAAGGAACGAAAATGACGGTGAATAGTAAAGGAACGAAAATCTGAGAGCAATAGTATTCAAAAGGAGCGAACCGATTATCTTGAGTATTGTGAAGGGGTTAAAATGTAACTTTACAACCTATATAAGGATGGTGTAGGATTGCAAAGACGAATGGAAAATATGGAATGAAATCTCTTTTGTCGCTTTTTACTCGTTGGAGGAGATAGGGAGAGTCAAGCAAGAGCGTGAGCTAGCCAGTCTTAAATGTTTCGGTGAACACGAACCAATTCTTCTTCTTCTTTTTTAAAAAAAGAAATATCTGCGGTACATATTAATAGTGCAAAGTTAAAGTATGTAAGTATCTATGGAATGTTGTGGGGAAAATGTGTTGATCTTTGCATGGACTAAGTATATGCTTTAGTTGATAAATGTGCATATATATGAGACAAATAACACCTAAATAATGGAAAATCTTCTCGAGTTGAGGTCAAACAAGCGAGGCTTGTGGAATGGATCTTTGTCTTCTAATTTTTGTTTAGGGCATGCCTGTTCCGTAATGTTCATTACTATATGTTGGTTGTATTGATGATTATCATCATTATTGGTGCACTCTTAATCCATTGGTTGCATGATGTTAGTGCTTGCATGAAAACTCCATCTTATACTGTTTGCATTTTATCTTTTTTGTTCAAATGCTCAAGCCACCTCTTGATGTCATGGTCATTTATTTTTTTATTAGGATTCCATGGTATGATGGGGCACTTATAACTATCTTCTTGGATTAATTCAAGACTTACTTTAAAATTATTCCACCTTGTGAATGCTAGTGCATGGATGCCAATGTCTTGCATTTTATTTTTGATTTCAAATCACATAGTGTCCACGAAACCTATCGTCACCCGTTTAGGATCGGCATGTCTCACATGTGTCACATGTGAGATGTCTTTGTCCTAATTGTCCTTTTTGGATAGCCTCGGAGTGGATGACAAAGTGCGGTATTTATGACGAGCCACAGTCTGAATGAAATTCGGCGTCATAACCTGTTGTTCTCCCCGCACCATATCCGGGCGTGCAGGTGGAGAACAATGATTATCTTTCAGAAATTTCATTCGACTCTGAGCTCGCTCATAAATCCGCTTTGTCACCACTCTTTAAATGGGTTTAGGACATATCCTTTCCTATAGATGTAGGGTCGTGATATATAGAAACAAAATGAACCTTATAAGCTGTTGATTTAACCTATATAGCCTCAAGTATGGGTGGCGACCGCGATGGATGTATGAAGGTTGGGAGAAAAGTGGGGCTCACTCGATGAGTGGGCGGTCAAGGCTACCGCTTTTGTCGGCCGTGCCTTCTCTATGTCTAATCTTGTTAAGGTGAAGTGCCCATGCAGCAAGTGCCGTAATTTCCACCCCGGGACAAGAAATCGATGTCTCTTTGTTGTGGGTTTGGTTTCATGCCAAGCTTTGAGTTGTGGGTACATCATGGTGAGTCACGTGCTCAAGGACACGAAGTTGCGGTTGAAGAGGAAGATGATAGGGCGGCGATGATAGGATGGATGAGATGCTAGAAACTTTGCGTCCAGAGATTAACGTGACTCGGAGGATCCGCCAACACGTGAGGTTCGGGAGTTCTTTGAGCTACTTAAAGCTTCAAGAGTCATTGCAACGAACACACAAAGTGACCCGACTTTTGCTTTTGTGTGCTGCTCATGGCCATTAAGTCCAAGTATTTCTTTTCAATAATTGTTACAATGATCTCGTGGAATTGATCTCGATATCTCGCCGTGAATCATAAGATGCCTAGAGACATGTACCGCCTAAGAAGTTGGTGTCGGTCTCGGTATGAAGTATGAGAAGATTGATGTGTGCAAGGATAATCGCATGCTTTTTCGGAAGGAGCATGAGAAAGAGAAGCATTGCTTAGTGTGTAAAAACCAAGATTTGTCGAGGTGGTGAGCGAAGAAGGTGAAAAGGTAACGACCGATGTTGCACACAAGCAACCGGTACATGCCTCTCACACCTAAATCAAGCGGTTGTTTATCTCAAAGCGAAGTGCGGGCACATGAGGTGGCACAAAGAATGTGTGCGTGAGAACGACGGAGTAATGGTGCACCGTCAAATAGTGAGGCATGGAAGGCTCTAGATAGCTTTGATGAGGACTTCGAGGATGCGAGAAATGTTAGCATTGGGTTAGCGATCGATGGTTTCACGCCTTTCAACACAACCGCCGCATCATACTCGTCTTTGCCGATCTTTGCTATTCCATACAACCTTCCACCTTCCCTTTGCATGAAATATGAGTTTATGTTCACATGTGCCTCATCATACCGCTCCGAACATCCCGAAAGCGTCTCAATGTGATGCTCAAACCCTTGATCGAAGAGTGAAAAAATTATGGACGGGGTAGAGGCGATGATCGCTATAAGAAATGTAAATTCAACCTTCGTGTTGCATATTTGTGGTCGCCCATGATTTCATGGCCTATGGTCTTTTTGTTGGTTGGAGTCATCATGGAAATTTGACATGTCGATATGTGGTTCGATAATCGATTGTTTTCGCCTTGTAAATGGTGGAAAGATCTGTTACCGATTGCCATAGGCGTTTCACGCTTACGAGACACGCCTTTAGGTTCGGAGGAATGCCTTCCGTAAGGACACAGTTGTCGAAAGGGTCCGCCAAACGTCTAATCGGGCGAAATTACCGATATCTTTGAGTAAATTGGTGGAGAAAGAAGATGGGTTTGAAGGGTTTGGAGAGGAGCACAACCGGACTCACATTTGTGGATTATAGGAGCTCCCATATCACGAAGGCCTTGATTACGATGCACAACATTGGCGTCATGCATCGAGAGCGTAACGTTGGTGAAAGCATTATAAGCACGGTCATGGATATGACGGACAAGACAAAAGACAACCTAAAGGCCGAAGAGACTTAGTAGAGATCTCATGTATCGCCAACACTTGAGCTCACCGAAGCGGGGGTAAGCCACAGCGCTCCATTTTGCCTTAAACCTAAAGAAAAGAAAGAAGTGTTGAGGTGGATGAAAAAATTGAAATTTCCGATGGTTCTGTGGCGGGATTGAGACGAAATTGTGAATGTGAATACGGGAAGCTAAATGGGTTGAAGAGCCCACGATTACCACATAATCATGGAAAGACTCACACTGTAATGTTTCGTGGGTATCTTAATGATAATGTGTGGAAGGTGCTAGGTGAGCTAAGTTATTTCTATAGACAATTATGTGCTAAAGAAATATCGAAAGACATGATGGAGAGGTTGGAGAAAGAGATACCAAGTGCTTGTATGCAAGATGGAAAAATATTCCTCCGGGTTTCTTCAATCCAATGCAACATCTACTTGTTCATCTACCTTCTGAAGCTAAGGTAGGTGGCCTGCTCGATATAGGTGGATGTATCACATTGAAAGAGCTCTAAAGAAACTTGAGCTATGGTTGGCAATAAGGCAAGAGTTGAATGGTGCATTGCGTAAGCATTTTCTTTAAAAGAGATATCATACTTCTCGAGTGTATACTTTGCGAGGAACACAAAGTCAATGCTCCCACGATGCGGTACCATGTAGATGAAGAGACACCTTGTAGTGACCTCTTGATTTTCCAATGGAGAGGTACTACTGTTGGTAGTTACCTTCGCTTACTATTACACTTGGAAGAAAAGAAATCGCTTTCTTTGTACATGTACTCCAATATGGAAGAGATGGAACAATATTTCACGTAGCGTTTACTTTGTACATGTCAATCAAGCTATCTTGCCGAAGACATCATTCATTTATGTATCCATTTACGTTTTCATTTACAATGAAATCGATAGCGAATCGGACGTCTATTCGTCAACCAAGCGCCAAGCAACTTAATACGATGCGTCGGGATGGATTAAATGGGGCCCTAATTTCATCACTTGGTTCCGAGATCATGTAACACCTTCACATCCAATAATATTCGTAATGTTACGTTTCAATATATTATAAATGTTATACAACTTCAATCATATTTTGTTGGCGGTGTGAAATATGGGAACGTCCATGAGGACTTGCTTCACTATCCTATGCCCGCAGAATCATTAAAAGCTATGGGCGTCTGACGTGAACGGGTTTCGGTTCCGTTCGACCAAATTTGAAGTGGTGCGTCCTTGCGGCCACAACAAATCTGAAGTTGTAACTAGGGCAATCGATGCACAAGGGATCGAAACAAATTTCTATGGAATCATTCAAAACATCCTCGAGTTCGGGTTTGCGAGGAATAAGGAGCTCAAAGTAGTCTTTTTCGATTGTGTTTGGTTTGATAGCAAACATGGGACTCATCAAAACCAAGATGGGATGGTAGAAGTCAAACACAACGAACGACTACATGGCTATGACAATTTTATCCTTGCTCACCAAGTTGAGCAGTGTATTATATGCCATATCCATGCACAAGACCGAGTGCTTGGTGGGTTGTGTACAAAGTGAATCCTCGAGAATCGGTTACATACTCCTCGGTGATCTTTGGTTATCTTGATAGCCACCGGTGGGCCATGGAGGTTGTTGAGGTTTTCAAGATGAAGAATTGCCAAGCACTTTTGATATAGAGGCGGTCCAGTCTCGATTCTTTAGTCGGAGACCGTGGAGATATAACGATTCTGAGAAGCGGAAAAGACAACCAATCAAGAAAAAGTAACAAGTCGTCCCTTAGAAAGAAGGAGACTACATCATCGCGACATTGATGAATTTTGACAAGTAATTTTGTGTGTTTATTATCTTGTTCATTCGTGCATTATTATTGTTGTTGTACTAACTTGATATTTTTCTTTCAACAGATGCCTCGATCGATCAAGCGGTGGCGAAGGGATTCCTCGATGGTAGGAGGAAGTCCATGAGTTCGCGCGACGAGGAGGCCTTGTTTGAGGTAGCGCTTCAAGCGCAAGTAGAACGGCGTGCTTTGTTGAGTCGATGGAGCCCGAGTTGCGAGTCGTAGTGTTCCTTTGCGAGTGGAGAGGTAACTAAGCTTTTGATGTGTACTTCATGTCTAAACATAAATATGACATAAATATAAGCGTCTTGTATTATTTCGCGAGGTGAGACGGCGGAGGAAGAAGTGGCTGCTGCCACGGATGTTGATGCAGGTAAATATTCTCTTAATTTATTTGATTCTTATCTTCTTTATTCATTCATTCATTATTATTGTTGTTGTAGCTGGGATTGAGGAGCATCGGGAGGTCGAGTCTGACGAGTAAACTAGAATGTTATATTCTCATAATTTATTTGATTATTATCTTCTTTATTCATTCATTATTATTGTTGTTGTAGCCGGGATCGATGAGGATCGGGAGGCCGATGTGGGCCAAGGGATGAGGACCCAATGGGTTGGGATCGACCGAGGTTCTCTTGGAGCCCTTTGAGGTTTAGGAGGAGCCATCTTGTCGCCGCCCCCTCCGGCGCCAGATGGGAGGAGGACAAGGTTGTGATCACACTGTTGGCGATAGGTTTGTATTTTCTAAACCATGTCTTATTTCATTTCTTTCCTAACTGAACTATATCATTTATATGTCTTGCGCTTCATGGGATGACTCGGGGTTTGACGAGAGGGCACCATAGGCGGAGTTAACTACGTGCTAGGTAACCTCTGCCGTTTGCACTACCCCGGGTTGGTCACAGCGGCCAATGGCGAGCAATTTGTTGCTACTAGTTGGGATCATTACCTACTTGCTCCTAATGCCGAGCACTTGAATGCTCAGGGGGCAGTTTGGAGTGACTTTTGGGTAAGATTCTTTGTGCGAGTTGGTATTGGTTCAACTGTCGATTCTTTACTATTCTAACTATTCTTTGTGATGAACAATTGCATAAGCGTTACCGTTTGGTGATTTGCAAACATGGAGCATGCTCGTAGAGTTTTCCATGTAAATGCACGTCGGGTGACCAAAGATGCATTGTCTAATGCTCGGATTCAAGCAACAAATCTTTACTTGAGGTCTATTAAAGGGCAACGAATTAACAGGACTCATGGGTCTTGAAAGTTACTTGACCGAGCAACAGCGATATGCAGTAAAACAACAAATATTGGAGCTATTTGAGTTTAACGTTTCTTGGTAATGTTGTTTTAATGTATTAATATCTTTGTGTAGGTCATGATTCCATGGTTGGGGACCGTCCGAGCTTACCAAGCTCTTTCTTGCGTTGGGCTTCACCGAGTTCATCGCCAAGTCAAAAAGAGCCGAGATCGCCGAGGCAAAGAATCAAAGCACACGTATGGCGCTGATGGACATATCGTAAAGCTAAGCGCATGGTAAGTCCGCGTAGCAATCTTTTGCAAAATACATGTTACCAAGTATATGTATGCACCTAACTTATGTCTCTGAGGAGGCTCGGACCGGTGTTCACCGAGTGATATTGAAGTGTCGTGGAAGGTCATAAAGGTCGAGACCGACACACCTGAAGCAACAGTCGCGATCGAGATGACTCTTGATCGGTGGTTAGTGGTCACAATTTTGATCCAATTCAAATTAAGTTATTTGATTTGCGCTCCCATTTAAAGTGTCCGATTTGGTTATGTAGGAGAAATATGGCGAGGAAATGGTCAAGCGCCATGGTGAAGACTATGATTGGAGGAAGGAACCGCTGACCGTGGAGCTGTGCATGCTAGTGGAGGCGGCAAGGCCCATGGACGGTGAGATGTCATACCTTCTAAAATTTTATGAAGTCATAATTTCAAGTGCTCAAGCCTTTGTGGTCACGTATTTTGAAGGTACTCCATGTTCACTGGAGTGATCGACTCGGCGGTGGTGCGAGCTGAGAGGGGATCTTCTTCGTCCCAGACCTCGGGGGTTGGTAGCCGTCGCTCCTCGAGCGGAGTTGGAGGTTACTAGGTCTGCGTGAGGAGTCATGCCAACGTGATGATTATGCAAGGGCGCAGCAAGAGTACTACGCTTCATACCAGGCACAACAGCAAGCGGCGATTCAAGTAAGTCCGAGTCTTCAATCTATTGCATTTAGAGAATATATTAATTCAAAATACTTATACATTGTATTTGTAGGCAATGTTCCAGCGATGGGGCAAAACATTGTCTTTCCACTGTTCAGTACGCCGCCACCGCCACAATGGGGATGTATCCTCCCAAGACACCTCCTGCACTCGGTATTCTTGCTAAACATTGTGAATCGAGTTGAACTTAGTCAATCTAGCTAATATTAGTTTGTTGTACCTAATCTTGTTCAAACTAGCTACATTTAGTCAATCTAGCTAAACTTAGTCATTTCTAGCGAGACTCGTGAATCTAGCAAGACTAAGTATCTCTAGAGTCAAGTTTGATGAATTTAGCGATATTTAGTTCATTTTGCTAAACTTGGTCCGTTGTAGTTAAACTTTGTAAATGTAGTTAAATTTACTCAATATAGCTACACTTACTAATTTCTAGCTAAACTTTGTCAAAACTTGTAAATCTAGTAAAATTTGATCAATCTAGCTATAATTGTTGCCTTATGTAGGATCAACGGCACTGGCCCTCGTCTTCTGATATCTCTGCAACACTTGCATCACTGCAGATCCGGGTTCGTTTCTTACTTGTCTCCTTATGGTACATTCATTCTTATATTATTGTCTAATCTTGCATTTTCTTGTGTAGGGAACCGACGGTTGCAAGCTGCCTTTGTCAACGCGCTTTTTGCTTCCGGATCAAGCGGCCAGAACTCCAATCAACCAGATGGCGGCCAGCAGTTGTAGATTGTTTCATAGTTGTGTCACTTTGGATGGATGTGTATGATTCGAGTTGAACTTTGGATGTATTTGTAGTTGTGTCACTTTGATCTTTTTTGGATGTTATGACAATTTGGACATTATGATGGATCGATAACTTGATTATATGCATGTTACTGTCTTTGGATTGTTTATATTAAGTGAATTATATGTGTTGATGTGTGAATTCTTTGTCAATGTTGATTATATTATGTATTGAATTGTGTGGCTAAACATGAAAATAGGGTAAAAGTTGCCTCGAATTACTAATTAACGTCGGCCAAGGGTGGTCACCGCGTTAATTAGCCCCTCATTAAGGTCGGCCAAGGGTCGGTCGGCGTTAATTAGACCCTAATGCGTCGGCCAGGGTCGTACCGACGTTAATTAGTAACCCCGCACCTCGTTTTCGTCCGACAAATCTCGACAAAACACCGCTAATTAACGTCGGCCAGGCCTAAGCCGACGTTAATTACTAATTAACGTCGGCTAACGAAGGCGAAGCGACGTTAATTGGCGCCATCACGGCATTAATTAACGTCGGTGTATGCGGTAGACGTTAATTAGTAATTAACGTCGGCTGCCGACGTTAATTACGCTAATTAACGTCGATTAACTATCGTGGGCCAAAAGCCGACGTTAATTAGCGTTTTGCCGACGTTAATTACAATTAACGTCGGCAAAACGCTAATTAACGCTTCGCTTTTGGCGATGTTAATTTGCGGGATTACTGTAGTGTAAAGCCCATGTAATATCGAGTAAATATATGGAGCGAATCAAAATCACAAACTACCACCACTATTCCTCTATTTATATGTGTTAAAAATAATATATTATGCATTTTTAATTTTTTCTACATTTTATCCTAATTATTTCATTTTTTTCTTATTAGAGGCATCATTTTTCCTAATTTTTTTGCAACAAAGAAATGCTAAAATGTGCATAAATTCCTTTTCCCAATTCTATAATCTTCGAAAAACTTCTAGCTACAGTGCCTATTTTCATAAATGTTAACTTCATTTCTACATTCCAACCATACGGCATAAATTTTCATAATTATCTGCACTATTCCTACCGTTCTTTACATTTGCCCAAATTGGTCCTAATCTATCCGATCTGTACTCAATTATATCTACAATACTACTTTCCTAAAATGTAGTATATCTGTATATCTACAAAACTATAGGTCGAATTATTTTGATTGTTAACCTACCATATTTTCAAAATATAATTCAAAAGAATAAAAAAAACTCAACTGAAAAAAAATCTCCCGCTCTTCTTTTTCTTCCCCTCCCCCTTCCTCTTTTCATCATCTCCTCTCTCTTCTATTCTCTTCTCCTTCCATCTCCTCTTCTCTTCTTCTCCTTCCTTGTCTTCTCCTCCCAATGGCCTCTCTCTTTCCGTCTCATGGGGATAGAGGGGCGAGGCTTTTGTCGTCATTTCTATCAGACCCCGAAAAACATCTCAGAAATTATTTGTGTATTCTATACTAGTTCAAGAAAAGCTAGTATACACAACAAAGATGATAACATAATATATCCAACGCACTTTATTAATAAAAAATTACAATGGAAGCAGAATAAAACCAGTAGTAGAACCCAATAGATTCGCCACAGGCAATCAATTGGTGCAGCGGCCTAGTTATCTTGGTTCTCACCATCATAGAAATACTCCTATAAAAAGATAGAATAAGTAAGGGTGAGTACAAAAATACTCCGCAAGTCACACAATAAATGTAGTATTAATGAAGGGTAACAAAGAAAAGCATAATGTGGTTAATTTGAGCATAAAGTAAAAGAAAAGCATAATATAGTTAATTTGAGAATAAAGTAATATTTCAAATACAATACGTAATTTTCAATGCGTAGTTGATATAGTAAAACCGAGTTATAATCCAATTTTCAACACGGATTTTAATCCAGAGTTTCATCCCAAATTTTTCCATATGGACTCTTTTTACTTATAAACCACTTTTCTGAAACTATTTTTGAAACATCAAAATCTAATCTGTAAAAGACTTGCTTGACATGCCCATGACCATGGGCGCAGCTAATCGATTAGTTTTACACTCTACAAATATTGTACAACTTTACCCACAAGACATAATTATCTCCTTTTGCTCAAATACGACCTTCCTTTGGTGTGTTAGTAGAGAAATATCACGACAAGACCCTTATAAAGCTCCATCTCATGTAGTTACACCCGCTAAGATTTCACCACTAGTAAGGTTAAAATCGCCCAGTTCAAAAGCCCCTTCTTGCATCATGTGGCGGACTAACCATCTTGATATTCCTCCAATGGCACGACTAACATGAGATGTCGCTAAACGGATAGTTGGAAATACGGTTGTGCTTTACATTCAGTAGCTCACAGACCGATTCTTAATTGACTAGGTGAGTTTTTCAATAAACCCAAAGACCACCAGTTAACCTTTCTCATCCAATCTAAATCCACATATTTATTTTTTCAAACAACTTCTTAGATCACCACAACGAAAAATTATTTCAACATATCTTTATTTTGGCATAAATTCCCAAAATTCTAGTTTTAATCCTAAGCAGGTCTAAGCATCCCTAACTGTTTATTTATCATCATAGATCTAGATTATATTCTTAGGTTTACAATGGCATAGTGAAATCGAATTTGAAATGCGGTCATAATGAGAACAGGTTATAACTATTAAATTTTAAATTGGGACTAAACTATTTTCTAATACAACTTAAGCATGCAATTACATTTAAAACAAAATATGATTTAAAAACTGGACTCAAATATGGTCAAGATGTGCAACTTGCCTAGTTCATAGGGAAGGTGCTCTGAGTCGGTAGTCGCAAACTCGTTCGGATCTTCATAATCTCTACATTGTAAAAAGCACAAAAGATCAAATAAATTCAGATAAAATCCAATAAATAATGGAAACAGTATAAATAGGAAATTTAGATTTTTATAAATTTTTAGGAAGAAAAATGGGTTTGATTGGAGTTTGAACAGAAAAGTTCGGCCCATCGGAAGATGAAAACGAGTAAATACCAAAACAAGAAAAACAAAAGACTGTTTTGGCATTCCGATTTATTTTCCTAGTGGAGATTCCTGTGTTGAAGACGTTAGCAAGCTCATTGATCTTTCGGCTGAATCAATTTTGTATGAGATTAAAATGACAGGTGGGTCAAGGGTTTGGTGGACTTGGCTAGTAATGTATTTGGTGCACGGGAGGTGATCAGCCGGTGTTGCGCGCGCTTGGCCAAGACTACACAACACCGAAGCGGCTCAGATAGGGGCGACAGTGCTCCAATAGTCAGTAGGCGAAAATGAAGAGGGCACGATGTAGAGCTCGTCGATGCGAAGTCGGCGAAGAGCTCGGTTTCAGCTATGGAGGTCGGACGGCGACGCAAGACAGCGATTTGTGCCATTTAGCCGAAAAGAAACAACGGCAAAATTAGTCGCATACACAAGGGGAAAGGTGAAATTGATTGAGGGGAAATGATGAGGACAACCTTGCGCACAAGATGACGCGCTTAATTTTGAGGAACCAAGCTCTGAGACGAACATGGGCATCGAGAGCGCGGCGGCCGGTGTCGAGACAGAGCTCCGGTCTTTGGCGTGTTCTGAGCGTTTGGATGAGAGAGAGGCCGGGAGTGGCCAAAATGGAATCTGGACCGCGCGGTGAACTCGGCGCTCCAATTTATAGAACAAACGGAACACTGGATCGACAGCAACGGGCGCGGGCAGTGCGACGGCCGGCGGTACAAATGCGACATTTTTCTGTTCAGATAATGGGTGAAACGGATGGGTAATGAGGTAGTGGATATGAGGGTTTTCATTGCTTTGATTTCGCACTTGATTGGGGAAGTAATTGTGACAGTTCTTTGGAGATTAAGGGTTCGGTCATGGCGTCTGCTCTCCGTTCGTGCATGCGTTCTGGGAAGAAGAACAGGTGAATGGGTCAGTTGGGCTGGGCCAAGGGAAGGAAGGGAAAATGAGATGGGCCGACTCGGCCTAGAATAGGGAGACCGAGTGGGCTGGAGGGAATTGGGCTTCGTCCCAGATAAGTTTAGGAATTAAAGTTTATTTTAAAATTAAATAATTTTAGAAATACAAACAGTCTTTTAGCAAATAGAAAATAAAGTTAAAAAATTTGTAAAAAATTCATATAAAATTTTCAAGACATTTTGAATCTAATAAAATTGTTTTTAGATTAAATTTTAAGTTTAAATTTTAATTTTAAATTACTTTTAGCCTTTTGAACATGCTTTTAAAAACTATAAAATTTAAATAAAATCCCAGAAATAGAAAAATAACTAAATATACAAAATTAATAATTTTTAGGGTGTTAAAATTTTAATTAATGATTTGTTATCTATATCTTCATTGAAATTACAACAGATAACCTAGCCATCTGTGTGGCACTCTGTCGCCATTTCAAGTAGTGATAGAATGTCTGTCACTAATTGAAATAGCGACAGAGCGTTTTTTGATATTTATAATGGTGATAAAGTATCTATTGCCATTTGAAATGGTTAAAAATGTATATTTCCAAAAAAAATCAGCGTATTATTTGTGTAATTTTTAATATTTAAAAAAAATTCACACTATGGTGCTTGGTTGTTTTAACTAAGTTTTCAGAGCATAATGCTTCTCTCTTTCCATTTTGAAATTTTGGTGGCATGTGTCTGTGTGACCCTGTGGCGAAGCTAGGATTAAAATAGAGGGAGGGCTCAAAGGACCTTGTGATAGGCAGATAACTATAGAATAATCTTCTAATCTTCTTGCACAAATGTAGGATCAACCGAGATAGGCATATAGCTATCGATTAAACTTGGCCAAAAAATACTATCAACAACTTTCTTTGTTCCCCGGAAATTATTTTCTAGCTTGAATGAAACAACTCAAACTGAAAAATAATTACCACCTATAAGAATTATCCAAAGAGAAAGAATCAACACTATAATGCAAAATCCGATGTTCTCACAAAACAGTCCCACTGTTTCATTGCAATCTAGATCATAATCTGAATGCAGCTGGAATTCACTAGAGATCAAGCAACACCAATTGGTAGCTGTCCAAAGAACATATAGTTGTATAAATGAACATCCTAAATTGCAAATGCACTGGTTACATTAGCTAAATGACGGACATGGAATCACCAATTCACTGTACCATCCTAGGATCTGTTTGGGGAGCTACGGCTGGGCTAAAAGCTATTTTTGGCTCTTTGGACTGTAAAGTAGCTGTAGTTAGCAACTGTGGCTTTTCTTGTAATGTCGTTTGGCAAACCGGTTGCTGCAACTATAGCTTTTGAGGGCAACCGAGCGGAGAGGCAGCAACTAAGCCGAAGGGAGACAGGGAGGCGACTAGGCGGGGAGATGGTGGAGCGAAGAGGGAGGCGGAGCGAGTGAGGTGGGAGGCGGTCGAGTGAAGCCACAGTTGAAAAGCTCCTCCCTAGTTGCTGCAATTTTTGAGGGTGCATTTGCTGTGGCTTAACTTCTCAGCTGCTTTGCAGCCATATTGTTTGGAGGGCTTTTGACCTAAAGCTAAAGCACAACCCCCCAAACAGCCCCTTAAGCCATATATCGAACAGCTTCTTCTGCTCTTTCTTCATCTGCGGGTAACCATCATTTGCATAAGCATCCTCGTGTCGCCCTGCATCACAGTCACCATCAGTGTGTTCTAGGGTGATGTCAGCTTTGCCATCCCCATGCTCCGCTCCTCACAAGGAGTCAATCAAGCATGCAATCAGCTCCAGGATGGAATAAATCACCCCAAATACTACTAGCCAGAATCGTGCACTACGTTGTGCAAGGTGAATGTCGGTAAAGTGCTTAGTTGGAAAAACTAACCTTAATAGTGGATGTCATTTTTTTCTTCGAAGAAACATTAAAAAATATAAGGAAATCTGAAATAATCCAAATTTTAGAATTCATAGAGGGTCGTCTTGCATAAACGGAGATTCTTTGCAAATTTTTTGGAACCATGGTACCTTTTTCGTGAGTGCTAGCCTAAGATCCTTCGCAAATTTTTCAACACTAAGAGCCCTTTTTCACAAAAGTGCCAGTCAAGGATCATTTGCAAATTTTTTGAAACTAGGGAGCTTTTTTGCAAAAGAGCCGATGTGTGTTGGGGGTGGGGGGGTCACAGAAAATCTTTCACCCAATATAAGATATGTTATATTGGTGAAGAATGTAGGCAAAATTTTGAAACTACAAATGAGAAGTAGTTGCTATCTAATTTGGCGTTGGTGATCCTCTTGAAGCGGTACTCGGAGCAGTGGTGGTATGGGTTGGATGCGTTGATGCAGCTGGGATGGACGGTGCGCTCATCTGAGGGGCACGAATCGGGGAGGTCATCATCCAAGCAGCCGAGGTTGGATAAATCGGCGTGCTCGACAGCGAGTCCACAGCGTTGCTCCACACTAAATCTGGGCACCTCGAAGGAGAGCATGCTAGCAACTCACCAAAGAAGCGGCGAGGGATAGCAAAGCTGGTAGCAATGGCCTCGAGTGACGATGATTGGTGAGTGCGGATCTGGAGGAGGGAGGAGGATGGCAGCGACGTTCTGGTTCTCGATGACGATGATGTGAAGGATGCGGAGAAGAAGCGAGGCGAGACGATGGTGAGGTTGTGGTACTAGTGGCGCTGGGTGGTGAAGGTAGGCGATGGTTGAGATTTAGGGCAGTGAGGAGAAGCGGCAGCGATGGTGGACAAGCTGTTGGGACTTAGCGATGCTGGCAGGATAGATTCTAGCATGTTAAAGCCCTGTGTGGATTGGGCCCATATTGTGACCTACGGAGTTTGGACGTAGTCGGGCATTCGGACTAATGAGAAAAACACGACGGTGAAACATACTTTTCCATTGAGTGATGATCATGTGGCTATGCTTCAGGCTGTGGCGGTGATTTCAGTCCAACTCAGCAGGACCTGAAATCCTTACTATTTGCCCAAAGTAACAACTCTATTACGAGAGGGCCCAAATTAGCACTTCAAATCTGGGTCACGAACCAAACCAAATGTTAGGATTTAGGAGCGCAAATGAAAATTGGCTGATATGGGTTTGCTACTAAGTAGCACCCACGAAAATTTGGTAATACCAATAAATGTCACATGCTAGTAATCCAACGACGAGAAAATCACTCACCAACAATTTAGTAACGCCAAAATTTGGCTTGGGCACAATCTAAACAACGCTCTTTTTGCCAATATTTGACTTTACCTAGGTTTTAACTATGCCAAAACCTTGATTTAGCTATGTTAAAAAATGATTTGGTTTATTTTAACATCAACGAAACAACCCCATGATATAAAAAGCCAACACGAAGAAACGGAGCTTATAGAAGGCCTCGGCCCACAAATTCGAAGCCCTACTTGTCAGAGGTCTCCAGCGGAACCCGGCCCCGAATCCAAGAGTCGACTGTGCGCTTGAGGGAAACTTTCAATTTTCTTGTCTTGTAAATGGTGACCTCATTTTTAAATCTAGTACCCTTTTCAATATAATTGTAAATCTAATCTTTTTCTTATCGTGAAAGATGTGGCAGGTATGTATGTAAGTGTTTCCCTTCAAGCTTCCAATACGAGATAAGGAAAGGCTCGAGGGCGCCGCTAGCATTGACGGGGAGGAAAGGAAGCATACCAGTGAGAGGACGGCGTGGGGCTCACCACCAGCCTTTTTTGTTGCTTGTGTCGCCATCACGGATCACCAATGGCGAAGTTATGATGAAGAAAATGAAGGGTGGGCTTAAAGCCATAATGGACTAAGCTAAATTAGGACAAACATAGTTTTGAATTCTTGTGCAATTCAAATTCATACATGAATATAAAAGAAGAAAAGTTTGTTTCTCCATTTTTGCAAAGCTAAGAACAAATTGTAAATTTGCCTCACTTCATCAAAATTTATGAATTGCTTGTGAATACATGAATTTCTTGTGGCATAATTACAAAAAGTTCATTTTTCCATCATTACAAATCTATGAACAAATTGTGAATTACATCATTTCATCGAAAATTATCAATTAGACAACTACCGATTACCAATTTCATTGATCCAGCACTAAATAAAATGCAACTATATTGCTATACAGCAACAAGACTCAAGAGTAATTGAGTAAAGAATCAAGAGCCAAGACAAAATACTAAATACGAATTGCCTTTTGGCTGCTACCCAGTGTATTCGCTCGTGGCTCAACCTTTCTGGCCTGCTTTGTTGCTTTGCGTGTTGCCCACCTACCCGAACTGGCTGACACCAACCCAAGGGAAAGGGCAAAGGCCAAAATCGGCATTGGCGTAGTTGGCAGCTACATCCCTAGTCACATCCAGCAGCCAGCCCACTCCTGACATCCTCCTCCGTCCGGTCCTCTCCTCCCATCTTCGGCTCGTCACACCGCAAGCTTCTCCGCATGGTTACGCCTCGTCATGCCACTGCCATTGCTTCACCGTGCGGCCACACCTCACCGTGCTACACCGCCGTAGTTTAGGTTATTGCCCCCTTGGCTTAGGTGTGCACCTCTCCTCCCAATCCCATCCTCCTTTATCCTCTCATTTCCAATATTGCGTCGATTGGGTGGGGTGGATGCAGAGGTGTGGTTGCGGGGGAGGCGAGCGGAGGAGGCAAGGAGACACACGCAGGTGTGGGGGCGGGGGCAATGCGGAGCTTGATGCTAGGGCAGGCTATGGTTTTTGTGTGGTTGTGGGGGCACGAACTAATCTGGGCCGTCCATTGCTATTTGTGTGATCCCGTCGTTCCCATGGCATCGCAAGGGCCTGTTCTGGTCATGCGATTTCGATCCGACGGTGCACGTGTGCCGAATCAGTCGGTGCTAGCCGCGATCACGAAAACTATGGAGGACTTTCCGCAAAAAAGATGATGTGATTAGCCCCGAGATTCTTTCCGCTACTGGAAAGATAATATTTGTCCATTCAGCAGGCCTCGAGAAAAGTAGACAGCCCGAATCACACAGCAGCATAAGTTTCTTTGCTTAATTTGTCCGATTCAGCAGACCTCAACAAAAGTACACAACCCAAATCACACAACAGTATACATACAACCATAGGAGAGAACAGGCACGAACAACCCTAACACACCAGGCAGAGCTCTCTAATGCATGAAAATAGAAGAAAAGAACGAAATATTTTCGCTTTGACATGCAGGACAACTTCAGCAGGTAGCAAGAATCAGAAGCCAATGTACGTAGGCACGTAGCCACATGCAAGACTATGCAGCCGCGGCAGTGGTGGTTGGGATCAAGACGGAGCCCAGCGGCGGTGCCGCCTCCGGCGTTGTGACGTAGCTGGCAATGTCCCGCGGCTTGACGTGCACGCGGAGGCCGTTCTTCATGAACAGCGTGAGCGACATCTTCTGCTGCACCTTGTGCCCCGGCACGAGCTCCACCGAGTGGCGCAGCAGCACTGCCGATGCGATGGACTTCATCTGAAAGTAGGCCAGGTCCTTGCCGAGGCACGTCCTCGGTCCGCCGTTGAAAGCCACGAAGCGGTACGCGTCCTTGACAGGCTCGAACAGGCTGCCGTCGGCCGATAGCCACCGCTCCGGCCGGAACTCCACGCAGTCCTTCCCCCATATGCTCTCCATTCTCCCGACTGAGTAGATGGAGTAGGTGATCGCCGAGCCAGCCGGCACCACGGTGCCGTCGGGAAGGACGTCGTCCGCCACGACGTACTTGGAGTCCTGAGGCACCGACGGGTACAGCCGCAGCGTCTCCGCCAATGCCGCTTTCAAGTAAACGAGGCGCTCCAGCTCGTCGAAGTCCAGCGGCTCCTCGGTCCACCTCTCTGTGTCTTCTCCCCGCGTCTCCCTGAGCACGGAGGCGATCTCGAGAAGAACCTTGCGCTCCACGTCCCGCCTCTGCATGAGCGTCCAGAAGAACCAGCTGAGCGCGACGGACGACGTGTCGCGCCCCGCGAGCAGGAAGTTCAGAGCGATCCACTGGAGCACGTCCTCCGGGAATGCCCTGCCGTTGCTGTCGCGCTTCTTCATGAACCGGGACAGCAGGTCGTCCGACGGTGTCGCCTTGCGCGCTGCTATGGCCTCCGTCATGTACTGGTCCACCACGGCGAGACTCTTGCGGAGGTTCTGCTCGCTGCCGACGCCGAGAGCCTTCTTGATGCGCCACAAGAAGCTGGGGAAGAGGAACCTCTGCAGCGTCGCCTCAGTGGCCTCGTCGAATGCGTTGGCGAAGGGGTTGTCCGGCAAACCCGGCGACAACGTCTCGGGGTCCTTGCCAAAGGTGAGGCCGCAAATGTTATCGAAGGTGAGACGCAGGAGGAGGTCCTGGAGGTCAACACTTGCAGCGGCGTCGCAATGGTCTGCGAGGATACGCCACAGGCGGTACTTGATGGAGCGGTTGGCCCAGCGCGCCATGGCCTGGCGCAATGTCCGGGTGGTGAACTCGAGCGCCGCCGTCTTGCGCTGGAGCAGCCACGTCTCTCCGTCTGAGTTGAAGATGCCCTGGCCGAGGAGGTCGTGGAACGCGGCCTGCCACATGGGGCCCTTGGGATAGTTGTCGAAGCGCGAGCGCAGGATGTGCTCCAGGTTCCGCGGGTTGCACGTCACCGTGACCAGCCCCTGCCGCCGCGCAAAGAAAGGCAGCGGCAGGATGCACGTCTGGTACGTTGCCGCGTCGCCCGTGGCGCGCAGGCTGTCGGCGATCCAGTCGTGGACCCGCGCCCGGTTCAGGACGACGCTGGGAAGGCTGCCAACGAGCGGCCACATCCGCGGCCCGGACAGCCGCCTCGACAGCGCCCAGAACCACACCATGTACGCCGAAGCCAATGCCATCGCCGTCGCGGCGACGGCATAGGGATGCAAGGGCAACACGCCGCCCTCAATTGCCATGACCATGCGTGGTACGTTTTAAGCTTGTAGCAGTACTTGCTACGCGGTGATATAATTAAGAGGGGTGGGTTTGGGCCTTGTGATTAAGAAATGGTGCAGTTCTTGGTGAGTTGGGAAATGTGTTTGGCGCCCCTCGTGTATATATATGCACTGCACACGAGCCGTGTGGTGAGGCTTTCCTTAGGAGCCCCAAGTTTTACTCTGGTATAGTGTGAAAAGGTTTTGAATTCATGATGGGAAAAAAAAGTGTTGCTGTTGTCCATACTTCTTGCCTTGTTGGCCGTTTTCTCAACAAGAAATTTTTGTGATATTGCTCACTCTAGTGTGCGTACTGGCAGTGAGCAAACTAGTCACGGTTGGTGCTTTTATTTTAAAGAGTGCAGCAGAAAGGAAGGAGCTGCATGTAGGTATTGGAGACTTGTTTTGTTGCCGAAAATTCAGGACGTGTGTTTCCATCAAGAGCTCTTATTTTTCTTTCTTGTTTGCGCAAACCAGTTAGAAGGTTGCCCATACTTTTACCAATCCTTTTCGTCAAGTGTGTCACGTACTAGAAGCAGAGCAGCAGTGCTCCGAACGTTGTTTCATGACTTACCAGCGGAGTAGTTGGTGAGAAATATCGCTTCCCTGCCAATATTCATCCAAACCAATTAAACAGGAAAACATTTTTGAAATTTGTAGACAAGAATATGAGACACGTTTATGGCTCTTAGGCTTTTCCTTCGGCTTTAAAGTAAAAAAAAATCAAAGCCGAAATAAACGGATGTTTTTTGAGTCGAGCTTTTGGAAAAGACTAAAAGCTTCCTATGAGCCATAAGCTAGTTCTAGAGGAGTTTTTTTTTGTTGCTTTTGCAAGATGAAAATAGCACTTGCCACTCTAATTCGTCAAAATTACTAAGATTATTCCCAGTGCTAGTTTCATTTGAGTTTCAATATCATTAAATGCTATGCCATATAAGCAAAGATAATGACATGGCAAGAAATTAATGATGAGAGAGATGATAAGAGTTTCATTTAGATAAGAGGAGTTTCATCTAGATGAAACGTGAGATACATGTTTACCTAAATAAAGATGATGTGGCAGTCTTGAAAACAGTGCAATGAAACTGTGCACTGGGAATAGCCTAACCAACGACATTGTATATAAAGCCACAACCTCTGTTGCCCTATGCTCCTCCTCCTCCCTCCCGAATCGAACTCATAGCTAGGGCTTGACCCACATCACCCTTTGCTAATTTGTAACATCCTGAAATTTTAAAAATAGAAAAATAAAAATTTGAAAATAAAATAGAATAAAATTTTTTAGATGGAATCAAGATTTTAATTTAAAATATCCTCTTTTTCTTTATTTTCTTGGATTTCAATCTTAAGAAAAGTGAAGTTGCAATATAAAACTTTTCTTCTAAAATGAACAAACTATAAAAATGAATTTTAAATGTGATCTTAATGTGAATTTTCATTTCCTGAGTTCTCTAGCATTATTGGTTTTTCTTGAGTTTTGCTTTAAAAGAAAAGTTATATATATTAAAATAGTAAAATAAAAAGGTAAAAACAAAATATCAATAAAAATCTGTAAATATTATATTAAAGTATTAGAAATCTCTAAAATAACTTTACTGCAGTCAAAATTCGTGTGAACCCATTTATTGATGACAAGAGGCGCAAATTAATGGTTTTTTACTATGAACAGTACATTGCCAATTTTATTTAAAAATTACCAAGCTTATCTTTAGCTAAAATTTTTACCACACATTCCTCAGATCAATATTTACCATTAGTAAAAATATAAAAATTAATATTAAATTTTATTATCATTTGAATTTAAAACTGAAAACTAGAAAATATGAAATTATCAATGTCGAATTTTTATAAATTAAATATGCAATATAAAAATATTATATTTTTACAGAACGTATACTAGACCATGGAAAATCCTCAAAAAATATACAATAATTATTAAGCTCATTTAAATCCTTAAATAAAATAAAAACTGAAAAGAAGAAAAAGAGCAGATCATATTATCAGAATTACTTAAATTTATATGCAAATAATTTTTATACAAAAGTTTTACCAGAGGTAGAGAAATTATCCAAGACCCTTGGTAAAAAGTTTCAACATGTTTCAATGCGATTAGACTCCTCGAATTAATGCTTGACCATGCTGTAAGAAACTGGAATTGTCTTCATTTGAAACTTACATGTGGCCCCCTTAGTAATTGAACCAGTTGGCTAGCTCTTCTCTCTCTGGTTGCCGGTGGACCCCGGCCCCCATGTCAGCCAAAGAACACGACAGCATGAAATCATGCAACCCAAACCCTAAACTACGCCTGTTTTCTGTAGTAAGTCTTTATTTGATTTTCTATTTATCTTCTTTTTGTCCTTATTAAAGTTTGTTATTTGTTATATTTCTGTTGAACGATGTATAGAACCTAACGTCATTGATTCCATCGTTGACTACGTCAGCTGCGACCATGACTTCGTTATGAACAACAAATAAGCAAGGCAAGCACCCCTTTAGTCATATTGATCCCAGTATTTAATTTTCATTTTATTTATCAAAATGTTTCATGCATGCGCTTATTTTTTGTAAAATTCTCTATTTTATGGTACTGGTAGATATACTTGTTATTTCATGAAATTTTCTTGATAAGTATGGATATGTGAACCTTGATAACCATATAATAGGGTTAGACAATACATAATGTCAACTTAGGTATATGTGACTACATATTGATCATGTTTAGCCATGCTTGTTTAGCAACGATTTAGATAATCAGTTTAAAATGGTTTCTTGAGAATTTAAAAAGGTTGGATGTGACACTGATGGTTACTGGTATTTTGGTTAAAAACCCAAAATAAAACTATGGTTTTGATGCGAGTGATTATTGGCAATAGCCGGTTGTGTAGATGGATTTACACGCAGTGTAGGGAGAAGTATCGTCCGTGTCGAATTAAGGACCGAACAATTGGATGCTATAGATCCGAGAAACGCATACAATCACAAGTGTTGGCATGGGATAGCCTTAACCTATTAAGTTACTTAGGTGTGGCTTTGCACTTTAGAAGGCAAGAGTTAGCATAGGCATTCTGTTTTGGTCTGCTTATAGGGGTTTCTACATACCAATGCAATGATATACGCCTTGCTATGAGTAGAAACGGTGTGGGCAGATCTATCCGTCTCGAGTATATGGATGCATGTCTTGGGCATGTATTTCTGCCTTTGTAGTAAGAGTTTTCATCACCGGGCTGGTGCAAAGTCATGTCTATGTAATGTAACTATTATGTTATGATCTCTTTGCAGCACACCAAAGGAAGTGTGCTAATAGCGCTACATAAAGAGTTGATCATTTTTTGTAAGTAAAGCTGTACACCTCTGCAGAGTGTAAATCTAATCGATTAGCCACGCCCGCGGTCTAAGGCACTTGGTGAAGTCATTTCAATGTTAGATTGTTTACTATTTTCAAAATGTTGGTTTTATTTGATTTGCCACGTGTTGGCAAAACCCATGTTGTGTCATGTTATGACAGGAATTGGATGATTTGTTGCTCGCAAAGGCTGCGAGTATTACTTATGATTTACTTATTTCTTATTAGTCAAATTTGCTCTTACAAATTCTGTTTTGAGAAACTACAACTTGATTCACAAATTAAATTTCGCTTTATGCAAAATTAACTGTAGAAGCCTCTTTCGATATAACCTGCATAATTTCATTTTGAAAATACCACCTTAAATCTTGCTGGGTATGAAAGTACTCAATCTTGCTAAATATGTTGTTTTAGGTGGAAGAGATAGCAAAGCTCCGAAGGTTTCTTTTAGTCGCAAAATGTGGGAACTTTAATAGAGCGATCTTTCAAGTGATTATACCTTGTCAATTGCATAAAGGTTGGATGGGCACAATACAAGACTTTTGCTTCTTCTGCTACTCTATACTCTGAATTGTATAAATATGTGATATAAATAGCTTTCGCTTTAATAATATAATATATGGTTATGATTTCAATTATTGTAATTTCAATTATTGTAAATGTGCGTACTAGCCACTGATCATGGGACTAGTACGGTATACATAAGAGATTCTCATTTTCGCATTTTATGCAACGATAGGGGTTGTTACATTATCTCATCACTAGGGCCAGGGCCGATGGCCCCATCGTCCCCTTGCTCCATAAAATCGAGGATGTCGAATAGAGAGGGTGAATAGATGGCTATAAAAAATTCTTCTTTCTAAATACATGCTCTATTTACCCCTATGTCAAAACCTTAATAATAATTAATGCGGAAGCGATAAACTAAGGTTTTGACAACTAAAGTCTAAGTCAACTAGGTTTACTAAGTGCACTAACTATTTATATCTTTAACAATAATTTGCAATTCTAAATACAAACAATCAAACCATCAATTCTATAAATATCAATTGCTTGAGTATAAATAAATAATGGAATGCAAATCACAAGAGACACACCGATATTTTACCATGGTGTTTGGAGACTTGTCGGTCTCCCCTAATCCACGTTGTGGTTAGCACAAACCGCTTTGGAACGGCTCCACGAATTGAGCACCCACCTCGATTCTACTAGTGGTAGCTCTTTCCCCCTCTGGGTAGGTGAGTTCTGACCTTCACAACTTTGCCGGGCCTTCTCACAATCTTCTTGAGAAGGTCACTGTGCACGACACTTCCACACTCCGTCTAGGTGTCGGCAAACATCAAGAGTAACAAGCCAAGTCTTCTAGCTTGAACTTCACCGAGTGTAACACATGCACTCCGGTGACCTCCTAAGTGCAACACATGCACAAGAATCCTCCTCAAGTGCAACACATGCACAAGAGGCCCTCAATTCACTTCCTAATTGCAACACATGCAATTAGGGCTCACTCTTAGCTTAAGAGACAAAATGAAGAAGGCAATACATATACTTCACTCCCACAAACATCCAAATGAGCCAACCTACTGCAAATGCCCCCCAAGGCCTCCTTTTATAGACTCACAAAGAAAACTAACTGTTTAGGCGCAAATCTGGAAAAATTAGCATTTTTGGTACTACCACCCTTCTAGGGTCGGTAGTAACGACTTTCGGGGCAACGGCTCAAAATCTAACTGTTGCACGGGAAACCCAGTACTACCATAGGCAAAATCCCGGTAGTACCGCTCGAGCAGCAGTATGATCCCCACGGGCGGTACTATTGGCCTCAACGCAAATAAAAAATATGCTTCTCTGGAAAACAGCTACCGGCGGTCAAGCGCCGGTACTACCGCACCTCCAGTAGTACCTTCCATCGACCCCGGTAGCTCCGGCCTTCAATAACAGAGAAAACGCGTTCTTCTGGAAAATAACAACCGGCCACACATGCAGTACTACTGACCTTCGGTAGTACCAGCTCCCAACCAATGGTACTATCAGCTCAGCGGTAGTAACGACTTTACACCTACAATACTGCTAGATTTCCAGATAAAATCCGATTTCACACATAAATCTTTTATTTTCAAATCAAGCATAAAAAATGATTGATTCTTTGAGCCATGCGATGATCAACACATGATCAAGTCAATTTGCAAAACACATTTGCAAACCCTATTCATTTGCTCCAAAGAATCACATTAAAACTTCAATTTATTTGCAAAACACATTCGCAAATAAACCGAGAATCTATGAGATCAATCCTCTTAGCTATGTAACGATCAACACGTGATCCCAACACTTTGCAAAACACATACTCTAGGATCGAAACATATAACCTCTAGCCTATTTACAAAACACATGCATTTGTAAATAACAAATCCATTCAATTTAAAATCAAATCTTGAGCCATGAGATGATTAACACATGATCCCAACACATTGCAAAATATATTTGCAAATGTTTATTTCATGCTTCAAGATAAGAAGTATAAATATTAATATTTTGTAAAAACACAAGACATAAACCACTCTTAGCCTTGTGATGATCAACACATAATCAAGACACAAGCTGAGACTCCAATGCATGAGCTCTCCATTTACAACACATGCAAATATTTAGCTCCATGCAAACAACAACTATTAAAAATAAATTACACGAGCTCTCTCCTTTTACAACACATGAAAAACTTAGTTCCATACACAAATCAATCAAAACAAATTGCATGAGCTATCTCCCTTTTGCAACACATGCAAATTCATAGCTCCATGCACAAACCAAATCACTTAAGATTTAATAAGAAACAAACATGAGTTCTCTTATTTGCAATACATGTAAATACTTAGTTCATACAAAATCCAAACAAGTGAGTGAACTAAGTGAACCGGATTCAGTTCATCAACATATGATGAAGCTCAAGCTAAAAAACTCAACCCCTCTTAATAGTACGACACCTAACTAGCAACCCAGTCTCCTATTCAAACACCAAGACCGGTAAAAAACTAGGAATACATCCTTAGCCCTAACTAGTTATACATTTGCCTCTAGTGATCCACTTGGAGCTTTTATGATATCCAATCATCTTCCCTTGATCAAGTCTCCTTCTTCTTGTTCATCAACACATGATGAATATTCTCTAGCTCTTCTTTTCTCTTTGGGATCTCCTCTTGAAGCTCATCAACATATGATGACTTCTCGTTCTCAATTCTTTATTATCTTGGAATCAACCTACTTTCACAACCCATAGAAAAATGTTGGTCCAACAAACACGGTTACCCCAATTATCAATTGCCCTCCATTAACACATAATGGATGCCCCAAGATCGATTGAGCACAACCCAAATCAATTTGAATGATTAATTGTATCTTGAGTACTTTAATGCAACTAATGCTTTATGATACTCAAGAACTTTTTCGTTTGTCGTTAATTAACAAAGAACACCATCTATACATAATTGGTTCTTTGAATGATTGAAGGACAACGAACTCAATTTAAATTCCATTTAAATTGATATACATTGGCGCCCCATATTCTCGCGACCGACGATGACCTCCTCCCGAGATATATCTAGCCATAGTTGCTGAATCTCCTCCACCTCTATGGGATCCCCATCTTTGTCCTCTCGAGATCTGTCTAGCGAAGGAGGACCTCGTTGTCGCTGGCTTTTGGCGGGAGATGGCTAGATCTGATAGTAACGTGGTGGGAGGTGCTAGATCTGGCAGTGGAGTGGTGGGAAAAAATTGGATCTAACCCCTGTTGTCACTGGCTTGTGGTGGGAGATAGTCAGATCGAACATGCGCGCGATGGAAGGTGGCCAAATCTGGCAGTGGCGCGGCGGGAGACAGCCATCAAACATGCATATGATAGGAGGTGCCCGACTTTCTCTCCTTGCCTCGCCATCTCTCGTCCACACCCAATCTCTCCGTCCCAGATATGGTCGTCCCATAGGCCAGTGGCTGCAGATCCAACACCTCACCCTTTGTCCGCTGTCACCTAATTGCATGGCAAGCGCGGCCCTAGATTACGATCGTCCCTAGGGTTACCGGCTGGGGATTCAACCCCTCAAGGCCCCCGCCATTGTCACCACCCCATCATGGCAAGCAAGTCTTGGATCTGGCCATCCCCATGCTCCCATGACCACATCCCTGACGTCCAATTTTTGCATGTTACCTAGAATTCATGTACCAGATGTGGATAATTTCATTCTTTTTCTTATTTTTCATTTTTTCTTGAATTTTACTGAAGATGAAATTTCTTATACACCCAATGAATTTCTTGAGAAGATGAAATTTTTGTACCCGATGATTTGTCAATGACGATGTAAGAGAGAAAAGAAGAGTGGTGTCTGTATTGTTGTGGATGGTGCTTGTTGTTTGTCAATTGGTTTTAATTTTTGCTATTCCCTAAATTCTTGTTGCTCGTCAAAGAAATCAATTTTTTGTTTGTTGTTTATTGTTCATGAACAAATGTTCTGCTTCATTCACTCGTTGAATGTTGTTTGCGAACAAGTACGGTTTTTATTGGATTTTGATTACTAGCAAGGAACACAAAGTAAGATGGATAGGAACGTAACATTGGCGAAAAATTTGAAATAGTGATAATGATTTTATCAGTGAATGAAATCAACTTTAGGCCATTGCTTAATAGGCTGGAAAAGCCAGGTTGCAAAACAACATGGCTTAACTTAAAAGCATATTGCTTATAAGTTGCTTAACCAAAATGTCAGCTTTAAGTTAAAAGTCAAAAAGCCTAGGCCCTATCTGTTTAGGTTTAGTTTTTTCTTATGACTTAAAGCCAGTTTTTTAGGTTAAGCAACTTAAAAGTAATACACTTTTATGCGTGGTAGAAGTGGGTTATTTTATCCTAACTTCAATAGTATTGGTGTAAAATAAGCTCTCAATAAGAAAAAAAAATCCTCTCTAGTGGTTTTTGGCTTTTAGTTATATAAAGGCCTTGTTTGAAACATCTGTATCTTTTCTAAGAAGCAGCTTTCAGTTGGGTTGCATGGCTGAACGGCTGCATAGTTGGGCTGAAGACGTTTAGTGTTGGGCAATCTAACTTTTAGATTGGCTAACTGGCTGTTCTGAATTGGAAAATGTCAGAAATACATATGAGTCAAATAACGGCTTGTTTGAAAGACAAACGAGTAGATTTCTTTTTTTTTTCTTTTTGCAAGTGATATACAGAATTACTTTTTTTAATAATACATTTTTTATTTAAAATTTCAAAAATATACCACGGAAAAAAACAATTACAGAAATATACCCACATGCTTGTTGGTTTGGCGACATTTAAATGTCGCCCAACCAGCAGGCGACGAGGCTACGTCAAGACGATCAGCGGCGCTAAAAACGCCACGTCTCACTTCGATCTGCGGAATAGCCTCCTATCGCCCTTTGGTTTGGCGACAGAGTCTGTCGCCATACCAACGGCGACAGACTCTGTCGCCAAACCAGCGGGCAACAGGGTATATTTCTGTAATTGTTTTTTTTCGTGGTATATTTTTGAAATTTTGAATAAAAAATGTATTATTTTAAAAAAAATTCCGTGATATACAAACGTAAATCTGACTGTGATACATAGTACATTATTAATTTGTTGCTGTGGTGCCCTGTTTTTCCTCTCTTTCTGCCATTCTCTCTTTTTATGGCCAAATTTCTGTACAATTTCATCCTAATTTCGATTGAATTTCGTTCAAAATTCAAAAGGTTGTTTTGAACGGTTTCGCCGACCAGCCTTTCGCCTCCCTTTACCGGCCCCTCTTCCCCATCCTCTCTCGACGGATCAGCCTTTTCATTACTTAAATGAGGTTTGTTGCTGCTAGCTTTGTATCTATCGGACTGAGCAAATGTTCATTACTCAAATGGCTCTTGTAGTGGCAAACAAATTTCTGTTACTCGTCATGTCGAGAATTGATTGGAACTGTGACAAACTCTTTTACTTGTAGGAATCTGAACGAAACTCAAACAAATTGGAAGATCTAGAATTGAATGGATCATTTGTAGACATAACACATTGGGACAACATAAATCTTTTTCTCATAAGAGACATCACACATGTCCATAACACATTTAGATATGACACATTATCTGAAACACTTGGTTTAGCAAGAACTTGCACCTTAAGCTCACCACTAAAAGGCTGATACAAAGAGGCAAATTCCAGTCAGCTCACACCATTCAACCTGATACAATGCGAATGTGATACAAAAGTTTACACCCACTCTTTTATGTCCACAAAATTCAACCTGATACTATTTCACTGCACAAAAAAAGGAGATACACATTTTACTAGACGATAACTTCTTATATGTGCAAAGAATAATCCGAAAGCTACACAGAGACAGGACTCCGGCTCTCTTCATTAAATTGGATATCTCAAAAGCTTTCGACTCCTTGAACTGGAGCTATCTTCTTGAGGTCCTTCAGGCTCTAGGCTTTGGCCGTAAATGGCGAGAATGGGTAGCTACCATTCTTAGGACTGCCTCTTCAAAGGTTTTGATCAACGGACAGTCGACAGTGACAATAAGACATGCGCGCGGGGTTCGTCAAGGTGATCCGTTATCCCCCTTGCTATTCATCTTAGCAATTGACCCCCTTCAAAATTTATTGGAATTGGCTGCGAGTCGAGGTATTCTCAAGCCGGTATTACCGCCAGCTGCAAGCCTAAGATGCTCTCTTTATGCGGACGATGCTGGGATATTTTTAAATGCAGACGTGGATGAGTGACCCTTTCGAGTTCGGATATTTTGGAAGGTGCTCAGGTTTGAAAATCAACATTTCCAAAACAGAAATATACCCAATCAGATGCCAACAAGATCTCTTGCAAGATTTGTTGAACGTTTTCCCCGGAAAAATCTCAACCTTCCCGGGGAAATACCTCGGTCTTCCACTGCACACTAGACAATTAAGGAAAGTGGAAATACAACCACTGATTGACAAAGTAGGCAACAGACTTGCGGGTTGGAAAGGCAAACTACTCTCCAAAGCCGGAAGGGAAACTTTGGTAAATTCAGTATTGACATCACAACCTATATATCACCTCACGGTCTTCCCTGCACAAAAGTGGCTAATTAGATCCATTGATAAGCTCAGACGAAGCTTTCTTTGGAGAGGATCAGACCCGGAAAATTGTAGTGGTGGCCATTGTTTGATCAATTGGCCGGTGACCTGTCTGCCAAAGAGCAAAGGGGGCCTTGGGATCAAGGACCTGGATCGCTTCGCCAGGGCTCTTAGGCTCCGCTGGCTTTGGTTTCGATGGAAACACAATGAAAGGGCCTGGACGGGGCTTGAGTTACCGTGCGACAAAACAGATATTTCCCTTTTTAATGCTTCAACAATTGTTACGATAGGCAATGGTGAATTGGCAGACTTTTGGAGATCAAGCTGGGTTGAAGGACAAGCTCCGAAAAACATTGCTCCGAACCTATACCAAATAGCGCGAAGAAAGAACATCTCGGTCCAAAAGGCCTTGTCAAACACTCTTGGATTAAACAGACTCGGTAAACTCAAGCGAAATTAGAGAATTTGTAGCGCTTTGTAGCAATACAACGGATTAATAGAGATGAAACTAGGAGGATCGAGATAACCCGCGTTGGACTCGATGGCCAATATTCAGCAAAAGTCTGCCTACCTGGTGCAATTCCACCCTATTTACTGTAAGATGAAAATCTGTCCAATATGGAAGGCGCACGCTGAACCCAAATGCCGATTCTTTGCATGGACTTTACTGCATAACAAAATTTTAACAGCGGATAATATGCTCAAGAGGGGGTGGCCATGCAATGCCAACTGCACTCTTTGCAACGCATCACCGGAAACAGCAAGCCATCTTTCCAAAGACTGCAATTTCGCTACACAAGTGTGGGATCTGCTTCTACGCTGGGGGAGGTTGGACCGGTGCCGGAATGTGAGCCATGCAGGATCGATATATAAATGGTGGCAAAGAATGAGAGCACAATATGACAAAGAAAGCCGACGGCAGTTGGACGGTTTGATCATCTATTTCTGGTGGAATCTCTGGCAAGAGAGAAATCAGCGTACTTTTCAGGGGAAAATTAGAACGCCAGAGCAAGTGGCCTCAGCGATCAGGGATTCAGTGCTCAGTCGTGCGGCGGCCTGGAAGATTACGAATTAGTTACTGTTGGTAGTTCGTTTTTCTTTTTCTTGTGCTGTAATTGTTTTCTGTTAGAGTTTTGCAGTCGAGTTTTCGGTTTTCTTGTCAGGTAGTTTTTGATGTGAGGTTTTTTCCCACTTTTTTCCTTAAAAAACTGGGCCTCTTTCTCTTCTAAATAAAAATTGCAGCAACTCTCTTGCTGCTCTTTCGAAAAAAATTTTACTAGACAATTTTGGCACAACCACGCTCATAGATTGAAATATGATCCATGCACAAATCAAATACCAGAAGTCAAGCATACTCTCAGGAATATTTCTCTCAAGACAAACCTATCTCCTTCGGGTCAAGAAGAAAATATTTCTGTGATAGCTGCTAGAAGTTCCATCATGTTTCCAAATCAAAATATTTGAAGCCTGTTGTAGTACACTTGGATCTAAAAGAAATGCTAGTTCTTGAACTGAACTGACAGCCTCCGCTTTCGCTTTGAGTTTGCCACTTCGACCGGCTCTTTAGCAGTAGAATTATCCACTGGCAGAGAATAAAACCAAGAAAGTTAGTCCTTGAGAAAATTAGCAGCATAATAATAGTAGTTACCCACAACAACTTGAAGAAAACATAAAAAGTTCAGGTTTTCAAGATTCTCGTGCCTTCGAACTGTCATGAGGGAAGACGACAGTGATGAGAGTGATGGAGGTCCAGTGGCGGGAATACGCCAGTTCTTCAACCAAGGCCAGTAATCAATATGAACTGAAATCCGTTTCCTTCACTTCATCAATAGAATAAAACCAAGAAAGTTAGTTCTTGAGAAAATTAGCAGCATAATAATAGTTGTTACCCACAACAACTTGAAGAAAACATGAAAAGCTCAGGTTTTCAAGATTCTATTCCCAACTAGAAGTTCATCGTCACTCATCGCTAATAGTTTCAACCTACTCTATGCTGAGAACCAGGGGCGGAGCTGGGCCTCGGGCCACTGGGGCCTGGGCCCGAGGCCCAGCAAAATCGCGTACCCCTCAGTGCCCTCACTCCCTCAGTAAGACAGCAGAGGCAGAGCAAACCCTCCCCAAATCGAAATCCCTCGCGTCTCCTCGCGACGGCGCGACCTCGCCAATCCCGAGTCCCGACCGCCAGCGCCACCACTGTTCCCAGCCAGCTCCGGCCTCCGCCTCCCCCAGTGCCGAGCGGCCGGCCTCCGCCGTCGCCTCCCGCCGTTCAGCGTCTGCCGAGTCCCGACTGCTCCGGAAGAAGCCGCCGCCTCCGCCGGCAGCGCCGCGCCGAGAAAAAGCCGCCCGCACCGCCGCTCCTGCGTGGGCTGCTCGGCTTCTCCGTATGGCGCCTCCTCGGTTCATTCACCGATCGGCGGCGCGCCTCCGACCCGCCCACCGCCGCCACGGACTTTCGCCTCTCCCTCTCCGGCTCTCCCGACTCTGGCCACGGCCCACGGGCCACTGCGCCGTCTGCGCGTCGCCGCCCCTGCCCAGTGCGTGCCCAGCCGGCCAGCCCTCTATTCTTCACTTCTTCTGTTGACTGAAAAGGATAATTCTTGATTGGTGAATGGTGAGTGAGTGACTGGTAGTTGATCAGTAAATTCAGTAGTTGATTACTTGATTAGTTGATCTAATGATCTTGATGCCTTGATTGAATCATAGAAATAGAATGATGGTTGATAATTGAGTTGAATGATTGTATTGCTCCGGTATTACTTACGAAAAACTGAAAAGGATTGCTATTTGTTAGTTGTTACTTGCTATTTGTTAGTTGTTATTGTATGAAAAACTGAAAAGGATCATTCTTGATTGGTGAATGGTGAGTGAGTGACTGGTAGTTGATCAGTAAATTCAGTAGTTGATTACTTGATTTACATTCTTCTAATATAATTTGCCTTAATAGTTATCTTCGTAGTTTTGTGCGTCTAATTTACATGTGTAATTTCCTTTTTTACAGGTTCAGGTTCTTATTCTATTGTTGATGAAAATATGATAGTCTTGGATGCACCAAATATTCCTTAATTAGGTATTAAGTTTTCTACCACTCCACTACGTTTATTATTTTGACATATTTTATCTATTTTATTGAAATGCTAAGCATGGAATTCAAATTTATCTTTAATTGTGTATTTCTGTACTATTTTTATTATACCTCGATGTGTGTATGTTTTGGCGTTAGTTATTGCTGCTAAGTTTTCGGCCCGAGACATCTAGGAATTCTGGCTCCGCCACTGCTGAGAACTATAGTTTTCTTGGTATACCATGGGTTTCCAACTTGTGTATACAGTTCCATTATACCTTTACAACACAAGATTGACTGCGCTGGCCTTAGGTGCGACGCGTTCGTCCTGAAGAAGTGGGCGGTGCAGGTTGTGGGATCGGACGGCGGAGCAGCAGCAGGAAGAACTTGATAGACTACAACTCGGCATCATGAGGAACCTGGCCATGCCACGCTGCCCGAGAGAATGGGAAAGAATAGTTAGCAACTAGCTAAAATTTCTCATCCTTCGCAATTCCCCTCCCTATTAAAAACGAAAGTATCACTGCAATAATCAATCAATTGTTGCCGCAATTCAATTCACAGAAGCTCAGCAATTCACAAAAAATTTGATCTAAATCCAAATCTTGTGAGATTATTAGCAACATATCAATAAAGAGACCAATCATTCCATCCCAATATTTGTATGTAGCTAGATGGCCAGCATATCCTACCACAAGAAATAACCTTATCAAAAATTTGGTTCAGGTGGTGATGTTTAGAGTTGCAGATGAGGATGTACGGGATGAAGGAAGAAAACAGGAACTTTTTCTGTATCTTAGACGGCGGTCGGGGAGGTGCGGAGGCGGGGCGGCAACCCCAGTGCTGCCCCTGTAGTAGTCGGTGAGAGATGCGGTGGCGGGTGGGTGGGGAAAATGGGGAATGAGGTGAGTTTTTCCCCCCTTTTGTAGATGGTATAAGCTGGGTAAAATTTTTCTAATTTAAGGGGCAAACTTTGATACTCAACCCACCGAAGTTGTAAGAAACCTGTTTTGGGGAGCGGTAATTTTTCTAAAAAAACTAATTTTTGGTTTTCTGAGTAAAAACCAATTGTAGCTTTTTATAAGAGATCATTTGGTGAATAGCTAATTTTCCTCGGTAATAGCTGTAAAAACAGATTCAACCCAGTTTCAGCTTTTGACTTTTACTAGTTATATATAGCTTATAGTTTATACTAAAAACCGCTAAAAAGCTAAACTATTTGGGAAAATTGGTAGCTTTTCAAAAGCAGAAGGTGGTTTAAAGCCCCCTAAAAAGGGCTCTAACCTGGCTTTTGGATTTTGGCTTCTCTATGTACAAATAGTTTGTTGACTTTTAGCTTTTGGTTAAAGAAAAGCCAGCGGCTTTTGGCTTTTAGAGTGAGAAGCCGAAGCTGAACCCGTTCTAAATAGGCCCCTTTCGGGACAGCTTCTGATTGTGCAGATTCTAAATTGTAGTCAGCTGTCTAAAGAAGCAGCTATATAAAGAATTTGCTGACTGGAGAATCTGGTCGTTCGGCAATCCTGATTATCTGTGCTGATTGTTGATCGGCGTCGGTGACGGATGAGCGGATGAGGGTGGTGGAGGGGCCTAGGGACGATGGCGGAAGCCTTTGTGCCTGCGATGACTTGTGGAGAGGCAGAATTCGCAGAATCTGAGTCAGAATCCGTAGAATCAGGTGGGTGACAGCTTCTGATTCTGCGTACAAATCAGTTTCTGATTATGGGAGAAACTGTTTAGAATCCTCCCGTTTGGCAGACAATCTGTTTTTCTTTTAAGCAGAAGCTGTGTATAAACTGTCCCGAACGAGACCATAGAACCCAGGCTTTGGCTTTTAAAAATTAATTAAAAAGCCATCCATTTATTTAGGTTTTGGCTTCTGAGTTAGAAAAAAACCTTAAACAAATAAACTTAAACCTAAATAAACAGGGTGAATGCAGCATATAGACGTCCCGAAAAGTCTCTGCCACCAAGAGGAAATTTGGTTTGGAAACAAGTTACTGAGGCTAGTCATCCAGAAACAAAGATGGTCAAGAAAAGCCTAGACGGGCCTGTTCCATGCTGCGGAACGTGGGCCGGACAGCGGAGCATCATCTGACGAGCGTCAAAACGGCCTCGCTAGCTAGCTCAGTATCGGATTTAGCACGACCCGTGCGCCGAATGCACGAGAAACTTTCCACACGGTAGGCGGAATGCAAAGCTTATGTAGAACGTGAACCTACACTGGATGAACGATCGAGCACCGTGTTGCGTTGCCCATCGATATGGTTCGTCTCGGAATTAATGCATATAGGCTGCCAGCCATCCAAGCTCCAATGTGGGCAACGGATCAGACTTCGCTAGCTCTCGTTGGAACCGGCGACGTCGATCGCCTTCCGTTTGGCCGCCCAGCATTGGGAATTACCGGCGCATGCGGTCAAATGGTACCGTCCAAACCGAGCCGCGCCAAGCCTTCTTCTGAAGTCAAAGGGCGTCGTCGATTGGTTCCAGTCCTCATAGGCTCGCAAAACTCCATATTTGGTTACCCCAAATAGTTGGTTTCTTAATTAGTTTGGTGTTCAATTTTAGATAGATGTTTGTTTTGGTTGTGTGTGTGTGGGTGGGTGGTTCGCTGTTTGATTGGGATTTTGGCGCGCGTGCACGGAGGCGTGGGGGGCTGCATCGAGATCGGCAGTGGATTTTTGGGAAGACAAGGGAGAACGGACACGGAGATACAATGCAAGGCCAGACTGCGAGAGGGCCTCACGCTAGAGACCAGATCCCAGGTTGTTGTGCGCGCGAGGATAAAAGAATCGGTGGTGATCAAATTAAGGTGGTCGAATCTGTTTTAGACGAACGCTTCAGGACAACATGCAGGTCTTCCTCCGTGCACATCTATTAGTCACTTAATAATCATGTAGTATCACTGTATTGACTACTGACCATCTACTGATCAACGTGTAGTATATACATGCTGTACGCATAAAATTGTTTGTTATCAGGTTAATAAATTTATTTCAGGAATTCCTGATCAGTAAGCTTTGCGATATATATACATATAGCAAAAATTTCAGCCCATAAGTTCTTGTCTGAGATGTCCAAATCAGCAGCATATATTCCCTCCCTCCCCAGCACACCAGGCCAACACAATAGCACGCTACCATATATGACCACAAAGTTGAGAAGTCAGCCTCCTCTCTCTCTCTCTCTCTCTCCCCCCTCTTGTGGAGAAGATGAGAGCTAAGAGCCAAGGCGTAACCATTGCATAGGCTCTAAGACGGCAAGCGCTCCGCCCTCTCTAAGTAGTCAAGCTATCTATTGGCCATTGTCAACTCTAGATGATTTTCTCTTACTCCTTACTAATTTGTTGCATTGTATTACTCACATTCTAAATTAGCCAATTAGGGATTAATTGATTGCATTCAATTTGATGTAATAGATACATATTTTTTCTATTGGTATATTGCCTCATTGAATTGACATTGATTTTGCCCATTGCAATTGCAACAGTAGAAAGAGCCTTCTCGACTATGAATATTGTTAAGACTGAGTTGCGAAAAGATGAGTAATGAATAGATGAATGATAGCATGGTATGATATATTTACAAGTATTGAAAATAACAAGATTTTATAGTGTTTTCAAGATATGATGTCGTGTAAGCAAAAACTACCTCGTGCTATGGGTATGTTACATTCTTGTTTTGCAATTTGCATGAATAATTAACTTTATAAATTTGTGTCACTGATTTATATATGCAATTTCATCTCTGAGGGTTCATGTTCTTGTACTATTGTCGATGACATATGATTGGCTCAGATACAACCTTGACTAGTTAGGTATTAATATTTGCACTACTTCACTACGCTATGTTGTTTTCGTCATATTTTATCTTTTTTATTGTATCATTAAGCATGAAGTTCAAATTCATTTTTAATTGTGCATTTGCAATGTACTTTTATTATACCTCAATGTGGGTACTATTTGCCATTAGTTATAGTGGCTTAGTTTTTTGCCCGAGACTTAACAGAATTCTGGCTCCACCACTGGCGATACCTATGTACTAGTACTACTACTATAGTCACTTTGATCACTACAACCCCCTGTCCACATTTATAAGACACATTTCTTCTTGGCACATAAATTAAGAAGATGTTGAAAATGACTACATTATTCATAATTATTATCATTTATCACTAAGCATAATATGTCAATATCTAAAGCAAGCATGTAGTGAATATAAAGTAAATATGCATATTTATTAGGGGTATATATAAAGATAACATCACACTAATTTTGTATTAGAATATGAAATACTGCTATACTTATGGATAAGATTATTTAAAAAATAATCTTTACAAAGATGAACGGAGAGAGTAGTTTTTTGTTTTTAAAGAAAATTGCCCATGGGCGTGCATGGATCTATCATCTTTTAAGTGCCCACATGAGCAGCTATAATGATTCTTACGTACGCTCATTGATTTAAGCTCCACAAATACCAATTTGCTTTACTTTTTATGATGCTTTGTCGGGAAAAGTAGTCTTGGTTAACCAAGCAGTCATCCTCAAAACGTAGGATACCGACCAAATTACACCGTAACAAATCGTCCAAAGCCATGATAATTAGCCCCGAAACACCTTTTCCCCCCTCGAGCCGGTCCACTCATGCATGCCCGACCCTTGAACACACGCATACTTGTGGATGATAAAAAGGATCTCCCCATGCATGCATGCATGCACGCAGCCTCGTCAATCACTTTTGCCACAAAAAGACGCACACGTAAACGATGCGATGAGGTCGATCAGGCTGAAACCAAGCATGCATGCATGGCCAGTTGCGTTCGTCCATCCAATCCATTCGTCATGCGAGAGAGGGTTACGAGACTTAACTAATCCGAGCGATCCACCTAGGCGAAGGGCCGAAAGATCGCGCGAACGCGACCAGCTCGCCTCGGGAATTGGCTCCCACGCAGCACGGATTTTCCGTGCATGACGCGCTCGGGAACGCCCAAAGGCCGTAAAGCGGGCGCCACGACCGCGCGCGACGGAATACATACAACGAAGCCCGCGCGCGCGGCCGGTCACACCGCTCCAGTGCCATTATTCAAACCGCACGGCAGGTTCCCCCCTAGCCGTGACACCCTAGGCTTAAAAAACGCGGCAAAGCAGAAGGAATGAGGTGGTCTTGCCGTCGCTTTCCGGAGCGGCCGCTCGCGATCTCATTCCGATTGCCCGCCCCTGCCGCGGCCGGGCGGGGTGGCTATATCATTGGTATCTGCCGAGGGACGCCCCAAAAGTATGACATCTTCCTCAACTTTTCAGGAGGTCGTCGAAAAGTTCAATTTCCGCGGACTTAACGGGTGTTAGATGGTGGTGGATGGCGGAGGCGTTCCCGAACAAGCCGGATGGATGGTGAGTGACGCGCGCGGATTGATTAGGCTCTGGTCGTGTTTGTCCGAGAGAGGACGGACGGGTTGCTTAGCTTAGGTGGTGGTGCCGGGTGTACGGTTTGGTTGGACCGTGCTACCTTTTCTGGCGCTGAGAGTTTGTGCAGAGCAGGCAGGAATCAATTCAGCCGAACCGAGTGTCATGCACGTACGGTGCTTGCGTTTTGCGTTAACTTGTATGCATGTCGTGATGATTGGTCGTGTTTAAATGGCGCGCGCGGTTTGTGATTGTCGTTATATGTCAAAAAGAAGATGGACAAGTTGCATGGTAGCTTAGCTACTCCTCACATGACCAACAGTACGTTGCCAGTCCAATGCAAGTCGCGCGCACGGTAGTACTGTTTGCGAGCTAGTACAGCATGAGCTAGATGAATAATAATATATCGGTGGTACTATTTGACTAGAACAGAATAGGCTATGCAGTATGTTACTGCCCTGACATCTCTTTGAATTATTTCCATGCATGATCGCACCACAAATTTGACTGACACGTTTGACTGCAACCACATATAGCAAGTCTCCACGCGCGCAGCCACCAATAAATAAGTAGCGTGCAAATACCAGTACAGTATAAGTAACAAAACAATACTGAACTGTAAGCAATAAAAAATACATTGTGAATTCTGGGAAATCGATCGGCATGCGTCTTTGTGGTAGGTGCAGTTTTGCTATGAGAAAAATGCAAGTCTGTCTTGTTGCCACTTAACTTGTTCAGAAGCTACTAAAAAATCTACTCCTTTTATTCAATGCGCAGGCACTTCGATGGTTCAGACTAGACCAGATGAGCGAACTCCAAAACTAGATTGTCCATGCGCCATGAACCAGGTCCTCACCGCGATTCTCTTCGACTAGTCGCGACCCGTGCAAGGAGCCAGAGATCTCCATGGAATAATGCAGCCCAAATCAGCTGCACTATTCTAATCATGAATTCGGCAAGCAGGGCTCATTCTAGACATGGTGCTACGCGACACGACGGCACTTAGATTTGCATGCATGGGCGACCAAAACCTCATAATTAATAGGGCCCTTAAGGATGTCGGGCACGGCGCACGAGACGAGCTAGCAGCGTCTTGCAAACAGTGGCAGCTTTTGCGCATGTCTCCTCCCCTCTTCCTCTCGCCCTCGCCCTCGCTCTCACTGTTTCGAGAAAACAAAAAGAAAGAAACTACGCACCGAGGCCTTCGAATCCGCTACTGCCACAGTGTCACTGCCACGACCACCGCCTCGGCTCTGCCCCTACCCAATTATATAAGTGCCCCCTCTGCGCATCTATTGATTTCAGCATTGCGTCTGACCAGAAGAAGATCCCGGAAGAAACCAAATCAGAAGCAGAAGCCAGCACGAGTCGAAGTTAGAGTAGAGTAGTTTGCAGTGGAAGCTGTTAGATTCAGCTGCTCGATCGAATATACACCGAACTGCATAGCTCAATCAAATCCATTTGTCTACGAAACTAGAGTACACACACATATAGATAGTGATCATGGAGGCTCTGAGCAGCCGGGTCGGGGTGAAATGCGGGCGGTGGAATCCGACGGCGGAGCAAGTGAAGGTGCTGACGGAACTGTTCCGCGCGGGGCTGCGGACGCCGAGCACGGAGCAGATCCAACGGATCTCCACCCACCTCAGCGCGTTCGGCAAGGTGGAGAGCAAGAACGTCTTCTACTGGTTCCAGAACCACAAGGCCCGCGAGCGCCACCACCACAAGAAGCGCCGCCGCGGCGCGTCCTCCCCTGACAGAGGCAGCAACGAGGAAGACGGCCGTGCCGCCGTCCGCGAGGCCGAGGCAGTCCGCGTGCTGCAGCCTCCCGAGAGCATGCGCGAGGCCAGAAGCTACAACCACCACCGGCTAATGACATGTAAGCATGCATGTCGTCGTTAATAGTACTTTGTTTTTCCTGAAACAGTGTCCTACACGCGTACACACGTAGTAGTGTCCTAAGATAAACTGATCGAGTTTTGTTGATTTCGTGCATGCAGGCTACGTGAGGGACGTGGTGGAGCAGGAGGCCATGTGGGATCGGCCAAAGAGGGAGGTGGAGACGCTTGAGCTTTTCCCGCTCAAGGCCTACGATCTCGAGGCGGACAAGGTCCGGCACGTGAGAGGCAGCGGCGGCGGCGGCGAGCAGTGCAGGGAGATCTCGTTCTTCGGAGTTTCCGGCCGGCCGGGATCCGCCGCTGGAGCTCAGACTCTGCAGCTTCGGCCTGTAGATCGACGCATGCATGCACGTAGCAGCTGCTGCTAGTACCTTGCCTTGTCACACGCATCATTGTGTAGTCCTTGATTCCAGCTACCCACATCAAAAGATGTACGAGACGAGATACGGCATGTGTTGTACGCATGACCGTTGTTGCATGCAGTCCTGCAGAATCCGAGAGGATCAGGAAAGAGCACGCAAATGAGATCTCCATCCTTTTCCTTGGTCTTTTCATCATGAGACGTATCACATCTTTTGTACTTTTCTGCTGCCTGGTATACTATAATTAACCTTGCCACCACTCACCACTGATCTACATACATCCATATTCGATTATTTACATACTTACAATTATGCATTATATTTCCAACTTCTTATATTTATTTGGAGGTACCTCTTGTAATTCCTTGATCTTTTCATCATGGGAGGTACCTCTAGCAATTACCATGACGTCTCTTCGTTAGTAAGTAGCACTTGGTTTTGTCAATAGTCCTAACGATCTACTGCTACTTCATGCTAGCTCTGAATCTCCTATGTACTCTGAAATTTTAACTGTTGTATTAAGGTTTTGACTTGCGAATTGCGATTCATGCATTCAAGGGCGTTAGGTGAGAAGATGCAGTAGGAACACATGATTCTACACATAACGTACATGCATGGGATTCAAATGTTGTGCTCAGGCCAGCTAGTAATTTTTAACCGTGAGCTTGTCGTACCGGGAGTGCTTCTTGTCCCTGGGTTTTTTACAATAGAATTCTGACTTGCTCACTGCATGCATGTCGTGTGACAGTCAACTGCTACCTGCTTTCCTCTAGGAAATTGTTGGCTGATTAGCTGCTTTGGAAGCTTGTTGTTGGACATGGAGCTTCAAAGTTTGCAGTTTACTTTTTGGCCATCTGATCCATGCCTTCTTGTTTGTTGACTTCCAACACACTGACTATTGGTATCTCTTTTTTTTTTTCATGAATGTGCACACAATACACGCACAGTACAAGCCCCATAACTTGCAGGTTTTAAGCTACTCGTGTACGACATTCAATGTGCCTGTCATGTATAGAGTGCTAATCCAGAATGTTTGGATGATTGGTTTCAAACGCATACAACATAACCTTACTTATGGTCAACTCCCACTCTGTGGTGCCTGAAAGATTAGCTTCCTAGAGAGTTTTGGAAATGAAACATAGTAAGTATCATGTTTTTTTTTAAAAAAAAAGAAAGTCAAAACAGAATAGGTGATCAGAGCAGCATATAGCGAATTGTTAAAAAAATCACTGTGAGTTCTACTACTTGAGCGTTCAGAATAGATTATTTGATAACAAGGTCATAAAAAAAATTTGTGCGTCTTTTTGAGACGAAGGTAATCGGAGTAGCTTTTTTTTTTAAGTGGAAGATCATCAGAATAGGTGATGCTAAGCTAGCTAACACATTTGCAATACCGCAATTCTGGGTCAAAGCTCGTCAAGTCCTTTGGAAAGGGCCGGACCAACTGTGCTAGTGGACACGTCTCGCATGTAATGTGGTCTTCTTTAGATCATAACGGTTTAGCCCAACGCCTATGAGACCAGCAACTGGCCGAGCTGCGCTCGCGGACGGGGTTCATGAAGAGACCTTGTCCTCCGTGTTGTTTTGGACTTTCTGCAGCCTCATTCACATCGCGAGCACGATCATGGGCTCATGGCCTCACAGGAGGGTGCCCCCCTGCCGCGCTAGATAGGGTTCCGGCATATCGCGAGCACGGGCCGATGTCCTGATAGTACGGTGGACGCGATTTGGCATTAACCAGCAAGCTCACGCTCCGCGAAGAAATTGGATCAACTTGGTCAAGGTTTCTATACAAATGGACAACGGTATTTTCGTCCTATTTAATCATTGAAATATGCTTTATTCTCGACAAAATAAAAACTGTTTGAGCTTGTGTCACGCCCAGGCGTATAAGGACGTATTCTTCTTCAGGTGTTGCGTGCGTGGAGTTGGGCCTGGCCCATGTAACGTGCAAGTGTGTGGGAAACTTAGAGGATAAATACCGGGAAACAGGGTGGCGTGAGGCATGCTGTATGAGAACTCTTTCTTGTGCCCCAATTCTTCTAAACTCTCTCTTCCTTCCCCAAACCTCTCGAATCTCTATACCCTTCTCGTTGAAAGGTTACATGATTTGTGGGATCGTAACAAATTGGTATCAGAGCCACCGCTTCCATCCTGGCGCCCAAGAAAAGGTTGAATCAGTTTGAGGAAAAGATCTCGCAGTCGCTAGCAACCATGGAAAATCAGGGAGAGGCAACTGCGATGATGTTGAAGGAACTCTGTGACCAGTTCAAGACCTTCCAAGGAGCATTGGACGAGGTGAAGGGAAACCAGACAAGACTCCAAGAGCGTATGGAGACGTTGGAGGCGAAGGCGATCGCGCCCGGACCACGTGGTCTCGCCATGGGGCCTAATCAGCAACGATCCCCAGGCGAGGCGACGAAGGTGCTTACGGGATCGACTTCATCGGCGATCAGCGACCCTCTCCTCGGGCCTAATGGCGGCCGCGAAGAACTACATCACCGGGAAATGCTAGCGGGATCCTTGGGGTTCATGACTAACCCGATCAAAGGTGCGTTCATGTCTCCGCATCCTTCGTTCGGGGGTGATGAGGCGGGGATAATCGTGCTCGTCGAGGTCCTAATCCTTTGCCTAAAATGGAATTCCCAAAATTTGTGGTGAAAACCATGGCTATGGCAAGAGCGTTGTGAAACATACTTAGCTATTTTTGGAGTGCGGAGTATCTAAAACTTCGCTTATTGCCTTGCACTTCAAGGTTCAATGCTCTTTGGCTCGAAAATAAAGCTCAAGGCGAGTGGAAGATTGGGGAGTTTTGTCTCCTGGTGAACGTTAAGTTCACCCGGGATAAATATCAATACTACCGTCGTCAGTTGCGTTCCTTGAAGCAAACCACCTCCGTTACTGAATATACTGACAAATTTGAACAGTTGCGTCATAATTTGTGGTTGTATAATCCCACACTAGATGAAACATTTTTTGTTCATGAATATTTGGAAGGGTTGCATAGTAATATCCGATCTGCTATTTGGCTTCATCGCCCACCCGACGTAGATACTGCTAGTGCTTTGGCCTTGTTGCAGGAAGAGGAACAAGGAATGGGCTCGAAGCGATATTTTGGACGGTCTGAATCCCGTGAGTTGCTGAAGAGTCCGGGCAAACCTTATCAGTCGGAAGACAGAACGCGTACCGGGGGCAAAGCTGATGACGGCAAGAAAACAGATACTGTTCCTTCCCCTGATAATACTCGGACTGATCTTCGTCTCACGCAACTTAAGGCTCATCGTAAAGCTAATGGTCTTTGCTTTACCTGTGGTGAGAAGTGGAGTAAATTTGGTCACACTTGTCCTGACAAGATTTCATTGCATGTTATTGAGGAGGTTTTGGATGCCACGCACTTGGCGAAAACGGTGATGGCCTTCTCCTCGATGGACACTTGAACCCGATGGCACACGATGGCGATTTCTACTCCTCTTGAGTCTGCCGTCCGGAAGGCGTACCGCCGTTTGTTGGGTCGTGTTGGCAGCGGTGAAGTCTTGATATTGGTTGATTCGGAGCGATGAATTCGTTTATTAATGAATCCTTGGCTCATCATTGGAACTTCCGTCGGGACTATTGCCGCCATTAGTTATGTAGTCGTGATGGTGGTTCTATCTCTTGTACTCAAGAAGTACCTCATTTGGAATGGTTTATTCAAGGGCACACATTCATTCATGATGCCAAGGTCATCGGTGGGCAGCTATGATGTTATTTTGGGGTCGGATTGGTTGGAAGACCATAGCCCCATGTGGGTGGATGCGCGCAAAATCCTCGCAATTGATCACCTTGGTAAACAAGTTACTCTTCATGGCGTGCATGATACCACGAGATCCTTGTCGACAAATTGGAGTTGAAGTTCGTGGGCTTCTCGGTAAATGCCTGTGTTGTCTCATTGCGTGGCGGTCCACCAAGTGTTGGAAGAGTCCGTTTTCTTGTTGAGCATCCGAATGAAGGCTGCCGCCAGCGATCTGGCCAGCTTGTCTCGAGTTTTCTCATCTGTTACGCTGCCCGCAAGGATTGCCTCCGCGCGGTCCCATGATCATCATATTCCAGTTCTTCGGCGCCCAACCCATCACCTTCGGCCATACTGGTATTCTCCTCAACAAAAACCGAAATCGAAAACGGATTTGTCAAATGCTTGAGCGGTATCATCCGCCACGATACCAGCCCTTCGCCTCTCGGTCCTCTTGGTCGGGAAGAAAAACGGCTTTGGCGTTTACGTGTGGATTATCGTCAATTAAACTCCATCACGATTAAACACAAACACCCCTTCCGATTGTTGACGAGTTGCTAGATGAATTGGCGGGCGCTACTTGGTTTACTAAGCTTGACCTTCACTCGGGGTACCATCAAATTAAACAGCATCGGTGATGAGCATAAAACAGCATTTCGGACACACCAAGGGTTGTATGAATTTCGTTATGCCATTTGGTCTCACGAATGCTCGGCCACGTTTCAAAGTCTTATGAATCAAATATTTGAACCTTATCTCGGAAAGGTATTACGGTTTCATGGATGACATCTGTTATATCATGCGAGTTTGAGAACATGTCGGTATGCTTCGGTTAGTTTTCCAACTGCTCCATCAGCATGGCCTTTTTGTGAAGCTTTCCAAGTGTTCCTTTGCTCAACGCCAGTTGGAGTACCTGGGTCATGTTATTGGCTCTCAAGGCGTATCCACTGATCCTGCTAAAGTTCAGGCGGTCCAGAATTGGCCGACTCCACAAACACTGAAGGAACTCCGGGGGTTCTTGGGTCTTACAGGCTACTATCGAAAGTTCATCCGTCATTATGGCCTTCTCAGTAAACCCCTCACAGATCTGCTCAAAAAGGGTGTCACCTTTCATTGGCATCCAGCTGCTCAACAAGCCTTTGCAACCTTAAAGTCAGCTCTGGTACAGGCTCCCGTGCTGGCCCTTCCTGACTTCTCCAAGCCTTTTGTCATTGAGGCCGATGCCTGCCAATATGGTGTGGGTGCGGTCCTTATGCAGGAGAATCATCCAGTAGCCTACTTGAGTAAAGGGCTGAATCAGAGGAATCAACAATTATCCACATATGAAAAGGAATGTCTGGCTATCATTTTAGCAGTTGAAAAATGGCGATCGTATTTGCAACATTCTCAGTTTGTGATTCGGACGGATCAGCGAAGTCTTATGCATCTTGCGGAACAGCATCTTCATACTGGCATTCAACACAAGGCTTTTGTCAAACTTCTGGGGCTGGACTACGTTATCCGTTATAAGCAAGGCATCTCCAACGCCGCTGCCGATGCGTTGTCTCGTCGGCAGCCTGATTCTTCTTTGGCTGCGATTTCCTGCAGCACTCCAGTATGGCTTGAGAATGTTATTGCGAACTATCAGGAGGACCCTCAAGCTAAGCAACTCCTTATTGAATTGAGTCTTCCAGGCACCACACATAAGGACTTCACCCTGCAGAATGGCGTCATCAAGTTCAAAGGCCGGGTATGGATCGGTAACAGTAAACTTGCCCAGAACCATATCCTCCAGGCTTTACATAACAGTGGCCTGGGAGGTCACTCTGGCATACAGGCTACTTATCGCCGCATCAAAAGCCTTTTTGCTTGGCCGGGTTTGAAGCGCACTGTTACTGACTTTGTTCAACAATGCTCTGTCAGTCAACAAGCTAAACCGGAGCATGTCAAAATGCATGGTTTATTACAACCCTTGCCGGTTCCTTCTCAAGCACAAGTGTGGTGAGCTTGGATTTTATTGAAGGCCTCCCAATTTCTAACAAGTACAACACCATTTTGGTGGTAATTGATAAATTCACTAAGTATGGGCATTTTATACCATTAGCTCACCCTTTTACTGCCTTTCAAGTCGCCCAGGCATTTCTTGCTCATGTGTACAAGCTTCATGGTATGCCCCAAGTGTTGATTTCGGCGAGACCGCATTTTCACGAGTCGATTATGGCAGGACTTGTTTAAGCTCACAGACACAATGTTGCATATGAGCTCCTCGTACCATCCTCAATCCGAAGCGGCGAACGGAGCGTCTCAACCAGTGCTTAGAAACTTATCTTCGCTGCTCCGTTCATGCTCGCCCCACTCAATGGGTGAAATGGTTACCATTGGCCGAATTTTGGTATAACACCAATTTCCATTCTGCCTTGGGTCGTACGCCATTTGAGGTTCTGTATGGCCATCCCCCTCGCCACTTTGGTATTTTGGACATGGAGGCTTGCACTGTTCCCGATCTGGCCAATTGGTTGAAAGAGCGAGAATCTTGATGAACTTCCAGCGGCATCTATCTGTAGCCAAGAATAAATGAAAATCGGTGACAAACATCGCTCTGAACGGTCTTTTGAGGTGGGTGACTTGGTGTATCTGAAGCTTCAACCTTATGTTCAAACTTCCGTTGCTGCTCGCCATAGTCAGAAGCTGGCCTTCAAGTTTTTTGGCCCTTATAAGATCCTTGGCGTGTGGGAGCGATTAAACACAAGTGGAACTTCCCAGACCAGCAAAATTCATCCGTGATTCACGTCTCCCAATTGAAGAAACACATTCCTCGGTGTGGAAGTTCTTGATGATTTCGCTTTTGTTGGGTGGCGTCTTACATTCCATTGTTTCTGAAGTGGTCTGAAGCGTGAACTAGTGCTTCGTGGTGGATCAACATGTGCTCGGGAGCTGATTCAATGGCAAGGTCTCTCTCCGCTACTCGCTACTTGGGAACCGGCCGATGAGCTTCATCGCCGTTTTCCAACTGCTCCGGCGTGGGGACCAGCCGTCGCTAAGGGGAGGGCAATGTCACGCCCAGGCGTATAAGGACGTATTCTTCTTCAGGTGTTGCGTGCGTGGAGTTGGGCCTGGCCCATGTAGCGATGCAAGTGTGTGGGAAACTTAGAGGATAAATACCGGGGAAGCAGGTGGCGTGAGGCATGCTGTATGAGAACTCTTTCTTGTGCCCCAATTCTTCTAAACTCTCTTCCTTCCCAAACCTCTCTGGAATCTCTATACCCTTCTCGTTGAAAGGTTCTGCTGATTTGTGGGATCGTAACAGCTTGAGTATTATTCTCTGCGAGCGCAATTTGGTAGTTTGATTTGCCTTATGTAGTTTAATTTCTATTTGGTTTCTCAGGGAAGTTTTCTCTTTCAATTGGCAGGAGCTCGCGTTGGAAAAAACAAATCAAAAATAAAAAGTTACGGGTATCCTATATCTTATTTTTCATCGATCAGCATCAAATCCTTAGGCCAGAGTTTTTTTCTTTGAGGAACAAATCCTTAGCCTAGTTATGATTTACGAAGTTCATAATGCACCCACAAGCTTATGTGGACAGAAAAAAAAAACTTACTCGCGCATTGTGAATTTGTTTCAAACATGTTATAGTCAATTTTAAACCTAGTATGAAAATAGAGGAGGGGCTTGTAGGCCAAAGCATTTTCAGTTACTTATGTCGACACCATAGATTGATACACGCATAGTTGACACCAATACGGCCTGCCCTAGTACCATCTGTCTCGCATACAAGCTCACAGTCTGAATTTGCCATAGTGGTGGACACATGACAAAAAATTATCCATGGCAAGCCTCAATATGGTTAATTCCTTGCAAACTATTTGTACCCTGACTGTTGTCATTTTTGCCCTCCCTCTATGAATGCACTGCAGAGCTCCTGCCTTCCATTTCAAAAAAATTCCTTGCAAACAAGTTGATTTATGTATCATGCATGAGAAGCTCACAATTACAATAGTTTTAGAATAAAATCAAATTAGATAGACAAATGAAGCAAATTCATTCTCTCAATTCGACGAACTGTCAATTTCTTGGCTAGAGAGTCATTCCATTTAAACATTCATCCTCAAATAATCAAATTAGAGATGTTATTTCCACAATGAAAGTTGACATACAAAATTCTGCAATATCATTCTCTCAAATTAACTTATAACTCTCTCTTATTCTCTATCACAAACACAGTTCCTATGGTCTTGTGTGCAACTCTTCGCTTACCAATTAAACATTTGATGCGCAACTCTTCACTTAGTGCTGGCGCTGAAAATATAACGAAGGATTTGATCGGCTTAAACACATGCAAACACTGGGTTTAAAAGGTTCGAGGCATGCCAGCCGATTTAATCCTGCAATCGGCAGAACAAATATAATATAAACAGCTATTACAGCCGATTAGGGTTTTTATTTCAGATCATATATAAACAACTATTTAGTCGATTAAATCACACGTAACGATAAATCTAAGCAATTTGTTACGGCTGATTAGATAGTTTGATAAAGACATATTTTTTTCGAAAAAAACCGATATGCAACAAGATCGGAGAAAAACAAACCTGGATAAACTGGCGTAATCGAAGATGATCAACAATCGGCGATGCGCAATTTTATTGATCAAGAACGAATTACAAAGTCTAAACTACAAGAATTACTCATAGTCGACAGGAAAAGTAAATAAAAAAAAGTAGATGCGAGTTGTTCGATTGATCATTGCCTTTCAATTCTGGTCGCCTTTGACTCATTTTATAGCTTATAGGTTGATCGTATTCTTCTCCGATCTATCATATAAACCATATCGACCTACACCTCTTAACAGGTACAATTTCTTCTTTAAATTAATATCGGCTAGAATTCTAAATTTAATTTAACCTTTCCTTTTTGGACCGATATATCGGCCCAAAAATATCTAATTTTATCCTTAGCTTAACAAATTGGTTACATCTTGCCAAATCCTGGTGCTAACGCTTGGCAATACACATTTGATTTTTATTAATCATTATTTCTTACATAGAACATATAATTTCTTTTGGATCAATTGATTTTCCTACTGTTAAATGCGCTCCAAGATTCATGCCCAACAAGCCTCCACCTCTGACTCCAGCGAATACGCAAGTACCACCAAATGCCACCTCCTTTTCTTCCAACATGGATTACGAATTTTGAGTTGTCGTCAGGGCTACAGGTGGCTGCGACGACGCGGGATGAGGCCGCCGCGCGGCTTCGGCTTTGGCAGAGGTGTGGAATCCAAAAGAAACGGTTCATGTGGGTGTTGAGGAATAGGAGATGGGTTATAGACGGTCAAGAACTTGCCTGATTTTTTTAAAATAGTTCAATGCGGCACAGAGTCCTTATTACGATGATAGTTTTCGTAGCGTGATACATCGCGTACGTTGTTTTTTTTTTCACAGAAACAATTTCGTTTTTGCTTTTTTAAAATCGTTGAGAAAATACACGAAACGGTTGAAAGGATACAAATGCAATCACGTTTTTTCTGCATCTATCTGGAGTTCTCTCACGAAGGATCCGCGATTGCGCTAAATCGAAAGGTCCTTTTTGTGAAAAACAGCTGGAATGATCAAAACATAACTACGCTATTTTTTCGTTATTTATTTAGGGTCCTTTCACGAAAGATTCACAATTTTTCTGAATCAGAAGGCTCTCTTTGTAAAAAACCACAGGAAGAACCTACACGTAATTACGCATTTTTTGAGAGGCCTAAATGCGAAAAATCCAAAACGAGTCGAGCCGGTCGGCCGGTCGAGCCGCGCGGCCGGCTTGGCTCAAATCGCTAAGAGGCAGCGAATTCCTTCGAACTTTATTTAAGGTAGTATTTGTAATGCTTTAATAAGAATTTTTTTCTTGTTTATGTGATATTTTGTAGCCTTTGAAATTGATCATCTTGTTTCTAATTTCATGGAGTATCTTTTTTTTTGTTTATATGGGTGTCGGTGTTTCGTATGACCGGCAAGTAAATTTGTAAGTATAGGGGATCGCGCGCCCCCTCTCCTCGAATGGTTAGGCTAACGAAGCCTCGGATGAACATTGGATCGGACTGAGGAGTCTCAGATTTATACTGGTTCGGGCCGAACGTCCATACTTCCAGTTCGTGGTGGTGGATCTCGTTGCTCAGAGTAGGGAAGGTTACACGCGAGGGCTAAGGACAGGCCCTTAGCGCTCGTCCGAACGGCGAAACTCAGGAGCCTCGAACGGTCGTTCGGGTCGGGAGAGCAAGCGAGGTGGGATATCCAAGAATGAGGGGATTCGCCCCATTGCCGGGGACCCTGCCTCCCTTTATATAGTCGGAGGGTGCAGGTTACACGAAAATTTGGAGAAAAGAGATAGGGGTATGTTAGTCTTGGTCTTCGGTCCTGGTGATTGACGGGTTGCTGCTTACCCATGTCGGGTTGGTAGACACAAAGGATGGTGCTTCATTGGGAAGCGCGCTACCGCCTGTGCTGCTTGTCGATGTCTTGTGCCGTCTATATCTTTCAGCCTTGGCACCGCCTCGGGTTGAAGTCGTTCTTCACCAGACTGGCGGGGCGAGTGGACGGGTGCTTGACTCAGCGGCCCCCTAGCCACCTTGGGGAAGAGCCACTTGTCCCAGCATGGTTATCGCGTCCATGGGGCGGTGGCCGGCTTGGTGCCGGCCGTGATGTGGCGGGGCCGTCAAGCTGGAGCTCTTTGAGGCTCGACCACAGCACAGTCGGGCCGGTGGGGCGCTGACCAGCGACCAAGTCGGAGCGCCCTAGGAGGCACAGGTCGGGGCGAGGTCCTTTGGGGGCCTTTGGGCTAAGGCCGCCCAAGATGGTTTATTCGGTGATCCGGCCAATATTCAATGATAATCCCATCTTCTTTGTGGGAGCGGAGACTCGAGGTAATACCCTCTCCGCCTTGACATCATTGTTTTGGGTTCCGAGCCCGATGATGGTAGAGAAATACGATCATGTATACTTTCTTTGTGGGGTACCTCTGGTATGAGTATTCGTCAAGAGGCCCCGGGCCGATCTGAAATCAAAGCGTTCTGGATGGGCCCTTTGTCTTCGGCTTACATGGCATTCTCGGCAGCACGACGCTGTATGGCAAGGCTGCGGATATTCTTGGGGATGACCACTTTGTCTGGATAAGCCCGACCGACTTGGTCGGTCCGGTTTTGATGGGTGCTTGTGGCCTCCGGTCAGGGTAACCCCGAGCCCCCGAGCTCGGAGAGCTGATCGAAGTCTGTCGATTAGCGAAGGTCCGAAGAGCGCAGACTTGATCGAGCTGAGCCCCGAGTGGATCGGTGATACCTCGGGGCGGTGTCCGTCTAGTTTGGTCGGTTGTTCGGCCCGGTGTTACGAAGCCACCCGGTGGGTGTAACCAGAGCCCCGGCGGTCGGAGAACTGGTCGGGGGGTTACCCGGGTCAGACGAGTCCGACCGACTTGGTCGGAGGGCTCCGGCTCGACGCTGAGCCGGTCGGCATAGGCGCCCGGTCGCCTTGCGTAGGGTTCCAGTTTTTAAGCTGCTTTTTTAACGTCGTAGCTAGACGCGGCCGTGGTCGGCAGGGAGATCCGGATGCCTTCGCGAGAGGTTCCGGTTCCCGAATGCTTTTTTAACATCGTAGCTAGACGCGCCGCGGTCGGCGGGGAGGTCCGGATGCCTTGAGAGGTTCGGTTCGAATGCTTTTTAAGCGTAGCTAGACGCGGCCGTGGTCGGCAGGGAGGTCCGGATGCCTTCGCGAGAGGTTCCGGTTCCCGAATGCTTTTTTAACGTCGTAGCTAGACGCGTTAGTGCTATTTTTACGCCGTAGCTGGGCGTGTTAGTGCTATTTTTACGCCGTAGCTGGGCGTGTTAGACGTGCTGGTTTAACGCCGGAGCTAGGCGGGGGGCATCCGTCTCGAGTCCTCGTCCGGCGAGGTGACCTGCGAGAGGAGAGGCCGCTGTCGATCCCACGTATACGCCCCGTCCGCAGGTGTGGGACCTGGAGGGGGTGAGCAAACGCGTGTTTGCCTACGTCGACCGAACACCGTGCTCGTGGAGCTGCAAACGGGTTATCCGAGTGGGCCTCGGAGGTCAGCGACCTCGGCGCGACGATCCTGCGTCGGGTGTCCGACCACTGGGGCAACCCATAAAACCTTTCTTCTCAATCCGTCATCGAACCCCGAGCCGTTCGTAACTTCGGGCGCATGTTGCCTCTTGCCCTTCGGGGAGCTCCGAGAGAGTTTGAAGTATGGTCTCGGACACGAGCTAAAGCGATTGGGTCATCCGCCAACCCAACTAAAGACCCACCGATGGTTCGCCTTAAACTTGCCCCTCGCTCGTTTGCCTGCCGGGGTCAGCGGGGGATCCATCCGGTGGATCCTGCCTTTGGGACCCACGGCCAGGTCTTATTTGTCAGGCATTCAAGCCTTCTCGCCACCTCGAGGCTGCGAAGGCCTGGTGGGCTTTTCCTCCTGCCTTGGGTCGGTTTGAACCGACCCGGAGGCGGAGATTAAGGGGTCACGGGGCGTTTCGCCCAGAGCGATACCCCGACGTCTTTGCAAGCATTTAATGCGCGTGCGGGAGTTAAATGCGGCGAGATGATTAGGGGCGTCGACTCACCGGTGGCGTCGTGGCGCTCCGTCGATGGGTGGCGCTTCATACGAGGCCATCTTGACCGTTGCCCACCCGGTCGACACGCTGCTCGGCCGGGTGCTGTTCGGCGCCCATAAGATCGGGCGCGGAGAGGCATTAGGGCACCCTCACCTTTTGCTTCGCGCTCCTTGGCTTTGCCTTCCTTGTTCCTCGAGTTCTCTGAGGCGAGAAAAAGAAACAAGGGAGTTGAGAGAGAGCTACTCACATTCTTCTCCTCCGACCTCCGATTGCTCGCGGATCGAAGATGTCGTGGTCGGAGTGTACCACCGAGTCGGCAAACAGCTTTGGCCGGAGAAAAAAGGTTCCTTCTCATGGGATGCCTCGCAATGGAGGGTCCCCAGCGGGGCCGCGGAACCAGCGCCGGAGGAGGGGGAGATCGTGGTCCCCGCCTGGTTCTACGAGCGCGGGTTCGGGCTCCCGCTTCATCCCTTCGTCCGTGGGATGCTGCACCATTACAGGATCGAGGTACATCATCTCAACCCTAACGGCGTGCTCCACATAGCGATCTTCATAACGCTATGTGAGCGTTCTGAGGATCGAGCCCCACCGTTGCCGTGTGGAGGTACTTCTTCTCGCCCGATCGTGGAGGGATAAGTCGGTGGTGGCCCACGGCGTCCATGAAGTGTGGCCATCCAACAAGCTCGGGCGAGGTGGAGTACATCCCCTTGAAGCTGCCGACTTCGAACCGAGGGTGGCATTCCGAGTGGTTCTATGCTCGGAACCTGGTAGGCAGCGCCCCAGCCTTCACCAGCCGTCTCCCCGAGTCAAGAGAAGAGTGGGGTTGGGGCCTCGACAAGAAGGAGAAAAAGAAAGTGGAGCCGATCTTGGAGCGGATCAAGCTTCAGCGAGGCGGGGCCTGACCGGCAGTGCCGTTGTTCGCGCGTTCATGAAGATGCGCGTGCAACCCCTTATGGATAGGCCGCGCCCCATGTTCCTGTACGGCGGGACATCCGACCCTATGAGGATGGCGGTGGCAGAGCTTGCCGCGTCGGAGCTCGAGGCCAGGGTGGCCAATGTGCTGGTCGGGGGCGCTATCACGGCGACGGGTGGCGGCCCCGAACCTTTTTCAATGGAGAACCCTCCGAACCTGGTAGGCCGAGCAGTTCCTTTTCCCCCCTCTGTGTCCCCAGTTTTCTCTCTCTTTTTTTTGACATCCGAATTAACCAGTGACTCTGCACCATTCAGGGACTGGGCAAGATGGTGTCGGCCATGTTGCCGGAGACAAGCAATGAAGGCCCAGGCCCGTGAGCGCACCACTGAGAGGTTCTCGCATAAGAAGCGGAGAGAGGAGAGGACGAACGAAAAGAGGAGGGAGCGCATGGCCAGAGTTGCGCACGGCGAGGATGCCTCTGTGACCACCGCTGTTAGTGCCGCCGATCCGGAGTCGTCCTCGAGCTATGGAGGTGGCGACAGCCTCGACGATCCATATGAGGCCTTCCTCGGGCCACTGATTGGCGGTGAGCCCTGCGAGTGTGTCGATATGAGCGCCTCTATCGCCGCGCCCTGTGTGGAGGTCGCCCAAGAGGAGACGTCCCTGGGGAAACAAAGGGCGACCCGCCTCCACCAGGGAGGCCAGCGAAGAAAATGTTGCTACCGTTCCATCGCTCGGTGGTGGAAAGTTCGGACGAGGTGGTGGTCCAGCGTGAAACGACGCCGGGTCCGAGCCCAATAACGGCGCGACGTCGGCGGCCGCCGTTAGCGAAATCTGGGCGCCCGCCACGAGGTCCTCAAGGAGTCGGAGCGCGGGGAGACTCCGGCGCCGCCCGACGGATCGGGGACCGGAGGGGACGCTGAGAGCTTCCGCCGCTGTTCGCGAGGCTCGCGCCGGTGGCGCCATCTGGCGCCGCCGCGTTCCCTACTATCGCCGCCAGGACCCGCCGGAGGATAGCTCGGCGCCGGGCCGTTAGCGTCAGGCATAAACCGGGCGGCGAATGTCCCCCTGGCCCGAGACACGCCAGCCCGTGCCAACCTGGCCGGGCAACGACCCTTCCGGCAAGCTGCGGTTTATGTTGGGCCGAGGTGGAGGTCGAGTTGTGGGGGACCTTCCAAGAGGGCGCGCAGCAGGTGGAGGCTCATCTGAGCCAAGTTAAATCGGTGGCGGCGCCTTGGCTCGGCCGACGAGGCGAAAGGTCATCGCTGAGGTTACCCGCCCAGCCTGCTAGGTAATCCCGTCTGGATTCTTGACTTCAGTCTTTGATTTGCTTTAGCGGCCGTCAGGCTAAATGAAGTGTCCGGATCTCTGCAGCAACTGAAAGCTCAGTTGGGGGAGATGTCCACGGTTGTCCACTCTATGCATGAACAAAGGGTGACTGCCGCAATAGAGGCGATCATCGGCACCGAGTTCTTGAGGCTCGTGAAGCCCTGGCACACGAACGGGCAAAGGCGGAGGAGGTCCGGAGGGAGCTTCTCGAGAGACACCGGATTTTGAGTCCCAGGAGATGAGGATATCCGAGCTCGAGGCACTTTTGGCGGTGGCCCTTAAGCGCCCGAGGGCGTCGCCAATTGCCACAAATGTGCGGCTCGTGGTGAGCGCGATCGGGCTCGGTGGTCGGATTCCGCCAGGAGGGACGCCTTACTCGAGCGGAAGACGCGGACTGAGGCCATGTTAGAGCTTCAGCGCCAGAAAGCCCTTGCGGCTGGTAAGTAGAATAACCCTATTCCAGCCCTCCGCGATTGCAAACCGCCCGCCCTCTTGTTGACATCGCTTTGATCTGCAGTGTTGCAGGAGGAGCTCAGCGATGCCGTGGGGGCGCGAAAGACGATAGTGGAGGAACGTGATGCAGCGATGGCAGCACGAGCGGAGGCCTTCTCCGTGAAGGAGTTGGCGGAGCGGGATCTGTCCGGCGGGCGTGGTGGACGACCCTCCACGAAGTCGGTCCGGAGATCATGACCAAAGTGCTTGGAACCTCTGAGCTGGTTCGAGTTCATCAGGCGCTCGCTGCCCGAGTGCGAGCATGTCGGCGTTCGGTGAGTGAGGGATAGAGCTTCGAACTCGCTTTCGCGCTGGTCTTTGCTCTCTCCCATTATCGCGCATCGACCACCGTCGTCGCCAGCCGAGAGTTCTGCGGTGAACCGGTCCGACGAAGAGGTCGAAGGGTTTAGGAGTCAGGCTGCTCCTTACGCCGAGGAGATCGCTAGCCAGATTCCGCCAGGGAGCATCCTCCACCGGAAACAAGAAGAAAGTTGATCATTTTGGTTTTTGTGACGGTTTTGTCTTGTAATGAACTGAAATTTTTAGATGGTCGGGGCAGTCCGTAGGCCCTCCCCTTTTTCGTGCCTCCCAGAGATGATAAACATTTCGATGGCCATAGCTTCAGAAACCGCGGAGGTTTATGCGAGCGTAGGTCGTCATGTTAACACCTTTGAGGGAGACTCGAAATAGGAGCTAGGACCTAAAAAGCAAAACATTTGCCTATACTTGCGGCGGGACAGGAGTGTTCTCGACCAGCTATGGGTCGTATGCTATGGGTAATTCTTTCTTCCACAAAACATTACTTCGTGACCGTAGCCACCGGGGCGTAGGCCGTAGTGTTTGGGTCGAAGGGGTTACCGCTAGGGGGGAACCCATAGCTGACCGAGTCATCCGACCCGTGTGAGTGTGGGTGCTTAGGCGCAAATCGCTCATCTACACTTGCACGGGAGAGGAGTGTTTCCGACCAACTATGAGTTGCACCTCGTGGGAACTTCCTTCTTCCGCAAGGCACTACTTCACAACCGTAGCCGCTGGGGCGTAGGCCGTAGTGCTTCGGGTCGAGAGGGTTACCGCTAAGGAGGAACCAATAGCCGACCGGGTCATCTGACCCGAAAAAGTGTGTGAGCTCGAAGCCCCCGAGCCGGGTGTGTGAGCTCAAGCTTGTGATCGCTTCACAACGCTTGGACTCGAGGTGGAAAAAACGAATGCAGAAGCACTCTTAAGAAAAAGATTGCCTTAACTTTTATTTTGGATGTAGGTGCTGCGGCGGTCGGGTCCTTTACTCAGCCTTCGTCGGTGTGGCTTCTTCTACCAGGCCCCCGATCCACTCAGGGCCGCCATGGTCCATCCAGACGTTGCTTCGCGTCGACCGTCGGCCTTGTCGGCTGGCCGAACGGCAATTGAAGGGTCGCCTTGCGCTTCCTAGCCGCAAGACAAATTCCTTCGTCCCAACCGTCCCGTCGCATTTTAATGTGAGGCGTGGGATGTGGACAGGGCACGTCCCATCGCGCGGGACGTGTAGTTAATCTTGCGTCTTGTGCGCGTCACCGGAACGACGTCGCCTCGCTTCGCTCCGCCTGCGCATATAAATATGGCGCGATGGAGCAAACATCTTGTGATTGTTCTTCTGCTCTCCCATTCTCCATTTGCCCTTACGCGACGCGGGAGAAGGGGAGTTAGCACACTTTAAGCAGCGATGGCGAGCGGGGGCGATGATCGGCGGTCCAGGAAATGGGAAGCGGTGGCGGACCTCGGGTCGGACCCCAAGAGATCCCGTTCCTTTGCCCGGTCGCCATCATGCGCGAGAAGAGGGGCTCGTACTGCCCTTGTCGACCTTCCGCATTAGGGACCCCATTGCGGAGTGAGCCTTTTTGCCTGATGTCGAGGTGGTTTGGCTCCATCTTCTTGGACGCCGAGCTTTTTCTTTCTTTGCTTGAGCTTGTGGCTCGGGTCGGGCCGCCGGCCGCGCATTCTCGACGACCGCCTCGGCGAGGCGAGGCGCCGCCGCCGCCACTTCCGGTGCGCCTTCGGTCACCGTGGGCGGTCCTCCAGGCGCCCGAGCCGCGTCTGTGGTGACGCGGTTGGAAGCCTCCCTGCAGATCCGAGCCGCGGCGGCCGTCGCGCAGAAGGCGGAAATGTCGCGGCAGCGGGCCTGGATTCGAGCCTTGGAGGGAAAGCTCACCGAGGCGCGGGCACTGCGGTTCCGGGCCGGTGCCGCGGAGAAGGAACTAGCCAGGGTGCACGAAGAACGGTGTACCCTGCGCGATGATCTCATGAACGTGCTTGGTCCGGCCTTCGAAAACATGGCCAGAAGCTTCAGGCCCCTAGGAGTGGATCTGCAGGAGCCGCCGGAGCGCGACGAGATGCATTACGCCCTCGACCTATCCCGTGTGGCCAACGTCCTGACCGACCTACCCCACTTCTTACGCGAGCGCTCGGCTCGCGAAGGGCGGGAGGTCGCCATGTCCGTGGCGGAGTATGTCTTGGCTTTGTTAGCGGTATAGAACGCCGCTTCGACCGACCGCAACCATTGGCGGGTCGAAGGGGCGCGGACCGGCACGAAGCTAGAGTCTTGATCGTGGTGAGATGGTGGCGAGGCTAGTCACAGTCGAGGTGGGCAGCGACAGCTCCGAGGATGATGACGACTTCGCCGGATGAGCTTCCGGGCGCCTGCATCTTGCTTTTTGCTTCAGGGGGGCGCAATGCATGTACATATTCCATGCTATGAACTTTGGGGATTTTGCTAAATGCTTCGCATTTTGTCTCCGTTGTTAACACTCGTCAAGTGACCATAGCTCTCAGGAACCACCGAGGTTGCGAAAGCGTAGGTCGGAGTGTTAGTATCTAGAAGAAAACGCAACAGATACCTAGGGACTTAGAAGTCCGAAAAACGTGTCCCGAGTCGACCACGGGTCGTCTCGCGCGGGCACTTCCTTCTTCAACACAAGATTACTGGCAATCGTGTCAGCAGGCGAGGGTCAGAGCACTTGGGTCGAGAGGGTTACCGTTTGCAAGGGATCCAATGGCCGGTTGGGACGCCAGCCCAAGTGGGAATGCGAGGACACAGCCGCCGAGCCGCTCGTGAGGACTAGAAACTAGTCGGCACGAAGCGGCTTGGACTCCTGGCCGATTGAAGTAGGCCTCGACGTGCGCCGCGGGCACACGCCAGACGATGTGAAGGCTTGGGCGCTGGCCGCCTCGAGTCGTCCCGAGTTCGCCAAGCTCGACCTTTGGGGCCTCCACCGCTTTCGCGTCGCCACCAAAGCTTCGTGCAGCAAGCTTGAGGAGCGGCAAGACGAGACAAAAACCCCCCCAGAAGGTGAAGTCGAGGAAGGCGAATCGAGCTCTGCTCCTGGCGCAAACACGTCGTCGAGTTCGCGCCGTCGTTGGTGAAGAAGACCATCGAGGAGGGAAATGGAAATCCGGAGATCACGGAGATGACGCGCAAAGACCCCTACCTGGCGCGCCAACTGTCGGTGTTTCGTATGACCGGTAAGTAAAATTGTAAGTATAGGGGATCGCGCGCCCCCTCTCCTCGAATGGTTAGGCTAACGAAGCCTCGGATGAACACTGGATCGGGCTGAGGAGTCTCAGATTTATACTGGTTCGGGCCGAACGTCCCTACTTCCAGTTCGTGGTGGTGGATCTCGTTGCTCAGAGTAGGGAAGGTTACACGCGAGGGCTAAGGACAGGCCCTTAGCGCTCGTCCGAACGGCGAAACTCAGGAGCCTCGAACGGTCGTTGGTCGGGAGAAACAAGCGAGTGGGATATCCAAGAATGAGGATTCACCCGTTGTCGGGGACCCCGCCTCCTTTATATAGTCGGAGGTGCAGGTTACACGAAAATTTGGAGAAAAGAGGTAGGGTATGTTAGTCTTGGTCTTGGTCCCGTGGTGACGGTTCTTTGCTTACCCATGTCGGGTTGGTAGACACAAAGGATGGTGCTTCATTGGGAAGGCGCTACCGCCATGCACTGCTTGTCGAATCTTGACGCCGTCTATATGCTGTGCCTTGGCACCGCCTCGGGTTGAAGTGCGCTTCTTCAGACCAACTGGCGGGGCGAGTGGATCTGTGCTTGACTCACGCCCCCGCCACCTTGGGAAGAGCCACCGTCTCCAAGATGGTTATCGCGTCCATGGGGCAGGTGACCGGCTTGGTGCCGACCGGTGATGTGGCGGGGGCTGTCAAGCTGGAGCTCTTTGGGGCTCTGACCCTGGCCTAGTCGGGGCTGGTGGGGGCGCCTGACCAGCGACCAAGTCGGAAGCGCCTCTAGGAGGCCTGGTCGGGGCCGAGGGTCCTTCGGGGCCCCTTGGGGCTAAGGCCGGGCCCAAGATGGTTTATTCGGTGATCCAGCCAATATTCAATGATAATTCCATCTTGCTGTGGGAACGGAGACTCAGGTAATACCCTCTCCCGCCTTCGGCAGCATCGTTGTTTTGGGTTCCGAGCCCAGATGACTGAGAGAAATATGATCATGTATACTTTGCTGTGGGGTACCCGGCCCTGGTATGAGTATTCGTTAATGGGGTTGCTTGTTGTCTATTTATAGTGTTGTGGATTTTTTTCTTCCAAAATATAAGTCGCATTTTAAAAGTTTTGGATGACATCAAATTAGATAGTATAACAATCTCCATGCAAATCCAATAATCACATAAATCGGCTTAGATTCGTCTCTGACCGGTAGTCTGATGGTGGTTTGTCAGAACTCAGAAGATTTATCCCTGGAGCATTGCTTTCTGCGACAGCTCCTTTTTCTCAAACTTGTAGATGACAGAATGTCCACTACTTCATCGGGTGGCGTACCGATTAGAGGCAACATCTTTGCCTCTTTTTTTCGACTGGCCTTTCTGTACAGTCGACAATAGTATACAAAGGTTTGCCTAAGAATTTTTTAAAATAATATATTTTTTATTCAAATTGCAAAAATATATGTTGATTCAAAAAAATTACAAAATTATACTCGCCATATGGTTGGGCGACAAGAGTGCAAAACGCAGAAAAAGCTGAGTCAACGCTGATATGAACTCTCTGTCCCCAAATAAAAGGGTGACAGGGCTCTCTCGCCAAATCATTTGATAACAGGAATATGTCACCATTTCATTTGGCGACAAAGAGTTGTCGCTAAATAGTTTGGCGACAAAGCCCCCAACCCAAATAAATTCTAAAAATTATGAAATTTTTTAGAGGAAATTAAATTTATGGTGAATATTTTTGCACTGATTTCATTCAAAAATTCACAGTAACTTGTGAGCATTAATTGTTAAAACTCGGTATTACTTTGACAGTTGATCAAATTTTGGAGTTCAAACCAGGGTATAATAAATTCAAAAAAAATTATATTTGATAGTGATAATTCACGTAGTATTTTACAAAATTATTTGTCAATTAATTTTGTTTGACAAAAAATTCAAATTTCGTTGTTCCTCGCTCTCTTTCGGTGTGCAACAAATTCGACGACAAATCAATGTTTTAATAAAACCTGACATTGATATTACAAAATGCAGTAAATACAACAACTACAATAGTATGGCATATGAACAACACCTAAGATATAGAAGAAATTCATAAAACTGAAATACAACATAGGTACATGTCTCTGGTGAAGGGCTAAGTCACAAAATCATACATTCTATGGTCATAATTGTCGGAATAGGTCGCTACTACAAAAATTATAATAATTATCTATTGGTTCATGACGGGGTTCTACGTTCGAATACCCGATAGGGCTTAATGTAATATCATCGTCAGGATTCGGAGGACTCCGAGGACGCAAGGTTCATGGGCTAGTTGGCTTGAAATCGTCATCATCATCATCATTTGTATGGTTAGGAGCTAACCCTTCTTCAGTGCTAGTTGAACGTCATTTTGCATTATTGCTTGAACGGCCTGTTGTAGTAGTGTTTGAACGACCTGTTATGATAGTACTTGAACGTCGAGGTCTAGGTGACATGAAATTGTCATCATCATTTGTAAAGTTAGGAGCAAACCCTCCTTCGGTGGTGGTTAAACGTCATCTTGAACTTTTTACTGCAATAGTACTAGGTGGACCTCTACCCCTCTAGTTAGATTCTCTTCTGTGTCTTCTACACGAACCAAGCATACCCCCATTGAAGAACATATACATCGCTACGAATTCTGGGATATTTTTATTCAGCAACTCTTTACCATCTGAGAATGATTAACACACAAGACGAACATACAAATTAGTGAACTTATGGATAACTCTAAAAAGATTAGTAGGGTGAACAAATAGGAAATAACTAATTTCAATATACTCTGCATACTGATCAGACAACATCAATACCCTATAAAGTCTCGTAAAGAAATCTGTAGCAGAAGGGTAGTTGACTAGTTCGCACACCTTGAAATACCTTTGACGCCACCCTTGCAAGTGTGCCTTGAAGTCGTCGGATATCACAAGGTTTAGGCCAGAGGTTGTTACGTTATGTCTCGATAATGTTGGATGCCACTCGTGCAATTTGGACACCATTTTACTTAGGTTCTCCTCTTTGAACTGATCATTGTTTCCATTATGTGTAATCTTCAACGTGTAATAAAGGACTCCGCTGCTCATATTTGGTGTCCACGAGAATTCTTTGCTAGATGATCTAGCCACGGTGAAGTGTGAGTAGGAGCTGTGTATGAGTGCCTGCGGTTTAGCCTTTTATAGTCTCGAAGGAGTGGCGTATAGACTAAGTGTTGGAACACAGATAGCAAACACCGGAGTGTGTAGTCAAGTCGGGTTGAAAAGACAGTCATGCATAAGTGGTCACTTTAGAGTTAAAAGTAGTCAGTAAGTGGTCACTTCGAACTGTGCTGTGTAGTTAAAAGTATAGCTATTGACCATTAGAAGAAGATAATATCCATTAATGATAGCGTGTGATCAAATTAGCCCGATAAAACTGATGGTAGAGTGTTGTCAAATCAGCCTAAAAAAATTTAAAGTATTGGACAGAGTGTTGCAACTTGTCACTGCAAAAAGTGATGGATGCTTTCTTTTTTGACAACTCATCCTGACAAAACTGTTACCTGTGACTTGTCTAATCGGTCTGACAGAGTTACATGCCCGTGAGTTGTCTAGTCGCCCTGAAAAAACTACTGCACGGGAGTTGTCAATTCAGCCTGAGAAAGCAACAAGCATTTTTAGTAAATGATAACTTGTTCACTACTCTAGTAAATGATGTACTCGTTGCATTCCTATATATGCTACTTATGGCTAGATTCCCCAAGTTTGGTGTTACCATAATTGAACTCATTTTGAAGCTCACTACACTCATCGGCATCCAACTACTACTGTGGGGCAACAACCCTATCATATGCTTGCACTAAAAGCACCCGATACCATCCACATTACTCCGTCCCCTCACATATGACCTCCACAATGTAATTCCCTTCACCTCAACTAATTCCCATTAAACAGGATCATTTCGCATACTACAAAGGAAAAATAACTTCAACCGGCACTGATCTGGTTCCATTCGAAAAGTATAATACAACCAATTCAACACAAAAGAAAATGTGCACTCTATGACCCTACTCAAATTTCTGTCCATATATTGGAAGTTACTCAGATCCGCACCCTCTAAACCATACACGACAACCTCTTCTCCATAATAGATTCTAAATGAAACTCGTTCTGATATATCTGCGAACCAATTCATTAACCCACGAATTAATTACTTTTCGTAAAAGATACTGTAACACCTAACATAACTATATCTTTATGTTAAAAAAAAATATAGATCAATCTATATCTACACTTTTAAAAATATATATCTATCTAGATCTATCTGTAAAAACTATCTACATTCGTAAAAATATAAATCTATAAAATTTTATCGTAAAAAACATCTACACTCCTAAAATATATATCTATCTACTTCAATCTCGAAAAAACTACACTCCTAAAAATACATATCTATCTACATCTATTTGTAAAAACAAATACATTTCTAAAAATTTATATCTATCTAGATCTATCTGTAAAACTATCTACATTAAGTAAAAAATCTATCTATATACTTCTATCTGTAAAAACATCTACATTTGCTCAAAATATATATCTATATACTTCTATCTAAAAAAATTTACACTCCTAAAAATATATATCTATCTACATCTATATGTAAAAATAATTATATTGCTAAAAATATATATCTATGTACATCTATCTGTAAAAACTATCTACATTCATCAAAATATAAATCTATATACTTCTATATGTAAAAATATCTATACTCTTAAAAATATATATATCTATCTACTTCTATTTGGAAAAAACTACACTCCTAAAAATACATATTTATCTATATCTATCTATAAAAACAACTACATTCCTAAAAATATATAACTATCTAGATCTCTATAAAAGCTATCTACATTCGTAAAAATATATATCTATATGCTTCTATCAATAAAAAAACATCTACACTCTCAAAAATATAAATCTATCTATTTCTATCCGGAAAAATCTACACTCCTAAAAATACATATCTATCTACAACTATCTGTAAAAAACAATTGCATTCCTAGCAATATATATCTATCTAGATCTATATGTAAAAACTACCTACATTCGTAAAAATATATATCTATCTATGTAAATGTATCTGTACAAACCAACTAAATTACTACAAATATACTAAATCTATCCATAATCTCTAAATTGAACTACATCTATTATTTTTACTATCCTACTATCGGGGATTGAAAAATTCCAGCAGCCGACCATTGCATCCCGGGGTCCTCCGAGCATGCCCATGCTCGAACGTCGTCCCCAAGAAAGATCTTCGGGTCGCCCGACCTCGGGCGACTTCGCCCTTCGTTTAGCTTCGCCCCGAGCATGCTCGCGGAGTCCGCGACGACGACCCGGTCATTGAAGGACCTCGGCTTCACCCAAAAGCCGGACGCAGTCCACGAAGACGACGTGGCATTAATTACGCGGCGGCTCGAAGGTTTGCGCGCCCACAATCTGCCGCCACGATCTGCATACTGTATCAGACGCTTCGCCGCGCCATGCGTGCGGCGGAAGCAAGGAACAAAGACCACCCACGTCCGAATAAAGGCGCGCCCTCAGAATAAATGTTGTGTCGCTTGTAACCCCCTATAAATACCTTCTCGCACGAAGGGTTCAGGGTTCGACTTCATTCTCTGTTTTCCTCATACATAGAGCTTGTTGCTAGTGGTCCAGAGGATAGTCCTTAGAACCTCCCAGGGCTCCCCGAGCAAGCACATTGTAATACATCCTCAAGAAGTTAGTGCCATCACTGGACGTAGAGTTGTTATCTCCCCTGAGAGAGGCCCAAACCAGATAAAAAAGCCTCCCTCTGTTCGCTGTGATTGTCCCGACCACCTCGATCCGTAGCTCGGCAGGCCCTCAGACGCTATACCCCTCGCGGAAAAGGGGTCCTAGGTTGATCCCTCATTCAACAAGTAAACTCGGCGGGAGATCGGTTCCCGAATCATCGACACCTACCATGGTATATTACTAAAAAAATTTACTTGCAAAGCGATTAGAAATCTAAAATCTGACTTTCTTCTCCCCCCTTCCTTCTCTCCCTTCCTCCTTTTCCTTTCTCTTCTCTCTCCTCCTCTCATCTCTTCTCTTTCTCTGAAAACGCACGAATGAAAGAGCTTGCAGTTGCACAATAAACACATCGTGTTTATATAAAAACCTCTATCGCTAGTTGGTTTAGCGACAGAGACGCGCGGCCCCCTTTGTGGCCAAACTATCGGTCGATTTTTGACCTGTCATTATATGATTTGGCAACAAGGAGCCCAAACCGTTTTTTCGGCTACGTGGCGCCGACGTGGCTCTTTGTTGTCGGTTGAAATAGCGACAAGTGTCTCTGTCGCCCGATGATACGGCGATATTTAGCTCTCGTTGTTTCAAATGGCCACAGAAGTATAATTTTGTAATTTTTTTTAATGGAGGTATATTTTTGCAATTTAAATAAAAATGTATTATTTAAAAAAATCGTTTGCCTAATGCGTCAAATACAATCGTCGAACAATTGCCTGAATTAGTACATGCTATCTTCCGATTTCGTGGACCTGTTTCGCTAAATGTACTTTTCATCAAGGATGCATTTTATGACCTGTTTCTTGCATTGTACACTAGTTCTGTTGGATGAAGTCATCCGGAGATACGAAATTAATAGCACAAAAGTAGGAACTTGGAAAACATCACAGAAATTAACTTGATAACTGGGCTACTAGCAACCGACAATTATACACAAGCACAAAAACTGAAAGTAGTAGCTAGGAAGTGATTTCACAACACACAATATATGGAAGAAGTAACCGGCCGTATGATTTTCCACTACAAGATTGGTTAGATCAAATGCGCACATAGATGAAAGGCCAAAAAGGGAAAATACAAGTGAAGACACTAGCATCCGCGCACAGAGTGTGGAATCACGAAAATCTAGCGGTACTTCCTGGACGAGGAGTTCATGAACCTGATGCACTCCTCCACCGCTTCGCTCTTGTGCGAGTCATCGGCGACCACCGGTGCGGAGTGCCGCCTACTGCTATTTCTAGCCGGCGTACAGTCCGGTGAACGTGACGCAGCACTATCAGCTGAACCTTTCTTGGTCGATGCCGAACGGAACGCCGTCACGACGCTTGCCCTCGCGCGCCGGTAGAACCTTGCGGCCGTCCACCGCGCTCTCCTCAGCAGGCGAGAGCCGCAGGAGCCGCGCACTTGCCTCGGACGGTCCCGGTCCGACGGCGCCCTCCGGCCGGACCTGGACGCCTGCAGGGAGATCATAGGCTTGCCACTGCTGGTCTCAGGGGTGATTCTTGTACACTCGCTGGCCTTCCTCCTCATCGCCGGATGCCTAGCCCAAGGTAGTAGTGTGTCCGTATCACCAGGGTGGCCTAGACACGACACGTTTTATACGGCAAGAGCTAGTGGTATCTCTCTGCTCAAAAGAAAAGCAGACTACTACTACTAGTATGTGACAAGAGCATGACAGGCACAGCGCAGAAAAGATAAAGAAGCAAAGGGAGAGACAAGCTAGGGAAAGAAAAGGTTGGTCTAATTGACTACCAAGATGATACTATTATCGATCAGATCACACAAATCGACGAGTAGAGTACGCATCGGCTCTTCAAATGCTTGATAATGGCCGGGAAGCACCAAAGCTTGCAGCTTTAATGGAGAGGTAACAGGAGACGAAAGCGCGACATGTGTATGTGGGGCGCAGTATATTCTTGTTGCCTAGCGCTGGCGGTGGTGGCCGGGGAATATTTCGCGTGGAAGCGATCGAGCAGATCTTGCAAAGGATCTAAGCCCAACCGAGGCTGAAGGGTGAAAATGAAAGGAGGAGAGAAATAAAAGAAAGTGGTTGACGCAACAAGAGAACAATGGACCGGCAGAGACGACCGAGCAGTTCTTTTGAGGCTGGCCGAGCAGAGCTTCGGGGGGCCCCTTCTTTCCCGCGCACAAGGCGACTCGACGGGGGGCACATGGAATTGACGGGGCGACGAGGCCAGGACGCGACGGCGCCCTTCGCAAGGGACAGTGCGGGGCCGGGCCGTCGTGCGTGCTGTTCGAGGCATGACGACATACGCGACGTGTGTGGGTGGCATGGACGATGGCGGCCACGGTCACCACTCATTGCACAGCGGGGCAGCGGTGAAGCTATGAAATTTTAGGTGTACACACGAGCTAACTATTTGATGATTTAGATGACTAGTGATGAAGATTTATTTAAGACAGCTTATTTTTTACGGTGTTCGGGATGACAAAGCTGCACTAGCTACCTTCTTCGCTCATTGTTGAGAAGCCCGAATAGTCATCAGATCTGCCCGAAAGTGTATCCGCCGGTGGTTAGAAGGACGTTTTCTGGGGAAATGGGACGCTACATGCATCGCTAATCGATGGGCGGGCGGGCGGGCAGACCGTGCTGCTGATCGCTGCTGGCTTGCAGTACGGCTGGGCGCCGGCAGCTCTGCAGTCGTCTTTTGCGCGCTTGCTTTTTTCTTTTGTTTTTCTTGCTTCGGATGCTGATTGTTCCGGTTGAGTTGTCCTGGTACAGGTTTCATGGTGTGACGGGCCGCGTTGGAAACTGGGAGCTGCGGTTTTTGTCATCTACAATCCATCCCTACAGTTTGACTGCGCCCTGGACCGTTGGAATGAATTCATGTTTGCATGATTGTTTGGAAGTGAAACGGGAAAGGTTACCGGGTTAGTACTACTCCGTGTCCCCATCTTTTTACTACGGCATGCATTCCTTGGGAATGGACCGGACTCTCTTTTAGTGGGATACTGAATGTCCGAGCGGCTTTGCACGGTTGAGGAGAAAACGTTAGCAAGGTTAGTACGTCATGTTTAAGCATGCTTAAGCTGGTATAGCGTTCAGAAAAGAAAACGTTAAGTTGGAGTAAGCAACTTCCGAGTACATACATCTGAATGGATTACTGCTCGAAACTGGTAACGCTGCTCGTTCCGTAAAATCCTCTTATTCATTGACTAAATGTCTTAGATCTGAAGACTGAAGACCGGGACCGTTCATTCAGGTTTATTCGTATGAGTCATTTTAGACGACAAGGTTGCCTGAAGCATCGCCTGTTAGATAGGAAAGCATTTTACTCCGCTAGGTTACCTCTTGTCCTGGGTAGGTCTTGCATATGATACGATGCCAGATACAAAATTACGAAACTCAGTCATAGGCTCATAGCACGTGGTGAAAGTGTGGCATCATTACAGCCAAGCAGATCCACATGATCCTTAAGATTACTATTACTAGTAGTACTCTTAGAAGTATTTCTTTTGGGAGGTAAGGAAAAGGCACAATTCATCCAGCAACATCAAAAGCAGTCCGGTGTGCTTGATGCCCTAATCAGCATGCTGTTGCTGTACAGCCGCTAGTTTACATGAATATATTGAGGGTATTTGGTATAACTCTAGTTCCACCAAAATTAGTAGATTTACATAAATATATTGGGGTATTTGGCATAGCTCCAGCTCTACTAAAATTAGTGGAGTTGGAAGAGTAGGGCACTTCTAGCTCTAGAAATTTATTGAGTTGAAGCTGTGAATACATTAAGAGTATTTACATGGGTCATCTTGTTTACATTTTAGACTAAAAATATAAACTTAATTTAATTTATTTTAGCCTACAAGTTTCAGATCTGAGGTGAAACTAGAATATGAAACTATGCCAAACAGGGCATATATCTAGGGGTGAGCATTTTTAATCCGAAACCGAAAAATCGAATCGAATCGAGCCGATTTAACCGAATATTTTGGCTTTTTCTATTTTTGGTTCAATTTTTATTTTGGATGTATTCAGTTCGATTTTCATATTGTAGAAACCGATTACCAATGCCTAAGTAGTCATCCCATCCCATCGGGCATCTCCTTATCGGCCATTCGACTTTTGAGTCTTCGAGACTTCAACCTGCTATTCCCTGTCCCCATTGTCGCCATCGGCCATCCCCCACAATTCCCCATCCCCGTCCCCATCGACCATCCCCCTGCTAGCCACCGCCCCACGATTCCTGTCGGACCCCAAAAAAATACTTTCGAAATCCTCTGTGTATTCTATACTAGTTTAGAAAAAGTTAGTACACACAACAAAGATAATAACATAATATATCCAACGTATTTTATTAATAGTCAAAGTTTACAATAATTATGGTACGCAGGCTAAATAAAATATTACAGCGAAAGCAAAATAAAACCAGTAGTAGAACCCAATAGATTCGCCACATGAAATCAACTGGGGCACCGGCCTAGTTATCTTGGTCCTCACCATCGTAGAGATACTCCTCTAAAAAGATAGAGTAAACAAAAATAAGTACAAAAGTACTCCGCAAGTCACAAGAAAAATGCAGTATTAATGAAGAGTCACAAAGGAGGGAGATTGGCACCACTGACACTCTTTAAAATTCGTGATTCACTTTATGACACCCTGGCCCACTATCATAGACTCAGATGGACCCACATGTCACAGACACATCACAAAAAGCCAACGAATTGAGTGTCACTGGACTAATTTTTCCCACAAAGGAAGTGTCGACGATTCGGGAACCGATCCCCCGCTGAGCTTACTTGTTGAATGAGGGATCAACCTAGAACCCCTTTTCCGCGGAGGGTATAGCGTCCGAGGGCTTGCCGAACTGGGATCGAGATGGTCGGGACAGCACAACGGACAAGAGGATTTTATCCTGGTTCGGGCCTCTCATAGGGGAAGATAACAGCCCTACGTCCAGCAGTTACACTAACTTCCAAAGATGAATTATAGGGTGTTTGCTCGGGGGCACTGGGCCTCCCTTCGCTCTCTACTTCCTATAGGTGTGCTTTTCTTCTCTATTCTCCAAAGAAAGAACCGGAACCTCTACCACTCAAAAGGGTCAGGAACCAGAGAGCCTAAACGCTACATGTGACGGGGTATTTATAGACGATTACAGCGTTACATCATTTATTACGAATGACGATCACTCGCTCCCGGGCGTGGGTGAGATCGTTCCTTGCTTTTAGCCATACCGCAACGTATGGAAGTGGGCTTAGATCGTGGCCGTACGGTCCTTCAAGCCGCTGGGTGATTAATACCACGTCGTCTTCGTGGACCGTGCCCGGCTTTTCGGCTATGCCCGAGGTCCCTTCTTCGGACCTGGTCGTCGGTCACACTCTCCCAAGCAAGCATGCTCGGGGGCGAACTTAGCTGAGGATGGGGTAGGCCCGCAGGTCGGTCTACCCGAGGATCTTCCTTGGGGACGCCGTCTAAGGGTAAGCATAGTCGGCGGTTGATTATCCGCCGGGGTACGATGGTTGTTATGGAGATTTCCCAATCCCCGACAGGAAGGCATAGTATGGTTAATTTGAGCATAAAGCGATATTTCAAATACAATAAGTAATTTTTCAATGCACAATTGATATAGTAAAAATTGAGTTTTAATCCAATTTTCAACATGGGCTCCACGCTGGAGTTTCATCCCAAATTTTCACCATGTAGACTCTCTCTACTTATAAACACTTTCTAAAAATATTTTGAAACATTAAAATCTAATCAGTGAAAGACTTGCTCAGCACGCCTATGACCGCAGGTGCAGTTAATCGATTGGTTTTAACTCTACAGAGGTTGTGCAACTTTACCCATAAGATATGATTTTCTCCTTTTGTCCAAATACATACTTCCTTTGGTGTGTTGGCAGAGAAAAATCACAACAAGGCCCCTACAAAGCTCCATTTCATGTAGTTATACCCGTTGAAGTTTCACCGCTGGTAGGATTAAAACCGCCCAGTCTAGAAGCCCCTCTCTGCGCCATGTGGTAGACTAACCATCCCCACATTCCCTAATGGCACAACTAATATGAGATGTCACTAAATGGAAAGCCAGGTTTGTCCCATACCAAACTTATGGAAGCACGGTTGCGCTTTACATTCAATAGCTCATAGACCAACCCTTAATTGACCAGGCGAGCTTTTCAACAAACCCAAAGAGCACCAGTCAACCATTCTCGCCAAGTTTAAATCCATATATTTATTTTTTCTTTAAACCATATCAATTTTCATATCATTCCACGGCACATCAATACTAAGGAATAACCTTTATCACAAAAGCATCTTTGATTGGCATAAATTCCCAAAAGATCCTAATTCAGATCTAAGCTTGTATAAGCCAGTTATTATATCGCACTAGTCAATACTATATTAATGTACCAACTAGTGAAATTTTTCTTGAGGTGACAAAGTACATGGATCATCAAAGTCAAATAGGGTCATAACAATTAGGAGTAATTAAGCATTTAAATTTGGGATTTAAATTATATTGATAAAAATTATGTACACAATAATTTGAATCAATCAAAATATAAATTAAAATTATGAGATCAACATGGTCAAGGAGGTAACTTACCTGAATCGAAGGGTAGGTGATTATAATTGTCGGTAGCAAATCCTTTAGACTCTTCGAAAACTATATGTTACAAATCAACTAAATTCAAATAAAATCTAAAGAAAATCAAATAAAATACAAAACTAGTAAAAATATATAGATTATAATTATATATGAATTTAGGAAGAAAAATGAGGTCAATCAAACTTAAGATGAAGGAGATCGAACCTTTTGAATCCAAAATCTGACTTCTCGCCAAACTAGGAGAAGAAAAGGTTGCCGGTGGTTTTCTGGTGAGAATTTTCAAAATCTGATTTTACCAAACGCAGAGGATACCAAGAGGTAGCTTCAGTTAAAATTTGAGGCCGAACAGAGATCGGGAGTGCCTGGGAGAGTTCGCCAAAAGTTCGTTGGGGTTCGAAAAGAATGGCTTTCGCAGGAAGATCTGGTGGATAGATTGGACCAAATCAAATATGATGATGTAAAGAATTAGGGGTGGAACCTGGACTTAAACTTATAGGGTTATCGGACCAGTGGATCGTCAGGAAATACTCAACGAAGTTTTTACCAGAATAGTAACAGGTTTGCCAGAATAAATGAGTTGAAACGGAGGATTTAATATGGGTCGGGTCCTTAGGTTACTGTACCTTAAGGGGAGCTGGAGAAGTGGATCAGGGTTGGTGAACAGTAACAAAAAAATAATAAGTCCCGAAATAATTATTTCTCCACTAAGAATTCGAATTAAATTCAAGAAAATAGCAATTAAATCATCATAAATTCAGGAAAATTAAGAGACAACCGTTTAAGTAAATAAAGCATGAACAATTTATTTTAATAATATAATATTCTTATTCATAACTCAGTAATTAAATTTTTAAATGTTGAAAATACTTTTTAACTTGGAAAAATAATAGAACAACTCCAAAAATTTTGTAAAAATTCAGAGAAATTAAATAGGGCCTTTTGAACTTACTAAAATTATTTCGCTTTATATTTGGATATTTTTGTTTTAAATAATTTCTAAAATCCAAAAATATTTTAGAAAATAGAAAATATAGTTCAAAATTTTCAAAACAATTCATAGAAATTTTCAAGAGATTTTGAACTTGAATTTTTCTAAAATTTTTTATTTAAATTACTATTTAGTTTCAAAAAATAGGAAAAATCATTTTTAAAAATCAAAAAATTCATGGGAAATTATTAAAAAATACAAAAAATCAAATAATTCTTAGGAATTCCACAAAACTTTTAATAATAAATCTTTTATTTTTATAAGCAAAATTCAGAAAATGTTACAATTCCCTCTCCCATTGCCCATCTCGTCATTGCCTCAATATTCCCCATCCCCATAGGCCATCCCCACTCCCCAAGCTCCCATGGCCCCATCCCCATCATTAGTCTTCCTCGACCACCACCGTTGGGGGTAGAGTTACGGGCTACGGCGGTGGCGTGAGGCACACACGAGCCCTAACCAGGGGCGGAGCCAGGCCTCGCGCCTAAACCCGAGGCCTGGCAACAAAACCCATGTAAATGCGCAATGGCTCGGCCCATATAAATGCGCGAGATTTGTGGCCTGCAATGGTCTGGGCACGAGGCTTTGGGCCTGCTGGCTCCGCCCCTAGCCCTAACCCTAGGCGTAGACGTGGATGGGGTGGGGAAGACGGCGCAAGCGGTGGCGCTCTTCTACTTTATGCTCGGGCTCTGGATCTTGATCAATGAGGGAGGTCGGGCTCTGGATCTTGACGAAGGAGGGCGCTAGATCTGGACAAAGGAGGACAGTCATCGCTTCCTTGCTCGGCGATGACGGAGGAGGACATGGGCAGCTGCCACGACCCTATCTCCCTCGGCTGATTGTTGGTGAGTACTTCTGTACTTGATTGCATTATGTGCAAGTTTCTTGATGGTGTGATGCCCGGTTGTGAATGGATTACGGCGAGCATTAGACCATCTCCAACCATTTCCCAGCATTCCATTCCTTTCCCCACCCCTGAAGGGAATCCCTTCCTAGAAAAACACTCCAACAGCATTCCCTTCTCCATTCTCTTCCCACATTAAAAATACTTATTTTATTATCCTCTTCTAACCACCAAATTTTGGAACCTCTAACTATTTTACCGCTTGCGGGAAGATCTTGTCGAACACCTTTCAGCTCATCACGGGGGGTTAATGCCTTAATGCCACGCATGTTGTCAGGAAGAGATGAATGATGAACTAATTGACAGCATGTATATCTTAAATAAATGAGAACATGTATATCTTATCCTCCATCGCTTCGACAACATTATGCGCTTTTAATAGCTTCTTCGGAGCTTTATCCTCCAAGGTATTGTCAGAATCTTCAGAACTGAGGAATCTATTTAATGAGAGACAACTTGCACCGGTTATTCACATCAATCTACATTCTTGCATTTTTCAGTTTGCTATTTGCACATTTTAATCCTGACATGAAACAAAAACTGGGCAATGAGATTGGCATCGAACAAGCACACCAAATCGCAAGGGGAACAACAATTATAGACTGGGAAGGGAAGAATTTGGGGAGAGATCAGAGAAGTGCTAGAGCAGGAAGAAGAACAATAGGTGGGGAATTGGATTCTATTTCATTCATTTCATATCCCAGTTGAGTACTGGGGCTCCCTTTTAAACCCAAACACATAGAGAACAGGTATTACATTTGTGAACCCAAACACATGAAGTATCCCATCGAGCAGTTCCATGCATGATTACAACAACATTAATTGAAAGTTTGTAAATCAACCATTACAACAACAAAAATGTAGGAAAAGCAGTCCCAATAAACTCCTTGCCCACCAGAGAGCCATTGTCAGGAATCTTCTGTAACCGGTGATCTATTTGCACATTTTAATCTTCCTTGTCAGTCTTTCTTTTTCACCTAGAGCAGGAAGAAGAACAATAGGTTGGATCTTCAACAGTTTTAACCATATCCGGAAGAGGTAGAGCAGGAAGATAGAGCTCGTTCCAATTGCTTGATTGTTTTGTTGGTTTTTATGGATGCGACAAATGCATAGACAACAATACCTCGAAGAATTAACTGGATGCTTATGTGCTCTGTCAAGGGAGCTGATCAGTCAAGGAGAGTTCGCTTTTGGCCAGTACTCTAAAAATAAGAACCTTTTGAAACTATCACTAACCAGAAATAATTCAATAGAAGGAAAATATTAAGGACAAAATAATAATGCTTAGTTTTACCTTGATCATCTGGTCGACCTCCTCATCAGTCATCTTCTACTTCAATGTACTATTGACAAGATACAAAACTGTCTAGCTTCAGAAGGCTCTATTTGAAGCAGTGTCAAGCAACAGAAAAGAGCAAAAATTTCAGTTAGCCCATCCAGGATAATGACAGAAAAGAGCAAAAATTCAACTAGGGCAGAAGACATGAGTACTGAGTTGGAATTCTTATACCTAACTACTTTTCCACCAATTGGAGTTCTATTGGAGTTCCAGGATTCCCAATTGGAGTTTTATTTCCAGATATGGAGGAAGCACTACAAAAATGTACCTACAATGCATTGTACTTCTTCTCAACATAATATAAGAAAGCCAAATTATTTTGATGAGTACAGTTTCCAAACAAAGACACCTTCAATAGACACAATGATTTATTTTTCCTTCTATTATTACAATCTTGAAAGCAAAATCTCATGTTGGGGTGTAGAGGAGCTGGGAGCAGAATTATCAGCATGCATCTTGAATTCTTAAGCTGCATGTTCAAAAATCATTTCACTCACTAGCAAACAACAAAAGAGTAATCTGTCCAGAATCATTTCATTACACAAAGGAAATACCTGCAAAAGTTAAAATGGTCAGGAAAGTGTTAAGAAATACCTGGATCATTTGTTGTAAATATCAATTACCTGTTGTCATGCATAAATTATCTGCTCTGCACCATGGAAAGATTAAGAAAGAGATTATTACCTTCAATAATGTTCCAAAAGTGACAGAACCAACAATTGTTACCACAGTGAATAGAAAAATATGTTTCAGTAGCACAAGATCTTCAGGGAGCAAATAGCTGACAAGGTCCAGGACAAAGCTTCCCAACAGAATGGACTTATATTAGTCCAGGACAGCACAGATGTAGATTGCAGCTAATAAATATGTATCTACTATCTTTTAATTGCAAATCTTCTACTACATGTAGCTTTCAAATTGCTTGATTAGAACTTAAAATTATGAAACTCCAGTCACTGTAACAATAGCAGAACCATTTTGCTTTACAAAAAGAAGGCCTTTTTCTCCTACCTGCAATTAAGAGTGGAAAAGTTTTAGGGTTTGGATTTAGGTTTCCTATATTCACAAGATTCCGAGTATCTATCCAGGTTTTCTTCACCCAAATCGGAACCCTAAATCGAGTATCTATTCACAAGATTGTGCCTGGCAATGGCCTTGTTGAAGGCATTGTTTTGTAGTCTGAGGATTTACTCTCCGAGGTGAAAACTTTTGGTCTGGCCTTCAATGGTTAGATCATGGCAATGGCGGTGCGTGTTCGTATCGAGTCCTTCTTGGAGGCGTTGTCATTGAAGAGCTTTTATCGCGGTCCAAGTGTTGCTATGATGGTGGATAGCCTTGAAGACAATATTGCGTGATGTAGTTTGCCGCGACGGTTCCTTTGTCTTTTCTTGTGTGTGTGTGTTTGGCTGTGTACACCCTAGTTGTGTAGAGGCCGAAAGTCTTCTTAGTATAATTGTATCACCTTGATGTAATTTACTAAGATTAATAAAAGCTTCTTTTATCGAAAAAAATCGAGTCTCTTGCTCACAAATCGAAGAAACCAGGCGTTCTTCCGAGTACGAATCAACATACGAAATCCCTCAAATCGACATACCAAATGACAGCAGGGTGCACCGGGAGTACCTTGAGATGTCGATCCCGCTCGCGTCGTCTTCGTCGGTGGTCGCTCGAGTAGAACGGATGCGTCGCTGGAGCCCTCGGCTGAACACTTCCCCAGCAGCACCAACGCTCTCCGGATCCGAGCCGACGCACGAAGTCGAGGTTGGTCATCCGAGCTGCGCGAGAGGGCCAAGGGAATGGAGAGAGGACCCGGCGGGCGTGGGAATCTCTTTCCTTTCCCTTCCGTCGCCCGGCCGAGAAGGGAGAGCGTTGCAGCACGCTTCGGCTTCCGCTCGCGCTCGCTTTCCCATCGCGACGGGGATGGGAGTCAGGAGGGGAAAGCGTTGGAGATGTGTTATATCGCATTGTTTTTGCGTTTCGGCCCATAATGACGAGCCTTTTTGTTCGCTGTCCGAACTTCAAAGTCGGAAGTCATGACTCATGAGCAACATACTGCAATCGCAAATGCAATGTCACCTATTTAATGCACAGACAGAGCCCACAGCCCAAACCATGGATTCATGGGCCATGGCTAAGTGGGCACGTCCAACAACTTGACTTCCTTTGTCTAGCACTTGTGGTTGAACTTTTCCCCACTCTCCTGTGACTGCGATACGACTATACGAGCAATCTGCCAACAGTTTAATGCATTTTTCCATTAAGAAAACAACTAAATGTATTTCGATGATACATGGCGACTACATGCCACGTGCTATAGTGCAATGAAGTGTGCATAAAGAAGACGGAACTACCAATGCAAATGTTGAGGAAGAATACAAAAGAATTATACAGAAATCGTGGATTTTCCAACACGAATCAACCAAAAAGGCACTCTCTAAAAATTATATGTCTGCTCCAGCAATCTTTTCTTACCTCCTACTACTAGTTATTAGAAATATTTTGCTAGGAATTCAGCCAAAAATACCTCCACAATATTACATGTAAACGATTGGAAGCTTTCCAAAGTGTGGATCGGCGTAATATCGTTAATCAATGCGTGTAACAATTGTAATAAACATACGTAACAAAATAGAAAAAAGAAGTGCATTGTCCTTAAAAAATTTGGGGAAACTATATGATGAGGATTGAAATCCATACTCTATTTTAGGCCGGTAACTCTATAAGAATAGTCCATAAAGAAGAATAAGGTACACGATCAGTTGCTTAGTTACGACTCTGATCAATTTACTGATGTGTTCTCTATTGGCTCACATTGGTCTATCCCGATCAGTGCTTTGCCTGCCCGATCAGATTAAACTAGTTAGGATAGGCAGTTGCCTCTACATAGATATAACCACAAAAATAGCGTGCGGACAGTTTTTCTTGACAAGTACAAATAATTGATCGAAAGTTACACTCAAAAAGGCACATCCTTTGAAGAGGCACCTTTTGGGAGAAGACACATTTTGGCCAAAAGACACCTTTTGAAGCATAACTGCCACCTATTCGTTCTATATAAATAGGAAGACCATTTGTACCATTTGAGGTATCCATATATAGAATGATTTACACATCTCATCTCACAAATTCACAAACTTTGTAATACTTGTACTCTCTTAAACCGCTTGGCTAATAAGAAGTAATCTTTTGTCCACCTTTCGCACTCTTTAATCTTAGATGCTTGTAACTTTTTTCATTCATAAGCTTGATCTAGAGACCTCATGTCTTGAACATCAACACTATAAAAATTACCACAAAAATTGGATGAAAACTTTACTAACCGAGCTCGCTCGGACGGCCGATCGGTCCGACCCATTGGTTGGGTCAACCTGGTCGCCGTTGTGAGGTTGCGAGTCGGTCCTGTTGCGCCTGGTCGGACCGCTCTCTGGGGTTGGCTTGGTCTTAGGTCGTGGGCCTCCATGCTGGGTTTCTTGTTTGAGGCCCAGACGCGGCGGCGGCCCATATGCTTCTTCCGGCATTGGGATACCTATGCCCTGGTACTCGCCAATAGTTTTGAGCCTCGAGCGGGTCGGAGAACCGGCCGGGGTTTACCCTGCTCAAGGGTGCTCGGTCGATTTCGCCGGCGCTGTGAAGATCCGGTGGATGGAGTTTTGAGCCCCCGAGCGGATCGGAGAGCCGGCCGGGGTTTACTTTTCGCGAGGCGGCTTTGCTGGTGACCTCGCCTCGGTCGGGTCGCCTCAACACCTACAAGTGTATCGCTTAGACGGAGGCGGCCTCTTTGCCGGGCGTCCGACCAAACGGGTTGGTCGTCGGAGTTCGGATGCGCGCGAAGCATCCGATGGATGGAGTTTCGAGCCCCGAGCGGACGGAGAGCCGGTCGGGTTTTCTCGTAACGAGGCATCCACTTCGCCGTGATCTCTGCAGTACCAGTAAGATCGGTGTTGCGCCAATAATAGATAAAGGCGCCGCCCCACGCTGCCGAGCGAGGTAGGCGGCGCTTCACGCATACGCCCGTCCGCAGTGGGACCGGAGGGGTGAGCTAACGCGCTTGCTATGCGCGCTGGCTTGAACGCCAGGTCGCGCGAGCCGAGATAGCGGTTTGTCCGAGGGCTCCGGCGGTTTCCGAAAGGAGAACCGCCTCCGAGCGGACGTTATCCCGTCTGGGCGTCCCGACTGGGGCGCACCCATGAGAACCTTTTCTTACTCGATCCTGCGTTTGACCGGTCGTCGCCGACCGGAACGCGATTAGCCGCCACCGCCGACGGGTTCATGAGAGCGTGAAGTATGGTCTCGAACACGATTAAGGTGATTGGGCTGCTCACGCCCAACTAGAGGCCCACCGAGCTCACCTTATTTTCGCCCTCGCCGATTTTTTTTCGGGTGATGCATGCACCCACTTGGTGGTTGGGCGCCGGAGCCCACAACACTTGGCCGAGCCCCTAACATAAGTTGGGGAGCCTTTCCGCTGCTTCCAGACTATAGCGCCTTTGGCGTGCCCTTTCAAATTTGGGAACGAGGCTCGAGGAGCCGTGACGCCGCCTCCGCTCGATCGCGTGGCCTCTCGGCCGTCATTGGCCTGCTGTGAATTAACGCAAAGGCGACTCAAGGATCGAGGCGCTATATCGCTTGAACTGCCGCGACGGCCGGGGGGGAACGACGCCGCTTGTCTCCGCGATTCCGTTTATTCGGCCGACGCCTGTCCGGCCGATGGGCGCCAAGGCCCTTATAAAAAATGGGGAGCCTCCGGCGGATTCCACTTGTTGTCTCGTTTTTCACCGCGAAAAGAAAAGGAAAGTCGAGGCAGCTAAGTAGGAAGCCAAAAGTCTAGGAGAGGAATTTCGCCAAATTTCTTCTCGCTTGTCGGTCCGGTGCCTTTGGAGATGTCGTGGCGAGTGGTCCGTGCTTGACGCCGCGCTTGGCCTCGGCGAAGAAGCTTATTCTTCCCGCGCGACGATCTCGGTGGAGGGTGCCGACGGAGCAAATAGCGGCCCGAGTCTTGATGGCGTAGATCGTCAGATTCGTGATCCTTTTTGCGCTGGTTCGCTCCCCTCCACTCGCTTGTTCGCGACTCCTTCATTTCTACAAAGTGGAGGCTCACCATCTGAATCCCCACCAGCGGCCGCACATTGCGATCTTCATCACGCCAGGCGAGGCCTTCTCGGGATCGAGCCCCATTGGGCCCTCCGAGGTACTTCTTCCATATGCGCCACCGGCGGGAAAGTCACGGCATGCAAGAATCGGCGCCGACGGTGGCGCCGCCATCCAACTTTGGTCTAACCGGGCGCCGAGTACATCGATATGAAGTCGCTTTCGCCGAATCGAGGATGGCACTCAATGGTTCTATATTCTAACGCGGGACAGCGCCCGGCTTTCACCGGAGAGGACCGAGGCAACGCCGAATGGAACCGGCGGCGGACGCTAAGGAGAAGAGAAAAATGGAGGTGATCCTCGAGCAATTTTATGGTCTGGAAGAGGCGAGGCTCGACGGGTGACGCCGCCGTCCGCGACGCTCATGGCGAGACGCGCCCAAATTTCATGGATAGGCCTCACCCAATGTTCAGTACGGGGAGCATCCGACCCGAGGATGGAGCGTTCGGACCTCCCTCGCTTCGGAGGTTGAGGCTCGGGTGACACCTGCCTTGGTCGTGAAGGCCACTGGTGGCGGTCGCGCCCCGAGCCTTTTTCAGCGTAAACCCCCAAATCTGTAATTGGGCGGTCCCCTTCTTTCCTCAAGGCCCTTTGCCTTAATTCCTTGCGTTTTGACTCGATGTAATTCCACCCCTTTAGGGCTCGCTTGGGGCATCCTGCATGGTCACGGGAGGAGGAAATGAGGGCGGCCCGCCAAAAGGCCGAGTTGGAGGAGTCTCTGCCTAAAAGAGCGCAGGAGAACAGAGGAAGGAGAAGAGGAAGCTCGCTCGGCCATGGCAGCAGGCGTGAGGACGGTGTCAAGATGATCGCTTTCTCCTCGCCGACATGGGGTCGCCTTCCAACGACGGCAGAGATCCCGCGACCGCACGGTTGCTTCGATTTGGCCGTTGCCGAGCGACGACCGGAGGGCGCGGATACTAAGTCGTTGTTGGGTGCCCCAGCGAGGACGCCACGGCAGCGCTCGAGGGAGGGAGAGAGATTGCTCGCCGAGAGGCCGGCCAAGAGAGCGCTTGTTAACCAAGACCGCCGACGCGTTAGCTTTGTCCTTCGTTATTTGCGCCGGTTTTGCTTGAGCCGCTTCAACCGCCGCGTTTTAGGGATTTCGCGGGGAGAGCTCGACGGCGGCGGCGGAATTGCCATCGGGACCGACGCCGCCACTCCCGCCGTCTGAAGCCGGGATGCGCCATCCGGTCGGAGCAAGTGGCGAGGCGGGCGTTAGTTGTGCCCACGGCGGCCGATGTCAAGCGCAGCTATGCCCCGTGGTTGTGCCGAGTCGACCGTGGAGTCGGCCACACGAGGTTCGGCGACCCCGGCTGAAGCGTTCGCCACCGGAGCGGGGCCGATGATGGTGGAGCTAACCTTGAGCCGCCGGTCATCGAGGCGCCGCCGATCTCGGCGCTGAAGTTTTGCCGCCACCGCCACCGGCGGCAGCCAGAGAGGGGCCGCAGCGACGGTGGCGGTCGCCGACTCGCCACCGATGGCACCGAGGTCTTGCCATCGGCGAAGCCGCCGACGACGGCGGGAGAACCTCTCCGCCGCCGCCGCCCACCTTAGTCTCGACAGGGAGCGACCCGCCTGGCGAGCCATCGCTCACGCTGATGACGGGCGGAGTTGGGAGGGGCATCCCCGCAAGAGGGCACCGGAGAGCCAAGGCCGAGATGGCGAAGATTCAAGCGGCTCGAGTCCGCCTCGAGTCCTCCGGCAGGCCGACGCCGCCGCCGGGGAGTTGACTGCCGCGTGCATGAAGTTATGCTCAAAACTTCCCGCCTCTTTCGGATTTCATTGGGTCTCGAATGATGTGTCAACCGGCTGCGGCGTCTCGCGGAGCGCCGAGGGTAAGTCCGGTTCCTTCGCCACCAGACGGCCAGGGGTGTCCACGGAGGAGGATCGCGACCGCCGAGCTCCGAGCCGCGGAGGCCCAGAAGCCGCCGCGCGAGCGGCGGACGGAGGATGCTCGCTGGCGCCGGATCAAGCCACCGGATCTCAGAAGAGGAGCGCTTAACGAGCGCTTGAGGTCGAGGGTGTCCGAAGCCGAGGCCCTCCTCGCGCGAGGCTTGCGAGCTTGAGATTCTGCTGGCGAGGTGGCCGTGGCGAGAAGCTCCACGAGGAGGTCCGGGTCGGCTCCAAGCAATGACAGATTCTCTACCGTAGTAAGGGTCGCGGCGCGGTTGTTTTGAAGGCGCCGCTGTCGAGCGCCGCTCGATTTTGGCTCCAATCTTCGAGTTGCGAAGAACCTCGAAGTCGCGAGGCGCGGCTGGCGGTGGAGGAGCGTGACGCGCGATCACGGGCGAGGCGGCGTTCTCGGCTTACGCAAAAAGGAGGCGAGGACGATCGACCGAATCGTCGCCGAAATGGGCGACCTTAGGAAAGGTCGGCCGAGTTGTCGCAACCGAAAGTGCTCGGGACCATACGGGCACAAGTTGTTTACGACCGAAGCTAGCTCGTGTGCCGGAGCACGCCGAGAAGTCGGTGAAGACGAAGTGCTGCCTCGAGCCACCTCTGCGCTTGTTAACGCCATGTCCTTCTACAACGGGATTAATCTGGACAACGTTAGCAGCGGGATCGCTAGGAACAGGATGGACGAGGAGGTCCGTCGCTTCGCGCTCCAGGCCGAGCCCCATGCCCGAATGATCGCCCGATCGGATATCGCCGCAGAGCGCCCTCCACGGGATTATGAATGATGTTAGACATTACCTTTAAAGATGTAAAAACTTTAACGTAATGAATTGGGGTTCGCCTTGTGTTCGCTTGCCGCTTTAAGCTGCTCCTTCGTGTTCGAAACCGTAGCCTCGAAACCGCCGGTTTTTCAGCGAGGGCGTGTTTGATTTTCCGAGGGAGACGCTGGCGAAGTGCTTAGCGAACCCCGAGGTCAAAAGGCGCCTATTCGCGCTTCATGCGGGGGTGAGGGTCTGCACCGTCCCTGTGGTTCGCCGCCAGACGGTAGCCTCTCATCAGAAAGCGCCACTTCGAACCGTAGCTACCGGGCGAGGTCGCAGCGCTTGGTCTGACGGTTTACTCCGCTAGGAAGCCGAAGCGTTTGGTCGGGCCTCCGACCAGATGAATGCGAATGACGTTGGGAAACAAAAGCATCCATCCACGCCTAAACGGGAGAGGGACGCCCCGACCGACTTGTGGCTCAGACCGCTGGTAGCCTCATCAAGAAAGCGCTACTTGAACCGTAGCATTACCGGGCGAGGCCGCAGCAGGTTTGGTCGGATAGGTTACTCTCGCTAGGGAAGCCGAGTGGTCACGGATCGCCAATTCGTATGAATGTGAGTGACATAGCCCTTGAGTTCTCGAAAGAATGCGCTGCGACCGGCCGCCATCGGCGGCATTGTTGGTCCTTCAAAATAATCGTAAAGGAGACCAGGAGTCGAGAGACTTATCTTTTTTGGTCGGTAGTCGAGCGACTTGCGGGCGCCTGGCGCAGACTCCGGAGTTGTCCAGATAACCGGTCAGGCGCGAAGATCGGCGGTCGCTGCTTCCAAGACGAACGGTGTCCTCTCGCTACCAGACGCTTCGCCGCATTTAATGCGGAGTGGAATTTTAATGCATGTCGCGTCGCTGCGTCGGGCCGAGGGAGACACCGCGGAGCATGCGAGGCGAGGGCAGCTTTACTGGTGAACTCGCCTTATAAATACGGTGCCGAAGAAGCGGTAATTCACACCCGCCCTATCATCTCTGTGTTTGCACCGCCTCCAACTTCCAAGTCCATTCCTGAGGAACTTCTCGGTGGAATGGCGAGCGGGCGGCGATGTATGGCCTGCAAGCGGGTTATGAGGGGAGCCGCGTGGTTCGCCTCCAAAACCCTCGGGCGGGGGGGCTCCGAGGCGGCGGCGAGGGGCGGGCTTGACTCGCCTCGCCGAGATTCTACATCCGGAGCCCCGCCGGGTAGGTGCTCTTCCGTTGTTTTGGACGGGTAGGGTCGCTAAGTTGACGCCCATTTTGGCTTTTCGCTTCCAGCAGTCCGACCGCCTAGCGGGCGCCGCGAAGCCCACGGGTAGCCCAAAGACTTCGTGCAGGGGAGGGCTCGCCAGGACCGGCGGCGAGCATGGTTGACGCCAGTGCGCTCGCAGATGCCGACTGGTGTCCTGTGGGGGCCTCCCCGCCGAGACGCAGTGACGGCAGCGGGCGCGCGGCTCAGTCGCCAAGACGAGGCGGCAACTCGTGGCGCGGTTGGCCGCCGAGGCGGAGATAGCCCGCGAACGAGGACTTCGACTCCACGCTGGGGTTCTTTTCCATGCTCCGCCCGCTTATGAAAGCATGGGAGGAGCTCGATGCCACCGGGGCGAGCGCAACGAGCCGCTTGAGCCCACCATGGCGCGAAGACGCTTCGTCTCACCCGGCGGCCGAGGCGCTGAGGGCTCGCCCAGCTCTCCGGAGCGCTCCGCCGAGGGGCGAGGGTCGCCGCCTCGACGGTGGAGTACGTCTGGCGCGCATACGCCAAATGCAGTAGGGCTCTTTCGACGAACGGCCACCGCCTCCCACATCTCGAGGCGACGCGCCCAGCGCTGGCCGAGTTGCGGGAGGCGGCAGTACGGTGGCGGGCGGTTGCGACCGAGGCCTCGGACGACGAGACCGATGCGAAGCGAGGTCTCGGGGAAGGCGACGGACGACGCTTTCTGCCCCGACCCTTAGGAGGTGTCGCTCGCTGCTCGACTCGCCTGGCAAAGTAGGTATCTCGGCATCGAGCGGCTCCTCCGTTTTCGCGTCCATCACTGTTTTGCGATTTTGTACTTTTCTCGCTTTAGGATGAACATAAGTTGTTTGCCGCTTTTATGTTCTTCCTCTTGTAATGGACACTGCTGCTTTTGGTGAATCGTATCTTATCCTTCAGAAACTTCCTCGCGCTCAATGTTTCCTTTCGTTGTACTCCCTGAGCCGAACGCCTGGTCATTACTAACCACCCGCGAGAACTCCTTTGGCAATCGTCCGTGGGTCGCTCGTATGGGGGCCACTCCGCTCATGCCACTACTTCAAAGAGTCGAGTCAAGAAAACTACCGAGTTTTCACAAGACTTAGACCATAGTGGTCGGGCGAAGTGGATCCTTTATGGGGACCTTGGGTCGATTTGGGCACTACGCAACGAGGTTACGTAGGGTAGAAGCCCTCGAAAGGTGTTCGCCGCCCGGTTCGTCAGCCGATATGACGCTTAGCCAAGGAAATTAGTTTGTGGAAAACCGCCGAAGTTTTTCGATGTTCCAAGCATTCAAACAACGTTGCTTGCCGAAACCTTGGCAAGTATAGAATTGAGGTTGGTCGGTCAGATGCATTCGAGGACCCCGGAGGACTCTTGTAAAGGTCTTCGCCGCATCAGACAAAGATTTTGCTCGCCGAGCGAGGCGCCGCCTTGCCGGATCTGGGGAGGGTTCCGTCCGGCTGCGATCGACGAGGGCCTCCTCCACCGATTATCATGAGCACGCCCCGACTTAAGTCGGATAGCGCCACACCCGCTGATTGGCGTTGGTTCGGCCGTGGGTCCAGCAGTCGTCAAACAGTGTACATGCACCGACGACACGAAGCACCCGCGTTTCTTCGCACTAAAGGGCATTGTTACGTAACAAAACGAGCCGAAGGGAGTGATAAAAGAGGTCGCGAGCTGGTCGGACTCTTCATCGGGATCTCGTGGTAGCCGAGTAGGCATCCAGAAGGAGAGCGATTCACACCGGCGTGGAATCAACGACTGAATCGATCCGGGGCAAAGGAAAATGGTCCTTGGGACACGCCTTATTCAGGCCCGTAATCAACACACATCCTCCATTGCCTGGATTTCTTTTTACAAGAACAGGTTGGCAAGCCACCGGGTGGCGACTTTTTTATGAACACCGCCTCCAAAAGTTTGGCTACTGCTTATAAGCTCGCGCTTTTCGCTTTAAACCGTTGAAGTGCTGGGTCGACCGCCTTGCGCCAGTCGAATATTGAGGGTGCTCACACCTCCTGGGATGCCCTAAGATGTCGGAGGTCTTCCATGCGAAGACATCCCGCTCGCCTCGAGGAAGTCGACGAGCCGCTTCCTATTTGGCGGGAGGCGGACCCTACCCGCATGGTCTTGGCCGTCCCCTGGTCAACTCACGACCTCTTCGTCCTCTCATGACTCGAAGAATCCGGACCCGACTTGCCGGAGCAGGACGGACCCAGAGGTCTCTTTCAGTAGTTGTCGAGCTTTGCAGACGCGATGACCGCCGGTTACCGAATCGCTTCTTAGCTTGAAGGCAGTCATTTGAAAAGACGAGGCCACGATAATGATGCCCCGTGGCCCTGGAATCTTCAAAGTAGGTGTAGTTGGGGATCGCCATGAACTTAGCGTAGCACGGCCTCCCTAGATTGCGTGGTAGATCCCGCGAACCCCACAACCTCGAAAGTGAGCTTTTGCGGAAGTTCTCGCCCCCAAGGTGACTGGGCGGTCGACCGCCTGGGGGTAGGCTCGCTTGCCCGATGACACCGGAAAGGTGCCTTGCTCGGTCGCAGGTCGAGCGCGCACTCCCAAGGCGCCGAGCATCTCAAAGATACATGATGTTGAGGCCGCCACCGCGTCCCATGAGCACATTCGGTGAGGCGCTTCACCCCACGATGGGATCGACGACGAAGTGGTACCTTCCCGCAAGTGATGTGGTCGGTGGTCTGCCGATCAAAGGTGATCGGAGATTCGACCACCGAAGGTACTTCCGCCGGTCACCGTGATGCACTCGCGTAGGGCAGCCACCGCCGCTTATCGGCATAGCTCTCCGGGCCTCCGAAGATCATGAGGCATCCGGCCGCCCGGAACCCGCTGTCGCTTTTCTTCCCCGACCTTCGGGCCGGTCGGCTTTTTCCTTTACCCCGTGGTGCGGGGTTTCAGAGAAAGCGCCTCAGACTTCGCAGCCCGATATTTGTGCTTGACGGGTACTCGTGGTGCGGACACGGGCTCTCCATCAATTTTTCGGTGGTTGGGCGCCCGCTACCGCTGTTTGTCAAGCGCCGCGCGGCGGCGATCGCTTGGTCCTCGCTACCGCTTCCTTCCGCCTTCGCTTGTTTGAGCGGCCGAGGAGGCAGTTCGGGCCAAACTCGCTTGGCCTTCCCTTTATCGAAGATTTTCGCCGCCTGTAATACTAGTTCAAATATCCGAATCAAATAAATTCACAGTGTTACAATGTTGCGACATTTTAATAAAATAGTGACAACATTCAAAGATAATTGTTGCAACATTTTGCAACAATTTAAGGGGACAAAAGAATTCAAGCCCAACAAAATCCCAACCCAACTGCAACAAACTCAATCACAACAATTAAGGATGCAACAAAATTGTAGGAAATCAAAAACACTCATGCAACATTTTAAGATAATATTGGCAACAAATTGAGCGAAGATTTGCAACAAATCCTTCTCGAAGGAGGCACAATGGACGATGACAAGCATCAAAGCTCATCATCGGAGAAGGTTTGTTGCAGCGTCGGTGAGAAGTCCACAATGATGATTTGAGGGAGTTCTTCACACCAAGCTCCGACCAACCTTAAAAAGGGAGATTTACATCTGAGCTCCTTCCATGGGGGATGGCCTCTCTCAAGCATAACCGTATGATATGTGTTTGTGTGTACGAAGAGAGATTATTAGACAGACAGATGAGTAGGGAGGCATGTGCGAGATACAGCCAACCATAACCATGTGTACCAAGTGAGAGATGGAGGAAGAGTGAAAAGATGGAAGAAATGAGATAGAAGAGAAAGCTTAGTTGGTTAGGTGAATAAGATTACAAGAAGTCAAAAGTGTCGATATTCAAGATCTAGGATCTCTAGACCGAGCTTATGAATGAAAATGTTTGCGAGCCTCTATGATAAGAGATTATGAAAAGGGGAATAAAGGACTGCTTTCTTATTAACCGAATGGTATAAAAATAGTTCAGAATGTATGAATCTATCTCAATCTGAATGCCCAATGCTGAATCCAATTGATCGATGTCTCTAACGGTACTGACGAGGATTAAAAGTCTGTTATTTATTTGGGCCTTCAATTGTTCATGACTATACTAATGGGCCTATAATACATAAATCCCACAATACGTAGAATGAAGTCTACATTTATCTGAACGGTTAAGTTTTCGACCAGTTCAATCAAGGTGGTCAATAACTTTGTTTCACAATGGTCATCCCTGACCAGTGAGCTGGTCAAGAACAAGCGGTTATCTCTACACATGTTTCTATTTGGACAGTTATCTAACAAGTACTCATAACTGCTTGGGAGTTATCTCTGCAAAAGGCGCCCCACGAGCGAGAAGATACCATTTGGCAGGAAGACATCTCTCGATTATACGATCCTACTATGAAGAACAATTGTCGCCTCTTCATCAGCATAAATACAGAGTCTATCCGTATCATCAAAGGCATGGACGAATAGGCAATCAGATAGAAATTCTATAATTCTTGTACTCTGTTAGACCGCTTGGCTAATAAAGAAGCAATTCTCATATTTGTTTCCACCATTTTGTTTACTAGGAGCCCACAATCATATTTTCATAAGCTCAGTTAAGAGACCCTAGGTCTTGGACATTGATAGGTACAAACGGCCTCTATATTTATACAGAACTAAGAGGCAATAATTGTGCTTCGAAAGGGCATCTTCTGGCCAAAAGGTGTCTTCTTGCCAAAATATGTATTTCTCACCAAATGGTGTCTCTTCATGAGATGTGCCTTTTTGGGATAACTTTCGAGTAGTTATTTTTATTTGTTAAGAAAAACTATCTACACAGCATAATGTGCAGAGATAACTACCTATCTGACTAGTTTAGTCTGGTCAGGGTGGCCCAATGTGAGCCAATAAAGGATATGTTATCAAATTGATAGGAGCCATAACAAAGTAACTGATCGTGAGCCTTACTCTTCTTTATGTGCTTTTTCATATAAATTTGTAGGCCTAAAATAGTGTATGAACTTTAACCGTTACGGGTCTAAAATAGAGTATGACCTTTTTGAAAGTGCATCTAGGCACTTATGTTATTTTGGTGATTAATGACAAACGCATATAATGACAATCTATATAATTGAGTAAATGCTTAACTTAGTGTTTAACAAATGCCAAACCTCTAATATGATTATATTGCTATATATGAGACTAACATGTTATTGCCTAGTTGAGTATCAGTCTTATCTATTTAGAGAAAAATCAAGTGGGATGGTTAAGCAAAGATAAGGTATGCAATTTTGGTATCTCTTCTATATTTGTTATTGCATTCCTTTTGTGCAAATGCATAGTGAACTCCAAGTAGCATGTTGATTATATATATGCACATTGGTTCATGTCATATTTATTTGTGCATATATATTCATTTGAGTTCATTATGTGCTTTGCTTTTAGTATGCATGTATTAACTAGAGTTAAACTTCACATTGCTATAGATTGACTTGGTGCATGTATGTCTTAGTTGTGTATCTTCTCATGCAATTCTCTTAGTGAAGTTTAATCTAGTGTTGGATCACATATTTACTCTTACTCCAAATATTAGTTGCACATGTACAATTCGTGTATATTCTATTATGTGCTTCATTTAAGTAAAGACTATGATCCATGCCATTATTTAATTGATTCATCATATCGGCAATTATCTCTCTAGTGCATATAGATCAATTACATATTCATCATGATGCATTTAGTAGAGAACATTTCTTATGTCAAGTGTTTCCAGTTATATTGTGCCTCTTTATATGAAACACTTATGGTATTTAATTGCTCACAAATATCAATTTATTTATATCTATTGAGCTTTTGGGACTAATGTCTTTCATGAGTGGTTTGGAAAGAATTAGGTCCCGTATGTGTATGATGACCAAGGTATCTTGGAGGATGATCATTAAGCCAAGGTCAACAAGACGGCGGTGTCACCAAGAGTTGAGGACTAAGCCAAGATCGACTTGGCGTGGAGATCGTCGGAGAGGATGATCAACTCAAGGTCGATAGGATGAGAGTCTCATGAGGTGAATCGAGTCAAGTTGGACAAGGCGAAAATGTCATCAATCATTTGGTAAAAAACATCATGCACATTGCATCCACAGAGAAGACGGCATGCGGATTGAATGTAAGACTTAGATTTCTCGTTTGAATTTGAGTCTAAGGATTGCCGTACTATTAAGAGGGATGCAACGTCAAATGACTTTTAGATGTGTCAAGTGCTCAAGTGATCCATCCTTGTGAAACTTAGAGAGAGAGTGGTGTTGGTGGTACCGGAAAGTGAGAATTATAGGTCTCTTTTGGATTCTTTGTGAAATCTGGATTTATCCTTTGAGATTTGGATAGTGAGACCTTGTTAGTTGTGTAGCCCTTGTTCTTAGCTTTCAATAGAGTCCAAAATCACTGAAATCGAGTCCGAGTCAAAAGTTATGCTCGTTTTAAATCAATTTGCTCAGTCCAATCCGGAGTATCCGGGGTTAAGTCCGGAGTATCCGGGTTGGTTCTCTCGGTTTGGTCAATCCGAGTATCCGGGTGTCCAGTATCCGAGGTATCCAGAGGGGGTTAAGTCCGGAGTATCCGGACTTTGCGCAGTTCAAACGGCTAGTTTTTTGGGGACCTCTATTTAAAGCCCTCTCTTCCCCATTTGAAAAGTGGCCGTTACTCCACTGGTTTGAGGGGTTCTCCTCTTGTTCTTGAGCCCCCTAAACACCCCTCCACCCTTAGATCTAAGTGATCCCTTTTGTGAGAAGGGTTGGGAAGAGTTTGAGGAGTGAGGTGTTAGGTTGAGTGAGATTTGAGTTATTTGAGCACTTGATTTCATCTCCAAGCTTGTTCTTCGTGAGCATTTGTTACTCTTGGAGGTTGAGGACTCCTAGATGGCTAGGAGGTCGCCTACGAGCCACCGGTACTTTGTGTGGTTGGCCATGGGAAGTTTGTGAAGGCCGGATTCCGTCTCCGCAAGGGAAGGAATCAAAGAAGTGAAGACCGACGAGTGCATTTGTGCAACACCGGAGGAAGAGGGTTGAAAGAGACCCGGCTCAAGCGTCAAAGGAGTTGAAACCGGCGAGTGCATTTGTGCAACACCGGAGTAAGAGGGTTGAAAGAGACCCGACTCAAGTGTGACGGAGCCGCCTCAGCGGAGACGTGGGATCCTCAAGGATCCGAACTTCGGGTGAAAAATCATCGTCTCCAAGTTTGCTTCTTACTCTTGTTTTAGTATTTGATTTTGAATCTTGAAATTGCCCGATCTACTTTTCTATTGAGCTTTCCGCTAGATCTCTACCTGTTCTAGGTACCTGGTAGTATTTAGAATCTTTGTGTTTAAGTAGTTTGATTAAAAGTTGAAGAGATTAAAAAAAATTCATCTCGAGGTGCCCAACCCGGAGTATCCGGACATTTAACCCGGAGACTCCGGATAGGTGAAGTTTAATCCATACGAAGGGTTAATCCGAGACTCGGACAAAAACCCGGATAGTCCGGACATATTGAGTATCCGAGTAAAAGCTTCGGATAGTCCGGTGATACCCTCGGGATTGTTTTATTCTGCTGTGATTTAGTTTTAAATTTATTATTCGCCTATTCACCCCCCTCTAGGCGACATCCCCTGTCCTTTCAATTGGTATCAGAGCTTGGTCTCTCATTTTGTTAGACTTAACCGTCTAGAGAGTAAAGGATGTCGACTAGAGAATTAGTGCACTCACATGATCCACTTGTGCTAGATGGCTCAAATTATGCTCATTGGAAATTAATTATGACTTCTCATTTTAAATCCATGAGCCCCCAAATATGGTGGATCGTAGATGTCGACTTTTCCTCTCCATTGAATGAAGTTAATCCAATTGAAGGAGAGATGAAATGCCTACATCTCGACGCTCAAGCTACTTATGCTTTAGTTTGTGTTGTTAGCGATGAAATTTTTGATAGAATATGCAATCTCAAGAGCGCTCATGAAATGTGGATAAAGCTTCAAGAACTATTTGAATCATCCACTTCCATTGAGGATTGCATTGAGGAAGAGATGTCGGGAGATGAAACCTCAAGCTCCACATCAAGTGATGAAGAACCGACATCTCCATCGACCTCAACCTCCGCCTCAAGCGACGATGAAGATTCACTCTCATCACTAATCCGTTGCTTTATGGCAAAAGGTAAAATTGAGGTAAGTGATGATGATGATGATGAGCTCTCTTGTGATGAATTTTTGAATATGTTAAAGGAGCTCAATGAATCTCTTGGGAAGGAGAAAAAGAAGTATAAAATTTTGAAGTTGGAGCATGACTCACTTCAAAATGATTATAATATTCTAAAAGAAAATCATGAAAAAGTCCTTCTCAAGGAATTCACTAAGTCTAGAGTGGATATTACTACTCAATGTAATTTAGTTGATGAATTGCCTTGCCCAATTTCTATTACAAACAATTCATCAAATAAATACATATCCACCTCTAGCAATGATTTACCTTGTTGCTCAAATGCTATTGCTACTACTTCCTCTATGCATGTTGAGACTAACCTTGTAGAGGAAAATAAAGAGCTCAAGGCCCAAGTCATTAGATTAGAAGATGACTTGAAGAAGTGCGTAAAGGGAAAAGCCATCCTCGACGAGATCTTGAGCAAGCCAAGGGCACCTCAAGATAAGCGAGGACTCGGTTACATCTCCAAGAGGGAGACTAGCAAGACAAGGCACAACGCAAGACACTCAAAGACTATCAAGTGCTTTGCTTGTAACAAGAAGGGTCACTTCGCCTCCGTGTGCCCTAACAAAGTGGAGATCAAGCCACAACCATCAACAATGAGGCAAACCGGTAAACAGCAAGTCAAGAAGAAGAGACGTTCAAAGCCTACTTGCTACAATTGCCGAGAAAAGGGGCACATCGGTAAGGATTGTCCCAAAGGTATCACTCCTAAGCCTATTATTATCAATGATCATCATTTGCTTAGGAAAGACAAAAATGACAATGTGTTTGCCAAATTTGTCGACTCTTCTAAGTCTATGCATAATAGTGATAATCATGTGCTTAGAAGAAATAAATCTAGAAATGTGTTTGCTCAAAATGCTATATCTCCTAAGACCAAGAAAAATCATGTTGATCATGTGCTTAGGAAAAATAACAATAACAAAACATTTGCTAGAAATGCTAGATCCTCTAAGCCAATGCACAATTTCAATTATCATATGCTTAGAAGAGATCAAACTAGAAATAGTTTTGCAAGATATCATTGCCCTCCTAAGCCTTTTTATAAAAATGCCAATCAATTGCCTAGGAGGAATAATTATCGCAAACCTATTCCTAGTCATGTTAGTCTTGTCAAAAATGTCAACATTAGGACCATTTGGGTTCCTAAATCTATTGTGACTAACATTGTTGGACCCAACAAGGATTGGGTACCAAAAATCGCCTAAAAGATTTTTAGGTAATATGAGATGCATTGGACGCTTGGCTTCTTCAAAAGGGAAGAGGACTTAATCATTTGCAAAATGGAGCCAAGCATGAGGATGATCACTTCAATCTTGAGCCAATGCCATCTCGGGTAACAAGTATTTAAATTGATTCTTATAGCTTATAGCCTTGTGTAGGTTATATTGCATTATTCATGAAAATCAATTTAGATTGCTTGTTATATGCTTGCTCATACTTATTAGTTGTTTTGATTGCAATCTTGAGCAAGTTTGGGATAGTGGCACATTAAGGAGGAGTGTTAATTCGTATCCATGTATATTACATCCCTACATGTGCCCATATTTATATAAGTGCTAATATATATTTTCAAAATCAAGCTTTTTTGCCAAAACTCAAAATTTGTGTACTCTATTAGCAATCTTTTGAAAAACTAGTTGATAAATGTATAAAAATGTTTTCAAAAGGTTTTTCCAATGGTTTTGGCTTTACAAAACTAATTTCGAAAGAAAATAAGTTTTTGGCCCAAAATCTAGATAGTAGTATATTGTTTTGGATTTAAACTTATAATTTTTATAGAATTAATTCTAAACCGAATTTAAGAAAAGTTTCAATACCAAAAACATAGAATTGGTCATTACAAACATTTTTCGTATTCAAACGATTTTCAAATGACCAATGTATTTGAAACTATGAGGTTTTGAAACTCGCTAAGAAACTTGAATTGACCAAAAAGGGTCCATTTCTAGCACTTAAGTGAGTTTTGCCAAACGAGTCAAGTTTCATGTTATGAGTTGACTCACAAGGGTATTTGCAACTCATATAAGCTTATGGAAAGATTAAATACCCACTTAAGCTCACTTTGGCAAAACTAGAGAATTTCTTGAAACTTAAGGGTTTTATTGCCAAATTCATCTCTTTAAGAATTCGAATGCCTTCTTTACTTTGAAATTGCTCTAAATGGTGTGTTTGATGTTTATCTTGATCATTTGGAGCATTTCATATTGGTTTCGTGAATTTTACCAAGGTTTATTGCAAAATGCCTTTTTGAAGTTCACCAAAATCTCTCTTTTGATCTTATTTAGCATACTCTTGCATAAAGTTGGATGTTACGATTTAAATGGATTTGATTATGCTCATAGGCTTATAAACATCTCTCTAACTCATATGAAGCCATATAAGTGCACATTTCCATTCAAAACTCATTTGGTTCCATTTTGAGGATTTGGTGAAAATCTTAATCCTTTCTGTGATTCAAATACATCTTTCACCATATCTCTCAAAATAAAATTTATTTATTGAAAATTTTTGTTGAAAAACCTTCTCTCGCATATGGAGTTCATATCTGGAAATTCTCACATTTATTTGAACTCATTTGCGAAATTGTTGACTTTATTTGACTTAGTGTCAAAACTAAACCTCCAATGCTCCTAATAGCCTATTTTTGATTGGAGGGTGATATTTGAGAAATTCTTTTTGGAGAAGTCTCTTGGATGTCCATGGATCATTTTTGCAAAATCTCATGGCTATTTGACTTCTTTGATACTTTTTGGAATAATGTTGAAAATCATATGCATGCATATCCTTCATATGAGCCTCTTTGGTCAAAAGTCAAAAATATTGTTTAAAAGGCCAATATTTGTGAAAATCTTTATAAAAGTTCTCAAATATGTATTTCAAATGTTTTACAATGCTTTCGACGTAAAAATTCCTATTTTAGAAATAAAATAGCAAATTTGGCCTCAAATGGATCTTTTGGGATCTTGATTTTGGATTAAATGAAATATTTTCATAAGTTAAAATCTATTGAGTTTTTGAAAAAGTGGTCAATACAAAACACGTAGGGTTGGTCATTTCAAGCATTTCTTTAGTTCAAAGTTTTTCCAAACGACCAACCGTTCAAAAGTTATAGCTATTTGAATTTAGCCAAAATTCTTCATTTGACCCAAAATGACCCATTCTTGCATATTGTGGGTTTTGCTGTTTGAGTTGGATTTCTTCATGTTTCTTGGCTTAAAATAGTATTTCCAACTCATACCAAGCCATGAAAGTTCAAATCTCCAAGAAATCTAATTCGGATTGCATTTTGAGCATTTGGTGCAAAATGAACTTCTCTTTTTGCCTACAAAGCGCAATCTGCCATATCTTTTGAAAGAAAATTCCTTTTGAGGAAATTCTTTTTGAAACCTTCTAAATAGTTCAAAGTTCATTTCTGAAAAGTTTCAAATCATTTGGACTTTATTTGAAAAAGTTTTGACTTTTCTCTTTTTGAGTGAAAATCTTACCAACAAAGCAAAATTTAGCATATCTTTTGATTGGAGACTCCTTTTCGGAAAATTCTTTTTGGAAAAGTTTCTTATAAGTCCAAAATATGTTTTTGCACAATTTCAAATAATTTTAACTTCATTTGAAAAAGTTATGGCTTTTTCTCACTTTGATCAAAAGACTGAAAATTCAGACTTTTGTGTGGTTTTGAGCTGATTTGTGATTTTTGTATCTCCAAATCAGATCATAATTTGAGGGGACCACCTTTGTAAGAATTGATCCTCTATAGTTGAACTTCATTGTCTAATTTTTTCAGAATTTATGAACCTTGTTTGAACCTTCTTTCAGCCCTGTCAAAAAGCACATTGCACTTTTGAAATCTTGCCTACCTTTAAGATGATTTGAGTGTTTTCTTATGATGAAAACTATGTTAACTCAATTTATTGCTCCATGATTCATCTAAAATTATTTGGGAGCTCATTTGATGTTGTTTTCATCCTCATGACCATTCAAAGCGAGATTTCTTTTCCCGAAACCTTCGGTTCAGCATTCTCTATTTTCAAGTTTTTGAGGTTTTCCTTTGCTCAAATGAATTTTTGGCCTTCACAGCCCTCGAAGAGAATTTCAAGACGGATCTTTTCCGTGTTGATGATTTTTGCATTTGAGCAATGGTTTAAAAGCTATAATCGATTTTGTGCTGCTATTTGCATCTTTTGAGATTTTGAGAGTTTTAAATTGGAATCTTGGCAAGCCTTTCAAGATGAAAACTAAGTGAACTTATTCATTGCTCCAAGCTTCAAAGTGGAGCATATCTATTTAAGTTTTCATTCCAATGAAAGTGCATCTTTTGGCTAAGTTCTTTTAGAAATTGGATTTAATTGTATCTTAGCCTCAAAATGTTTCCTCTCTTGCATAACTCAGAGCTTATTATGGAAAAGAGAAAATGTCCCTTGTAAGTTCAAGAATGGGTTTGAACGTGTTTTACTCATTATATCTCTTACAAGTGGATGTCAAGATTAAATTTGAATGAGTTTCAAATATTTTTATTGTAAATTGGTATAATGAAATCTTCAATTGGTATCTTGAATTTTTTTTCAAATTGCGTGCAAAGAGTATTGTCTTGTATATCATCTATATCGTGCATGTTGTATTTAGACATTATCAAACTAACTTGGGTCAAATTAAAAGATATTTGTTCCCGGAAATCGTGTGCTTGTCTATTGATGTTCAAGGTATTGGAAAAGGGGTCATCTTCAACGGTGGGATGAAGGAAATGAAGAGGAGCTCCATAGTCCGAGGGATCTAAGGCCATGCGCGGTGATCATGACCGATTCGAACATGCGGTGGACAAGAACCGACAAAGGAACGTATTTCTTTTTGACCATATTCAATAATGTCTTTGCACACCATTATGCTCAATTGTCTTATTTTAAATGGTGTTGTATCTTTCAATTGGTATCATTAATTGGTATCTTTCAAGAGGTATCCTCTAATCCTAAATTGTTTTGAAGTGTCATCTAACTTGCATTTGGCATTATCAAGAATTAAAAGGTATATATGGGTGACACATTGCAAAGAGGTATGCCCTTGATAAGTTTGTGAAATTTTTGATCATGAAAGCGCATCTTTCTTTTACAATTTTGATTCATGATCTTGTATACATCTTGTGATCATATAAGCAATTCCTTCTTATGTAATCTTCTCTATATAATCTTGATTGTTAGAATTTAATTTGATCATGAGCATGTGCTTAAATTATATAAATTTGCTATATGATCTTGATGTTTAAGAATAAATCTTCTCCATGTGGAATCATATTCATGTGTCATGTTTAAGCACCATTTACATCTTGTGAATCATGACTACATTTAAATTGGTATCGTTAGAAACATCCATTACCTAAATCTTGGATATAATTGGTATCATATCTTGCCTAGATTTAGGGGGAGCTTAATATCATTGCCCTATTCCTAGCTCCTTATTTTTATTTTGTTCTCCTTAATCTTTTTTATTGAGTGTGCAATCAAGGGGGAGAACATACTTTATTGAATGAACAATAAGGATCTATTAAGCACCTTTTTGGGATTAATGACAAAAGGGGGAGAATTTATGGATTTATCAATTGTCCCCTAATCGATTGACAAAAAGGGATAATTTGTAAGTATGATCTCTTATTGTTTCTTCATGCTTGTTTTAATGCTAAATATCTTAATATTGTCATTTGGTGCAATTGATAATAGGTTTGTCTTATTGTTTCTTCATGCTTGTTTTAATGCTAAATATCTTAATATTGTCATTTGGTGCAATTGATAATAGGTTTGTCATAAATCACCAAAAAGGGGGAGATTGAAAGTGCATCTAGGCACTTATGTTATTTTGGTGATTAATGACAAACGCATATAATGACAATCTATATAATTGAGTAAATGCTTAACTTAGTGCTTAACAAATGCCAAACCTCTAATATGATTATATTGCTATGAGACTAACATGTTATTGCCTAGTTGAGTATCAGTCTTATCTATTTAGAGAAAAATCAAGTGGGATGGTTAAGCAAAGATAAGGTATGCAATTTTGGTATCTCTTCTATATTTGTTATTGCATTCTTTTTGTGCAAATGCATAGTGAACTCCAAGTAGCATGTTGATTATATATATGCACATTGGTTCATGTCATATTTATTTGTGCATATATATTCATTTGAGTTCATTATGTGCTTTGCTTTTAGTATGCATGTATTAACTAGAGTTAAACTTCACATTGCTATAGATTGACTTGGTGCATGTATGTCTTAGTTGTGTATCTTCTCATGCAATTCTCTTAGTGAAGTTTAATCTAGTGTTGGATCACATATTTACTTTTACTCCAAATATTAGTTGCACATGTACAATTCGTGTATATTCTATTATGTGCTTCATTTAAGTAAAGACTGTGATCCTTGCCATTATTTAATTGATTCATCATATCGGCAATTATCTCTCTAGTGCATATAAATCAATTACATATTCATCATGATGCATTTAGTAGAGAACATTTCTTATGTCAAGTGTTTCCAGTTATATTGTGCCTCTTTATATGAAACACTTATGGTATTTAATTGCTCACAAATATCAATTTATTTATATCTATTGAGCTTTTGGGACTAATGTCTTTCATGAGTGGTTTGGAAAGAATTAGGTCCGTATGTGTATGATGACCAAGGTATCTTGGAGGATGATCGTTAAGCCAAGGTCAACAAGACGGCGGTGTCACCAGGAGTTGAGGACTAAGCCAAGATCGACTTGGCGTGGAGATCGTCGGAGAGGATGATCAAGTCAAGGTCGATAGGACGAGAGTCTCATGAGGTGAATCGAGTCAAGTTGGACAAGGCGAAGATGTCATCAATCAAAGATGTCATCAATCATTTGGTAAAAGACATCATGCACATTACATCCACGGAGAAAACGGCATGCGGATTGAATGTAAGACTTAGATTTCTCGTTTGAATTTGAGTATAAGGATTGCCGTACTATTAAGAGGGATGCAACGTCAAATGACTTTTAGATGTGTCAAGTGCTCAAGTGATCCATCCTTGTGAAACTTAGAGAGAGAGTGGTGTTGGTGGTACTGGAAAGTGAGAATTGTAGGTCTCTCTTGGATTCTTTGTGAAATCTGGATTTATCCTTTGAGATTTGGGTAGTGAGACCTTGTTAGTTGTGTAGCCCTTATTCTTAGCTTTCAATAGAGTCCAAAATCACTGAAATCGGAGTCCGAAGTCAAAAGTTATGCTCGTTTTCGTCGGGCTGCTTAGTCCAATCCGGAGTATCCGGGGTTAAGTCCGGAGTATCCGGGTTGGTTCTCTCGGTTTGGTCAATCCGGAGTATCTGGGTTAATTCCAAAGTATCCGGGGTGTCCAGAGTATCCGGGGTTAAGTCCGGAGTATCCGGACTTTGCGCAGTTCAAACGACTAGTTTTTTGGGACCTCTATTTAAAGCCCTCTCTACCCCATTTGAAAAGTGGCCGTTACTCCACTGGTTTGAGGGGTTCTCCTCTTGTTCTTGAGCCCCCTAAACACCCCTCCACCCTTAGATCTAAGTGATCCCCTTTGTGAGAAGGGTTGGGAAGAGTTTGAGGAGTGAGGTGTTAGGTTGAGTGAGATTTGAGTTGTTTGAGCACTTGATTTCATCTCCAAGCTTGTTCTTCGTGAGCATTTGTTACTCTTGGAGGTTGAGGACTCCTAGACGGCTAGGAGGTCGCCTACGAGCCACCGGTACTTTGTGTGGTTGGCCGTGGGAAGTTTGTGAAGGCTGGATTCCGCCTCCGCAAGGGAAGGAATCAAAGAAGTGAAGACCGACGAGTGCATTTGTGCAACACCAGGAGGAAGAGAGTTGAAAGAGACCCCGGCTCAAGCGTCATAGGAGTTGAAACCGGCGAGTGCATTTGTACAACACCGGGAGTAAGAGGGTTGAAAGAGACCCCGACTCAAGTGTGACGGAACCGCCTCAACGGAGACGTAGGATCCCCTCAAGGATCCGAACTTCGGGTGAAAAATCATCGTCTCCAAGTTTGCTTCTTACTCTTGTTTTAGTATTTGATTTTGAATCTTGAAATTGCCCGATCTACTTTTCTATTGAGCTTTCCGCTAGATCTCTACCTGTTCTAGGTACCTAGTAGTATTTAGAATCTTTGTGTTCAAGTAGTTTGATTAAAAGTTGAAGAGATTAAAAAAAATCATCTCGAGGTACCCAACCCGGAGTATCCGGACATTTAACCCGGAGACTCCGGATAGGTGAAGTTTAATCCATACCGAAGGGGTTAATCCGGAGACTCCGGACAAAAACCCCGGATAGTCCGGATATCTTAGAGTATCCGAGTAAAAGCTTCGGATAGTCCGGCCGATACCATCGGGATTGTTTTATTCCGCTGTGATTTAGTTTTAAATTTATTATTCGCCTATTCACCCCCCTCTTGGCGACATCCCCTGTCCTTTCACTTTTATCCTCATCAAAAAGTAAAATAGTATCACGTGGGTGGAGTGGTCTCGAATGCCTTTGTAGGTGGGAGATGTGTGAGTTAAATGTCCAGAGGGAACACCCAAAGTTAGACATCTGGATAGATGCATTATCGTATCCTTCATGTACCATGTCCTGAGAAAATTTAGTAGTCCTAGGGATGGCAATCGGGAGGATACCTTCAAGTACGACTGCCGCTCTCCTGAACCCGAAACCCAAAACTGTGCCGCCCACCGAATCTACTAGACTTCTTGGTTACAAATCTGTACCCACGCCCAAATCTGATTGGTACGTGAACCCAATGGGAACCCATGGGTAGTTAAGTTCGCTATAAACAACATAGTAAGATTAGCATATCACATCATCCCATCATAGCAAGGTCAACATGTTTCTCAAGAGGTTAGGGCCATAAGTACAGTTTTCATAGTCCCAAATGTGCATCATCACTATGATAGCACTGGCAAATCATCTCTTGGACTTCAAAAACCTATCTACTACCAAGTCTGAATTCAGAAGGCCAATTCCAAATTAATCCTGGTATGATGCAAACAATAGATGGCCCCTCACTACTTTAATCATACATGTTTAGTTTAGCTTAGGCTTATATTGGAAGCTAACTTACAGGATTTCAAGCCTAAAAGTTCAATGAGCCGACAAAAGAGATGAAACGTGATGCCATTTTGCAGAAAGTAGCATACAAACTCTAAAAGCCAGAGAATCAACTCGATATCAGCTACAACCAACCCCATAGCCGAAAGCATTATTATTATTATTAATGTATTTACAAATTACCACTAATCAACATGACAAACAACAAACTGTAACATCACATGACATAGGATGCCGATGGGGCTTACCGATAGTGAGGGTGGTGGTGATGATCTCACCGAGCTTGAGCTTGTAGAGCATGGTGGTCTTACCGGCCGCATTGAGACTAATCATGAGGATCCTTATCTCCTTCTTGGTGAAGAGGCGGTTGAACAGCTTCGTGAACGTGAGCCCCATCTTCGCTCCTACGTTGAAACGAAACAAAATCGAAAGCTTCAGCCCCATGGATCCACACAACCTCGCTAGAAGGGGAAAATAGTGGAACCGACGCCATATTCCTCGAATTAAATCATCCAAACCGATCGAATCTACCAAGAAAAATGATATGAACGAACCCACCAGATCCACCAAACCACACAAATCGAGCTGAGTCGATCATGACAGATAACACCACACAAACCAATCAGATCAAGGGACAAATTGCATCGACCACAAGGGGATGATCAACTACAGCTTCAACCGGGAGAGCCGGAGGAGAGGGGCCGACGGGAGCCAAGCAGCGAAGGACGAGCGACGAAGAGGGAGGAGATCGGTGGGAGCGATGAGGGCCGAGCAATGGAGAGGGAGGAGATCGAGGGGTGCTAGAGGGGAGGGAGCCGACGGGGCCTGCGGGTGACGAGGGCCGAGTGACAGAGAGGAAGGAGATCGGGGGGAGTCGGAGGGAAGGGAACCGGCGGGGTTTGCGGGCGGCGGGGGGTAGTGGGGGTCAAGTGGCGGAGGCCGAGTGATGGAGAGGAAGAGATCGGGGGAGCGGTGGGGGCCGAGCAAAGGAGAGGGAGGAGATCGGAGGGAGCTGGAGCCTTGCGGCGGCGTGGGGAAGGGGAAGAATCGGGAGTGACCGAGTGACTTCGGGAGTACCAGTGTGAGTAGCCAAATGAGAGAGTTATGGTTTTATTTTTTAATGTATATATTATAAAAATAGGGCCAACATGTCATAGGATACCCATTGGGTGCCTATATGTATAAATCGGTACCCACGCCCATTATATAATCTTATTGTATACTCAAATCCGAAAACCCATGAGTCTAAAGTGCCACCCGTCAGCCCTTAAAGGATCGGGTACGTCTAAACCCATAGGTAAAACTGCCATCCCTAAGTAGTCGATGTCCATGGAGCTTGTGTACTGTGATACTGTGATAAGCCAAACAGTGCGTCCATTTTTTACCGAATAGTTGCACGGTTCAAAAGGCATTGTTGATTAACAAGCCGCAAACCAGTAAATCCATAAGCGCGTGTAGAAACGCTGGAACAGTATGCAATCAAACAGTTCACAACCTTATTCCCGGTTATTCATTCCACACCACAGTTCATGCATCTTCCCAGGCATCTGTTGCTGCCTAACTAGTCAATCCAGGTAGTTTACTAGCACTTAGCTACCATACCGGCCACACCCTGAAACGGATACATTATGTTGCCGCTTGCAGACCAACTAGGCAACTAGTCCCATAAAAGGCAGGAACGGCCGAACAGAGCAGACCGCGCTCAGCGTGATGACATGTCACGGTGGCCCACTCGCGCACGCACGCACGGACCGGTACATCACAACAAATGCGACGGGTACGACACGTACTGCATGAACTCGCCGTCGCGGAGCAGCGCCGCCATGGTGTCTGGGGCGAGGCACACCTCGATGTCCACGCTGCCGTCCCCGGTGCGGCCCGGGAACGCCGACATCTTGCCGTCGAACTTGTTGGCGCGCCCGCTCCGCACGGCGAGGGGACGGCTCCACCCAAAGTCGTTGCCCTCGTACATCGGGAACCGGTTCGAGCTCCCCATCGTGATCACAGCGCCGTCGGGGTTGCCCAGCGGGAAGCACCGGGGCTCGGCCTGCCACGCCGCTGCGGTACGACGTATCGCGCCGTCCCCGTAAGCCGCCAGGATCGCGTTCAGTTTGGCCGCCGCCCACCGCAGGTCGTTGGACGCCAACTCGGCCACCGTCGCCGTGGTTGGCGCGCTCTGGATGGCGTTGCCGAAGTAGGCCGGGGAGATCGCGGGGCGCAGCCGGTGCCGGCAGTTCACCGCCATGCGGAACGTCGTCGTCGCGTCGGCCGCCAGCCGCTTCCGCGCGCGCGTCACCGCGAGCCATATCTGCGCGCACAGCGACTGGAACGACGAGATCTCGCTGCGCACTACGGGATTCTTCGGGTCATGCGCCAGCTTGCCGTAAACTTCGGAATCTTGACCGGAGCTCGGCCGACGGTTGGCTATTGCTTTCAGCTCGCGAATTGCATCCCCGCTGAAGTGAAAGATGCGCTCGCGGAGAGGGGCATCCTCATCGAAGGTTACTTCCGGGCCCACTCCACCGGGAAAGCGGAGGACGGCGGTGGAGTGGCCAAAGAAGTTGCGGCGGAAGTCCGGCAGCTTGGGTGACGCGCCACGGCAGAGGGCAGCCCAGGTGTTGAAGAAGTGCCAAAAGGAGGTGCCGTCCACGACCGCGTGGTTGGCGACGATGCCGATGAAGACGGCGCCATAGCCGAGCACGGTGAGCTGGAACGACGTAAGCGGGCGGCGGTGGCCGTCGTAGCTCACGGTGCGGTCCATGGGGAACAGGTCCTTTGTCAGCTTTATCGGGACGTCGGCGTCGGGCACGAGGAAGTCATCCAGCGACAGGGCTGGCGCCACGGCGTGGATGAAGTCAACGCCGGCATCGTTGCAGCGGATGACGACGCGATCGTCGGGAAGGGTGACGAGGCGGCCGGCGAGGGCCGGGAAGATGGCGAGCGCGCGGGAGAGCGACGACACGAGCAGCGAGACAAGCGAAGCCATGGGAACGTCGGGGGCAGGGAAGAAGAGGCCCTTCTGGATGTAGTGGCACGACAGCATGGGCAGGTCGGAGACGGACAGCGTGAGGTCCCCGATCGCCGACGCACCGTCTGGGCGCACGGCCTGCCTGGACACGACCGTAATGCCCGACGGCGGTGCGTCCACGCAGATGACCTGCTTCGGCACAATGGCGGACGCGACCGGGGCGGCATCCACCATGGCCACAGCAGAGAGCATCTGAGCCATGTGCTCGATCGGTCGCTCGGTGTTTGCGCTGGTGCTCTGCACCACCGTCCGCTTGCGACCACTGCTGTGGTGTGTAGACTAGTAGTAGATAGCTAGTGTGTTGGTGTGGTGTGTTGGCGCTTGCTGCCACAGGCTAAAGAGGTGGTTTGGGCAGTACTGCCTTGTGCTGGACACTGGGCAATCTTGGGCTGTTTATATAGAACACGAGACGGGCTGGATGCATGCACCTGGGCAAGTACCTTATTTACCAGCAGTGCTGTTTTGGATATTCTCTGGGCAGGTTCTGTGGTTGTCAGATGCAGAGCTATCAGACGAAGGACCAGCTAGAGATGTGCCCGATGCTTGTGCACAGTTCGGCCAAAAAAATAAATTAAAGGTCTCATTTTAAAATACTTGATGATGATTAGGAATTAGGATTATCAGCTAGCTTCTGTCGTGTTTTTTTTTGGCTATCTATTTGTCGTGTAAAGGGTAATGAAGTGTCCTTACGTTGATGTTGATCCATCAAAGATATTTTGATCAACTAATTTTTCCTTCACTCCCAGCAGGTTGATTTTCCTTGCGTGTAGAAGTTTACATGTTCTCCATTCGAGAAATTATGCACATAAAAAGGAAAGAACTCGAACCCATGAAACAAAATTACAGGCGTCCAGGATTTGAACGCATAAAGTCTTTATGCGTAAATCAATCCAGTAAGTGAAGTGGTATAGCACTTATTGACGAGATATGTTTTCGAATGGATTCAATGAACATGTAACGGCTTTCCTTATTAAAATAAACGTGTAACGTCAAAAGTATTTGTTGTCGTGTCAATAGCTAGCCCCAGTCTCTCGAAGCTATCTGATCATTTTGAATGCATTGATTATTACATCTAGCTACGGGGTTCGGATCCCTGGAGTCGCCCTCAACTCCCTTAATCCTCCAAGTGAATTTCAGCTGAACTAAATTTTAAGGGACGAGATCAAGCCACATCTCTCCTTTTTATTCCCTATCCAGCTATCCCAATCCTCGCCACCTCCATTTTTCCAACTTCGTATGAGATCTGAGGAAGCACTGGAAGATTATTTCATCTTGACTATATACCACAAAAATTCGAACACCTTCCGTCGTATAAGCATTAGGCTGCAATACCGTTACAAGGCAGCGAGTGCTAGCAGCAATGGCGAATAGCGAGGTTGTTTTACCATGGCTGTGAGAACATTGCTGGAAAGTGACGATAGACACTTTTGCTAGGCGGCGGCAGAAGAAAACAAGTAGCGAGGCCACAGGTAGAAGATGTGTGTTTGACGGCTAGAGGCTTCGAGCCATGTACGTGATGTTATTAACAGTATATTAAAGTCGATCTTTCTCTTCTCTAACAAAATGCTTTGTGGTTTTAACTAAACACTGGCAGGGTGCCGCTCTTCAAGATAGATTGGTGGGATGCCTGTGGTACTCCACGCATAATTACATAATTCTCTGAGTCTTGTCGTTGAGTGATGGGTAGAACAAAGAGTAGATTTAGGTTAGGAGCAAGAAACGATCTATTGCTGTCTCATAGATAGGAGAAGAAGAAAGCGAAAGAAGGGAAAGAACAAGATTTGCAGGGAAAGGAGGAGAGACATGGCTTTGATCTCGTCCCACGAAAAGAAACAATGGTTAGATCGACTGAAATTCACGTGCTGGAGTTGATGGCATCTCCACGGAATCCGGACCCCTAGCTACGTGTATAGGCGTTAGAGCCGAGAGCATCTATTTCATGGAGTCCGCGTCCACCTTATGAACGAAATAGCGCTCAATTCGTTCTCCCATCACCTGTTATGTGGTCTCCGTCTCTGTGATAGAATACGGTGCTCTTGCCGTTGTGGCCTCTTGGTCTTGTGGGTTTAATTTCTTTTGTCAACTGACATATGGCCTGCAATTGCTCAATGATGCTCTTAGTTCTTTGCATTTTATCCTACATTGGAACCTTCTAACAACGCCTGTTGCATCCTATCAAGTACCAGGCCAGTATCCACCAAAAACATATGCTTTGCTATCAGACATAATTAAGGCCACCTTTGGTACGGCTTGACTTGTAAAAAATCAGGTTTCCTGAAGTTTTTGCCTGTCTTAACAAAGGACTTGGATTTTAAAATAATTAAATTAGAAGCTAGTACAGTTGTAGCTTCCTCTAACAAAAAAAACCACTTCAGAGGATACGCCAAAGGAACCTTAATTATTTGCAGGTAGTATTCCATTATGCACAGTCACAGTATACAGTTGAGTATACTGACAAATAATGGTGCATAGCACGCACGACGCACTGCAACTTGGCATTTCATGCGATCGCACGGACGCGCGAGGTTCGATGGACCTGTCGATATCCCCACAACTTACGCTACCGGCGCACGGCCAGTGCTTTGGCACTCGGCAGGTGTGTATCGCACGGACATCATGATCGGATCGATCGAGAGTCCGGTCGATCGAGGCTCGCTTGCTTTCCCTCTGTTTAATTTCTTCAGCCCAGGTCGCCAATCGTGCCTGCCTCAGCAACAGCAAAAGCGCACGCCAGGACCATCGATTGCAATAACCGCATGGCGTACAGCGGGGCCAATTAAAACGACCCGCGACGTACGTACGCTTTGTGGGTTTTTCTCGCAATCATGCGATGTCAAGCGGTCGCGACGACGCCGCCGGCCGAGACGTGCTAGCCTATAGCCTGGGCGCGTGCGCATCGTTGGCCCGGCCGTCCTTGAACTCCAGGCGGATGCATGCGCGGTTCATGAACATGCCGCCTACTCGACCGTGTCCAGCTAGCTGTTTCCGGCCGTCCTTGTAAAGAATCTTCTTCGATTTGCGCAGTAAAGAAACTGAAGTCGATATGATGCTGCCGCCGCAGTTGTTGCTGTACATTTCGATCGACACATGCATGCATTCCCTCGTTCCTTCCACTCGAACAACGAATTAACCACACACTCGTGCATGTGTGTATAGCTAGGAATGTGTAAACTAGTCCATATTTCTCCTTGCTGCTGGGCTGGTAAGCTGGAGCTCGGTCCTTCGATCCGTCAGCCCCTGAACCTGAGTGCCGCCCTGCCTGCCGCGTCGGTGAAAGGTTGATTTCTTAATCCCAAACCAGCTCGTGTTTAGCATCCTCCGGTGGCGTGATTAGCCCCCCACGGACGCATCGGAGTGTCCGGTTAGGCTTAAGATAATCGCAGCCGCGGATCACGAGGGCGCTCGGGCTGTAGCTACTAATTAAGCGCGCCCTGCTGCGGGCATAATATAATGGCAAGCGGGCGGGTGCTGCGCGCGTTCGGGGCGCGCTCGCGCGCGCGGCACGAGCGTGTGAAGGGGGGCTGTAGCCCGTAGCTAGGCGGAAGTGGGCATGGAAATAAAGAAAAGCAGGGCGGGCTGCACCCGGCCGGTGCGTCCTCGCTGTCTCGCGGCAGCTAGGCCACCCTGCCGAATGTCAAACGCCAACAGCTCATTCATGCAGGTGCAGCTCGGCAGGTGGCCGCGGCAGTCGTGGGACGGTGGAGCAAGTTGGGTCGTTCATGCATGGCTCCCGGCGGCCGGCCCGGCCGGCCTGTGCGCCAGCCTTTGGGTTGTCTGGGGTCTGGGTTGCTGCACCGCCTTAGTTTTGCGGTTTCAACTGCCTCGATCCCTAGCTCGATCGAGCACCTCATGCATGTCTCAGCTGAGCCCACACCAGCACTAAGCCCCTGCCCCACTAAGTAGCACTGCACGCGAATTCTTACACGGTAACACCTCCAAGAACATTACCACAGAGTGCGCCAATGAACAGCATAATGCTGCACAAGTAAGAAACCTTAATCACGTGGTTGATGAGGATAGCTCTGTTTCGTTCATGATAAACTAGCAGGCTTACCGTGCAACTACGTGCCTAGATATTATGATACAATTATCTTTTATATACAACTCTACTTCATATAATTAAAATACAATTAATCTGCACCGTTATAATCTGGCCCCACCAAAATAAGTGGTGGCAATCTTTTCTTTGATATATAACTCTACTTTCAAAGGTTAAAATATAATTGTATTTGTTATATATAATTAATCTACACCGTTATAATCTGACCCCACCAAAATAAGTGGTGGAGATCTTTCTCTTTTCTTTCGATTAATGTGAGAATTTCTAGAATTTAGGATTATTGTGGGATTTTTTTTGCCCTAAAACAAAGGAGGTGCCTTGAATATCACTAATTCTAATGATTAAAATGCAATTGTATTTGTTATATATTAATCTACACTATTATAATCTGGCCCCACCAAAATAAGTGGTAGAGATCTGTCTCTTTTCTTTCGATTAATGTGAGAATTTCTAGAATTTAAGATTATTGTGGGATTTTCTTGCTCTTAAAACGAAGAAGGTACCTTGAATATCAAAAATTATTTTTAGATATATGGATATATAGATACGTCTATTTTTGAGAATTGGATACGAAAAGTTGTTTAAGGCGCGCTTATTATAACGATGCAAACTTGGGGCGTAGCCGCTCAGGTTTTAGTAGTGCTGAGATTAGGCTAGTATAGGAGAAGGAACCGATCGACTCATTTAGAACGGGGGATTTTTCCCTGTTCCTGTGAAAATTGAACGATTTCCTAAGAAATTTTGCATTTCCAAACAAGCATTATAAGTTTGCCTGGATAGTTACGTGCATGGCACTATCATGACAATCCCATTGCCAATAAAATGGCACAAATTCCTTTCATTGTTTGTTTGCGGAACTTCACACACATTGCAAATTCATGTTAATCACTTAAGGCCTCTGTTTGAAACAAGAGAATGTCATAGCAATCCTGTGAGTGTTGCTTTGCTTCCCATAACATTTATGAGAAATTTTTCCGTATGTTCCAAAGGACCCTGAGCATTATGATGCCTGAATGATCTAAAATCTAAACGTGCAATGTATAATCCACCGTAGACATGACAAAGTAATGCAAGGAACGAACAAACATTGCAGTGGCTGATCAGAATATCCTATACACGAGATAATCGATTTTTTACTGTTCTAAACCAATTTATATATTTTATTTGGCAAATATAGTCCCCTCACAAGTTCATTTATAAAAATACCCTACTCTCTATTCACAGAAGACGCAGCAATTGACAGGTGTCTCCTGCTGGGAAGTGTGGAAGTAGGCCAGGACCATGGCACCACGAAAGTGTGGCAGCGCCTGGACGACCGTCGCAGTACGTGTGGCGGTGTGGGCAGGGGACTGGCGGCTAGGTAGGCAGGGCAGCTGGCTCGGGCAGGCATGTGCATGGAGGCGCATGCACGCGTTGGGGGCGTGAGTGTCCATACGGGAGGCATCCTGCCACGCCCAGTAAATCAACCTAGACTGATATCCATGCACAGGAGATCGTTAGTATGAATCAATAACATGCCTACTTGAATTAATCAACAAAAGATTAATCACAAACTTTATTCATTACAAATATTGTATAACAGTATCATTTACATTGCACAATGATATTCATTTACATTCAAAAATAAAGATTACAAGAATGTTTAAATTCTCTAAAATCTAAGCTTCATTTTACCTACGGCTTTAATTCCTGAGTTGTCGTAGAGGCAATAAATTGAAGTGGCAAAAGATTAAAAAGAAAGAGTTATCGTCCAATCCGTATGAGTTGATATCGCTCACAGAGATACCAGATTCGTCTGAGGCCAAATCGGCACCTCTCACAACTTAAAGTTTCATCATCTGACAAATAGAAACCTGGAAGAATTGCAAGTAACCGTAACATTACAGAAATAGTGCCAAAATATCCCATGGTAGGAAGGTAAAAGCCACAATGTGAAAAGAGTAATAGTATCATCGTAAAAGAGGATAAGAGCCAGCCTTCCAGCTGAAGCCCCTCCCACATCCATTCCTTCCCTCACAACCAGTTCCCCACAACCAAAGCCACCAAAGCTAGCAAGCCATTCCTTCCTCCATACACACCCCAACCTAAGGCCAAGCAAGCCACTAGGGAGGAGCAAGGTCAGAAGCCAAAAACCATGAAGCCGAATTCCAGGAGACCAAAAGCCCCTAAGCAAGCCATCTCTAGGAGCACTCCACAAGCATAAGGCGGCAAGTACAAAGCCCCAAGGAGCAAGCACAAGCCTCCAAGAGCACCAAGCAACCAAGAAACACGAGCACTAGGCCACCAAGGAGCCAAGGACCAGGAAGCCATAAGGCCAACCTAAGGAGCAAGACCACAAGGAGGCTAAGCACAAGAGCAAGAAGGAGCAAGCAGTGCATCCCCAACATATCGCAACCCTGCATTTCTTCTCTTTTCTTCACATCACTGGTAACCCCATTTCTTTTGGCCTAGCACAGACATAGAAGGCACAATAGCAAAAGCAGTACAGAGACTAAAGGCTATAGATAGCTAGTAGTCTTAGTAGAGACCGTCGTAGAGGTGATGTTGCACATGCTAGGGAACCACCACACTCCCTGGCATACGGAGGTCCCCAATGTTGTCACAACACCGCCAGATCAACGACCATCCCTATAATCATCGTTGACCCAAAAATGACAATATGCATGTTCTTCATCCACATCACAAGATGCAACAAGGCACAAAAATCACAGTATAGTTCTATGAAAGAAAAATAGCGGGAAAAAGGCTTGTAACCAAACCCTAGCTCGGCCATGGCAGAGAGGGAGAGAGAGGGGGGATTCGCCAAGGAGGTGAGGGGGAAGGGAGACAACCATCTTAGGGATGGGGCTCGGACGGCCTAGGCACAAGCATGGCCGAGGAGGTGCGGGGGAGCCGGGTATGAGTGACCCAGGCAGGGGCCCAGCTGAGCTAAGGTGGTGGTAGGCGTAGGCTCATGGGTACACCGAGCGTGGGCGTGGCCCGGCGAGAGGAAGGCCGAGGCGGCTAGGGCACGAGGTAGCCTGGGGAAGCATGGCCTGGTGGGCGCAAGCCAGAGCCGACGCTAGGGTATGGACATGTGGGGGGCGTGGCCAGGGGGAGAGGCCGATGGGAGAGGGACCCGACGGCGGGGCAGATTGGGCTGATGGCAAGGCAAAGCAGATCAGCAGCGGGGAGGTGTGAGGAGCCGAATCAGGGTGGGGGAAAGCCATGGGAAAGAGAGAGGAGAGAGTACAGGAGAGGAAGAATGGAGGAGAGGATAAAGTTCAGCCAAGTTAGGGAAAAAGGAAGGAGAAAAAGGAAAAAGGGGAAAGGAAAAGAAAAATAGGAAACAAGAGAAAAGAAATTAAAAATAAAATAAACATATAAATAAATGGATAATAAATAGTTATAATAAAAATAAATATTTACAGTAATGTTAGAAAAATTTACTAAAAGCGAAAAGAGGATATCTACAAATAATTAATTAAATAAAGAGACATCTAACGCTAGCGACTGCCTAATAATTAAAAATGGAAATAATGCCATACTAAAATAAAATCACAACCCAAAATTTTAATATACCGTGTAGATTAAAATACTCCAAACTAAAAAACCACAAATCTAAAATACTTCCAAATCCAAAATGTGCCAAGTCATGATGCAACAAATTAATTTATCTCAAATTAAAATACGCACTCTATCTGTATTAATTTAAATCAAGTCAAGAAAGTGTTGGGTATCATAAAATATGTAAAAATCTACTAACCCTTAAAATATGGTATTTTGTAATTTCAGGAATTAAATTAAATCCGACCGGAGGTTACTTTCAGAACCCATGCCTATTTTCACTTTAATTCAAGCAAGTTTTCATGATCATATAATTTCTAATCAAATGTATTTGGTTATATGTGTTATCATCGATGCATTGGAATAGTCCTTTTAAAGAAAACTCTAAATGGGTTGTGGTGGAAAATTTGAATTGATGATGAAAAGGTGATATATATGTATAGATATATAGGGAGTACCATCGATATGCATTGAACTCGGGGTACAGTTAGGATTAAGGGTACTTTCAATGTGATTTGAAGTCGGGGTACAGTTAGTATTAGGAGTGTCGCCGATGTGCATTGAAGTCAAGGTACGGTTAGGATTAGGGGGCCGCCGATGTGCATTGAAATTGGAATATTAGTGGTACAGTTAGTATTAGGAGTGCCGCCGATGTGTACTAAAGTTGGGATATAGTTAGGATTAAGGGTGTTGTCGATGTGCATTAAAGTTGGGGTCTCGATTAGGATTAAGGGTGCCACCAATGTGCATTGAAGTTGGGATATAGTTAGTATTAGAAGTGCCGCCAATATGCATTGAAGTCAAGTACAATTAGGATTAAGGGTGTCATCGATGTGCATTGAAGTCGGGGTATAGTTAGTATTAGGAGTGTTGTTGATGAGTATTGAAGTCGGGGTACAATTAGGATTAAGGGTGCCACCGATGTGCATTGAAGTCGAGGTATAGTTAGGATTAAGGGTGATGTGCATTGAAGTCAGGGTACAGTTAGGATTCAGGGTGCTGCCAATATGCATTAAAGTTGGGGTACAGTTAGGATTAAGGGTGCTGTCGATGTGCATTAAAGTCGGGGTACGATTAGTATTAAAAGTGCCACTGATGTGCATTGAAGTCGAAATACAGTTAGTATTGTATATATATAAGCAATGTGAGTAGCAGGTTTGATAATTAAAAACTGGAAACATAGATTTTCTCAATAAAACCCTATTTTCTTAAAAAGGATTTGAGGAAGGATTTCTCATATTGTTTTGGAGATAACTCATGTGATGCATTTTGTTATTAATACTTGCTGAATAATTTTGTACTCATTCTTACTTAACTCTCCCTTTGTTTAGATAATTGCTCCGGTGGTCAAGCGTCTGGGTGGGACATGGATCCCAATGGACTCACCTACAAGTAGGGCTGGATATCGAGCTTAACGAGTTATTATCGAGTTTCTTTCAAAATTGACATAGTTTGATGTAAAATCATTTTATATACCATTTAAGTGGTTACATCAAATTTGGGCTAACGAGCCATTATCGAGTCGTGCCTCATTAACTTTTTTCACTTGAAATTATCTTATTTCAATTTTGAACCTATCAACTACTGTAACTGAAAAAATTTAATTTAAGCTCTAACGAGTTTTTTCCCAGTCCAACCTACAAGGCATGGGGTGAGGGGCAATCGCAAGATCATTACGACTAGAATGTGGGCTACCAGGATGGTTTGGTTGTTGGATAGACTCTGCACTAGCTTTTGTCGGCTTTTGGGTAATTAGTATTTATGTATTATATTATTGTACTTGGATTGTATGTATAATTAATGTACTGAACTTGTAGCCTGCATGGCATTGTAATAAGTTTTCATTTCAGTCTCTAATTATTGTTCTACTGCAACATTCTGAATACGGTGTATTAACTAATAAAACGTCAGGTGCGCACGATGTTTTGATTAGCTAATATATCGAGATTCGTGTAATTATCTCAAAGTAATGACAATGTTATTGCCTTTACTCTGGGCTAATTATACAGGTCGCCACACCCAGGTAGCTCGGAAGGAGCCCTACTACCACACTCGCCTGCAGTGCCACAGTCTCGACCGGCTTTCGTGCTCCCTGGTCGTGGTAGGGGACACGTGTCGTCTGCCACGTCTTTGTGGTAGGGAGAGAGTTATTTTTTACAAATATATTCATGGGAGGTTAGATTTGTAAAAAAACTATGAAAGGGCTATATAGACACCAACTTCATAAGATTCTTGCGTATGTTCCACATAGACCCTAAACATTAGGATGCCTGAATGAGGTAAAATCTACCGGTGCAATATATAATCCACCGTAGACATAATACATAAATAAATAATGCAAGGAACGATCAAACATTGCGGTGGTCGATCAGAATATTCTAAATGTGCGTGCTAAAAAAGCGAGCGATGTTGCATTTTTCTGTACTTATCATGGTGTTTTCCTTACTGTTCATGCATGCACTCAGAAAATTCCATCCAATGAGGCATCAGCAGCCACCGTTGTTCCTAATCGGATAAGGATTTGCAGCCGAGCATCACGACAAATCAGAACGATTTTTTTTTCGTTTATTTTCTATCAGGCAACAGTCGAGTAGGAACGGACAAAACCAAATCCATTGAACAAATCTAGGTCTAGGGTGAGTGTTCTATTCAACATGCACTTATTCCAAATATAGAAATGTAATGTTTTCCACGATTAAAAGATCGATCCATCCACCGTAGACATGGATAGACACAAAACAAGAAAACGCGATTTATCTACAAATAACAGAGTGCCATGTAATAGGGCCAGCATGCTCGGAATTTCAGGTAGAAAACTCGCAGAAGGTCACCCATAAAATGTTTTTTTGTGGTAAGACGTTCATGTCTTTTATGCACCTTTTTTTCGCATCGTTGGAGGCTAGTGGAAATCCTTATCAGATTACATGGACAACAACTTATGTAAGAACCAATATTCTTTTTCTTGAGACAGCGAAACAATAGTAAAAATATTTTAGTACCCAAGTACCCATACGAGTGCTACTATGTACAAGATTTTAAATTTCACTTTCGGATCACATCTCAGAAGCGGCTCCGAGATTTGAAATTTTAGTCAAAATCTGAACGAAATTCAAAAAAAAAATTGAAACCAAGAAATACGAATTTTTGGTTGAAATTTGGTGATTTTCAACCTCTTGTGAATGGGCTCTTGAGACTAGAAAAAATTAGGAAAAAAATATAAAAAATCATGCAATTATTTATTTACATTTTCTATTTTTTTAAATGCAAAATACTAAGTATTTGCATATAAAATCCTCAAGTTAGAGTTTAGGCCGAAATACAATTTGTGACTAAAATATATCATGTAAGGTCGAAATTTAAGTTAGGGTTTATACCAAAATACATCATTTGCAGCCGAAATCTAAGTTATGGAGTAAGGTTTAGATCGAAATACAATTTAAATCTGAAATCCAATTTTTTTAATTTTATCAGTATTTTGAGACTAGACGGAAAATTTCATCGAGATTTAAAACCAGACAACTACCATTACCTTGCTCTGCTCTGCAATCTGCATGCACCAGATCGAGCCTTGCTATCGCGTACGTCGACAAGCTAGACAAGTTCGGTTCGCCGGGCAGAATTTTCCAAAGGCTACCCTACTACTTCAACTTGTACGTAAGCTAGGCACCCATCCCCTATGAGCCGCCGAGCCGCCGTATATGTCTAGTCTTTTGGGTCTTCTCAGTTCCGAGCATGTGAGCCCTGTGGCTGTGAGGCTTGGAGATGCGTAGACGATTTCCTGCGGTGGGTCGACATTTTGCATTTCGTTTTCTGACAAGGGTCCTCCTATTTATCTTCTATATCAGGTCGTGCCGATAAAATAAGGGGTCCTGTACTAAACTCTAGAATGAGGCTTTTCTTACTAAAAAATTAGAACTACAATAATACAAAAGTTGTAATATATCATAGACCAATAGAATATATCAAGAAACATATTTTCTAGATCGATTCGCAGAAGACATGAGATTGATAGTTGGATCTTGGAATACTAAACCAATTGGCGCACATGTATACTTAATTAACAAAGTTGGCAAATAATCATTAAAGAAGACTATTATGAATCAAGTTCAAGAAAAAGATTAAAAAATCACCTTGACTTCTTGAGTCTCCGCTTGCAGCGACAGACTTAGTCCTGGTGCCTAGCGGTACTGGCTTTGGTTTGAAATTTGATCATTCTGCAGTTAAAATTTTGGTGGGCCCCTAGGATTTGGGGGCCCTATTCCACCGAACAGATTGCACTCCCTCTCGCACGGGCTCTAGTTCTATATTATAGATTCTGGATTATAAGAGAAATTATTTCTGATTATAGGAGAATTAGACAGGGTCAACTGCGACTTCTAGGTTTCGAAACAGGCCAATGAGAATCAGCGATAATCAGGTTTCATCCAGATTCTAATTTTATGTAGAAGACAACTTTTGATTGTAAGAGAAACTGTCCAGAATTCTCCCGTTGGTAAATAATTTACTTTTTTTAAGCAGAAGCTATGTAAAACCTGAAAAGAAGGGACCATTGTGACATCAAAAAATTTGCTTCTTTATTTAATTTATTTAATATGGAATTTATTTGGAAGCTTATTGATTTTATAAAGTTTTTTTTGTTGTAATTTCAGTTTTAATAAAAAGAATTTCTGTGTAAAATTTAATACTTAAAAAATTATGAAAATAATTTTATTGAGTTCCAAATATTCTAAAATATTTTTGAGAATTTTTCTAAAATTTTTAGAACCTTTTTACTATTTTTACCATCACACTTTTCTCTCAACTTAAAAAAAATCCGAAAATAGGCCCCACCTGTCAGAGCTGTCTGGTACCTCCAACAAAGAAGTCCAGTCCAGAGACGTTCTTCCCTCTCTTTCCTCCATGAAACAAGTTTTTAAGCTTCAATTTCTCCGCGATTTGAGCACAAAAAATTCAGGAAAAATCATATCCGGATTCCTCGTGATCTCCTCTATCCATTCATGGCCAATTTTCCCCAAAAATCTTACTCTTAAATACCGGATTTCCCTCCTCATTCAAATCACAAAAAAATCGTGATTTCCATAGTTTGTGAGCTCTCCATGACTATAAATCCCACCCTGAGGACCCCTCCTACCTCCACAACCCGGTGCCCTCCTCCACAAACCAATCCCGTGTTTGTAATCCCCGAATTTCTTCGCAAAGGTTTGATCTCTATTTTTTTCTATTCCGGCCACCACCACCACCCAACCGCCCCACCACCACCACAAACCAATCCCTTTGAAAATGATAGTTGGTCAGAGATAGCATCAAGCAAAGCGATGGATGGAAGTGTGTTCTTCAAAGTCTACTGTAAGTCTTTGAAAAGATGAACATATGTTTTGTGCCTCGAAGATTGTGAAGACTAGTATTAGTACGAGAAGAATAACCTAATTAAGGTTTAGGTCAAGCTATCCATTTCAGTAGACGACATTGTGAGCTGTCTTATTTTCTCTTTTGTTGGCAGCCGCAATAAATAAAATTTTGTGATAAAATAAATTGGTGTTTATTGCTTCTTCATTGGATGTGCAGTCTTTATCCCCCTTGTTCCAATCTTCTTCTTTCCTATCCTCTTGAATCCCGTCAAATGATGAACACCCATCATTTTGGAAGTGGAATCAATCATGACATGCAACAAGGACATATAAGGATTAAGTTGAAGAATCTGTAAATCTACCTTCTTGCTAGCCTCTCCGAATTTTGGGGACGAGATTCTTTTTAAGGAGGGTAGGTTTGTGATATCCAAAATTTTGCTTCTTCCTTTAATTATTTAATCTAGAATTTATTTGGAAGCTTGTTGATTTTATAAAGTCTTTTTGTTGTAATTTTAGCTTTAATAAAAAGAATTTCTACATAAAATTTAAAATTTGAAAAATTCCAAAAATAATTTTATTAAATTCCAAATATTCTAAAGTATTTTTTAAAAATTTTCCAGAATTTTTAGAATATTTTCACTATTTTTACCGTCGAGCTTTTATCTCAATTTAAAAAAAAATCCAAAAATAGGCCTCACCTGTCAGAGCAGTCTTCTACCTCCAGCAAAGAAGTCCAGAGGCGTTCTTCTCTCTCTTCCTCCATGAAACAAGTTTTTAAACTTCAATTTCTCTGCGATTTAAGCACTAAAAATTCAAAAAAATCATATCCGGATTTCTCGCGATCTCCTCTATTCGTTCATGGCCAATTTTCCCCAAAGATCTTACTTTTAAATACCAGATTTCACTCCTCATTCAAATCACAAAAATTTCGCGGTTTCTATTGCTTGTGAGCTTTCTATGACTATAAATTCCACCCCGATGACCCCTCCTATCTCCACAACCTGGTGCCCTCCACAAACCAATCCCGTGCTTGTAATCCCCGAATTTCTTCGCAAAGGTTTGATCTCCATTTTTTTTATTCCGGCCACCACCGCCACAACAGAGCGGGCACCTGGCTATTCGTATTGCGACATACCATGGATAGTCATACTATTGGGTTGAAAGTGGCAATGGGTGTAAGGCTGCCACTTGGCGTAAGAGGGGGCTTCTGGACTGGGCGGTTTTAACCCTACCAGCAGTGGAATCTTAGCGGGCACGACTACGTGGATGGAGCTTTATAGGGATTTTGTCGTGATTTTCTCTGCCGACACACCAACGGAAGTGTGTACTTGGGCGAAAGAAGATAATCATGTCTTGTGGGTAAAGTTGTACAACCTCTGCAAAGTGTAAAACTAATCGATTAGTCGCGCCCGTGGTCATGAACATGCCGAGTAGCCTTTCACGGACTAGACTTTGGATTTCAAAATATTTTTCAAAAAAGTGGTTTATGTGTGAAGAGAGTCTACGTGGGAAAATTTGAGATGAAACTCTGGGTTAGAGCCCGTACTGAAAATTAGATTAAAACTCAAATTTTACTATATCAATTACGCATTGAATATTAATTATTATATTTGAAATATTGCTTTATGCTCAAATGAACTATATTATGCCTTCCTTTGTAATCTTTTATTGATATTGTATTTACTGTGTGATTTGCGGAGTACTTTTGTACTCACCCTTACTTACTCTATCTTTTTAGAGGAGTATTTCTACGATGGTGAGGACCAAGATAACTAGGCCACTACCCCAGTTGATTGCCTGTGACGATTCTGTTGGGTTCTACTACTGGTTTTATTATGTTTCCGTTGTAATTTTTTATTTGACATATGTATCATAATTATTGTGAACTCTGATTATTAATAAAATACGTTGAATATGTTATGATAACATTTCTACTGTGTGTACTAGTTTTTTTTAGATTAGTACAGGATATACAGATAATTTTGGAAATAATTTTCTGAGCCTGACAACCAATATCATGGCAGGACCCGTCCAGGGATGGACTGGCTAACGATGATCCGCGGTTACGAAACCACGTGCCCTTTGTAGAATGGACCATACGCCAAACCCTTTTGTGCAGCCGATCATGCATGGTCGCTTTATCGGTCACCGGATCAGGTGCCCGCTCTGCTGTGCTAAGATGGCACGCAGATAAGAATTATCTAAACGTATATTCTCTATATTAAAGCCCCTGGGATTGCCGCACTCCCAGGGCATCCAGGTGGCAATTTTGCTTTTTTACGAATAAGTCCCTCCACTTCTTCAAAATTGCGAATAGGTTCTTGCAAATACGAACAGGTCCTTCGCGATTTTTTGTGAGGGAAAGATTTTCTTTTTTTATCGCGTTTAGGTCCCTCGCGTGCTTTTTTCAGAAAACACCTCCCGTTATATTCGAAACGCGGGCAAGCCCTTTTCTAATTTTTCAGGATAGCGAATAGGTCCAAAAACATAACAAACAGGTCCTTGCTATTTACGTCTAGGTCCTTTCTCCGTTTTTTTAGTAAGATAGACCCGATAAATTCCGAAATTCCGTCTAGGTCCCTGCACGCGGTTTATAGCTAAATTAGAAATCGCGTTTAGGTCCTTTCATCGATTTTTTCCCACGCGGTTTTTTAAAAAAAAAGGAAAAAAATCTTTTTTAGAAAACGTAGATTCGTCGAGGGTTTATAGCTGAATTGGAAATCGCGTTTTTGCTTTTTTCGTCACGGCGCGGCAACGCGCGCGACTCAATCTAGTATCTTGAACCACCCTGCGAGCGTGAGAGATGGCACGTAGGAAGCAGAAGTGACATGGCCTAACTAACCAAATGCCCTGCCTCCTTTATTCCCTTTCTTCTGTTAGCTACACTGCTCAAGTCAGATGTGACGCGCTGCATCCTTGGATTTAATCATGGAGCACAACAGCGAGTGCGACGGGCATTTAAGGTGTGTTTGATTGGTGGGATGGGATGGGATAGTTCCATTCAAGTAAACAAACATACGATTGATATTTTTTTTAAATCATCTCATACATATACCACTTAGTACAAACAATCAAACACACCCTTAGTTCACATACTATTTGGGACATGACAATGACAACCGGATCAACCTGCTGCTTTTTTTCCGTAACAAAAGGGTTAGCATAACATGCAGCTTGCTGACGTGCGAAGGGGAAAAAAACCAGAAGAGGAAAAAGATCACAGCAAACGCGACGAGTGCTTCATCCCAGCAGCTCACATGCTACATATTTCGTAACAGAGGAGTTTGATTCAATGCACAAACGGTAGCAGCACGAAGTGTGGTGATGTCGATCGTGGAATTGATCTGAGTATGTCTACTCTAGAGCATTGAAAAGGGAAAAAGATGACATAGCACGTTAGCCCACCTGTGGTACGTGGTGGTGCATCACAACTCATGAAGCGCGTTGCCGTCGGCTGGCAGGGGCAGAGCCCGGCTCCGCCTGTGCGTCTTTTGTCGGGTGCGCCGTGCGCGACGCCTCCTGGGCTCCTGCCGACCGCGTAAGCCTACCCGACCCTGATCGATCTGCCTGCGCGCACTACACGCTCCTGGTCCCGGAACCGGCCCGGTGGTACCGAAGTGCGCGCGCGGGCCGGACGGCCGGTAAAGGCAAGGCACTTTTGTCCCGAGGAGCACCAGCCGCGGCTAGTGCGTGCGTGCAAGACCGCGTTTCACCGCACGCGCCACGTGTTTCTCGGGGCATCCTCCCCTCCCCCTGCTGGTTCCCTGACGTTTTTGTATTGACCTCATCGCACGCCCGGAGTACAGCGGAGGCCGCGGCGAGACCAGCTTTGCTGCCTCGACACTGACAGGGACGTTGTCTTCGCCGAGACTTGTAATTTCCATACCGAAAACAAGGAACACTTCCTGACTGATATCGCAAATTAACAATGCACACTCGACGCTCCCTTTGACCAGTCTAGTGCTAGTACATGGCACTATAATAATGCCGTTCGTCATGCCATGACTACGAGCAACCGAACCAACCACTTGTGTAGTGATTACGACTAGCAAATTAAGCCCATCAGGATCAAGGACATGGTCATAAAGAGATGCATCAGGCATGATCCATGAGCCTCTACTGTAGGAGGAGAGGTAGCTAGCTAGGGCCTAGTGGGCACCTGACATGAACCGCGTATGGGCACCGGCTCGTGCAGGACAGAAAGAAGAAAGTCGCAAACAAAGCGTCGTGGCCGGCACCGGAGCCATCCAAATGCCGATCCACTTACGCCGAAGACGTGTCAGCGCCCCAGAGGAGCGTGCTGGTGCAGCGGCACTGCCTATCTACCTCGGCCGATCGAGAATTTTTTAAAATAACATTTTTATTCGAATTACATAATTAATATATCAAAAAAAATATAAAAATAGTCGTCTGTATCTATTTAAAAATAATGACTAAGCTGATAAAGACTCTGTCTCTAAACAATCAGATGACAGTGATGACAGAGCCTATCGTTAGATTAAATGGCGACGGAGTGAACCAATCCCCGTTTGAAATAGCGACGGAGGAACCCGCACACATGCATCAGTTTTTCTCAGTGACTTTACAACTCGCATCATCTTACTCAGTGATTGGACATCTCGCACACCTTTTTTTGTGGCAAAGGATTTCTTCCCATGGACTTGACTGCGCTTTCATTTATTAAAATTTATTCGTGCCCTACTACACAAAAACCGGATATAAAAAAAGGGCAGTTTTCACCACCATGGCGACACCCAACTCGTTCGATTTCCTAAAACAAGTGAAGAGAAGAGTGTTAGAGAAGGTAACTCCGCCTATGTTGGAGATGTCGTCCTTCTTGGAGATGCTTATAAGTGCAAGTGGGTTGCCAAGAAAGCGAGAATCTATTTTGATAATTCATTAATTTCTTTAAGGATGCACCTGTATCAATGGAGTTTCCCTGCCCGTATTGCAACTGTGATGATCTCACAAAAGCCATTTAGTCCACACATCTGGACACTGCCGCCCAAGCGCAATACACATGCTCGGATATCCGTGTAAGTGATTGTCACACGTTGATATTTCACATTTCGTGTTTCATTTTTATGTATCACTAATACCATCTATGCAAGTTCCTAGTTTACAGAGTAATGCTACTTCTAGTGGATCGATAGGCCTAAGAGGTATGACAGGATGTTCATCGAGCAAGAATACATGCTGAACTATTCTAAAACGCCCTAGATCTTCACTCATTGGTAACTTTACACCCTGGAGGACAAGGCAAAAGGCCGAGAGGATGGAAGACAAGGGAAAGGCTCCAATGGTCCTCGATGTTGATGCTCAAGGTGAGGTTACATCAAATTAGGACAAGCCTAAGGTGGACCCAAGAAGAAGGGTGTTGGGTGGATTGGCCGATACACCCTAACGCATAGGACGTCTGGCATTCCTCTAGCATTTTCTATTCCAAAAGAAACATGTATATTAATTGTAGTTCAGGTTGATGGTTCATGAATATTGCCATTTGTACTGTAGGAATAGAACTGCGAACATATGAACCTCATCAAACTCCACACGTCATGTAGGTCGCACTTTCACTATGAATTGTCATGTTAGGCTTCAAATTATTTGTTCAAACTAAAAACATAACCCAACCTCCCTATGTGTGTATACAAAAAACTCATTGAAATACATAAATACTAGCTCATGAAATTGCCACGTTGCAATTGCTATGTGAAAAATGCTCGAAAGGGCTATTGCTATATTTTTCTGTAAAAATATCAATAAAAATACCTATACCCGCAGGAATTGGTGAGCAACCGGAAGGTCCACGTGTCGCCGCGCCATTTTGCAAAAAAGTCCCTCCGTTTCTTCGAAATTACGGATAGGTCCTTCGTGATTTTTTGTGAGACAGAAATTTTTTTTTCTTCGCGTTTAGGTCCCTGGCGCGGTATTTTACAGAAAAGCCTCCCGTTAATTTCAAATCGCGAACAAGCCCTTTTCTAATTTTTCAGGATAGCGAACAGGTCCAAAAAAATAACAACCAGGTCCCTGCTTCTTACGTTCAGGTCCTTTCTCCATTTTTCTCAGGGAAAATGTTTTCGTCACCGGAAAAACCCGGAAAAAATGTTTTCGCCACCCAAAAAACCCGGAAAAAATGTTTTCGTCACCAAAAAAACACAGATTCATCGAAGTTTTATAGCAACTTATGGATTTACCAACGGATCGTATCATGGGTTTTTAAAAAATGTAGATTCGTTCAGATTTATAGCGACCAGTTGATTCGCGGTGGGTCCTAACGACCCATTTTTTAAGCAAACGCAACAAAAAACCCGAAAAATATTTTCAAGACTCCAAAAAAAACAATATTTTCGTCCCGGATTCGCGGTGGGTCCTAATGACCCATTTTTTAGCAAACGCAACAAAAACCGAAAAATGTTTTCAACACCAAAAAAACGAAAACAATGTTTTCGTCACAAAAAACACTGAATTCATCAAAGGTTTGTATCAACTTATGGATTTGCCAACGGTCATAACAGGGTCTTTTAAAAAATGTAGATTCGTCCAGAACATTTATAGCGACCGATGATTCACGCCGTGGCGTCCTAACGACCATTTTTTTAACAAACGCAACAAAAAACTCGAAAAAATTGTTTTAAATGCCGCCCAAAAACCGGAAAACATGTTTTGATCACAAAAAAGATTCATCAAGATTTTTCGCCCTTTTTCCTCTAGACTATTTTTCACCGGTGGGTGGTTCTGCGAACATGTATTATTACTCAGTTAACACGTAGAGTATTAGGCTCGACAAAAGAATGTTGTCATCTCTGATAATTTTTTCCCCTTTTTCCTCTGGACTATTTTTGACCAGTTAGTGGTTTTGCGAAAATAAAAAAAGTTTATTTTTCCGAGCGCATGCTATCGAAATTCAACCGGCGCAGCGTAGCGCGCTTTTCCACCTAGTATATTACTAAGGTCGAATACTTACTATACCACTTAGCTAATTTTGTTGTATGTATTTTTTTTCCAAAAGCCACGTCAACTAATATTTTGAAATTTAGCCTCTGTGGGCAATTCAAATTGCAACGCGCTTCTGTCACCAATTGAATTGTCCACAGAAGCTCTGTCATCAATTGAATTGGCAACTGATATTTCAATTTATGTCACCATTTTAATTGACGAAAGAAATACTATGTCGATGCTAGATAATCATTTCACCATTTGAAATGGTAACATAGTGTCAGATCCGAAAAAAATGCTTTCGAAATCCTCTATGTAAGCTGTATTAGTCCAGTAAAAGCAAATACACATAGCAAAATGATAACACAGCATGTCCTTTGCACTAATTTATAATATCCAGAGTATTAAATGAAAGGGCGGCACGTAGGTCAAATAAAGATTACAGCGAAAGCATAAAACATAGTAGTGATAGCCCAATTGAATTGCCGCAGGCAATCGACTGGGGAAGCGACCTAGACATCCTGGTCCACACCATCGATATAGAATTCCTACTCTAAAAACAACAATTAAAGCAAGGTGAGTACTAGAGTACTCGCAAGTTATACAGGAGATGCCTATTTAATGAAAGGCTGTCAAGGATGGCTATGGTTCAATTTTTGCACAAAACAAATTTTATAATATTCTAATTAATAATTTTTTTGAATGACACATTTTAACTTAGTATAGATTTTCTTTTAAATATCTTTTGACGCAAGAATCCATCCGGGAGTTAACCAAAATTTTCCCATGGTGAAATCAACTCACTTGAAATTCACTTTTTTTCTGAACTTGTTTTTGAAATCATCAAAATCTAATCCGTGAAAGACTTGCTCAGCATGCCCATGACCATGGACGTGACTAATCGATTAATTTTAACTCTGCAGAGGTTGTACATCTTTACCGACAAGACAGGATTATCTCCTTTTGCCGAAATACACACTTCCTTTGGTGTGTTGGTAGAGAAAATCATGACAAGACTCCTATTAGGCTTCATTCCATGTAGTTACACCCGCTAAGGTTTTATAGCTGAAAAAGGGCTAACCACCCTAGTCAGAAGCCCCCTCTTGCGCCGTGTGACAAACTAATCCACACATTCAACTAAATGGCATAATTAAACATGGAATGTCGCAAAATAGACAGCCAGATCTGTTTCATACCAGACTTGTGGAAGCATAGAAAATGTGGAAGACCTTAGCTCCTCTGTTACCTACTTGAACGATAACCTCCACCCTCCAAGACTTGTGTGAAGCCATGGTGGTACGGTAGCCCTAGTACGTAGGTCTCGTAGTAAACCCAATCTTGCATAGCATCTCAAATAGAACCTTTGCCCACGCCTGGCATAAAGTCCCTGGGACATGGTGGTGGGAATCTCAACCATCTACAAAATTTTTAACAAGAAACAAAGCTTAGTATAGTTGAACTGTTTAATGTACAAGAAATTTTTGAATTTAATAGTTTTGAATTTAAGTCCTTAAGGTTTAGCCAATCTAGGGTCACGACCTATAGACAATATGACCCTGATACCACTTTGTCAGATCCTAAAAAAATGCTTCTGAAATCCTCTGTATAAGTTGTACTAGTTTAGAAAAAGCTAGTACACACAGTAAAATGATAACACACGATATCCTTCACACTTATTTATAATATCCAGAGTATTACATAAAAGGGCGGCATGCAGGCCAAATAAAGATTATAGCGAAAGCATAAAACATAGTAGCGATAGCCCAATTGAATTGCCACAGACAATCAACTGGCGAAGCGACTTAGACGTCCTGGTCCTCACCATCATTGTAGAATTCCTCCTCTAAAAACAACAATTAAAGTAAGGTGAGTACTAGAAGTACTCGCAAATTACATATGAGATGCATGATTAATGAAAGGCTGACAAGGATGGCTATAGATCAATTTTTGCACAAAGCAAACTTTGTAGTATTCTAATTAATTAATTTTTTTGAATGGCACATTTTAACTTAGTGTAGATTTTCTTTTAAATATCTTTTGACGCAAGAATCTATCCTGGAGTTAACCAAAATTTTCCCATGGTGAAATCAACTCACCTGAAATTCACTTTTTTCTAAATTTGTTTTTGAAAACATCAAAATCTAATCCGTGAAAGACTTACTCAGTGTGCCCATGATTGCGGACATGGCAAATCGATTAGTTTTAACTTTGCAGAGGTTGTACATCTTTACCCATAAGCCACGATGATCTCTTGTTACCCAAATACACACTTTTCTTGGTGTGTTGGTAGAGAAAATCACGACAATGCCCCTATTAGGCTTAATTCCAAGTAGCTACATCTGCTAAGATTTCACAGCTAAAAAAGGGCTAACTACTATAGTCAGAAGTCCCCTCTTGCGCCGTGTGACAGACTAACCATTTTCACATTCAACTGAATGGCATAACTAAACATGAAATGTTGTAAGATGGACAGTCAGATCTATTCCATACTAGACTTATGTAGGAGCACGGTTACACTTTACATTCTGTAGCTCATAGACCGGTACTTAACTGACTAGGCGAGCTTTTCAGCAAATCCAAAGACCACCAATCAATCATTCTCACCCGGTCTAAATCCATATTTTTATTTTCAAACAACTTTTTAGATCACTACAACAAAATTTTATTTACACATATTTTTATTTGGCACAAATTCCCAAAATCTCTGTTTTTGTTCTAAGCAGGTCTAAGCATCCCTAAATATCTTTAATTGTCATCATATAATTAGATTATACTCTTAGGGTTACATTGGCATAATGGAATTGAATTTCAAATGTGGTTCATAATCGGAACAAGGTATAACTATTCAATTTAAATTGGGATCAAACTATTTTTAATACAACTTAAGCATGCAAATACATTTAAAACAAAATATGATTCAAAAACTGGGTTCAAATATGGTCAAGATGTGCAATTTTCCTGGTTCGTAGGGAAGGTGATCTAAATCGGTAGTCGCAAACTCGTCCGAATCTCCATAATCTATATGTTGAAAAAAGCATAAAAAATCAAATAAATTAAAATTATATCCAATAAATTAAAAAATAGCATAAATATAAAATTTAAAATTTTACAAATTTTTAGGAAGAAAAATGGGTTCATTTGGAATTCGGACGGGCAAGATATGGCTTTTAGAAGTTTAAAACCAAAAATAAAAGAGACAGGAGGTACTCTTTTTTAATTTTTAGGATTTTTTGAATAATTTTAATTTTTAATGGAAAAGGCTGGTATGAATGATGTGTGGAATCGGGCCTATGAACTCGGTCCACAGCTCGAAGCCGGACCACGGTGCACCAGTCTAGCTGACTAAGAGCCAGTGTGCAGCGTGCGTGCTCGCCTGCAGTCAATGGCATGGTGCAAGGCACGACGGGGCAGCTACGGCACTCGGTCGGCTCGACGATACGCATGGGAAAGGTGGAGGTGAGGCAATACCGCCAGCGCAATCGGCGGTGCCGACTGGACCCTGATGGCGGCGCAAAAACTGAATAATGTTGCTGCGGCCGGAAAAAGGGAGGTAAAAATTAGTCGCGAACGTGAAGCGAAGAACAAAATTAACATAGGGGAAATGGAGAACACAACCGTTGCACTTTATATTCATACTTGTGGTAGCACAGTTGTACTTTACATTCAGTATCTCATAGACCGGTTCTTAATTAACTAGACGAGTTTTTAGCAAACCCAAAGACCACCAGTCCAACCATTCTCATCGAGTCTAAATCACATTTTTATTTTCTTTTGAACAATATAACTTTTTATACATTCTATGGTACACCTATACCAAGGAATAGCTTTGTTTCAACAAAAATCTTTGTTTGGTACAAATTCCCAAAAATATCCTAATTTTACGTCTAAGCTTGTCTAAGCTAGTTACTATATAGCACTAGTCAATAATGTACTAATTAGTGAGATTTTTTTAAGGTAACAAGGTGTACAGATTATCAAAGTCAAATAGGGTCATAACAATTAGGAGTGACTAAGCATTTAAATCTAGGATTTAAATTACACTGATAAAAATTATGCATGTAGTAATTTAAATGAAAATACAAATTAAAATTCTAGGATCAACATGATTAAGGGTGTAACTTGCCTAGATTGAAGGGTAGGTGATCAAGATCGTCGGTAGCAAGTCCTTTTCGGCTTTCTGTAAACTATACATTAAAAATCAACTAAATTCAAATAAATCTAAAACTAGTATAAATAGATAGAGTATAAATTTATAAAGAAAAAATGAGGCCAAACGGACTTAAGATGAAGGAGATTGGATCTTTTGAACCTCTCATAAAATGCTAAAATTCCAAAAATTGACCTCTTGGAGAAGAAATGCTTGTCGGCGGTGCTCCGGTGAGAATTTTCCAAATATGATTTAATTCGATGTAGAGGACACTGAGAAGAAGGTCTAGTAAAAGTTTGAGGCCGAATGTAGGTCAGGAGAGGCTGCCGAAAGTTCACCATAATTTAGAAAGAACAGCTTGTACAGTGAGAACCTATGGATGGATTACAAAAACTAAAAGCTAAAGGTGTGTCGAATGAGAAGAGGAACCTGGGGCTCAATTTATAGGTCCATCGGGCCAGTCGGAAAATACCTTGTGGAGTTATGACCGGAATAGTAACGGGTTCACTGGAATTAATTGAGTTTAAATAGGTGTGAAAGTGCATCTAGGCCCCTTAAGGATTTTGGTGATTAATGACAACAGGATTAAGAGACTAATGAGCTTTATGAGCATTGTGAACATATTATCGCGTTCATTAGAAAGTCTTGAAGCAAAAAGGGCACCCTCAAATCAAAGGAGAAAAAGGCATCGTTTAGACTCAATTATCGTGTATCAAGTTTATTTTTTATTGAGTTTAAGGATTGCCGTACTATAAAGAGGGATATGACGAAAAATAGCTTTAGAATGACTTAATATGCTCAATGATGGATCCTAGTCACAAAATGGGTCAAAGTGTAAAGTCTTAGGAGCATTTTGCTCAAAATAGTTCGGAGTATCCGAACCCCAGTTCGGAATGTCCGAGCTGAACCCCTCTGTTAGTCCAGACAATTTGGGTTCGGAATGTTCGAAGCCACCTTCGGAGTATCCGAGTGCACCCCCTCGGTTAGGTCATGTACTTTTATGTTTGGAGTGTCCGAAGATTTTTCGGAGTATCCGAACGCTCGGAGTATCCGAAGCGTTCAGACTGTCCGAAGAAATGTTCGGACTGTCCGAACTGAGTCGCTCGGTTGCTTGGAACTCAACCTGTTCGGACTATCTGAACATAAGTTCGGACTATCCGAACAGACTAGGGCTGAACTCAAAACGGCTAGTTTTTTGGTGGCTATAAATGCCCCATCTCCCACCTACCAGCAGTTGGTGCATTCACTTCACACATTTATTGCTTCTTCTCACTCTCTTGAGCTCTAGCTTTTAATCCCCATTTGAGATTTGATCCTTAAATCTTTAGAGGGAAAGTGAGAAGGAAGATTGAGAGATCTAGAGACTTTGATTCAGCTTGAGCACTTAGTTCATTCTCTCGCGGATTTCTCGGCAAATCTTTTATTCTTGGAGGTTGAGGACTCCTAGACGGCTAGGAGTTGCCGGTGAGCTCCCAAGCTTGGTGTGGGAAGCCGCCGGAGGTTTGTGAAGGTCGGATCCACCTCCGCAAGGAAAGGATTCAAAGAAGAAGTAGGTGAGTGCTTGGTGCAACACCTAGAGGATTGGGTTGAAAGAGACCCCGGCTTGGTGCCGCCTCAACGGAGACGTAGAAACCCCTCAAGGCTAAGGGATTCAAGTGGTGGCTTGTGTTTGTGAAGAGGTTTGGTGAGTACTCGACTACCGGAGGTATTCTAAACTCTTGAATTTCTTTTGGTGCTAGTTATACTCTCTAGATAGCCTAGATCTACTTTCAAGGGTTTTTATGCTCTGATCAGTTCAGACTATCCGAAAGTTCATTCGGACTATCCGAACCACTCGGACAGTCCGAAGGAAATTTTGGACTATCCGAAGATATTGTTTCCGCTGCGAATTAATTTTTAAAACGCCTATTCACCCCCCCTCTAGGCGACATCTCGGTCCTTTCAAGGTGAAATAAATGTGGGTCAGAATTTGTAGGTCTACTGTAGCTCAAGGGTACACTACAACTGATGGGTGGGCTAGAGAAGCGATCGAGTCAGGTGAATAATAACTGATTTATCAATTCGTAAGCATTTATTTCTCCACTAAGAATTTGAATTAAATTTGGGAAAATGGCAATTGAATTATCATAAATTTGGGAAAATTACGAGGCCACGATTTTAGAAAATAAAGTACTAATAAATATTTTTAAATAATATAATATTATTATTTATAACACATTAATTAATTTTTAAATGTTGATAATTCTTTTTAACTTGGTAAACTAATATAACAACTCCAAAAATTCTAGAAAAAACCCCGAGAATTTAATCGAGCCTTTTGAACTTACTAAAATTATTTCTAGTTTATATTTGGATGATTTTTAAAAGCAGTTACTAAAATCTAGAAAATATTTTATAAAATAGCACATATAGTTCAAAAATTTGAAAAAAATCATAGAAATTCACAAAAATATTTTGAACTTAATAATTTTTCAGTTTTTATTTTTTATAATTTGAATTACTTCTTAGTTCCTTAAAATTGGAAAAAGCTTTTTAAAAATTTAGAAAATTCAAGGAAAATTATTAGAAAATTCAAAAAATTGAATTATTCTTAGAAATTCCATAGAAGCCATCAAAATAATATTTTAAAATTTTAACAACAAATCTTTTATTTTCATAAGAAAAATTCTGGGATGTAACAACCAGGGTTTTGAAAACTATTTTTGAAAAATGGTTCAAAATTCACGATTCAAAAACCACAAAAACTGCTCTAAAACTGTCAGAAATCACAGGGTTAAGAAATCAAAAAATTGGAAATTTTTTTGAAAAAATCGAAAACCTTTAGTTTTTCATGAGAAACCGGGTTTTTCATGAGAAACAGCTTAGTTTTCACTGAAAACCAACCGACCAATTGAATTTCCTTAAAAACGGTTTTCGAACGGTTTTCAAAACCATGGTTTTTCAATGGTTTTCGAGCGATTTTCACCACATAATTCTTTTCAAATTTTTTAATTTTTTTAATTAGATTGGTTTAACGAGCAATTTTGAATCTCGATCCACAGCGGTGTAACATTCCATTTTTCGATTTCCTGAGTTTAAAAATTTAAAATCCGAGCCCGTGGAAATTTTCTCGGATTTAATCTAGCTTAAATTTAATTTTTAAAGTCAACAAGGTTTTAATTCGATTAATCAATACTTCAAATTAAATATTTCTTATTTTATTTGGGTTCCTTGTGCTTCATTGAGTTTTTCTGTATTTTTGGAGATTTTTCGGAGTTTATTTGCTATTTATTTGAATTATTTGAAGCTTATTGGGATTTTTTTTGAATTTTCCTTAATTTCTAAATCCTTTAAACCTCCGCTTGGGCCGAAAACACTGTTCATTTCGCCGGCCCAGTACTGTTGCTTCGACCCGGCCTGTTTAGCCGAAAACCCTAACCAGCCGAACCGTTGGATCTTTGATCCAACGGCTCGCATCCGCGCCACCTTTGGAACTGAAAACCTAACCCTACTGCTCTCTCGCCTCCATCATTCGATCAAGAATCTACGGCTCAGGTGCGTCCACGTCGTCCCCAAATAACCACCGCCGCCCGTGTAGCCAGCCGCCCGACCAACCTCGCATCCCGCGCCTCTACACGCAACCCTAGGCTATTTAAGCCTTCTCCGGTTCGCGTGCCGCACTCTCCACCTCGCGCCGCATCTTTCTCCTCCTCTCTCTCCGGCGGAGACGCCGTGTAGTGGCTGCAAAACCTCGCCGGAGTTCGTATCCGTTGCTGTGGACTTCTCCGCCGCATAACTCCTTCTCCGGTGAGTCTCCGGCGACACCGATTACATCTTTGAGTTCCTCGCGTCCTGCTCTCTCTAATGCGTGCTCGCTTTTGCCCGATCCGTTGCTCGTTCGCCGGTTGGTGTGTCATCTTCTTCAGCGCCGGCGGGACAGCGCTGCAGCCTCGTCGCCGATTCCCTCCATCAACCCCGCCGTCCGATTGTACATCTACGCCCCACGGTCGACCACGTCGTCGCTCATTTGCACCGGTAAACCTCTGAGCCCAGAACTGCCGAGTCATCCTTCACGTTAGTGCCACCTCACGCCACGTCGGAGCCACGTCGTGCCACATATTTGCCATGTCACACCACGCGCACATGTGTCAACCATACCACGCCACGTTGCGCCATGTCAGCGCCGTTTCGCCGTGTCTGCCACCTGGAGCCACGTGCTAGCCACGTGTGCGCCACCTCAAAGACATAGATCTATGTGTCCGCCATGTTCATGCCACGTCGTTACCATGTCAGACCCATCTCGCGTCGTCAGCCACGTCCGTGACATGTTGTCGCCACGTCACTTCCACCGCATGCCTAGCGCCCGTGTGTGCGCCACCTCACAGCCACGTATACGCCACGTTGGTGCCACGTCGCCCCGAGTCTCCTTCGGTAAACCCGGTTCACCGCTGAATGTGTCAATGACATCGGGGCCCCGCATGTCAGTGGGTGTTATTTCCTTGTTATTTCCGAAAATTCGAATTATCAGCCAATCACCGATCGACACGTGTCAGTCCTATTTTATTTTCTGATTTTCTCCTCCATTTAAACTTCGGAAGCCTCGTTCTCCTCCGTTCGAACTCCGATTCGAACGACTCAAATTTCTAAATTCATCTAAAATCAAGATCTATCTGCTGGTGTATTTATTTTGAATTTTTGGATTTTATTTATTTCTGTTTTATTTATTTCTTGCCTCGATTTGCGTGTTTCGCGCGTAGACGACGCATTGGTTGAGCGAGAAGAGCATCCAGCAGAGGTAGCAGCAGCGGGAGAGGTTGAAGGCAAGTCTCCTTGACCATATTGAACCCAAATTTATGAAATGCTATTTTGTTTAAAATTATTGCATGCTATTTGAATTATGAATTGTATTTTAATGTCATTTTTAAATGCTTAGATAAATGCCAAATTGTTATAACCACATTGATATTCATGTTGACAACCATTGACACCCTAGGAAAACTAATTACTGTAGTTAATGGTAATTAATCTTGCTATGGGAGCGGTGAAAATGCTTAGCCATGCTTAATCACGTCGGTACCTTACCATTACGGAGATGATTTCATTCTTGATTCAAAAATGAATTGTGAAATGTATGGCAATTGGTGTTGCTTGGTATTAATTTGAAATTAAAAGTGAAAAATGATTTAGACCGGGCGGATTGGTGAATGGCGGGTGCGGGATGCACAAAATTTTGGAATGTGATTGTCCGCCTAGTCAATTAAGGACCGATCGTGTGGACACCATGGGCCATGCTATACAAGACAACCACATGTCTATATGGGTACGACTGCTAAGTAATTTGCATGTATCGTTATTTGACTTCGCCAAAGTACATGCGAGTTTGTCGGGATGACACTTGCAAGGCGCATAAAATGAGAGCGAAACCTTAGCGGGTGAAGTCGGTGGCGGTATATGTATTGTAAAGGCCTTGTCATGATCTCCTGCCGCACACCAAAGGAAGTGTGTCAATAGCTTGGCGCAAAGGGTTGATCATGTCGTGTGGGTAAAGTGTACCACTCTGCAGAGTCTTAAAAACTACTTGAGTAGCCGTGCTTACGAACAAGGGCAAGCGTGGGCAGCTTTCACATAGTAGATTTTCCGGTTTTGGTTTTAAATGGAAAAATGATGGTTTGGTTTAAAATGAAAATGTGGTTGGGAATCATGAGCGCTAGAGCTCCGGATTTAGTTTGGCGACTAGAGTCAACCGTAGTTGGAACACGGAAAATTGTTATACTTCAAGTTTAATTATTTATGCTATTTATATTTTGTTAAATGCTGCTTTATGAAATTATTACTTGTATTTAAATTTCAATTTCGCTTTATGCAAATGAACCCTATATGCTTCCTTTGTTCAAGCCATGCATTTAGTTACTTGCATTAAGTTTCCGAGACTTGCGAGTATGTTGCATACTCACCCCCGCTTTTCATTGCGGGGCTGCTTATTCCATAAAGCAGATGAAGACATCTGTGGTGAAGACTTTGACAAGGAGGATCACCGGACTACTAGGGAGCGTGCTTCCGGTCGGTGTTCTGTGGGCACACTGATTGGCTCTTTTTGTTCTACATTTCCGCTGCTACTTTTACACTTCAGCCGTAAGGCTTCATACTTGTAATAATGTGATGATGTTGTTTACACTCTTTTGTTTATTACTGTTGTTTACTTTATGATATGTCTGTGTTATCATCACTGTACGACTGTGTGCGCTAGCTGTTCCTGGACTAGCGCGGTTGAAACACAGAGGGTTCGGATTTGGTTAATCCGGGTCCCCACAGAGGTAAGGTTGAAAAGCATGGTTTTCGCCGGTTTTTGAAACCCTGGTTATAACAGCTGCTTTTGTTATGTACATGTCTCATTAGTGTTCTACCTATGCTTGTCATTACACATCATGTCCACTTTATTTTGTTCATTTCTTTCAGGTTTAATGCTGAAAAAATGCATGCACTTCGTCTGATGAATCAGCAACAGTATTTTTTACGTCAGACAATTGGCATTCTTTACATTCTCCTACCTTGTCAAATAAGTAGGTCTCTAAGTGCAAGCATACTATGGTTCTGTTTGTTCCTTTCTCTTATTATCTTCAATAATATCACTACCCTTGCCTGAAAGACCTTGTGGATCCTTGTCACCCTGTGAAGACATGGAGTCAGCTTTTCCTATAAATCTACTCATACCATTTTACTCAATTCTCAACTTTTCATCGAAATTGAACTTTCCTAGCTTTTAAGCAAACAAAATTTCGCTGTGCCATTTTGGACTAAAGCTGTTGAAGACTTTCCTTCTCAATTTCAGTGTTGGGGTTGGAGCAGAAGCTATTGAAGGTTGAAGGAGCTTGTGCTGCATGGTGATAGACCAAAGTTTCAGTGACTTTGACAGCGTTTATTCTCGTTCCCCATTTTATCAAGAACAAGGTATACCTACATGAACCTTTATAGGTTATTTTGTTGTTTCGACATTACCACTGGAATGCATTATTTCAGATCTTTGGTGTAGGATATTAACAGACAATCTGAGGCAAAGGTCAAGAACAATACCTTGGATATGAGATTTGTACTCTTTCAACTTTTGTTAGCTTTTGAAAATATCTGCCCATGTATATTATTAGTGGTTACTGGTTAGATTTTGAAAAAAAAGGTAGTATAGCCTTCCAAAATCTTGATCAAATGCTTGCCTCCACATAAATCTAGGTGTACGTCTGTTTGTCTTCATCACATGAATCACTAATTTCCTATTGACAAACAACTGTGTGATTTTGCTCAAAATAGTTTGAATTCATCATAGATTGGGCAGTTGCCTATACAATTAGGATCAATGAAGAGGGAAAATTCAAGTACAAATAGGTCACTCTGTTACATATGGTTCACTTTGTTGTTATACCATTTCTAGATCACAAATTGATCGATCTTATGGTGGTTACCATTCTTAGATCACAGATTTAGCAATCTTGTGTTAGTTAATGAGCTAATGGCCTATAATTCATCACTTTGCTTAAAGCCAATCTCAATGCACATATATATGTCGACAACCTTTTTCAGATTTCTCTACTTACATCGTATCCTATTTGAGTTCTTGATGGTTTAATTCTGGGTGGTCTAGATATCTGTATTGACCCATTACTTTTGGGTGTTATTATTTCCAACTATTTGTCTTAAGCTGTGTAACTGATTCTGTACAAGTACAGTACAGTTGTTGCAATAGTTGTGGCCGACCTACAAGTACAATGTTGTTGTGCGATAGTTGTTGCTAACATATTAAAATGAGGTGCTTTTGGATCTATATAGGCTTTCATTACTGTCTTCTTAGTTGGAATCATTATGATGGTGTTCTGTAGTGGTTTATGCCATAACTGTTACTCTCTCCGTTCATTTTTATAAGGTTTATTTTTAAATGGTCTTGTTCATAAATATAAGATTTGCACGTAGATTTAATGAGGTATTTGCTTCTATACCCTATTTATTCTCTCTCAACCATATGCATTTATTTATGACTACCCACACAAAATATATCTTTCATCTTCCAAAACAATTAAATGAGGGCATCTAAGTCATTTTCTCTCGTACATTTCTTAATTTCAACACGATTTTGATCTATATGCAAAGTCAAAATACGACTTATAAAAATGAACAGAGGGAATACCTCTTTACGTGTGTGTTCTCCGAATTAGTTCTAGATGTCCGTAGGATGCGGGGAAGCCCCAAATGACCTAATTTTGTTCCATTCCACTTGATATTTGATTAAAGGTACTTGAAAGCTACTGCTTTATGTATGGCAACGACTGCTGTGCAATCAGGACTCCCGTGCAATCACCGTGCAATCCAACTAAGAAAAGTTTCAAAAAATTCTGAAAAAAATCATGGATGTACATCTCATCTTGCCCCATCTACATATAAATTTTCATGATCAAATTCATCCTATGCAAGAAGTTACAAAAAAGACAAATTTCTGACAAACTTGAATAGTTCAAATGCACCTCAAATTTGTCTTTTTTGTAACTTTTAGCATAGGACGAATTTGATCATGAAATTTTATATGTAGATGGGGTAAGATGAGATGTACATCTATGATTTTTTTCAGAATTTTTTGAAACTTTTATTAGTTGGATTGCACGGTGATTACACGAGAGTCTTGATTGCACAGCAGTCTGCCTTTATGTATTGTTGTTCACATGGCACGCAGAGACGTCGACGACACACCTGGCACCTTTTCGGGCATTACGTGGCCTGTTGAGTGAACTCGCCATCCGCGTGTGGTGCAACAAGCAGCAGCTATACAGTACTTCTCTCTGGCAATACCAGTCTAAAGCCCATCATATATATAAGTAGACGCATCTAAGAAAAGTTAGTGTCATTAGACCGTACATACTCTTATTATATTATAAACTACAACCAGTGGCGGAGGCAGAAAGTTTCAAAGAGGAGGGCTTAAAAAAGAGACATCCAAAATCAACTACTATGACTATCGATATATTGTAAAATAGTTAAAATTTAAATTGTATACAATATAAACATATAGTCTCTACCTTCGTATTACGTCTTCTACAGAACGCAGAGTCTTTTTACTAATTATCGAGCTAGTGAAATTTTGGCGGGGCGGGTGGGCTCCACTTTCACCCAGCCTCTAATGAGTGGCTACGCCACTGACTACAACTACTTATCAACTTGTATAGTATTAAATGCGATGTATATGATAAAATATTATAATAATTTTATATTTAAACTCTACAATAGACTTTGGGATATACTTTTTAAGAACCGAAACTTATATTGTGGGACAGAAGTAGTTGGCTAGTAAGTAACTTACAAAGCGTGAAGTTTGTTGGACAGGTTCACTAAGAGTGTGTTTGGTTTTTTCTGTATGGTGTCTAAATCATATTAGTGGATATAATTGTATTTATTAGATACGTGTTTAGTTTTCTGTTCATCCAGGTCAGGTGGATGCAATTGCACCCACTTACGCAGGATGAAGAAAACACAGAAATTAGATTTCTCTCCAATACATACCCGTGAAATACATAAACAAGCAACCAAACAACTCAACTTGCATCTATTTATACAGTCCAAGACTAGACTGAATAACTCATACAAAACAGACTAGTATGATACAGACAACCAAACACACTTTAAACACTTCGGTTCCCTAGGCCCTAGCTCTAGATCTGCAATGGATGGTGGCGGGGAAAAGGCGAAAAGGGACGATAAGATCTGCCCGAATCGGGTTTATCGACGATAAGATCTGTCCGAATCGGATTTATCTCTTACAAGGTCACGTGCGGCATTATTGTGACAGAGAAATGGCAGGAGAGGAATGGTGGTACTTATCAGGAGCCTGGGGGCCGACGTGTCGGACGCCAGAAGCAGAATGTAGACTGTGTAGAATAGCAGCGTTCCGTGGACAGACCCGGGCCAGACGAGTCGGCGTCAGCACGCAATCAGACCGGCCCATATTAGTTGGAATGTTGGATCAGCTTGTCGCCTCGGCAATATTTAAGCCGGGGGGGCCGCACCGGGCCGAATCCGGTCTTTGACGGACTGACGGGTGCGTGCAATGCGGGCCACGGCATCATAAACTACACGTGAATTATTGGCACGTCAGGAACACAAGGAAAAGGAATAAATTGAGACCGATTGAATAAAAATTGTTGAGTCGTCCACGTCAAGAACACAGGGAAAGGATTAATTGAGGACTGACAACCAAGTGTATCACTTTTCTAAGGGAAAAGTTGCCTTCAAAACAAGTGAAAGGAAAAGGCGACGGCAACAGCGTATTATTTGGCCGTTTTCTCCTATAAGAATACCAAGGGACGAAACAGCGTATTATTTGGCCATTTACCCCATCAGGACGCATAGGCATTGACAACATAAGGGCCATCGCTTCATCTAGACAATCCAAGAAGATCCACAACACGTGTAGTATTTCACGGTTGGTTGCTGTCCATATTCCTTAGTCATAAGCTCAAAGAACTCCATGCCTTCATCTTTCAGACCACTATGGCTGCACGCATATAGCAAGGTCAAGAATGTAATCTCATTAGGTTTGCCCCTCTATTCATCATCTGTTTGAACGGCACAACTGCTTTCTGTCCTTGCCCATGGAACCGAAAAGGAACCGAAAAGGTTTGCCAGAAGCTGAGATCATTGCACTGAAAAGGAAATGATCCGATCCAAAATGACCAAAGAGAACTCTTTCCGAGTCAGCTAAGCACCCACAGAGAATACATATGCACGAGATAAGTTACCACCGGCACAATCTTGTCAACTCCAGCCTTGATAGCTTGTGTATGAACTTGCTGACCTTTTGCAAGATTTGCCAAGTCTGGGCAAGAAGCAAATGTGACCACATCCGCTGCCACCCCAACACCTCTCATAATGCAGAAACCCCAGGCTCCCTCTTGAGTCTCCATTCTGCGTCCTTCCAGCAATTATGGTATTGCATGACACAATGCTAAGAGAAGGAAGCGCTCGGAGCACAGCCTCTCCTTCTTCAAGACACCCACATCTCACGTACATGTAAGCCGACGAGCTCCCAGCGCGTCCCTGTCCAGCCCTGACCGCACGACATATGCATGAACCTGCCGCCCGGAGACAACAACTGTGAGCCCAGCATAACACCGGAAAATGCTCCCAAGGCCAAACTCGTCAGGCTGCATTCCCTCCCTCCGCATGGCAAGGAAGAACTGCAAGCTCTCCTCGTCGAGGCCTGCATTGGTGAGCCCAGCGACCATGGTATTCCACGTCGCGACATTCCTTGTGGGCATTTCGTCGAACAGCTTCCGTGCGCTTTCCAGGTCACCGTTCTTGATGTATCCTCCGCTCAGAATGTTCCAAGACTGGACATGACGTTCCGCTTGGGAATTCTCGCGAACAGATTACGCGCGTTGGGGAAATCGCCCAGCCGTAGGCGAGCAGTTGGTGGTTCGCGGTGAAGCGGTCAGCGGCGGCGCCGAAGTGGCGGCGAAGGCGTGGAGCTGGCGGAGGAGCGGGAGGACGCGGCAGGCCCGAAAGAGATGTGAGTGTTAGGATCACCCAACGCAAACACTGTACGGAGATGAAGCATGACCTTTTTTCTTTTTTTTTTTATTTGACACCTCAATATTTGCTTCTGTTTTTCTATTTTATTTTGTTACTCAGTGAGATGACTTAAATATAGGAATGATGCATCACTTAACTTACACGGCCAAGTAACAGTTTTGAGTTTTGACCGCTTCATACGCCATGAACTCACGACTTGAACACATGCACGTTCTAACTATTCCACTAGCTAACTGCACTTGTACTGTGATAATGACCATTACCATACATAGATCTGGAAATTGGGTCGGGCTTTAGTGGGCTAGCACGACCCGGCACGAAAAAAATGGGCTGAAGCACGACCCGGCACGAAAAAAAATGGGCCGGGCTGGCACGGCCCGAATGGCGTCGGGCAGACCTAAAACCTGGCACGATGGGCCACCCAGCACGGCCCGACTGTATGGGCCGTGCTCGAGCCGGCACGGTCCGAATCTGTAATTTGTATTTTTCAAGATCTTTTTTTACTCACATGAATTTATACTCTACATGAAAGTTGTAGAGAATTTCAAGACGCATCTTTTTCATGTAGACAACTTTTCCATTTGAGCAACGTATGAATTTATAAAAAAATATTTAGTGCGCTGTATAGTTTCGGACCGACGCCACATCTCTCGGTAATCTGCATTTTTCAGTGTCTTCCTTTGCTCATATGAATTTATATTCTATATGAAAGTTGTAGAGAATTTCGAGACGCATCTTTTTCATGTAGACAACTTTTCCATTTGAGCAACGTATGAATTTATAAAAAAATATTTAGCGCGCTGTATAGTTTCGGACCGACGCGACATCTCTCGGTAATCTGCATTTTTCACGGTCTTTCTTTGCTCATATGAATTTATACTCTACATGAAAGTTGTAGAGAATTTCGAGACGCATCTTTTTCATGTAGACAACTTTTTCATTTGAGCAACGTATGAATTTATAAAAAATATTTAGTGTGCTACATTCTCTCCAGTGCCGTGTTCGGGCCGGCCCGGCCCGATAGCAGCCCCGCGTGCCTTTGGGCCGTGCCGGGCCTTGATTTTTGCCGTTCGTGCTGACCTGGCCCGCACGAAGAAATGACCGGACCGTCTTGGCCCGTTTCATCAGAGCGAAGCACGACAGCTCGGTAGTCTTGCTTGCCGGCACGCCCAAGTCCCACCTCTAACCATACATGCACACGACCTTACTAATTATATGCAAACACAAAGAAATAAACTTTTAACAAGATTAATCCCAACATTCTACACTTTAATCTTTTTTCACAGCAGCGTCGGTTCGTCGCGGGTATCTGCCTCAACAAGATGCGCCTCCGCTTTCTCCTTCTTGTTGGGCTTAGGGCATTTCTAACGCAAAGTGTCCATAATTATTACAATTAAAACACCTTACTTTTGCCTTGTCAACTCTTCGTTACCGACGGCTGCCGCCGCCACTAGAGCCCCACCAGAGGAGCCCTCACCTTCATGCTTCAACGATCGGGCCTCCCACTCTGCGCGCGTCAGGAGCAAGTGCTCCTCGTCTCCGTTGTCGTTGCCATAGCGACGTTGTCCCTCTTCCTATGTCTTCAAGCGCCTGATTAGCTCCTCGATCGACATATTTTTTTATGTCGCCAAATTGCCCAATTGTGGTGATGACAGGAGATAATTTCTTGGAAATGACACGAAGAAATTTTCGCACAACATAGGCCTCTTCCATCTTGTCGCTTAGACCTCATATCTTGCTGACGATTGACGTCGACCTCATCATGAAGTCATCGATATGCTCGGTGTCCCTCATGTCTTCCGGTGCTACAAGGAAGATCGCTGCAAGCGCCATTTGATCTTGCCTCTCGCTCACCTCCTCATCCACGGTTGCGTTCCACACGCCCTGAGCCCGCATGAATACCTACATCTTCACGGAAAAAAATTTCGTGGAGGAGGTATGCAAACTTAACTCTATGCATCCCCACTCCGATGGATGACACATGTACATCTTGTACAATCTCAATCATTCATTTAATTTCTCACTCCACTCCACCCTTGATTTCTCACTCCTCCAATTAATGCATTGTTGGTGAGGTGGGGTTGAGATTTAGCTAGAGAGACACATGGCATCTATAGAAGTGGGGATGTATAGAGTTAAGTTTGCATACCTCCTCCACGAAATTTGTTTCCCATCTTCACAGCCCAAGTCGCATAGTTGCTCCTCGTGAGCATAGGATACGAGAGGGTAATGTGAGCATAGGATAGGAGAGGGTAATACTGCCCTCGTGCGCCGACATCTTGATGCGCCTCCGTCACCGATCTTCAATGCCCAAGTGTTAGGATGCAAGCATAACGCTTTTTTTTTTTTTGTGATGCTCAATGGCGAGCTCAGATTTTATTTCGACATGGATTAAAGACATGACTACAAGCTTTGATACCAAGTGTTAGGATCACTCAACGCAAGCAATGTAGGGAGATGAAGCACAAGCTTTTTTTTTTTGTGATGCTCAATGCTTGCGTCTGTTTTTCTATTTTATTTCCTTACTAAATGAGATGACTTAAATACAGAAATGATGCATCACTTAACTTACACGGGCCAAGTATCAGCCTTGACCGCTTTCTACGCCATGAACTCACGACATGAGCACATGCATGCATATTCTAACTATCTCACTAGCTAACTAACATGCAAACACATGCGTATGTACCGTGGTAATGACCAGCACCATACACGAATACGACCTTACTATATATACAAATACAAATAAATAAACTTTCAACAAGATTAATCCCAACAAGGAGAGAGGTCAGCATCCGACCAGAGGGCGTCACGGAAGCGGTGGTGGAGCGCATCCTTGAGGCGACCGCTGGAGCAAAGGCGAACGAACTCGTCCTTGGCTTCCCGTGGCTCGGTGGTGGGCGTCTTTAGCGCCGGTCTGTCCATGTGGGCGTGCGACAGCACGTGCTAGGACGCGGCCGCGGTGGTGGCCGCCGGCCCGGCGCGGCCCCGGAAGCATGAAGAGTTGGGAAGGCGGCGAACCGGTAATGCACGTGTGGACTGTAAGTGCGAGTTGGGAAGGCGGCGAACCGGCTTTGAGAGGAAAATGCTTCTAGGTTTTATAAATGGGCTTTTAAGGAGCAACGCTGCCACTCGGAACAATCATGGGCTGGCTCCTAATCCAGTAGCGCTTTTATACTAGCTCAAGATTCGCTTTTTCAATAGCCCAAGATTTATTCTTTATCACCTAGTTGTAGTTTACCTACTCCCTCTCCTTCTAAATGCAAGTCGTTTTGGATATTAGTACGGTCTTTAAAGTAATATTTTTAACGATAATCAAAGGTTATACACTGTTTTGGGCCTGTGACTTTATAAGAAAAGGCTCATAAAGAAAAATAAGACCCACACTCAGTTACCTGGTTACGGTCTTGATCAATTTTCTGACACAATTTTATTAGTTTACACTGGTCTGATCCGACCAGTGATTCGACCGTCGGACCAAATGAAACTAATCGGGATAGGCAATTAACTCTACACGTAGATATTGTATAGACAGTTTACTTAACAACTACAAATAACTAATCGAAAATTACACCTAAAAAGGCACCTCCTATGAAGAGGCTCCTTTTTACGAGAAGGAATCTTTTGGTCAAAAGATATCTTTTAAAGCATAAACTGTTATCCCTTCGTGCTATATAAATAGAGAGGCCTTTTCGCCATTAAGGGCATCAGTTAATGATTGATAACTCTGTAATACTTATACTTTGTTAAGTCGCTTGGTTAATAAGAATCAATCTTTTATCCACCTTTTGTAATCATTGATCATAGAGGCTTGCAACCGTTTTTAATTCATAACCTCGATCTAGAGGCCCCGAGTCTTGAACATTAACAATTTTGATCATCGATTTCTATAAAAAATATTACATTTTAAATAAAAATAATTATATATTATGAAAGCATATTTCATGATGAATATAGTAATACCAATTTCGTACTGTGAATCTTGATGTTTCTTTACATATTGATGGTTAAACCTAAAAGTGCTTGACGGTACAAATTCTGAAGTCACTTACATTTGGAATCGAAGGCAGTACATTCAGCCTCTAACCTTTCCTCTCAAAAAAAAAAAAAAAATCGAAGCTATAAACAACATCACAAAAGCTCTAGGACCACTCTTTCAGACTTCCATGCTCAGATTAACGCTTGTAGATTAGAATTGCAACAGCAGTGTGCTGTCGCAACTGTCACCTGGAGTGGAGTGACATCTTTTGTTTACTTAGCTCCTAGTACCTGGAAATAAGAAGAGTTTTCCCCTTCCATCTGAATTGGAAAAAAAACCTGACTGTTTCAAGCCTTCGGCTATCAGCAATACTATGTTCTGTTGATCCAACAACTCCGCCCAAGAAATAACGAATAACTTGTTCCTTTTCCATTTCCAACAAATAACGAAGAATTTGTTCATAAAGGCAACTATCTGCAGCCTGAATGGTACGAAGGCAGGGAAAGTTCGGACAGATCCTTCATTAGGTGCAGGGGCGGAACTGTAGCCGGGGCGAGGGTGGGCTGAAGCCTCACCCACGGCCCAGCAAGTCTCTTATACCCCCTCTCAAATAGATCTAATAAAACAGTCCAGTACCAGTCTGACAGTCTCTCAATTCTCTTATCCTTTGTATTGTTACACACTTACATTATATGTGACTGTTAAACAAATGTTTGCAAACTTATTTGAACATGGTTAGCTTGTTAGGCTTTCAATGTCTTAGTCTTAGCCCCCCTCATTCCAATTTTCTAGATACGCCTCTGATTGGGTGAGCCTGGATCGTCCGGCAGAATTAGGCAATTAGCCTCGACAGATAGTCAGAGATGCATGATGATGGTTTAAGCCTTAATACGATCCGTCGTTGACCGCTAATAAAACAGGGTTTTTATCGGCTTGGACAATGCTCACGTCTACTGACTCCTTGATCACATTTTCTTGTCAATTAAGAATGCTAGGCTCTTTCAGATATGTACTGGCGACTGACTCTGGCTTTCAACTCAAGCATTATGAAGTAATTATAATAGCTATACTATGCCCGAAAGGATATTTTTAAAGCCAGGATCCTCACTGACATTGGAGGCATGAATGATTGAACTCTACTGGAGCTTAATTTGGCTGCATAGACACTTCCTTGCCCTGTAGAGTACTTGCTAGAGTTTCAAGAAGTCCCCACAGTATCTCAGAAGATGAAATGCAGAAAGCTTCTTGCAGCTCAGTAAGGTCTTCTTCTGACTTGTACAGCAGAATCAGCTATGGATAGCGTAGCGTTTGTAGCTCAGAAGTTGGCCAAATCAATATTTCTGCCTCATATGCTGCCGGAACCTAGAAACAGTTGGCCACCTATTCCTAGACTACCCTCAGGTCTGACATATGTGGTCCTCCATTGTTCATTAGGTTTGTGTACCATCCCTCCATCAGGACTAATAGGAGCCATTAGCGCACCTTAACCAGTGGAACCTTCACCGCATTGCTGCCCACACCTCCTTTAAGAAAGGAGTTAAAATCATTATTATTCTAACATGCTGGCAATAGTGGAAGGAGCAAAACAATCGAATCTTTCAAAGAAGTTAGGCAACTCACAAACAGATTCTTCAATCCATCAAAGATGAAGCTGTGAACTAGACTTCGGTGGGAGCAACGCATCTAGGCAAACTCATACAGGGGCAGCCTTCGAGGCCTTGTTTTTTTTTCTTTTTCCAATCTTCCCAGTCTCCTTCTCCTTCTTTCAGGTGCAGTCTCCGCACCTTGTACCTGATACTCTTTCTACCTTCTAATAATTGCTTTCACCGTCTTCAAAAAAAAAAAACAGAAAGCTTCATGTACATAGAGTAACGAGGGAGTAAATGGGAAATCTAAATTATGGAGTAATTTTTGTATGGTTAAATTTGAGTACATTCTTATATTTTAACATCTTCTGTCATAGTCATATTTACCTTGATTTAATACCTAGCTTGTTTGGTAGTATCTTAAAGAACAAAATAGGAAACACAGATGGCATGTTAGTGAACATAGAACATAAAACGCAGCACATCTGTTTGTTCCTCTTTGAATGCAACATTTGAAATTTCTTTCTCAGTTATTCTCATACGTATTAACGACAGAGATTCCCACTACGAAGCAGCGATCGGTTTCTTTTTTGATAATCACAAAAGGCCACATGTAGTTGGGTTGAGGTATATATACTACCAGTACCAATCTAGGAAAGCACCTTCCGATATTGCCGCAGCAAGCAAGAGGTATTTTCTCGTGCTTTCTCGGACAGATATGATCAGACAATGACTAATGAACACTTGCCTATCCATTTGCCGAAACAAGATAAAGATGTCTCCTTCCCCTCAAACAAACGAAAGACGAGGGTGTCTACAAGCTAATTGGATGTAATTAACCCAAAAAACCTCGACCGTCTACATACAACGCAGCTAGCTTGCAGCTGACAAAACACATTGACCTCAACGGATCCGATCCAATCATCCAGTTAAGCAACCACAGCAAAGTTGAAAAGTAGGGGTTTTTGCACACCAATTCCTCGCCAAGTCGCAGGTCGCCGGTTTTAATTATCCCCGGGCGCGAGTGGCCGCGCATTAGCTCTCAATCTCCACTCGACACCGCATCCGCCGCGGACGAAATAGCTGAGGCCCGCCCGCACCACGTCAGTCACCGCCGAGCGCAAGAGAGAAACAAAGGAGGGTGGGTTGTAGTTGGTTAGGTCGTTCGGGACCGCGACAGCGAGGGATCCAATTACAACGTCGATTTGTACGGCCGGGGCAGGCAATGGCGACGGCAAAGTCCAAAACCCAGTAATAAAAAAACGCACCGAATGAAATGCTTCACCTCGCATCCAAAATCGTTGCTTTTCAAGGTCCGGCGAACCTTTGTTTTTAATTTGATTCTCTTCTGACATAGTAACGCAGGTAATTTCTTCGTGATACTAATATTAAAGTTCGTGTCGGTCTTCTCGTGCCTATCTATGCTAGGTGCCGATTTTAGTTGTCCTCGTCTATCATTGGATTAGCTCAGTCAGTATCTATACTCTACTCTTTTAAGAATTGCCGTGACAGGTGACTGATGAAAGGCACGTTAATTTGTTTTCTATGGGGGTGTGGATAGACATTCCCGGCATGAAAGGGTCGGTGCAAAAATTATGTGCGACATGATCGAAACCTTTGAGAGGAGGCAAAAATGACGTTTTATGTTTCTGTTTGTCACTACGTTTATATTTCATGGGACTAGCTCAGAAAACTTCTACTCTTGCAATGAAGTCTTTTTGGACATCTCTAGTTCTCTACTGCGTGATTCTATAGCCTGATCACATCTGTCCGAGTGCTACTTCTACGTCAGAACCACACACGGCTTCACATTAACTTTCTCGGGAAAAAAAACATGTGAAAAAATCATATAATCAAAACATACCATTTAAAAAGTGCTGCTATAAATTTTAAACATTTCCACTTGTGCAATTGTCAAGTAAAACAACCTTGTAAATTATGCAGAAAGCAAGCACGACAATGCCATTCAAGACTCAAACACAATTTGATAATGAGGATCGACTCCATGCTTGAATTTTCTTCTAGTGAAAAACCAAGACAATCAATTACGTGCTACCGACTACTGTGGTGTGGTCCAGCAGGGAAAAAAATTCCATGGGATTGGGCCTCGTTCCTCACTCCACAGCACTTGAAGCCCTTCTTAGGGTCTGTTTGGTAGGGATTCAGCTCTCCAGATTCTGAGAATCTGGTGAAATTGAAAATTTTAGCTTCACCAAATTCATGAAGCTGGAGCTGTGAGTCCACTAAGAGTGTTTAGATGAATCATCTTGTTTACATTTTAGACTAAAAATATAAACTTAACTCACTTTATTTTAGCCTATAAGTTTCAGATTTTAGGAGAAGCTGAAAATCTGAAGCTCTACCAAACAAGCCCTTAAGATTATGCCACGTGATAATACGAATCTCAACGCAAAGCAGCCAACTCAGTCCTCGTGCTCTCTTCTTCCTCCAGTACGCGACGGAATTGAGGAGAGAATCAGAGAAGAGCCGAACCGGCAGAAGCGCAAGCACGCGGCCGTCCACCTCACCGCCGCCCGCGTTTGCGCCGGCCGATCAGGTTCCCGGTTCCCCCGCATTTTTCCCTTGCTCGGTTTATATAATCCGCCCTCTTATTCTCAAGGTTTCAATTCGAAGCGCTCTCTTAGATCTTAATAAGATGCTACTACGTTTAGAGTAGATTCGATGCATGAGTTTGGCAATGCTTTATTAATCCCAACGAGATAAATTCCCCGTCGTCGGTTAAGTTAATCAGAAGATAATCAAACTATGGTCCGGAATTATTGGGCAATTTCAATCTTGAAGAGGAAAAATGTGCACAATAGAAGTAACGATCGAGTAAACTAGCGCGTGATGGATGAAGTAAAACCAAGGAACAGATAAATGGTTCCAGGGGCGGAGCTGGACTTGGACAGCCAAAGCAATGGCTCGAGCCTCGAGGTCTAAGTCAAATAGTAGTGAAAAACTTCTTTATGTATAACAAAAATTTCAAGTTATTATCCAAAACGTTTAGGTCAGCAGCACACAATCTTTCCTCCTAAGCACACCAAACTAATACAATAGCGTACTACTGCCTATGACAGTCCACATCTCACAAAATTGAGAAATGAGAAACACTATCGACTATCAGTATCTACCTCCTCTCTATATCTCTCTCTTAGGAACGAGACAGGAGCTAAGAACTGAGATGCAATGATAACGCAAGCTTTCAGACGGCAAGCCCTACACCCTCCTCAAGCATCGGCTGCTATCAACTCTAGGTGATTTTCTCTTAATCTTTACTTTATCGCATTGCATTACCCGCATTCCAAATTAGCCAATCAAGAATTAATTGATTGAATTTAATTTGATGTAATAGACATAATTTTTTCATTGGTATATCGCCTTATTGAATTGACATTGATTTTACCTATTGTAATTGCAATGGTAGAAAGAGTCTTCTCAGCTACAAATATTGTTAATAATGAGTTGTGAAATAATATAAGTGATAAATAGATGAATAATTGCATGGTATGATGTATTTGAAAGCATTAAAAATAACAAGATTTTACAGTGTTTTCAAAATATGAGGTCGCGTAAGCAAAGACTACCTTGTGCTACGGATAAGTTATATTTTTGTTTTGCAATTTGCATGAATAATTAACTTTGTAATTTTATGTCATTAATTTACATATGCAATTTCATCTTTAAAAGTTATGTTCTTGTACTACTATTGATGAAGATATAATTGGCTCAGATACACATAACCTTCATTAGTTAGGTATTAATTTTTGTACTACTTCACTATGCTATGTTGTTTTTGCCATATTTTATCCGTTTTGTTGTATTATTAAGTATGAAGTTTAAATTTATTTTTAATTATGTTTTTTTGTTGTACCTTGATACAAGTAGTATTTAGCGTTAGTTTCAAGGCTTATCAATATCCTGGTTCTGCCGCTTAGCGGTTCCTTGAACGATTGTTAGTGTTCGGTTCCAGGTTGGGAGGGTTCTTCCGCTATGCCGCTGCTATTCGTGTTGGCCGCTACCACCGGCCCACCATAAAGTTTTGCGACGGCGACCCCCGCGTGCCGATACTCCGTGGCGGACGAGCCGGATAAGATTGATCGGCCCCTCGTTGTGCAGCTGCTGCTGCATCGTCTCGATCTCCTTCACCACTGAGCTCAACGTGAGCGGAGGGACCTATGAGATTGAGAGCAGATGCAATTGGCTAGCAGACGGCAGAATAGGGATTCAAATTTTATTTTGGATGCCGGTGATCAAAATTGAAAATTTTGGTAAAATCTCATTATTTTAGATGAAATCCGATTGAAATTAAAAAAAGCAAAATTCAAATCTAGAATTTTTCGAAATGAAATTTTGCCCGGAATTGCCGAAATCTCAGCAAATTTCAACTAAACGAGAAATGGTTGAAACGATGACAAAAAATTTCAAAATTTTTTGTGGAGGTTCCTAATACATCAATGATATTCTAATAAAAACATCAGAAGATTATCAAGTCTGAGAAATTTTTAAAAATCTAAACATTGCTACTGTCTTGATAACACACTGATTGGCAAGTTTAAGCTGAATGAAAAATGGTACAAACTATGTTAGAAAAATTTTAAATTTTTTTACATGGTCCTGATATATTAATAATGTTTTCATAAAATTTTTAGATGATTATCAAGCTTTATGAATTTTTAAAAATTTGGACAATGTTACTGTCCCGTTAAAAGCCTTACTAGCAAATTTGAACAAAATAAAAAATGGTACAAACCATGTTAGAAGATTTTGAAAAATTTTATATATGGTTTTGATGTATCATTAATATTTATTTAAATTTTTTAGATGATTATCGTGCTTAATTTTTAAAAAAATTCTGACAATGTTACGTTTTGATAAAAGCCTGATGATCAATACATAGATTTGTTTTAGCAATCAAAAAAGGTTTATAGTTTTTGAAAAATTTACAGAAGGGTGATAAGGAAATTCTTAAGATCTTAGAAAATTTTTGAATCATGATCACACTCCAGTAAATTTATAAAATTCTTACAAGGCACAATACCATTTATGTTTTTTTAGTTTTGATTTTTGAAATATAACAAATGAAGTTCAATGCTTACATAGATTTGATTGACCAAACAAAAGAATTTTAAATTTTTTGAAAATTTTATAGAATGGTACTGAGGAAATTCTTAACCTCTCATAAAAATTTTAGATCACAATCACACTCGTGAAAATTTATAAAATTCTAACATGGTTACTATCCTAATTATGTTCGTTCAGTTTTTGATTATTTTAAAGATAACAAATGAAGTTAAAATTTTTAAAATTTTTATATATGATCCTACACTATTAAAGATAGTATCATAAATTTTTTGATCATTATCAAGGTTGTACAATTTTATAAAAATATGAGATTGTTTCTACCAAAAATTTTAAAATACCTCAAAATTTTGGTTTTTCAATAAATTTTCATAGATGATGACTTTCTTAAGAGTTATTGGATCAAATCAGGCCTTAAAAATTTAAAAACCGATCAAAATCAAAAATAAAATTACTGTAGCAATTACAGATTTTCCATTTATCTGGTCAATAGTTTGGATTTCGTGGTGTTCCAAAAATTCGGTGAAAGTTGTATCCCTGCAGCAGACACGGATCCGACGGCCATATTGGGAGAGTGGTTTGGGGAGGCGGGTGAACTTGGGAAGAAAAGGGGTTGCTTGGCATAATGGCATCGGTCTAACATTGGTGTAGCATGCGAATATTTTTTTACGAATATGTCCATTTATTTATTTATTTATTTTGAAATGACCGTACTAAGTCTACTGTTCGTGCCTGTCCTACACAGTTCGGCCGCAGATTGCGCAGGCGCAAGGGCGATGCATAGTAAAAGCGGTCCTCCATGTGAGCTGGGTCGTGAATCTGGGATTCTGCTTCCTCAATTGTGTGAACCCTCTTTTATCGACGTGCACCTAAATCAATTAACCAAGTACTATTATCAGTGCATTTGGACTGCGCGGTGAAAAATAAACGAACTTTACTCAGTCACAGACTCAGTCGTATTCCGGAAGTCGTCACTTTTACAGCCCCTCAAAAACTTTATCGTTTCTAGTCTCCTTCCGAACAATTTTACAAAAACAACTTTTTTTTTACACACTATCACCGCGACTTTAACTTCCCGGTACGATGCATCGACATGGGACATTACTGGGGTGTATGGTCCGCAAACGATTGAAGAGAAAAGAAGTTTCCTCATGGACCTCGAAGCATTGCAGGATCAGTCTGCCGGTTGGTTGCTTATAGGGACTTTAATCTCATTAGAAAAGCATCGGAGAAGAACAGAGGGCCGGTTAACGGGGTATGATTCAACAATTCAATCAAACGATTGACAGACTTCAGCTCACGGAGATTGACCTCCGAGTCGCCGCTACACGTGGACTAATGAACAAGTTCAACCCACTATGACAAGAATTGACCGATTTCTAGCGACAACAGAATGGCACGAGGCATTTCCAAATGCGGACCTATGCGCTTGCCAACGATGACATCCGACCATTGCCCCTTCTCATGCAAGCAAATTCAACATTTGACTATTTGAGAGGTTTTCGTTTTGAAGCTCTTTGGATCAAGATGGCGGGTTTCAAGAGATCATCATAGACTCTGACAGAGCCGGTGCACGCGTCGGATGCTATTCTCACTCTTCATATTAAAATGAATAGGACCGCCAAGGCATTAAAAATCTGGAGAAGGAAAACCTTTGCATACATAGCTTTACAAGCGTGACGATACAAGTGACAATCGCTATCCTAGAGAGTTCGCAAGAACGAAGATTACTCTCACGAGGAGCCGGAGCTCGAAAAGCTCTCAAAGCCAAACCGCTTTCGGACTAGCCATTGCTCAAAAATCAAGGGCAAGACAACACTCAAGAATTACTAAAATCCGTTTAGGGACTCCAATACACGGTTTTTCCACTTAATGGCCAGCTCAAGGAGGCGAAGAAACACGATTCGGGTTATTAAAAGTGAGGACGGATCGATGTTCACGCAAAGAAGATAAACCGAAAGAAGCTTACCAAGATTTCAAACAAACTTTAGGAGACCACGAGGTTAGGGACAAAGCCTGCGATGGAACATCTTGGGTTATTCGCAAGGGACCTCGGTGACTGGAGACCCACATCACGGAGAACGAAGTGATTAACACGATACAGAATTACCGAATCAAAAGCACCAGGGCAGACGGCTATATTGGGATTTTCTATAAAAAATGCCTCCACATCATCAAAAACGATCTCCTAGCAGCAATAAGAGCCTTCTTCGACCTTCGCCATCAAAGGTCGCACAAAATAAATGAAGCAAATATTATCCTTCTTCCGAAAATAGACAACGCAGACGATTGCAATGCTTCGACCAATTAGTCTTATAAATGACTTCATGAAAATCATCACCAAAATTCGCAAACAGTCAAGGCTAAACTAGATGAATTAGTATCGGTCGCAAAAAATGCTTTCATAAAGAAGAGATGCATACATGATAATTTCTTGTATGTTCAAAGGGTAATTCAGCAGCTGCACAGGGAAAAAGAACCTGCACTTTTCATCAAACTAGACATCTCAAAGGCCTTCGATTCGATAAACTGGGCTTATCTTATGGAGGTGCTTCAGGCATTAGGCTTCGGCCAGAAATGGCGGGAATGGATTGCGGCAATTCTAAGGACCTCCGTTTCCAAGATTTTTATCAATGGTCAGTCGACTGCGGCAATAAGGCATGCGCGTGGGGTGCGTCAAGGAGACCCCCTATCCCCCCTGCTCTTCATCCTGGCAATTGACCCACTACAAAACTTCTTGAGTTGGCGGAAAATAGAGGCATCTTAAAAGCGGTGCTCCGACAATGGCCAAAGCACGTTGCTCTCTTTACGCAGACAATGCGGCATTTTTCTAAAGGCAAAGGCGGAGGAACTTGCAGCTCTTAGCGAATCCTCGATATTTTCTAAGATGCTCGGGCTAAAAATTAATATCTCCAAGACCGAAATCTACCCGTCGATGCCAAGTCGACCTCATACAAGAGTTATTGAACGTCTTCCCCGAAACTCGCATCCTTCCCAGGGAAATACCTTGGTCTTCCATTACACACCAGGCAGTTAAGAAGAATAGAGATACAACCGTTGATTGATAAAATCGGCAATAGGCTCGCAGGTTGGAAAGGAAAATTTCTCTCCAAGGCTGGGAGAGAGACCCTGGTCAAATCGGTGTTTACCGCACAACCTATATATCATTTGACGGTCTTCCAGGCTCAAAAGTGGTTGATTCGACGCATTGACAAAATTAGAAGAAGTTTTCTCTGGAGTGGAAAAGAGCGAAAAAGCTGCGATGGGGACATTGCTTAGTAAACCGCCGACCACCGCCTTCCGAAGGCCAAAGGAGGGCTAGGTATCAAAGACCTAGAGCGCTTTGCTAGAGCATTAAGACTTCGATGGCTCTGGTTTAAATGGAAAAACAATGAAAGGGCCTGGACTGGGCTAGACCTGCCTTGTGACGAAGCAGATGTAGCTCTCTTCAATGCTTCAACGATTGTCACGGTAGGAAACGGCAAGCTAGCGGATTTCTGGAGATCAAGTTGGGTGGAAGGGCGAGCTCCGAAAAACATAGCACCGAATCTTTTCCAAGCAGCAAGGAGAAAGAACATCTCGGTACATCGGGCCATGACGAACAACTATTGGATTGGTTTTTGTACATTAGTGAACTCACAAGTCGAAATACGCGAATTTGTGGCACTTCATGAGGCAATACGTCAAATCAACAGAAACGAGGAAAGGGAGGATCAAATAAGATGGCGATGGACTCCAGATGGTCAATATTCGACTAGGAGTGCGTCTCGGTACAATTCAAACCGTAATCGTAAGCTAAACACCGCCCGATATGGAAAGCGAAGTTTAACCTAAATGCCGCTTCTTCGCATGGACATTGATTCACAACAAAATATTAACTGCCGATAATATGCTCAAAAGAGGGTGGCCAGGTAACGCAAGATGCAGTCTCTGCAATATAGAACCGGAAACAACAAAGCATCTCTGTAAAGACTGTACTTTCGCTAGACAAGTCTGGGGAATTCTACTCCGGTGGGGAAATCTTCATCGATGGCAAAACATAAGTCAAAACGGCTCAGTATACAAATGGTGGAAGAGATTACGAACTCAATATGACCGACAGAATCGTCGGGAATTAGATGGTCTTCTCATCTACTTCTGGTGGAACCTTTGGCTGGAACGGAACCAACGAATTTTTCAAGGGAAGGCGAGAACGGCGGAACAAGTGGCCACATCGATAAAGGACGGTGATAAATCATGGTTTTGCATGGTCCACAAACTCAACAGTTTAGCTTCTGTGGCGATCATTCATTGGGTGTTTCAGTATTTTTTCTTTGTGGGGTGTTTCTATATCCATTGTTTCCGGTGGCGTCGAGAGAATGTAGGCTACTGAGTTAGTGGGGTGAGTTGAGATTGAATGTAAGGTTTTTTCCTCGGGCTCGGTTTTTTCCACAAAAAACTGCCCATCTTCCTTTTCTCTTTGTCTTAATATATTAAGTGGCAACTCTCTTGCTGCTCTTTAAAAAAAACAATTTTTTTATCACGAAAGGCATGACGTGTGCCGCGCTGCTAAGCCACGGTAAGATTGCTACTGAGATAGCATTGCTCAGTACAAAATGTATCATTAAGTATTCACTTTAATTAATTAATTAATCACTTGATTAATGACTTGTTAATTAAATTGCTTAATTAATACTACCGAGGTAGCGCTACTCGACAAGTTGCTCCTGCTGTGTGATATTTTTAGGTGACATATTGCCAGCATTTTCGTAGTTAGAGAGGGGCTATTTTTACAATTATGTTTAAAAGTGAGCTATTTTTTAAAAAAACTTTACCAACAGAGTTAGAAAAGCGTTGGCTTCCATATTTGGCAGCACAAACAAATAAAACTTTCATTGGTTTTCTTTCTAACCTTAGTTCAATTTTTACTGATGTTAAGTTTCAGTAAAAGATTTTCAGTTTTTGTGCACAGATTGTCCAGTCCCTCACACGCCAGTCCCTACGTGCCAGTGAGGCAGTGACACAATATATCACATATAAAAAAATTCCTAATATTAACAGCTCAACTATTATATAATTTTCTTCATCGCACCTTACTCTCAACTCAAAAACAAGAACAACACCAACAAGATGCAAACCAGCTCTGACAAAAAAGAAACATAGAACACAAGAACCAAGATTAAACAAAATAAAAGCAGGCATGGCACAGGAGAAAAAGCAGCAGGCCAAGGAATACTTAGATTTTCTAGCTTCCTCACGAACCTTTTTTTTTGTCAATTTATTCTCCTTTCAAATATATTTGCAAAAATTGCATTCTCTACTGAAAAAGGCATGATGGGTGACAGGTGTCACTTATCGCTCTCATGGAGTTCAACAACGTTTTAGGTAGCTGTCGAGCATGAAGAGTTCAGTAGGGCTGCTAATGAGCAACAGAAGCTTGGTAGGGTTGCTACCGAGTATCAGGAGCTCAATAGGAGAACTACTGAACACAGGGTTGAGCGTGCGAGCTCCTTTTGAGCTAGAAGAGCATGGCACCATGGTGGGCCCGGCACTGCTGCCATAATCGGCCGATCTATCGCGGGCCTAGAAAGCTACCGAGCTCTATAGACATGGGAGGTGATGCATATCACCTGCCAAGCCTTCACATTTAGGGAGGAAAGCTATTTTTGCATATTTATTTAAAAAAAGGCAAAAAAAAGTTGGTGAGTGAGTTAGACCAAACGTTGAGGTAAACCCAAACGTTATGGTAAATCCAAATGAATTGGACCGGCTCCACGAATTAAGCCAAGCATCTCGAATCCACTAGTGATAGCTCTTTTCCCCTTGGGGTATATGAGCTCCAACTTTCACAACACGGCGGGTCTTCTCACAGCCTTCTTAAGAAGATCACTGGACCACGACGCTTCAACGCCGTCTAGGTGCCAACAAACGAAGAGTAATAGGTCAAGCCTCTTGCTTGATCCTCACTAAGTGCAACACACGCCCAAGGATACTCAATCCTTCTCTAGGTGCAACACATGTACCTAAAGCTCTTTTCTCCTTACTCACAAGATGCAACACACGAACAATCGAGATGAGAAGCTTGCACTAGCTCAAGAGAATGAAAATAAAATATCAAAGAATTAATACATGAAAACTTTAGCTCAAATGCCACTCAAATATCTCAATCATAGCTCTATGAGTTCTTGAGATTTTGCTCTCAAGTGTATGCTTTAAATGGGTGCATGAGTAGCAGGAAATAACTCCCCATTCAGCCTCTTATATAGCCCAAAAAAACTAGCTGTTTAGGGGCAAAAATAGAAAAATCATGCAATTTTTGGTACTACCGGCATGTAAAGCCCAATAGTATCGGCTTTAGTGGTAACGGATAGTTCTGAGCATTAAATACAATTGAACTAGTCATTACTACTGTACCCCTGGTACTACTAGCATGTAAAGCTCTGTAGTGCTGACAATTTTAACTCAAAAACAACTCTACAATATCTCTTTGGAAAATAACTACCGACCTATATGCAGCGGTATTACTGACCTACAATAGTACTGGACTTACAACAGTGGTAGTGTCAGGGCGGTACTACTATTCCTTACATGGCGATAGTGCTGGTATTTTTAGCAAATTAAAAAGATTATAACTTTTTACTCCAGAATCCGATTTAAGTGATCTTGAACTCTATAAAAAGTTTATCAAGTGGGATACAACTTCCACCCATTTTCAAAATTTAAGAAATCATAAATATTTTTATAGAACACTAAAACTCCAAAGTAGCCACATAAATCTGAAATATAATTTTCTTGAAATCTTTAACATAGATTTGATCAAGAGAGTGACTACAGCTACCAAGAATCTATAAATGATCAATGCATAAGCTTCATTAGTTTGTAAAACATACTTGCAAATTTTAGTTACATACTAAGAAGTGCAACTCTATGAGCTTCGATTATTTGCAAATATTAGCATGATACAAAGAAGAGCAATCAAAAACCAGCATGAACATGAACACTTTGCAAAACACATTTGCAAACATTAAGCACATGCTCACAAAAGCAAATGCATGAGCTTCAACTATTTATAAAACACGTTCGTAAATATTTGTATCATACAACGAACATACTAAGAAAGAAGCAAGTGTATAAGCTTTGACTATTTGCAAAACACGTTCATAAATATTAACACCATGCAAAGAATAGCAACCAATTAAAAATGAGCTAGGGCAAGCAGAATTGAGCTACCAACACATGATGAGCTTCAAACAATATGACATGACCCCCTCTTAATAGTACGACAAACTACACTACTAATCCGGTCTCCCAACTAAGCACCGAGACTGATAAAAGACTAGGAATACATTCTTAGCTTATACTATTTACACCTTTGCCTTGCCTATCCACTTGAAGCTTTTACTTGATGATTACCATTTTCTCTCCAAGTCTAGGTTCTTGACTTGTCCATCAACATATGATGAATTAACTTCACTTCAAGAACTTAGCTTGATACTTATCAACACATGATGACATCCTTCATCCAGAATCTTGACTTGATGACCATCAGCACATGATGTAACCTTAAACCTTCATGAAAACTCATGAAAAATGTTAGTTCAACACATATGGTTTTTCCTAATCACCAAGCACACTATTTACATATAATGGAGGGTTTAGATCCTTTGATCTACTTCTTTGATGATAGATGACAACCCACACACAACTAATTGAATCTAAATTATTATGAGTATATTACAACTACTAAAGCTTCATATACTCATTGGATGTGTTTCAAAGTAATGATCCTCAATATATATGAAAAGGAGAAAATGATCAATACTAATGAAACTTCATGATCTAGAGTAAACTTCCCTTAAATGTGTGCATGTGTGTATATATATTAATGGAAAACAATATGCACATATCCAAATTGAACATTTTATAGAGTTCATCCTATATTTTGAATTTAAGAAATACAACATAATGTAATAATATTATATTAGATGCATACCTTTGATATTTCCATCCTTTCATCCAATTGAGACTACTAAAGATTTTGACTCAGCAAGAGTGTTAGTAATTAGATTTGTTATTAATCACAATATATTTTGTATCCAAGTAATGCAATAAGATATAATATTATGAAATTGGATGCATTCTTTGATATTTTTATCTTTTCATCGAAATGAGACTAATGAAAGTTAGACTCAACAAGCATGTTAGTCTCACATTTGGATTTGCCATTAATCACCAATCATCAAAACCAAACGAATGGAGCTTGAACTTATAACAACCCTGCCACAACTATAGAAGAGAAAACTACTCTATTTGCTGCTACTTCTACTCTTTTAACTAGACAACCCTGACCTTGAGTAGAGCACATAGAGAAAACAAGTAGGCCATAGAAAGAGAGTGGCAACTAAAAACCAAATTCATAGCTTATCTAGCTTCTTTTACCTCATTTTTCTTTTGCAAATCTAACCTCTTGCTTAGGCATTTACAAATTTAGCCACTCTCATAAAGCGTCCGAGGAGCGCAGAAGTTGGCTGGTGTTGTGGCAGGACAAGCAAGCGTGAGCGAGCTTCGCTGCCGCGATCAGGTAGCGCGGAAGAAATCCTACCGTGGTGAAGCACCTTGCTCCCAAGGCGCCGGCCACCTTTTGTACTCCTTGGGTGCGGTAGAAGATATGTGTCATCTGTTGCACTTTTTATAGTGAGAGAGGGAGTCAAATTTATAAATGTATGTATAAAAAGAAAAACAAAGATACAAAAGCTGGACAAACAATGGTTTCGCAAAAAAACAAGCAAGGCAAGCAATTACTCGAAGCAAGGCTCCTAACTCAATAGCAGAGGTGTGGTTGGTATGAGTAGAGGTGGGCATTCAGGTCGGGCTCTTTTAGGTGGCTCGAGGCACAACAGTACAGTATGGTTCAAACTGGCGCAAGACGAAGTGAGTCGTCTTGACCGCATGACATCAGTAGTCTGGTTGTCTGCTGGGCGAGAACCGAACACGATGGGCGGCATGGGCTTGCACCGATAACCCAGGGTATGAGGAAGAAGCTCAGTATGAAGATCACCGACCCATAGAGCGTGAGCGTTATAGATGTACCAAACAATATGAACGCCACACCGCCACCGACACCTAAGAGAGACGGGTCAGCTCTCTCTCTCACCTGTCTCTCTCAATTTCTCCCTTGCTCATCCGTCTCTCTCAATCTCCATTGCCTCTCTTCCTCACTCTCTCGTTGCCCTCTCTCTCGCTCGTGTTCAGCACATCCCGCTCGTTCTAAAAATAAATAAAATTTAGTTCTTTTTTATATAATATTTGTGTCCACTGTCTTAACTATATGTGTTTCTGGTTCCTTTCTTCTTGTCACAATAGTGCAAATGGACTGGGCCTGGACTGGCACGGCACGAAGCAGGCACAAAACTCAAATGGGCCATGCTTGGACTCGCCGAAGGTGAGTCAGGCCAGCTCAACACGGCACGACGAGCACAACGGGCCGTCGAAGCTCGACATGATTCAGACACGAAGCACGATGAGCCTGTATCGACCCGGCACGACGTCCACCTCTAGGCGCGAGAAAGTAAGAGCTCTGCAAACTCCACCAAGAACCAATCACAAGCATCCACTTACCTTCTTCCTCATCTTGAGGCGGAATAAAACTCCGGCCACTTTGGCATCCGACCGGAATTTGATACTTCTCCCCTGTATACGCACGCCTCTCCCTTTTACTTCCCTCTCGCTTGCCTTCGTCGCCGTCCTAAGCCACCGGCTCGGGTAGGCGGCTGCGGATATGATGGCGGAGGCGTGGATGGAGGTGCTGCCGCCGCCGGCGCCCTACTTCTCCGGGCAGCCGTGCTGGTTGTTGCAGGATCGGCGTGGGGGCGGAGAGGGAGCGGGCGGGTGGACGCTGAAGGAGAACAAGGTGTTCGAGGAGGCGCTTGCGACGATCGACCGGAACGCGCCCAACAGGTGGGAGATGGTCGCGCAGATGCTGCCCAGCAAGACGGTCGCCGACGTGGTGAACCACTACAAGGACCTCGAGAATGACGTCGGCTTCATCGAGGCTGGGCTCGTGCCGTTCCCGCACTACAGCAGCTCGTCCGGGTTCACCCTGGACTGGAACGGCGGGGACGGCGCCAGCGGCGGGTTCAGGCGCGGCTGCTGCCTCAAACGCGCGGCCCCGGACCATGAGCGGAAGAAGGGCGTCCCGTGGACGGAGGACGAGCACAAGTAAGCCGACTAGATCAGAACCATCGTCGTGTTAGAATCGGTGGATCCGCTTGTCTTCTTCGCTTCAATCGACGAAATTTGCTTTGCGTTCTTGCGTGTAGGTTGTTCTTGATGGGGCTGAAGAAGTACGGGAGGGGCGATTGGAGGAACATCTCGCGCAACTTCGTGACGAGCCGGACGCCGACGCAGGTGGCCAGCCACGCGCAAAAGTACTTCATCAGGCTCAACTCCGGCGGCAAGGACAAGCGCCGCTCCAGCATCCACGACATCACCACCGTCAACCTGCCCGACGACGACCACGGCATGTCCTCCCCGTCGCCGCCGTCCGCGCTCACCACCGCCTCGAGCCCCGCCGTCCCGGACCAGTTCGGCGTCCTCGTCGACGCGAGGCCCCCGCCCCCACCGCCGCTCTGCGGGCATCGGCACTTCATGTCGCCGCTGCCATCGGGGGCGCTCGGTGTCAGCCACCCGTACGGCAACGTGAAGGTGGAGCCCAAGAGCTCGTTCGTGGCCGGCACGGGCCTCGGCCTCGACGATTCCGTCCTTCTGCAGATGCAATGCGGGCAACTGTGACGGTGGTTCTTGGCGCGGCGAAACCAGCATATGGAGGAGAAAACAACGGCATCTCATCACATCCCTGGACAGCACGAGGAAGGACGGGTCAGGTCTCTGGCGTGCGTGCTTGGCTCGAGAACAGTTTGGTTGCAGAGTTGCTTCTTGTCTCTCAAAATGGCAAGTACCGGGTATAAACATCTGAGTGTGACAGTCTTAAGCGTGCTGCTACTGCGATCTCCCTGCAGCTCTGTGTCCATGGAGAAACTCGAGACCACCAGTGTGCCATCCCAGTATACATAATTCAGTCGCGAGCATAGGGCTTAGAACTTCCACGGTACTGAAATAAGCATTTGATGAAGCCTGTGTGTTGTTTTCCAGTGTCACCGGCGGCTTGGGTCAGGAGCACCTGGTCTGAGGATTGCTATGCCCGTTTTTTTGGATGTATTGTAATTATGTACTCAGTACTCCTAGTATCTGGTAGCACTCGGAGCATAGTGTTTGATGCTTGTAAGGTTTCACGAGATTTGTCTGCCATTGTCGCACCGCCATGAGAAGTTTAGATTTGGTCAGGCTCTCGCTGACCTGAAAGCTTTCTTCTTGTGCCGCTTGCTCTGCTGTTGCTGTAGGAGCAATAAAAACCCGGAGCAGGTATCCCCGGTGCAGCTGGGGATCGGTCAGCCTCACCGTGGACTCCGTGTTCCTCATTAATCCCCATTTCGTTTCGTCTCCTTCCTTGCAAGTACGCACTTGCCAGCGATTCAACTCGCTATTAAATTTCCTCACCAGTCGCCAATCAGAGTAGCATAAAATACTCCGCCTCATGCTTCTGCACTTGCTCTGCCCATACACAGTTCTGTCACGTCACTCGTTAGCTAGCACCTGTCCTGACCACTCTGCTTTCTCCTTCACGAATCATTTGCTCTGGCTCCCGGTGAGTCCAGTTTCGCCCGGCCGGCCGATTCATCAGTGCCCGGATCGCATTAGCCCCATTATAATAAGCTGAACCGGCGAATGGGCGGTCTCGTCCGGTCACGACATAGCGTAAAAAGCAGACCTGAAAACTAAGACTAAAACTCATCAGCGTTACAGCCTGCGCCACATGAGCCATCTCTGAATCCCATGAGGTGGTTGGTGTTCCCTCTGCTGCTAACCATCCGGCTTTGTTTAATGGTGCAATTGATTATATGGTGCTTTGCCTCTGCCATCATAGCCTGCGTAAGTGTGTGTGCCTGCCCCATGCTCATGCTCATACATGCCAGTGCTGCACTGGCTTCAGCCACACGCCGAGGACCAAGGCTCCCCGCTGCAACTTGCCACCGTGGGGCTGCGCGCGGGGCCCCGGGGGCACGCAAGATTCATGCAAATCCAACGCGACGCGGGCGGGAAGTGGGCGTCCCGTGTGTGCCATCGCTTTCGCTGCTTTGCCATCGCTTTCGCTTTCGTTCTCTGCTTTGCTTTATGTTTTCCCTTCTCGAATTCTTCTCCTCCCTGGGAAATGGCAACGGTGACCACCATATGATGATACGGAGAGTAGAGTAGAGTAGAGTAGCACCGGTACAGGGTGCAGCTCTGTGTTCTGCTCACGCGACTTTTGTTCGTGGGAGGTGGAAGTGGCGGTACTGCGAGTGCTATTCCTTTCCAGTCTTTGGTCTGCCATTGGGCGTGGGGACAGCGAAAGCATCGACACCATCGCGCTTTTGGGCGTCATGTCCGCCTTCGCCTTTGCGCAAGTATTCAGATTCTTCAAATGGACGATATAATTGAGGAGTTAGAGGCGGAGCGCGGAGATTCCAGATTCCAAGCCCCGGACCAAAACGATGTGCCTGTCGCAATACCGGCAAAACATATCATAACCGGGGGCAAATAAAGGAAAACCATGAGTTATTAGTGATAAAAAAATACTGCTATTTTTAATTACCTTTGGTTGTAATCACGCAGTGAAAAAATAGAGGCATTTTTCTTGAACTGAGAACGGGTGCACGTACCTGTGCCCCAATTTGGTACAAGAGTAATATCATCTTGAGTATGTACAGAGAGTCAGAGAACTCTTGATCCCGCCGAAGTTGACATGCTCCTCATGGTTGATGTGCAGGCAGCTAAAAAATTTCATACATCACATCGACCATGTACAATAGCGGAATCATTGAACCTCATGGTTGACTATGTAGAATAGCTACCCGTTAGGAAGCCTGCAAGTTGTTTAGGGGAAGTACAACCAGAGTACTTTCAGAACTTACACGTCTCACAAGAGAAGTTAGACAACAACGGAAGTGCATTGTTTAAAAACAGGATATGCCAGCATGTATTGACAGCATTCATTGATGATATCAGATTATTCCACTCAATTATCGCGGTTCCTGAACATGTTCTGTTCATGCCCAATGGAAATGTGTGGTCACATTCAGCATCTCCATGTTCTAACGCAACTGATACAACTGGCCCGAAACCATGCCGCAGATAAAGATGCCAGACAAATCGTTTTTCTCCCAACAGTTAGTCAGTGATCCCCACAGCCCTGATGTCAAGAAACCAGTCTGCAACTAAGGACATATATATTCTCCAAACCACGGGCATTCCTTTTGACACAACCGGACCTTCAGAAGTTGCAAGAGAAATAAAATCGGAGCCGTTGAAGCAGATATGGAGATTCCTCTGCAACAAATATAGCTATGCCTGTAAAATCGAAAGAAAATGATGTTTTTACAACGACATGGTAAAGTGGCCATCTACTATTACCTTGCACCAGTTGAACTTGAGTTGAGTATACCAAACATGCACGAGGAAGGAGTGAAGATGGTTCAGTGAAGGTGACTTGTCTCAGATCGTAATGGGGAATCAAAAATGAGGGGGAAAAACGTACTGTGCGTGATGTACAGGTGTAACAATCTGCATGATAATACGAGAGAGTGGTAAAAATCCACCAGTTACACGCTACTGTCATGGAGTGTGTTTTTTCTTCTTCTTGGCAAACTTTGTCACAAAGTGGATTAGCTTGCCTACATACCTTCTGTTTTATGTTACTCTGAAAAAGTCATATTAAGTACACACTTAAAATTGATTTCCAGGTTCACCACATCGAGCCAGTTCTAGGAATATATGAATGAGATGGTTCAAGAAAAAAAAATTATTCATGTTTTAGTTGCTTGAATGGAACTATTCCATCCTGGATGGTGAAATATAAATTTGAGAAATATTCTGTATAGATGTTGAACCATTCCATTTACTCAAAACAATAGAACCAAATGATACAGAACCATCTGATCCTATTCAACCTCATCCCACCAACCAAACACACACTAACATGAGTATGGTTGCACCCTTTATACCGGGAGAAATTGCCGCAAGCCAAGCCCATCCACGTGTCACCGAACGGTTTTGCAAAAAAGCCGCTTCGTTTCTTCGAATTACGGATAGGTCCTTACGTATTACAAATAGGTCCTCCGCGATTTTTTGTGAGGGGAAGATTTTTTTATTTTCATTGCATTTAGGTCCCTGCCACGGCGTTTTACAGAAAAATCCTCCCGTTAGGTTCAATCGCGAACAAGCTCTTTTCTAATTTTTCAGGATAGCGAACAGGTCCAAAAACGTAACATTCAGATCCTTACTCCTTACGTCTAGGTCCTTTCTTCGTTTTTCCCGGAAAAAATGTTTTCGTCACAAAAAAACTTTTCTAAAAAAAACGTGGGTTCGTCAAGGGTTTATAGTAGCCCACGGATTCGCCAACGGGTCCTACCGACCCATTTTATAAAAAAATTTCTAAAAAAAAGGCGGGTTCGTCGAAGGTTTATAGCAGCCCATGGATTTGCCGACGGGTCCTACCGACCCATTTTATTTAAAAAATCCGTTTTTCCCGGAAAAAAATATTTTCGTCACCAAAAAAAACTTTTCTAAAAAAACGCGGGTTCGTCGAAGGTTTATAGCAGCCCATGGATTCGCCAACGGGTCCTGCCAACCCATTTTATTTGAAAACTCCGTTTTCCTGGAAAAAATATTTTCGGCACCAAAAAAACTTTTCTAAAAAAACATGGGTTCGTCGAAGGTTTATAGCAGCCCATGGATTCGCCAACGGGTCCTGTCGACCCATTTTATTTAAAAACTCCGTTTTTCCCGAAAAAATGTTTTCGTCACCAAAAAAACATTTCTAAAAAAAATGCGGATCCGTCGAAAGTTTATAGCAGCCCATGGATTCGCCAACGGGTCGTACCGACCCATTTTATTTAAAAACTCCGTTTTTCCCGGAAAAAATGTCTTCGTCACCAAAAAAACTTTTCTAAAAAAACGCGGATTTGTCGAAGGTTTATAGCAGCCCATGGATTCGCCAACGGGTCATACCGACCCGTTTTATTTAAAAAATACGAAGATCGAAAATTCGACCAAATTTTCCGTTTTCTAAAAAAAACACAGATTTCAGCGAAGATTTATAGTAGCCCATGAATTCGCCGGTGGGTCCTATCGACTCTGCAGAACGGAGCGTAGCGCGCTATTATTGCTAGTTCTTATGATGTTCAACACAGCAGCAACATGATGGAAAGAAGCATAAAGAGCAAGAAAAATTGCAAAACTATATTAGAGTAGAAAATCATTTATTTTTTTGTGAAGTAATAACAGCTCGTTTTTTACAGTGCAATTTGAGAATTTGAAAATAGTCTTGTTCAAGCGTATTTCAGCAAAATATGTAGTAAAAAAGAGATAGAGAGAGCAAAAAATTACAGATTGTGATGACAGGGAAAGGACCACTTTTCACTAACCCTGGTTGCCCTTTCAACTAACAGAAATGCCAAAGGCCGAAAGTTTTATTAATTACAATGATTTAACTTACAAGTAAGATTGGAGGCTTGGAGCACACATCAGATCATGGTTTCCTCTGATGTGACATATGAACTTTCGTGGGAAGCAATCTGAATAATAAAAAATGTACATTCTCCGTAATTCACCTGATATTTGTAACCTAAACCCAAAAGGGCAAGTGCCATTTTGTGTATATCCTCACATGGTATCTTTCTTTTGTTCAATTTTGCTTTGTAGAAAAGGCTTCCCAAGTAAGCAATTTCTTTTTGAGATTTATAGTGAGTTCATGGCTACTGATAAATTAAAGAGATTGTCAATCTTATTTAGATAAAATCGGTGGCCCATCTTTTGTAAAGGTGGTACAGTTTCATAACTTCTGTTGTCCTACTAGAATGCATAAGAGCAAAGGTTTCCACTTACAAAACCTAAACGGTTTGCATTTTTGGATAGCAGGTGCCAGAAGTTGTCCTGTTCTAACTTTCTTCAGCAGATCCAATATTTGAAATGCTAATCCTGAAATTTCATTCAATGTTTGTCTGTAATTATACATAAACTGGCTTAAGAGAGGTCTAAGCCAAAGCTACTGTTGTTAGTTGTCTGTTGAATCACGGTGGTATGGATATACTCTGCATGTCACATTATTGTTGTTGTATTTCATTTTCATCAGCTATTGTTGCAGCCTTGTAGGAATCAACACCTTTTAGCTACGAGCATGCTTCCATAGTTAATAAATTACCTGCTTTTACTGCCCAGGGCTAAAGTTAAACTGATGTCAAGATTTATCATTCCGTCAAGAGGATCTCAATTCTTTTTCGAAAGGGACAGCACGAGAAGGTGCTGCACAATTCATTAAGAAGAAGTGAGAAGCAAAGGTGTGTCCTGTTTTTTAAGGAAAAAATCGTACCCGTGAAAAAACCTTACAACTAAACGCCACTGGACACAAGACCCATAAAATTACATGTACATGCGGAAAATAGAAGAAAAGACTACCCAACCAACAATAAGAATAAGACTCCTATCTAGTCCGCCGACTTCGAAGACAGGGCGTGAGCATGGGTTAGTACTCCTTCTCTTCTCTGATCATTGTGAAAGTTTATTTGGAACTTGTTAGGATCTCAATTCTCAAAGTAAAGTTTATTGCAGCACTCTTCCAGCAGTCGTGATCATTTGCATTTTGCAATCCATACACGTTTCTTCCAAAAAAAAAGTTGGTCTATTCTAAATGTAAGAACTTGTAGGGTGTCTAGTGTTTTTTTTTTTTGGGTTTGTACTTTACCACTCAAATCTAACGAAGCTCATGGCAACAGACAAAATAATACTGAAAGCTCGAAAAGAATGCTGTCGGAGTTACACAACCATGTTCTAACATCATAACTATCTCCAAGAAGCTTCTCCTGTACATTTTTTAGTAGTCAATCAATAGAGGGAGCTACACAAAATATAATGGAACAAACAAACCAGAAAGAAAATGTTTATGCTAGATTTTGATTGCTGCACAGCATCTTCAATGCATACCCAAAAGGAAATAAATGATTATAATTAGCATTTCCAGAATTTATCAATAAGCATTTAAATGGGGCGTTTGGTGGAAAATGTTGCCTCGGAAAACCAAACCGACAAATATTTGCAAACCAAAACCAGCTTGATAAAGCGAAATCTATTTTGGATCGGGAGGAGTATATGAGAAATGAATTTTGGCTGGTACAAGAGATAACAAGGTCGGTCTTATCTTCTTTCTCCCAAGAATTCGTCATTTGGAACCTCTACAAGCACAATAACTGCCTAACAAAACCACTGGTTCGAAACATATCTGCCGTTAAGCATTCAAGCAAAACTTCAGTTTCCAACCAAGGAGATTCTGCCTTCAATATGCTTTGTACATGCTTCTTTATATATAGCATTAATAAATACTTCAACAAAAACCAGCAATACTGGTTCATGAATAGGAGGAAGAAAACTATTATGTACTGCATTTCGAAGGAAGAAATAGGACACGATTACTGTTTACAAGCTGCTATTTCTGAGGCACGTATTGGAGGCAACATACGATGGTCCATGGAACTTCAAAACATCTAAAGAATACTCCCTTTTGTGCTAAAAATATTCTCCCCTGTATAAGTATCTGCAATGAAACCTATAGTGCCTATTGCTATCTCTTGAGGTAATTTTGATTAGCAAGGCCTGTAGTTTTTGGTGGGCTCTTTAGTTCTCGCTATTTTCAAGACGAGAATAACAATAATAGTTTATGCAATGCAAGCTTAGCGATGAAACATGGAACTTATTGCACAGTCTTGAGGCAGCTTATATTCCCAGACACCAACATTCCAGGCAATCATAAATTCAACATTGTACAATTTGTACTCTAGAACCAGGTTAGCAAAAAATAACATATCTGAATTTGCTAATGCATAATGATCCAAGCTATAGCACGTTACTAGCTCAGGTAATTACCAGATATATACCATTATCAGGAAGGTTTTTGGACTAACATTATATTTGTCTATTCTTCTGCAGCACCTCTATACCAAGCTATCGTCCATCCCTACACTGATATACAATAATATCAGCAAACATTCATGCGACAAGCAAAATAAGAAATGCAATCCTGTTCTTTACCTTCTTATAGACAGACATGTCTAGTAGAGATGGATCAGAAAATGGACAACCAAACACTTCAGGCGCAAAGTTCACGCTTGAAATTTGCAGTAGCATCAAGTGATTAATCACACAATGCGATACTCCATGTTCCCATCAAGAATACAAATTCTTACCCAAAAAAAAATCAAATCCTGTGCAGCACAGTTTTTAGAATGCACTGTAAGAATTGCAAAAGAGCCAATAAGTGAAGAGTTTATTTCACATCAGCATCCAATAACTATATGCCATGTTCATTCCAGCGTTAACTAATTCTGCAATGCGTCATAATTCAATCACATCCTGTGTTTAGAACTTTACATCAATACCACCATTGACCAGTAGGCAGGCATCTACTAACTAGTTTGCCCTCAGAACATCATGCAACAGCTTATGGGCAGCTCACATCCGACAGCTCCTTCTCACTCCAAAGTTCCATACTTCCATTCGTAAGAGCACCATAAGCATTACTACCTCTTTGAGATATGTTTAGGCTGTGTGATCATATAGACTCCCTCCACTTCTCCAGCTCTCCGTAATAGCATCCATCCACCCATTGATCCCTTTGCGTGCACCAACATCCCTGGAAAGAGCGCTTGGTGCCGGCATGCACACACATGCAGGAACTAGTCACACATGCAGGTGCACGTAACATCCTAGTACTCATATAAACTAATCATGCAGTTAATGACTCAACCAAACTAATTATAACATGCAAGGTACTAAACTAAGAAGTCAAGATTATACCCAACAATTTCCCCCTTAATCTTGACTCATCATTCTTCACGCATCATCACAGAAGGGTTGGTTCATCATTGGCTTCAAATTGAGACGTCACACCAATGGTCTCTGTCGGTTCCACACCATTTTTTCTTACGACAATGGCCTCACACCATCGCTGTTGGTTTCACATAGAATTGTCTCCGGGTAGTTTCACACCACTGTTTGTACATGTTTCCCAGTAGCGTCACACCGCCATCTTCTCGTAGTGGTCTCACACCACCGTCGTTGTCGTAGCGGCCTCGCACTGCCGTCATTGTAGGCATCATACCAACTTCTCCTGGCAGCGAAATCGCACTGTTGTTGCTGTTGGCATCGCACCGACTCCCTCACAGTGGTCTCACACCGCCACCTCCACGGACACGACCTCACACCGTGGTTCGTGGCCTCCATCACGTGTGCACCATCATGCAACCTCTTACCGCCAGCCTTGACGACGTCGCTGCCTACCTCAACGTAGCACGGGATCCTGGCCACCACCTCACATGGAGCCTCATCGTCGTTGAGTCAACGTCGGGCAACAACATTTCTGCGCCCCATCTCCGTGCGGCATCTCCTTGCTTTGATAACAATTGTTGGCCTAGCCCTGGAGAGAATGCACACATATTTCAAGGTGGACACAACTCACACACTGGGAGCAAGAACACAAAGATTTTTGCTGCGTAACAGCCTACAGCGTTTTCCTTCTTTTGCTCTATTCTCTCTGATTTTGCTCTACTTAACAACTAAATGAGTACAATGTTAAATAAGACACTAATGCATGCGCAGAGCAACTATCTGGATCCGCATACCATGCAACAACCTGCAACAATACTGACCGATTCTCATGCTACTACTCCCAACGTGCACATACATGCATGTGCACGTAACATCCTAGTACTCATAAACTAATCTTGCAGCTAATGACTCAACCAAACTAATTAACTTGCAAGGACACTAAACTAATAAGAAGTCAAGATTATATCCAACACTCGGGAGAGTATAAAACTCATGCGACGGACAAAATGGAACGGTGATTAAGCAATGAAAAGAATTCCCTGGTTATCTTCTTCCCCAAGTCTCCCCCTTTCCCCCAGAATCTGTCCTTCCAGGTTCTATTCTTCCAGAAACCAGTGACGATCTCACGCCTGCCATGGGTAGAGGCAAGGGAAGTCCCAGTTGGTGACATTTGGTATCAAAGCTATGTTCCAATCGGTTTGGAGCTGTAAAATTCTAGAGCAGTGTGTTGGGGAAATCGAAACCATTCTTACGGTTTCGATGATCCTTGTGAAATTCCAAAAATCCGTTCAGACCCGGTTTATTTTGGAGGCAATGGAGGAAACATCAGGGAGATCTGATTAGAAAATGACTGCAATTAAGGAGGGCCTCGATTTGCTGTTTGCACAGGTATAGATGATGGATATTGCACAGCAGCAAGTGATGGCGCGTATGGAGCTAACAGCCAAGGCGATGGAGCAGAGTTCGAAGGACCAACAATTGCTCGCGAAGCAGATGGAAGCCACAGTGCAGGCAGTGGCACGTCTCACATTAGGGTGGCAATCGGAGGTCAATCGATCAGGGAAAGGATCAACAACTGGTAGGGCAATCTTCACCCCTGCACCACTGGAGCCGCCGCGGAGGGCAGAAGACGAGCCCTTGCTGGTTTCGGGAGGGATGCCTACCAGGTGCTCAACCGGATGTTTACTTGAGATTCCGGGTTCAAGTTCATGCACTACAAGGGAACCAGATGACAAATGAGGAATTCGTTGCCAAAATTATCATTTCTGAAGTTTGAAGGGGAAGGCCCTCGGTTGTGCCGAGAGAAGTGTGTGGACCAGTGGCGGAGCCAGAAAGTTCCAAAGAGGGGGGCTTAAAAAAAGAGACATCCAAAATCAACTACTATGACATCGGTATATTGTAAAATAGTTGAAATTTAAATTGTATGCAATATAAGTATGTAACTATCAAAGGAGAAAAACTTACCATTCATTGCTTCAAAAGAGTTGACAGTTGATATTTACGAGTTTTCATGTTCTGAAAACGTTCTAAGATATCTTCCATGTCTATCTTTGTAAACACGTCTCGTTCAATATAGCATACCATAAGATCAAGTGATCATAAATAGCCGCAAGCGCCGTGCAGCTCACAGTATTCTCGATATATAGGGATTCACATGGAACTCTTGTGTGTGCAGCCAAAGAGCACGAAGACGAGGAGGAGGAATGTGTGCTAGCAAGATGATCATTGCGCGCGTGTGATGTGACAGATAATGGCGGTTACCGTCAGCTTTGCCAGATAATGTTTATGGCTTGCCTCAGCCGGCATCGCAGCCAAGAATGCAGTTATTGCGCCATCCCAGAGCTAGAGGAGTAGCTGGGGGATGATCAGCTCTGAGAAGAGGATGACGCTTCCCATGGATATATATTATTGTACTATTGTTCTGAAATTCTGATCGTGAGACACGAGTACAAAAAATATACTCTGCTGTGCTGTGTGTTTTGGTTTGGTTAATGTGCAACTCTAATCAAACTCAATCAGCATCAATGCATCTGTGAACTGTTCTTCCAATTTAATAGCATGCATGTAAGCTACATGCATGGGCTGGCTAGGTGGGGCTGGAGCCCCACCCAGCCCCACCGGCGCCTCCGCCTCTGGTGTGGACTACTTCAGGATCTACAACATTCCAGAGGCCCTATGGGTTGCAGTGGCCACCATGCACATGGAGGGGAACACAGCTTGTTGGCTACAAGTTTACAAGAACCGCAATGATCTGGGTGATTGGGAGCAATTAATTCAGGCTATGGAACAGAAGTTCAGGGCATTTGATCACCGAAGGTTACTAGGGGATCTGGTGGGAATCAAACAAACAGGAATGGTGGCTAAATATAAGTAGCACTTTGATGAATTGATGTTTGAAATTTTAATGCACAATCCATATTATAATAAAGAGCTATTTGTCACCCATTTTGTGAATGGCCTTAAAGCCAAGTTACGAGATGCAGTTCATGGACAGGTTCCGAAAACTGTGGATCGAGCGGCTTTGTTGGCCTAGATACAGCAAGAGGTGGTAGGTAGAAGCAAAGCCTGAAAGCAAAAAAAAAAAAAGGTGGATAGGATGGTGGTAATATGAATAAACAGGATCAAACACAACCCAATTTAAATTGGGACAAGGAGAATTGTGGAAGGCAAGACAGCTATGAGAGTACTGACACATCCATGGTCTATGCTACCAGTGTGGGGAAAAGTATGAGCCCAACCATCAGCTGCAATGCAAAAAGAGGACTCAGGCTCAGCTACAAGCAATAGTAGTGGAAGAGCTGAGTGAAGTGCTAACTGACGCAGTGCTTGACATGTTGGAAGTAGCTGATATGCAGGAAGATGAAATGTATAAGTTGTCACTCAACGCATTCTCAGGCACCGAGGAAGCAGAAACGATGCGAATATTGGCTTTAGTGAGAAATCAAGTGATACTATTCCTAGTGGACTCGGACAACTCTCATAGCTTTGTGAACAAGGAATTTTTGCATAGGATCGGTTGTGTGCCACAATTGGCAAAGCTGGTTGAAGTGAAAGTAGCTAATGGAGAAACATTATAGTGTGATAGCTGGGTGCCGAAACTAGAATGGTGGATGCAAGGTCAAACCTTCCAAACTGATATGCGGTATGCGGGTGCTAGAGTTGGGGGCGTATGATGCAATCCTTGGTATGGATTGGCTAAAGGCTCATAGCCCCATGACTTTCCATTGGAATGAAAAGAGGTTAGAGTTTAAACACCAAGACAAAGAGGTTTGGTTACAAGGAGTACGAAGTGGAAATGGTAATGAAATCAAAGTCTTAACATTAGACCAACTGGAGAAGTGGAGAAAGGGCAACCATATCTGGGCAATGGTAGTGTTGGCATGGGGCAAAATGTGTTATGAAGTGTAGATTCCAGTAGAGGTGGTGATAGTGCTAAATCAGTATACGGAAGTGTTTTTAGAACCAAAAGGTCTACCTCCAAGAAGGGATTATGATCATGCCATACCACTAATTCCTAGGACAACACCCATGAATTTGAGACCTTACCGATACTCTCCACTTCACAAAAATGAAATTGAGAGGAAAGTGGCCGAGATGCTGCAGGCTAGAGTAATCACTCGAGTATGAGTCATTTCGTGTCTCCGGTGTTGTTAGTGCAAAAGAAAGATGGTTCGTGGAGGTTTTGTGTTGATTACCATCGTTTGAATGACCTCATAATAAAGAACAGGTTTCTTATGCTAGTGGTTGATGAGCTATTGGACAAGTTAGCCGGTATGAAGTATTTCTCTAAGCTGGACTTGAGGGCAGGTTACCACCAAATTTGTATGAAAGAAGAAGATGAGGCTAAGACAGCTTTCAAAACTCACCAAGGATACTATCAATTTCGGGTGATGCCTTTCGGCCTTACTAACATGCCAACCACATTTCATTGTGTAATGAACTCAGTGTTGGCCCCTTACCTCTGAAAATTTGTGCTCATTTTCATTGATGACATACTTATTTACAACCCAAGCCTATCAACTCATGTGGAGCACCTCACCTTGGTTTTGCAGACGCTAAGAGCAAATCAATTCTTTGTAAAAAGGATTAAATGTTCTTTTGCACAGTGCAATTAGAGTACTTGGGGCACATTATATTAGATCAGGAAGTGGCAACTGACCCACAGAAGACACAAGCTATGATGGAATGGCCGAGACCGATGATGATAACTGACTTACATGGATTCCTCGGACTGATGGGCTACTACAGGAAGTTTGTAAAAGATTATGGCATTGTGAGGCCACTAACTAATTTGTTGAAGAAGAAAGAATTTCACTGGGATGAGTAAGCAGAAGAAGCCTTCCTTCCATTGAAGTAAGCAATGTCTACTGCCCCTGTCCTCAAAATACCAGATTTCGAGCAGAAATTTGAAGTGGATACCGACGCATGTGACATCAGGGTGGGAGCAGTACTCTTGCAACAGGGCATCTAGTGGCATATTACAGTAAAGCACTGAGCACAAAACACCAAGGTTTGTCTATCTATGAGAAGAATTCCTAGCTTTGATGGTTGCAGTGGAACAGTGGAGACCTTACTTTCAATGTAACGAATTTACAATTAAAATTGACCAACAAAGTTTGTGCTATCTGGAAGAACAACATCTATAGTCAAAAATACAAAGAAAGGCTAAGACACGTTTTATGGGGCTGCAATTTCGAATTATATATAAGAAAAGGAAGGAGAATGGAGTGGCGGATGTTTTGTCTCAATCGGGATAGCTCATGACCCTGCATGCAATTTTTAAGGTACAACTGGCATGGATACAAGAAGTAGTTAATTCATATGCATATGCCACTGATGGGACTATCCAAGAGTTACTAGCTCAACTAGCAATTCACAATCTAGATGCAAATGGATTTGAGCTATGCCAGGGTTTAATCCGAAAACAAGGTAGAATTTGGATTGGTGAGAACTCAACCTTATAGACTAAATTGATAGCAGCCTTTCACGAGAGTGCCATCAGAGGTCATTTAGGAATCCAAGTGACCTATCATCGACTAAAAAAGATGTTATGTTGGTCTGGAATGAAACAAGGAGTATAGAGTTTTGTCACACAATGTGAGATTTGTTAACAAGCTAAAGAGGAAAAGGGAAAACCGGCTGGGTTATTACAACCTTTACCAATTCTCACAGCAGCTTGGCAGGACTTGACTATGGATTTCATCAAAGGATTGTTGGTATTAGAAGGTTATGATGTGATTAGTGGTGGTGGACCTGTTCTCCAAATATAACCATTTTCTTGTTCTTAGAACCCTTTTACCGCCCAGAAGGTCACAAAATTGTTCTTGGAGCACATAGTCAAGCTACATGGGATGCCAACAACCATCATTTCAGACCGTGACAAAATATTCACTAGCATCTTTTGGTGAGAATTGTTTAGATGTTTGGACACTAGGTTGCAACTCTGTATAGCATACCATCTCTAGACGAATGGGCAAAGTGAACAGGTCAATCAATGTTTAGAGATGTACATACACTATACAGTTCATGATTCAATGAGGAAATGGAAGTCTTGGTTGGCTATGGCTAAGTTCTGGTACAGTACTAGTTTCCACACTTTATTGGGGTGCTCTCCTTTCGAAGCCTTGTACGGTTGTGAGCCAAACTATGGAGCTAGACCTAACCTGATATTGACTAAATCTAAAGAGGACAACAATGTATTGTTTGAATGGATGGTACACTAGAAAATGCTCAAACAACATCTAGCTGCTGCTTAGAATCAAAACTGCAAGCGGATAAAAACAGACAAGATCGGGTTTTTCAAGTAGGCGAGAGGGTGTTGCTCAAACTACAGCTTTATGCCCTGACTTCATTTGTAAATATACCATATCCCAAGTTGGCATACAAGTTTTTTGGTCTATATACAGTAGAGGTAAGGATTGGACCTGCTACATATAAGTTGAACCTACCACCAGAGAGCCAAATTCACTCGATGTTTCATATTTCTTAATTGAAGACATACAATCCGGATTGTTCTCTAGTTTTTGCTTAAGTTACTGAGATCTGAGGATTACTTAAGTTGTAGTCCCCATTCAAACTATACAAGAAACCTTTCAAGTTCAATAACCTTAAAGGGTAAAGATATGTAGTGAATTTTCTATCCTCATGAAAAATTGGGCTTTTTTGGGTCTAGTTTTGCACAAGCGACTGACACAACCCTTTAATTATTCCACTTCACACTTATGCCACTTCTTTTTTAGTGATATATGTTGATCTTAGGGTCAAACCTACCAGTACAGCCAGGGCTAGAGCACCCGCTACTAGGCCTACTAATGGTTTCAAAACCAACGTAAACCCAACTCAATCCATCATAACAAATCCAATTTCTCCATCCCAACCCAACTCACATAGAATTCCTCATAACCCAACCCACATGGTATTTAATTGACCCAACCCACTTCCTTGATATGGGTTCAACCCATTTTATAACCCATTTCTACCTATTTTCACCCATTCCCTTATACTTAAGTATGATTTGTTTGTAAATCAGACTACAGTCTATTCCAAAATTAATCTACAACATCCAATTTCGATTCTGCTACTAAGTTTTGAGTTCTTATTATCCTACTTCCAGGGTAGTTTCTAATATGTGCACATTTAATTTTGAAAAGATAAATACATGCGAGGATTGCATGATTTCCTTTATTTTTTCTTTACAAGAAGCTAGCAGGATGGTCCACGCATTCGTTTCAAAATTTGTATTATCAAAAAATATAAATTAGATGCAGGAGAATATATTTACATATATTGTAGGCTATTTAAAATTTTAAGATTTCATAAACATTAAAAATAACAATATAAGCTTGAAGGAAAATACAACTTGAGGAATGTAATTAAAGTATGAGCTTTGATGAAAGAAAATTATTGAGCATAATAAATTGTTGGGGTTCTTAGAAACATAATCACTCACCATTATGCATAGATCATGCAGTTGTGTACCATTACTTTTCCTTCATTAGTTACTCTTTTCCAAAATGTATACACACATGTACATCTATTTAATTTCAAGCAATACATCGATTATGTGTGCGGCAAATTATCTTATTATTTTACATGATATTAAAATATCTTGCTCACGCATACACTGATGAACCATGGGCGACCTACCTTGAACCTATCTCCCCTCACACGTTGGCTGCCCTACTATATCGCGTGTCTTCTATCTCTTCTTACCACCACAACTTTTCTGTTTCAACCTCCAATAGCAAGCACAACTCTTGATCGATCCCTCTTAGCTATTATTCATTTTAATGCAATACTCTACCACATAGTTATCTTCTACTTCTCTCTAGTTATTGCTTAACGTTGACATCGCGACATCAACATGCATACAGGTGCAACCATCGTCGATCCTTACCTGAGACACGCATAAAACTCTCTTCGGTAGCCCCGTGCCTATTCCCTATGACTACACTATCTCTACTCCGAGCTCTTTGCTTCTCTACTTTTGAACACACGTGCTTCTATTCATATGGATGTATGCATATATACACACGAGCTCTTTGCATGATCTTATACATGCTTGATTTACTACTCTTCTCCCATGTCAGTTGCTTCTATGTTAATCATTTCAATGCTTTGACTTCCTCACCAACCACAATAACCTCTCATCTTCATTGATGCTAACATGTGTGCTTGAGTTGCTGTCTAACCATATCAAGAATCTTATCGTCATCATCGGTTACGATGTGCCCCACCAATAATGGCACACTTCTAACTACCCAAAAGCCCCATATTGTTCATAGCTCTTCTTCAATGCAAAGTTTCATCTCCTTTATACTAGGGCTTTCCCATCATGAGGCTTCTAACTACCCAAAAGCCCCATATTGTTCATAGCTCTTCTTCAATGCAAAGTTTCATCTCCTTTATACTAGGGCTTTCCCATCATGAGGCTTCTTTGGCTGACCACTAATTTCTTTAATAACACTGACTCTCAACATTCAACATCGTGACCCCTTAGGCTCCCTCCACTTTGCCTAGTCTCTTCAAGGGTTTCACCTAGCGTCACGACATTGTCCTTACCAAACAGCTAAGGTGAGCAACTTGACATTGTCCCCTTCTTCACCATCGTCGCCTTGGCTCTTCGCTCCCCGTGGATCAATGTCTACTTCCACAATGTACTGGCACCAATGCACTCTTTCTTGGTTCCCTCAAACACAATTTGTGCTATCCACGTTATAACTTTTAATTTTATTCAAAATTTTAGTTATTTTTTATTGAACTTCATGTACAAATTGAATTGATAATTTCATTTAATTTAACAAAAAATTTATTTATTTAGAAATTTTACTTTGGAATTCAGACGATGCTAATTTGATTTTTATTTTTTATTTGTAATTTCATTTATTTTTTGTTGTAGTTTGTATGAAAATCCAATTACTAGTTTTGTTTATTTTTTATTTGGAATTTTATTTTTTGAATTTTACTTAGGAATCAGATAGAAATCAAACTGCTAATTTTATTTTATTTATTATTCCAAATTTATGTTATTTATTGATTGCACTTAATATGAACTCTTTCTTGTCTCCTACCACAAATCGACATTGTAGAATTCATACTATACTGTTATAAATTTTATTTTTATTCAAAATTTCATCTATTTTTAGAGTTCATATACAAATTAAAGTGTTAATTTTGTTTAATTAATTATGAATTATAGTTATTTAGACTGTTTACTTTGGTATTCATATGGAAATTAAATTGCAAATTTTTATTTATTTGCTATTCTAAATTTTAATTATTTTTGTTGGAATTCATATACAAGTCCAATTGATAACTTTTATTTAATTTTATTGCAAATTACATTAGGGATTTTATTTTGAATTTGTATCAAAATAAAATTACTAATTTTATTTTATTTTTATTCCAAAATTAAATAATTTTATTTGAAATTCTGTAAGAATCCAATTGTTTTTCATTTTAGTCTAAATTATATCTATTTAGTGACTTTACTTATATTTTTGTATGGAAAGCAAACTATTTACTTTTTTATTCCAGCTTTTAGTTACTTATGGATTATATGGACTTCGTCCTTTTATCTAGACCGTTATAATTTGGATCACCACAATCAATAACGTAGATATTACCCTTTTTACCGATTAACGAGGAAATTGCTAGCCCTTGAGAGTGAACAATATAGTGCCTTCTTGTTATATCGTATAACAGATATCAAAACCAATATTATGTAGTATTCCCTAAATAAACGGTATAGATGTTATGCACAAAGACAATTTAGTAGAAATTATGGAATTATAGTTCCAAGCTTGGAAATTAGAAAAGAAACTATGGAGTATATTGTAACATTCCATTTTTGGAGTTTCCTTGTGCTCGAATTTCAAAATCCGAACCCGTTGCATTTTAGTTGAATTAATTCCAGCTTAATTTAAATTTTCAAATTCAAAAAGGATTTAATTTGATTAATCTAAACTTCAAATTAAGTATTTATTATTTTTATTGGGTTCCTTATGCTTCACTAATTTTTTCTATATTTTTGGAGATTTATTGGAATTTATTTGCTATTTATTTGAATTTATTTGAATTTATTCGGATTTTCTGGTATTTTATTTAATTCGGAAATCTTTTTCTAAATCTTTTTCCTCTGCATGGGCTGAAATCACTATTCATCCCTCGCTCGGCCCACTCTTGTTCACTCCGGATCGGTCCACCACTGTTCGCCGGCCCATTTCTCCCACACAGCCCATCAGACCAGAAACCCTAATTCCTCAACCGTCGATCGCCGATCCAACGGTTGGCAATGTGCCACGTAGCCGCTCAAGCGCCGCCGACCGTGCGAACCCTACCTGCCGCCGCCCTTGTTTTCCACGCTTTCCCCGCATCCCTAGGCTATAAAAACCCTCTCCGACTTTCGCGCCGTGCTCGTCACTCCGCGCCGCCTCTTTTCCCTCCTCTCTCACCGGCGGAGACGCTGTAGGGTGGCCACACGACCTCGCCGGAGCACGTAGCGTTTCCCGAACCCTTCCGCCGCCACTTTCTTCCTCTCCGGTGAGTCTCCGGTGACAACGTCGGTACCTTCGTGATCCCTGAGTCATCCTCTTTCCGTTCCGCACCATTTCGTGGCTAACCCGGTCCATCTCCGCCTATTGGCATGTCATCTTCTCCAAGTCCGGGCGTCCTCGCTGCTGCCTCGCCGTCGTTCTCTCTCCGCCAGCGGTGGCCGTCCGATCGTTCTTCAACAGCCAGATCTGCTCCACGTAACCTCGGTAAACCATCTCACCTCACGATTACTCTCTGCCGTCGGATCTGCGTCTTGCGGTCAGTCGCGCGCCGCGTGGTTTAGGACCGAGTCAACGCCTCGTCACCCTCCGCGTGGCGCCACGTGCAAGACACGTTCGCGCCACGGTGTCGCCGCGTCGACCCTAGCCCACAGCAGCGTGCGCCACATCACCGCCACCGTATGCCCTAGATCTACGTGTTGCCACGTTGCGCCACGTCGCGTACCACGCCGCGCCAACGATTCACCACGCCGCTTAATCGCCACGTGGCAAGCCACGCCGTATGGTCAACCATGTCCCCAGATTCCTTTGTGAACCCAAATTTCACCGTGAGCCGAGTCTATGACCCGTGGACCCCGCATGTCAGCGATATTGTTTTATTTTTCCTTTTCTGATTTAATCCGAATATCCAAATTAACAGCCAATCATCGCCCGACACGTGTCGCTCTTTTATTAATTTCTGATTTTCCCTCCTGTGAAATTTCCGAGAGCCCGTTCTCCTCCGTTCGAACTCCGATTCGAACGATTTAAATTTCTAAATTCATCTAAAATCAAGATCTATCTGCTGGTGTCTTTATTTTGAATTTTTGGATTTTATTTATTTTTGTCTCGTTTCGCGTGTTTCGCGTGTAGACGACGCAGCGGTTGAGCGAGCTGAGCATCCGATGAGGTAGCAAAGCAGAGGAGAGGTTGAAGGCAAGTCTCCTTAATCATATTGAACCCAAGTTTATGAAATGCTATTTTGTTTTTAAATTATTGCATGCTTATTATTTGCGTATTGTACTTTAATGTCATTTTAAATGCTTAGATAAATGCCAAATTGTTATACCCACATTGATATTCATTTTGACAACCATTGACACCCTAGGAAAATTAATTACTGTTAATAATAATCATTTTGGTATTATGGGACGGTAGAAAATGCTTAGCCATGCTTAATCACGTCGGTACCTTACCATTATGGAAATGCTTTCATATTTGATTCAAATTGAATTGTGAAAATATGGCAATTGGTGTTGCCGGTATTAATTTGAAAAATAAAAGTGAAAAATGGTTTAGACCGGCGGATGGTTGTATGGCAAAAGTGGATGCACAAAATTTTGAATGTGATTGTTCCGCCCTAGTCAATTAAGGACCGGTTGTGTTACCTTAGGCCATGCTATACAAGACAACCACATGTCTATTATGAGTACGACTGCTAAGTAATTTGCATGTATCGTTATTTGACTTCGCCATTGGGTTGTGCGGTTTGTCGGGAGGACACTTGCAAGGCGCAAGAGGGGCTTCAGATCGGGTGGATTTCCTAACAATGTGAAACCTTAGCGCTAAGTCAAGAGCGGTATTATGCATTGTAAAGGCCTTGTCATGATCTCCCTGCCGACACACCAAAGGAAGTGTGTTAATTGCATGGCGACAAGGGTTGATCATGTCGTGTGGGTAAAGTGTACAAGCTCTGCAGAGTCAAAACTACTTGAGTAGCCGTGCCCACGGATAAGGGCAAGCATGGAACGCTTTCACATAGTAGATTTTATGGTTTTGGTTTTAAATGGAAAAATGATGGATTTGTTTTAAAAATGGAAATGTGGTTTGGGAATCCGTGAGTGGTTGGAGCTCCCGGATTTTAGTCTGGCGGTTAGAGCCAACCAGGTAGTTGGAACCTGGAAAATTGTTATACTTCAATTTAATTATTTATGCTATTTACTTTTTGTCAAATGCTGCTTTATAAAATTATTACTTGTACTTCAAATTTAAATTTCGCTTTATGCAAATGAACCCTATATACCTTCCTTTGTTTAAGCCTTGCATTTAGTTATTTGCATTAAGTTTCCGAGACTTGCTGAGTATGTTGCATACTCACCCCCGCTTTTCATTGCGGGCCTGCTTATTCCATAAAGCAGATGAGGAGATCAGAGCTAGCTATCCAAGAGCATGCAATCCTCCGTTCGACATTTGTGGTGAAGACTTTGAAGAGGAGGATCCGGACTTCTAGGGAGCGCACCCCAGTCGGTTGCCTGTGGGCACATTGACTGGCTCTTTTTGTTGCTACTTTTTCGCTGTTACTTACTCACTTAAGTCGTAAGGCTCGATACTTGTAATAATGTGATGATGATGTTTACTCTCTTTTGCTTATTTACTGTTGTTTACGTTATGATATGTTTATGTTATCATCACTATGTTTGCTGAGTGCGCTAGCTGATCCTGGACTAGCACGGTTATACTCAGAGGGGTCGGTTTTGGTAATCCGGGTCCCTACATATATGGACCCTGGGTATCTGCATGGCGGGCTGTGTGGACCACCCAAGAGGGGATGGGCCAAACCGACTACATGAAGATAGGTATTAATGTATTACTCAGGAGGCAGGCCGCCATGCGCAATAAGGAAACCCCGAAGATGGAAACCAATCCTGCTTAGGGAGGATACAATTGTAATCCTAACCGCTTTCATGTTTATCGGATAAGAAAAGAGATATAATCTCCACCTTGTAACCGATTAGGACTCTCCTTTGTAACTGCACCTCTCTACTATATAAAGGAGGGTAAGGTAGCGTCCTGGGGGGAAAAACAGACGATCTCATCAGCTATTAGCTAGCCACATATAATTTCAGAGCACATGACTAGGGTATTATCTCCATCGTGGGTGCCCGAACCTGTATACATTTGGTGTTCTTGTGCTACCATCAAGTTTGGATCCAGCGCCTAGCCCCCTTTTCATTATTGCCGACAACAAACGTCGACAGTTGGCGTGCAAGTAGGGGCAGCGTCAAGATCAATCTCGGCAAGCTCGATGGCCTCCATCAATGGAATCGTTATCACCTTCTCTCCCGGCCATGCTTTTCGCTTCGGGAGCCTCGACTTCATGGCCAACAACCTCGACAAGCTTGCTCTCTCGAACTCGAACCAGATCCAATCTGGGAGAGACTTCATTGATACTTCATCCGGACTTCCGTTCGGGTCGGGGAGCGTCGTGGCCATCTACTCATGAATAGTAAGCCGGGGGCAGACTTCCCGATTCGGATACGGTAAGAATTCGACCCGGGACATCTCGGATGCGGTCGTCATAGCGGCTTTTCAAAAAGGAGTCAACGACGCCAACTTGATCAAGAAGATGTTCCGAGGCCGCCGAATACGGTAAAGGAGATGTTCGCATTAGCGGACCGCAAGTGCTCGTCGAAGCGCCACGAAGTGCCACGAGCCACGCTACGCTGAAGCGCCACGCAGACGCCACGCCGCGCTTCGAAGCGCCACCTTCGCAGACGGCCACGAGCCACGCCGCGCGCCGAAGCGCCACGCTTCGCACGCCACGAGCCACGCTTACGCCCGAAGCGCCACTTTTCGCACGGCCACGAGCCACGCCGCGCTTCGAAGCGCCACTTTTCAAGACGGCCACGAGCCACGCCGCGCTTCGAAGCGCCACCTTCGCGACGGCCACGAGCCACGCCGCTTCGCCAGAGCGCCACTTTTCACGACGAGCCACGCTGCCCACAGCGCCACCTTCGACGCCACGCGCTTCACCGAAGCGCCACCACGAGCCCACGCTATGCCCGAAGCGCCACCTTTCGCCACGAGCCCACGCCACGCCTCGAAGCGCCACGAGCCATGCTTATGCCACAAGCAAGGATGGCACGATCGTCAGCAACACATGGAGCATAGAGCAGCTAAGTCGCTTTTTACTCAATTATGTCATTGTGAATAAAATTATTGGCTTTCTTGACTTGCTATTTAGTTGATCCACAACTAAGCAGTAAGTCGGGGGCTACACCTAATAGTGTGTGCATGCGCACATCTTCTTCTGAGTTGTGTTTTTTTTCTTTTACTTAACGATTGCAAATGAATCTGAGTGCGTTAATTCTAAGTTGTGAAGCTTTGACCCCATGAACGGCGAACTTTAGTCACCCAAAACGCGTGCCTGGGAAAAAGAGCCATGAGCCGACTCCCGACGCTTGGGGGCTAGACTAGTCGGGCAGAGTGCTTAAACAAAAAGAGTCAAACCACTCGGATGAATTCAAAATCAATAAGGAAAAGGAGTAAAAAAACTCTAAAATTATATATAAACCAGTCGGACACCACATCCGAGTGAATTGTTTTTACATTACCTAAGTTCTGCATATACATGATTTCAGGGCTATTAAATTTGGATGCGATGCGTGTGGGCCAACGCTTCAACGATGACATCAGCAACTTCGGCGATGGATGAAACGACACTGAATTTCGCCTTGAGCGGGAAAAGCATTTTGGCTTCTGCATATCGTTTGGGATGCGGTATGCCCCAAGATGACCCGATTGCCGGTATTCTAATAATTGTGTTGGGTACTACTCGGAAAGTTCAACGCGTGGAGCTCTATTGAGTCCTTCACGATCTCTTTGCCTACAACAGGACACTCAGCTGGAAAGGAAAACCAGTCGGGAAACTGCATCAAGAACTGGAAGCACTCAACGTGAAGCATGACTCAGTTGGGTTGCGACCAGGAAGGCGACAACTCGATCGCAAAGCACTCGGGGGCTACTGTGGAGTATATGGACCCTGGGTATCTGCATGGCGGGCCGTGAGGACCACCCAAGAGGGGATGGGTCAAGCCGACTACATGAAGATAGGTATTACTCAGGAGGCAGGCCGCCATGCGCAATAAGGAAACCCCGAAGATGGAAACCAATCCTGCTTAGGGAGGATACAATTGTAATCCTAACCGCTATCATGTTTATCGGATAAGAAAAGAGATACAATCTCCACCTTGTAACCGATTAGGACTCTCCTTTGTAACCGCACCCCTCTACTATATAAAGGAGGGTAAGGTAGCGTCCTGGGGGGAAAAACAGACGATCTCATCAGCTATTAGCTAACCACATATAATTTCAGAGCACAGGACTAGGGTATTATCTCCATCGTGGGAGCCCGAACCTGTATACATCTGGTGTTCTTGTGCTACCATCAAGTTTGGAACCAGCGCCTAGCCCCCTTTTCTTTATTGCCGACAACAAACGTCGACAGAAACTTTCTAGAAGCTTTCGATTACATAGTTGATTTGCTCGTGTAACAATGCAAATAAAATATTTTTATAATATAGTGCTTGTTGGTTTTTAAATTAGTAAGTGGTAATATCTTTTGTAAATAGAGCATTTCAGTTCATTTTTAAATGATATTTTAGAATACTTTTAACAATTGGGCATGCATGGTAAGAGAATTAAAAAGAAGGGCTTTAATGCAAATTAGCCCTTTTTGCCCTGGATTGGGAAAATTATGCCTTGCCCGATGTTCAACACATCTGGAATCACAGACCAGTACAAGCTTTTAAGCAAGGTTTGAAATCTCGTTTTCACTTGACATCTCGGAGGTGGCGAGAATGCGAAATTTCACCGAGATATTAGAATTTCAAAAAAAATATGGGTGAAACACAAAATCAAAAATTAAAATATTGTTTTTTTTTGCAATGAGAAATCTGAGATTTTGGCCAAAATTACTGAGATTTTGGTGGATTTTTATGGAGCAAAAAATAGTTCAAACACCATCAAAAAATTTTGCAATATTTTATGGATGGTCCTAACACATCAATAATTTTATCATAAAAATTTTATATGATTATCAAGCCTAATTAATTTTAAAAAATTCAAATATTGCTACTGACTTGAAAAAATACTGACCGACAAATTTGAACCAAATGACAAATGGAACAAATGATGTTAGAAAATTTTGAAATTTTTTGTACATGTTTCTTACATATAATTAATATTACCATAAATTTTTTAGATGATGGTGAATCTTGAGGAATTTTTAAAAATTTGGATAGTGGTGATGTCTAAATGCAAAATGCTTGAAACCACGTCCGAAAATTTTGAAACTTTGTTTGGATGGTCTTGATGCATCATTAATCTTGCCATAAAATTTTTAGATGATTATAAATATGTGAAGTTAGAAATTTTGGTAACATTTTGACTGATATTGAAGATTTTTGAAGGTTATATATATATATATATATATATATATATATATATATATATAATGGGCATGAAATAAAATGGATACATATGACATTTCATCACATCTACACAAAAACCAGAAATATGATCATACAACACATGAAAACTACCTATGAAGGCACAGATAATGCCAGAATACAACGCTCAACCCGATGTTCCGAACCATCTGCAAGAGCCATAATTGAAGAATGAGTATGTAGGATGAACATGTGTTGCAAGAAGATGCATAATTAAAGGAGTAGGATCATGCAAAGCACGGACAACAATGCGTTTACGTATCTACGGGTAGTAGTACACATGTGGTACAAACTCCACTTCCTCGTTATTGATAATGACCTCGTGATACCTCCTCTCATGCTGTTGCTTGTATTCTTCCTAGGTCATATCCCGCAATAACCAGGTAGACTTCCAATGTTCATAATTAGCCAACCAATTCATATAATTCTCTAACTGGTAAAGGTACTTGACAAATGTATCTCGTGTGTATGGATCGGCATAGAGATAAGTGTAGTCAAACGGTCAAGAGATGCTCGATCCATCATAACTCTGTCTGGGACCATACCCACCTTGATCCCATCCGTAGGGCATCGAAACGTACGCAGGATGCTCAATTGGAAAGCCCAAATGGCTGGAAGACTGGTTGTTACACTATGAACCTACATCATCTTGGGGCTATGTTGCATATCACCCACCCCTACCACTCATCGTGCCCTTCCCCATACCACTGGTCTGCCTCTGCCAGCCTCTTCTCGGCGCTTCTCGCCTGTTGCGATCCTCTCGGCGATTGTGGTTGTGAAAAGGGCCGGAGGGAGTAGTAGACAATGTCGATCCCATTGTCGCCTCCAGAGTATGTCGTTGAGCTACTATTAGCAGTCTCTTGGTACTGCACATTTTGAGGAGGTGTATCCGTGTCATCGTCACTATCGACATCAGGCTTATTATTACTTTTGGCCTTTCCTTTTCCCTTGACACACTGGCTACCAGATAACTTTACCAACCCACCGAATGCTCCCACTAGCATGTCATCATCGTCGGTACCACGCTTCCTCTTCCCTGTGTGCATGTCACCGACCGTGAACTCGGCCCAATCTGGGAGGCTCTTCCCACCTGTAGCCAATTAGAAGTAATGTTAACACCATTGTGAGATTCGACATACATGATTACCAAGTAGAATAGAATACAATTCCACGTTACCTACAGCTTTGGTCGTACCTACTGTCCTCGTTGAGTAGAGACTCCCCACCAGACTTGGATGAATCGAACCACACTGCAATAGGGTCACTACCAAGATGTATCGCACCCTCAATAAGGCAATTGAATGGTTTTCATCCTGGGGCTGGCAGGTGGATTCGTAGTCCTGTAAGCGAAGCCAAAGATTGTAGTGCACGAACAAGAGCTGCTAGAGTTTTGTGTAACTTAGTCGGTTCCTTAGCTGCATTTGCACTAAGGCAAATGTGCTCTAATTGCGCTCGTAACTACTGAACGATATGCATTGTGACACCAACCGTAAGGCGTACTTCTGTAACGCTGGGGTCTCATTCCCGAACACCATCCACCATTGAGCTGTAGACAAGACGACAAAAGAAAAGTGGTGTAACAATACCTAAAATTACGTACATACCAGTCGTCATGTGTTGATCGGCGCTAGACTATGCAAGCTGGGTGGCAAACCGTCGGGAGATTGGCGCCACTGACACTCTTTAAAATTCGTGATTCACTTTATGACACCCTGGCCCACTGTCATAGACTCAGATGGACCCACATGTCATAGACACATCACTAAAAGCCAACGAATTGAGTGTCACTGGACTAATTTTTCCGCAAACGGTCCCCTCCTAAGACGATATACGTCAGCTTCCTGTATGGCCTGCACCGCACTACTATCCTTATCAGCTATAATGCCTAGGACAGTAGAGAGTACTCTCATATACTGGGTAGTGCTGCATATATTGTATGAGAACTAAGACCGTGGGTCGAGCACAGAGGCTGCAATGGATAAATCATTGTATAGTTAGCACAAAAGATACAAACAATGTATAGTTAGCATAACAGAAATGAATATATTAATTTCACTGACCTGTTTGCACAAACGTGGTATCTCTTATATCGATAAACCTCTTTTCTAGGACCTGCAGAAATATCCTATATTGCTCTCCATCCTCCCACAAGTGCTTGTGATGCTCATTCCGTATAATTGCATATTGCATTATGACACCACTTATTGTTGGCAACTTGTCTTGATCCGCGAACCTCAACATATTGTATAAGGGCTATACAGCTAAGACAGTTCACTCCACTCAGTCCCAAAACTCTCTGTCCACGAGGTGGTCTTATGCAAACTTGCCCTCCTCCATCTCAACCCACCTACTAGCTGTCCAATCCAGATGTGTCATCCACTGCTAAAACTTCTCCTTTTTTGAAGAAGCTATCCATAAAACAAAAGTCGTGCCAAACTTAATAGCATTTGGCCTCACCAACTCGCCACCTATCTGTGCATGTAGATTCTTGTGGTTGTACAAGAATCTAGAAATCCTCGTAGCCTCTTCCATGACCTATTTGATATGTGGGACGTCATACAAGTTTTTAGCATAAGATTCACAGTGTATGCCAAGCATGGCTGCCATATATCGTGGGTACTCCACTTGTAACACCTAGTATGCTTTCTTAAAGTTGGCCGCGTTGTCAGTAACCACTTGTATGATGTTCTATGCCCTAATTTCCTCAGCATGACCTTTGTTATCTAGCGTAGCAGGTACTTGTGGTCCTGGACCTTACCTGTGAATGAATAAGTCAGAAGTTAGTACGTACATTTCTAGTATGCAAGAGTAAAAACTAAGCCGAATGTTGTACCTGGGTATTGACGGTCTTATGGAAGAACATGATCTCATTGTAGTACACTATGAACTTGATGATGTTCTACTAAGCAGGCTCAGTTCAGGTGTCACACTAAATGTGGCCCAGTCGTCCCTGAATTTCCGAAGGTATTGGGCAATTTTCTACTGATTCTCATCGATGTACTTCCCGTCTATCTTGTGGTCCCATGGTACATGAACCCTTGGGCCTAGTTCTTGCGTCATCTTGAGTGCACATGTCCATCGCGAGCATAAGAGATTAGTATAATCATCACAAGAGTTGTAACTTACAACCATACAATTGTTTCATACAAGTGAAATACGGACACTCGGTCTTTCTTTCTAGAATTGCATTAGCATGAAACCACTTGGACCATGCACTCCCTAACTTTTGCCTTGTCCCCTGCTTGAATGCAGTGTCAATACAGGGTTGTTGCGGGGCACCACTCCATGCAAGGTCAACATTGATGGAGGCGTGACTTTTCCATGTCGATTTGGACCTGCCGAACATTTTGCTGAGAGTGGATTGAACTGAGGGCCTCGCTGCACCACTCCCAGACCCAATCTTAGGGTTAAACCTTGGCTCCTGAGGTGGCCTCTTCTTTCGAGGCCCTTATGACCATCTTGAGCTACTCCTACTTAATACGGTAGTCTGTGGCCAAGATTGTCCAGTCATCATGTGCCTCCTCCTTACGAAGGCGCACTGCCTCATTCTCCTTCTTCTTCTTCCAACCTCCACGAATGTCCATGAGCATAGCCTACCTAACCACTTTAGGCACGTCTGGGAAAGCCTTCACATCGCCGGTGTGGCCAGTCAGATATTTCTTCAAACGAGTCACCCCTCCACCCTTCATAACATGCCTTCAGTAGTTGCACTTGACCCAGATGGTCTGATGCACTCCCCATGCTCCTATACAGCACCCGCACAATCTGCCATCATGACAACCTACAATAAAACACAAAAGATGCCAATGAGGCAATGAATCAACAATGAAAATATTATTTGTGATAACTAAATGCAAAGTATCTAGTAACATCATCTTGAAGAATTCTAATGGAATGAATAAAAGCTCACACATGCCACAAAGCCATTTAACGTGCTTGGTGCTCAAACATGCCATTAACGCATGCTAGTTATTGTACATGCTAAATATGAAAAGAACATACTAGCTAGTCTTCAACATGGTGAATTTATATTAATTTTGGCAAATGTAATACTGCATGAAGTAGTAGTGTACTGGTTTAATTGGTTGAATTCAGAACTCAGAACCAATCTTCCTGTGCTATAAGGAGTAGCAGTACTTGATTAGTAGAGTGGCATTTATTTTTTTCCAAAAAATGACATGAACATCCTACTATCGATCAACACCTAAAATGACATTATATTATTCGTCATGCTAAAATTGAATATGTCAATTTATTGCCAAGAGAGACAAATGATTGTGCTACACTTCTTGCAAATGATAGACATTTTTATGATCATACACCCAAATACACCAAATTTGCTAGACAAACGACTGTGCTCCACTCATGAAATTTTCAACACTAATACACCCAAATACACCAAATCTGGCCTACAAATTCCAAATCCAGCACATATACTCGCTAATCCTACACAACATACCAAGATATCGCCCAAAATGAATGAGATTTCACTTAGAAAAATGAGATTTTGTCACATGAAAACTCAGTGCAGAGGCCGAAATCTCGTTGAGATGAGCCGAGATCTCGATGAAGCCAGTCAAGATTTTGCCTTTTCTAGTCAAAGAAGGCCAGACTTCAGCTGGAGTTCACCGGATTTTGCTCGGAGGAAGCTAGAGACAGAAAAGGTGACAAGGCTTCGGCTTGAGATGGGTGAGTGCGTATGAGTATAGTGAGTGAACTGTGTACGGAGTGAATGATTGAGTATACATTAAAATCATTATGAATGATAAAGATAAATGAACTAATTTCTAAATGTCGTTACACAACAGAAGCTCTAGCCTAGTGGTAAAGTCAACATCATTCAAACACCAGGTCTCAGGCTCGAGACACAACGATGACACATATTTTTGCAAGTTTTTTGCATAGTTCTGACCATGCAAAAATTTTGAAATATTTTTTGATAGTCGCGAAGCATCCATAATATTTTCATAAAATTTTTAGATCATGATCAAACCTAACAATTTTTGAAAAATTATGAAAGTGCTACTTCATAGTTTTCGAACTTTAGAGCGCGTGCTTGTACATTTTATAATTTTTGATTGAGCAAACAAAATAGGTTTAAATTTTTTGAAACTTTTATACAAGGGTTCTGGGAAAATTCTTAAGCTCTCCAAAAAATTTTAGATCATGATCAAACTCAAATTTTTTAAATAATTTTGACACAGTTACTATCTCATTTATGTTCATTCTGTTTTTTATTTTTAAAAGATAAAAAATGAAGTTAAAATATTTTTAATTTTTTTCTGTATGAATGCAGACTTCTTAATATGGTATCATAAAATTTTCATATCATAATAAAGCTTATATAATTTATAAAATCTGATAGTGTTTTTGTCAAAATTTTAAACTATCTCAAAAAATTGGTTTTTCAATAAATTCTCAAGGAAGATCACTTTGTTAAGGATTATTGATGCAATTTTGGTCAATTCATGCCATAAAAACACAAAATCGGGCGCCAAAACACAAAATTACAATGAGATTGGGTGAAATCTCGCTGAAATTACTGTAGTTTTTTAAAAAAATTTACTCAGTCGGGATTTTGGATCCCGTCCCCTCTAAGATTTCGGTAGTTTTTCATTCCTTGCTTCTAAGGACTTCGGTGGAGATGGCAGATGGTCCGAAAGAAATTCCAAGGTCCTCCAACAATGGACATCTTTACATTTTAATTTCTTATACCATTCATCTTCATTGACCATCACGGAGTCGACGAAAATAAGAAAGAAATCAAACTGTTCACTTGTATAGTTGGCACGAACTCACTTTTCTATTGTTTGAACTCTTTTGCTGATGTAGTTCCTGGACTTCGAGTACCCCTCTTAGCCTCTTTTGCATGGTGTTGACATCGAAAAATGTGACGACGGATCTGTCGGCTCAAACACACAAGAACACTAGGTTCAAGTTGATTCGTGGTGTGCCAGCCAATTTAATCCTGCAATCAGCAAGATAGATTGAAAAATATACACTCAGAGTCGATATAATGTGACAATCGGCAAAGGTCTAAACAGCTATCAATAGCCAATCAAATTAAGGGTAACAATAAATCTAAAAAACCGATTAGAGCTGATTAGATGATAAAAGATAAATTTTTCTGAAAAAGATGATGCGCATCAAGATCAGAGAAAATCAAACCTGGTGTAATCGATGAAGACCAACAATCGGCGATGCACAACTTTATTGATCAAAATGGATTACAAGAGGGATCTAAATTACAAAGGTACTCCTAGTTGATAAGAAAGTAAATAAAAAGTAGATACAAATTGTTTGATTGATTTTGCTTTCTTATGCTTTCTCTCGATCCCCTTTTTATAGTGCATCGGCCGATCATATTCTTCTCCGATGCATTGCCAATCATGATCTATATCAGTCTTGTATAGATCAAAATCCTATCTTTAAATCAATATCGGTCATAATCATAACCTTATCACAACTTTTCCTTTTTAAATCGATATCAACTAAAAATATTTATTTTATTCTTTAGCCTGATAAATTAATCATATCCTGCCAAATTTAGGTGCAAATACATGGCCGTAGAGTCTTGATTCCAGACATAGCAAAAGGTGTAGCTGTAGCTAATAAGCATACGCTAGTGAACTTCCAAACAGATGTCCTCTCTATTTCTTTCCATGCATGTCTTGAAATTTTGACTGCATTAGCCTCGTGCATTTTGCTATTTTAAAAAATATCCTTCATCAAGCAGAAATTATGAAAATAGCTCTCTTATGCGTGTGTGTCGCGCTCCCAGAGCGCTGCAAAATTTTTAAATTTTTTTTATGGACTAGGCCCATCTCGCCGCTCACAGAGGCGCTGCTCCCGCCAGAGGCCGCTCCCCACAGTGCTGCATTCAGAGCAAGCCGTGGGACCCGCTAAGCCACTCTCCCTAGTTGCTGCTTCACCCTTGTAGCACCCCAGAGCTGCTGCAGGACCCAAACAATGATAAAGTTTGCAAACCAGAATCTGAAAATGTTAAGTTACTTTGAAAAGAGAGGAAACACTTAGGTAAAGCTGCCTTGATAGATGAACCTCTAGCATTTCTTCCCCAACCATAAACTTGCGGCAACAAGTCTAGCTGACAGTACTCATTCAGGTATTACTATGTCAGAGCTCAATATATTGTTCCTCTGTGTCTTGTAGCTTGTCAAGTGTCTGAGCTCGGTAGATTTTTCGGCTTCCATAGCTAGAGTTATCCCTTAGCATTTAGCTTGAGTTTTGCCTGCCAAGCCGCATTGAAGAACGGATTGTCGCGTTTAGCATTGAAATCGTTAAGAGTGTATTTGATTGCTTTTACCACTCTAGCCTATTCCGTATGAGCTATCCAGGCTAGCCTTAGTCTGATTGAGTGGATGTAAGTTGAGTTATTTGGTTACTTGTTTATGCATCTCACGGGTCTGTATTGGAGAGAAGTATCTCTATGTTTCCTCCATCCTGCATGTGTGGGTGCAATTGTATCCACTTGGCCTAGATAAACAGGAAACCAAACACGTATCTAACAGATACAGTTGCATCCACTCATACGGTTCAGCCACCATATAGGCAACCAAACACATCTTAAGTATTAGGCTCTGTTCGACGTAACAGTGGCAAAGCAACGCCTCGAGAGAGCGGCTTGGTAGGCCCCACGGCCTGCCCTGCATGCAGCGCCGTGGGGGGAGCGGCCTACGACGGGAGCAGCGCTTCTGGGCATGGCAAGATGGGCCTGGGCTAAAAAAATCAAAAAATTTGCAGCGCCTCAGGAGCGCGGCACACATGCACAAGGGGGCTATTTTCGCAATTTCTGCTTGACAGGGGCCATTTTCAAAAATAACAAAATGCAGAGGCTAATACAGTCAAAATTTCGCATGTCTTAATCGGTTCACTACACGAAGAGATCGACCTCCATCTGGACACTAATCGATTGGATACGTATATGGAGAGAACACACCTAAATGTAAGGTTATAAATTCTACTCATGAAGTATTTTTAATTAAAGATATAGATTACATCTCAACCGTTATAATTTGGATCCACTAAAAATCCATAGTGTAGATCTTTTTCTTTGTCGTCCAATTAACGTGGTAATGTCAAGCCCTCGAGAGTAAATGTGGCGACTTCTTTTGTCTTTACTTTAATAAGATAATAGATAGATATATTTATGAAATCTTGAACTCTTAAAGTTGATTGGATACTAAATAGGAGGTGAACTGGGATTCTTTTGACAATAAAGGCTATATTAAATTAGCCTAATCTAAGTAACTAGGGTTTTTAGTTGAGTTTTTCAACCTAGTTATAATCTTACACCATTCAAGTGATCTAATAATTGAAATAAGACAAAGTAAATGCAAAAATACAAAAGGACAATGAACATAACCAATGTTTTTATTGAGATTTCAGAGATTTGGCGATCTCTCCTACTCTTCATTGGAGAACTCTTGCAAGAGTCTAGCTCCAACTTGAAACCGCACAAGAAATCAAGCAATCCACTCGTGATAATCCTACTTCACTTTGGATAGATGGACTCCAAAACTTCATAAGCCTACAGGTCCATTCTACAAATGCTACCAAGAAAGCTCACAAAGCCAAACACCTCCAAACGTTCTTGGAGTCACCGACCTCCAAGAGTAATGGGCCTAAAACTCGCACTTGAACCTAGATAAGCAACTAGGAGTAATGTACAATAAGTCTATCTACTCTCTCACGCACTCAAGAATCTTCAATCCATACTACAAAGTGCCCTCAACATCCTCAATAAGATGGATACTGAGATAGAGTCGCAAACCTTATCAAATGAAGCCCCGTAGGGTTAGTGGCGTACGTAGGAGAAAAATAGAGAAGGTGCTCAATGTTACTACGCTTCCTTGAGTTCATGACAAATAGCCGGTACGGCTCTTTGAAGACTATAAAAAAAGGCTATGGACTACAGAGGGTACCAAGGATATGAAGGTTGGAGTCAGTACTCTAGCCCCTTCACGCCCTCTTCTTGTATACGCCACTACATAGGTCTATATATAGCTCTTCTCCTTAAAAACTAGCCGTTACGCACTCCAACCTACTTGGATCATCTTGACCAGTGCAAATCCTTGAAATCACTGTTAAATTGATCTATCGGTAGTCCAACAGACTTAGATCATCTGACTCACATGCAGATCAACTCGGGTACCTCTCTGTAGAATTGATCTGACTCATGCTCGAGTCACTCGGATCATCCGATTCACATTGAAATCTCAACACATATCCACTGTGAAATTTATCCAATCCATGCTTTGGGTCACTCGGATCATCTGACTCCCATTAAAAACTTCAGGACATACTCTGTGTTGAATTGATCCAACTGAAGATTTGACCTAGTTGGATTGTCCAACCAAATTTTCACGACCAAGTTTAAAATTTCACATACATTCCATATTGGCATCCTTAGTTTTGTAGTTTCCTTTGACTATATATGAGCTAAAGAGACCTAGTGTTCATTATACCTAACTACCCAACCTCACCAAACTCCAGTAAGTCTTGAACCCCTATATAGTAAGGCCAAAACAAAATGATCCAAATTTAACTCGTTGGGCCATTTATAGTCGTAACATCCTTAATCTTTATACTTTGCATCAATTATAGTTTTAGGGATCCATGAATAAAAAAAAACTCTCAATATAGCACTTTCAAGCACTAATGAATCTTAAACCATAGCTAGTCTTAACAAACAAACATCATTAATCATCAAAACACTTAAACAACAAAAAGTAGGGACCACGATGCTTACAGCTCCACAAAAGCAAACTCAAGATGTTGAACAAGCAATCAGGTTGGACTCAATCTTAAATCCTAAGAATGAATGGATTCATCCGCAACTTTATTAACCATAAAGTACTAAATAATTGTCCTGAGGTGTAACCATGATTAATTGGATTGGCTCATCTCCTAGGCCTCACTTCGTCCTTGATGCTCATCGCCATTGGTGGCTTTTCTTCTCCCTATTTATTTCGAAATGATAGAATGATCCACATCACATGGGGGTGAGTGACTGTAATAGCCCTCTAAATTCAAAAATAAATAAAAGTGAAAGTTTTATATTTAAAAATGGAAATGAATTAAAAGTTTAATTGAAATCAAAATTTTGATTTAAAACAATAACCTTTCCTCATTCCTTTCATTATAACCTTAATGAAAAAGGAAGATTTCAAAACTCAAAATCATTATTATTACCAAAACAAATGAAATATCAAAATAAGTTTAAAATGTGATCTTGATTTGAATTTGCATTTCTGAATTCTCTTGCATTTATTTGAGCTTTTGCTTTTAAAAGAAAAGCTAAATGCATTGAAATGGTAAAATGGTAAAAGTAAGAAAGTAAAAAGTAAAACATTAACAAAAATAATATTAAAATTTCAGAGCATCACAGATCTCTCCAAAATCAAATCATGATGATTAAGATCATTTGAACAATTGAAATTAAAAGAAAACATATGATAATTATGAAATAAGAAAAGCTGATTTAAATCTTATCAGATTTGAATAGCAGATTATACATCTATCCTCAAGCTAATATTTTTACCATACTAACCTAAGAACCATATCTACCTCTGGTAAAAATATCAAGAATAAAAACTTATATCTATATCATTTATAAATTCAAAAAAAAACAGAAGCTAGTAAAAGTTGTAAATAACAATGTCGAATGTTTATAATTTAGATAATGAATATAAAATTCTGAAAATTTTATATAAGCATTATTATCTCAAATACTTTTGAAAAACAAAATTTGAAAAATAAATAAATTAATTTAGATACTTAAATAAATCAAAAACAGAATTGGAGATTCTCATGCAAGACATATTGTCGAATTTTAATAAAATACCTACAAAGAATAATTATTTGAAAATTTGTCTGAACTCTTATATTTACCTGATAAATCTCTGTAAAATTCTCATAAAATGTTAAGACGGTTTGGCAACTCTAATCAGTAGATCAAGGAGACCTCAGATACCGAGCCGTCCATTTCACCGTGGACCGTCGGATCTCCACTGCATTCATCCAAAGGCAGCCCACGGTTTAGCCCTTTCTTCTTCCTCTCATCGCCGAAAGTGGCCCCATGGCCCACATGTCATCTTCTTCTTCTTCCTTACCCCTTCTCGTGTTCTCCCAAGACGCAGATAAGAGCAAGCCGACCGCCTCCAGCTCCACTTGGCGCCAGATCTCGCACTCGAGGCCACCATCATCACCTCCTCTAGCACGGCGTTAAGCCCACTGAATCGCTGTCTCTGCGAAGATTAACGAGAAGCTTCCCGCCGCTTGTTCAGCCACCGCAAGACCTCAATGCTTTCACACCAAAACCGAACTCATTCGCCATGGCTGCAGTTGTAAAGGGCGCCAGATGATCACCGAGTAGCGCGAACTTTTCCCTCACTTCCTTCTTCCTCCTCGGTAAACGCCTGAACTCCATTCCTTTCCGCCATGGCCAAAGCTTGAGCTCAGAATCCGATTACAATCCTTATGCTACAATCAACCATTTCCAAATTATTCAACCATAGCATCCCCAAACTCTAGTGATCAAAAGCCCTCAACAAAACCATTTCTCCCCATGCGAAATCATGCCGCCACCGTGAGCCCTTCTTCCCATGGTCGGCCGACGAGGGCGGAGCTCCTCGAGTCTCTTCCACCGAACCAACCACCAAACGGAACCCCGTGACCTCCTCGATGCTCATCGCGCCATCCATTCGAGCTCCCATGCCTTGAATCTTCTTCTCCACCGAGCCATCCATGGCGCCCGCCCTCATGGTCTTGACTACCTTCCGCCATCTCCGTAGTAATTGAGACCACCCCTAGGTGCGGATTGACCTGCCGATCATCACCGTACCACCGATTCCTCTTCTCCCGCCAGTTCGTCACGGCGAGTCCCGGCCGGCTTGCTCTCTGCCGACGCTACGGACCCGCGATCGATACAACCGCCGCTATCTCATCGACACGCGGGCCCCAACCGTCAGCTCCTCAATCCGGACTTACCTGAAATGGAAAGCGATTCGCAGCTATGGCGTACATTTTCCTTATTCGTAAAAATCCCATTTTCCAAAGATTTTCAATACCTTAGCCTATTCCTTTATTTATAACTTTTGAATCATCAATCGAAATGAAATGAAATAAATTCCTAAATTCACCTAAATTCATAAAGATTCAGAATATGTAAAAATATTTAATGTTCATGATTGATTTGATTTATTTATAATTGAAATTTGAATAAATCTTAATATGATCATCTAATAAAGTATGTGCATAATAAATCCTAAAATTATGAAATAATTTATGCATGCTCCTTAACCCATAAGAAACTTATTTATGCAAAAATATTTAATTTTCAAACTCATTTGATAATAATTGAATTATAAAGTTAAATTAAAAGAAGTCGATTAAGTAATGCTATATACAAAATTTATGCAAACAAGCTCAAATTTGAATAAGACCAATTTTAGCAGAAATATTAAGTCCTCAGGAACCCAAATATATAAAAATATTTAGATTCTAACTTAGATTGAATCATTTTCTAAAATAGTTTGCCTTCAATATGTTAAATATTCAAATATGAATATCTTTTGCAAATATAATGTAAATTATGTCAAACCAGTTGTATAAGTTCCAAAAATCAGTAATGAACTTAAATATGCAAAAACATTTAGAGTTGAATCTAAATTGAATTAGATTTAAAAATATATTTTCCTTCAAACACATATAAGTTAAAGTAGTTGTTAACTTGAATCCATGAGATCAAATAATGGTAGAATTAACTCATAAATATTATTAAAATCATAAATACCCTGGTTATGCAAAAATAACATATGTTTATGTAAATTTGAACTAAGTTCATGACAAACCCTAGTAATCATTCATATGAACAATATCTCGGATGAATGCAAAATATTATAAAACTAGTTCTAAAACATTCCTAGAGCTATCCTCTGCTAATGCCGAAAAAATGTATAAGAAACCCTGTTAAATGTAGCCACAAACTTAAAATGAAACTTGTCCGATTTAACGTTAACCTTGTGATCATTTATACTACTTCATCGATTAATAGAATAACTTTGTCTAGATGATAAAACTTATAAAACCAGTCTAGAAACACACTATAAAGTTCATACTACCATAATCCAAGAAAGTATCTTGATTCGACATGATTTGCATATTAATCTTGATAGCTTAATAACCCTAAGTGTTCATATTTCTTTAAGCCGTAATATAAATAAATGAACTTTAGGCATAAATAAGAAATCAGTAATTAGGAACTTTGTATCACCAGAACCTTCTCGAATATCATGTAAATAATGCTAGTAACCTAAATCAATAAATTAGCTTTTTATAACCAGAATATTAATTAAATCTTGCTTTGACTCAATCCTAATAAAGCAAAACCCTAAGCGATAAGATTGCCAAAACCCATATTATGAATATTAGAATCAATGAACCTAGCCACTAATGATTAATTCTATTTAATCTTAAACTATTTTTGCATCTTGAATTGTAAAATAAAATTAATAAATTCATAAAAGAGCATCCCCTTTCTTATGAAGAATCTTTATTTGTTCTTGCTATCTACTTTCTTTTTGCCCTTATTGAAATTTATTATTTGCTATATATTTCGTTGATCGACGATAGAACCCGACGTTGTTACTACCATCGTCGCCTCCGTCCTCTTCGATTCTCGACTCGTCGTAAGCGGCGATTAAGCAAGGCAAGCATCCTTTGACCATATTGATCCCAATATTTTATATTCCTTTGTGCATCAAATTGTTTTATGCATGCGATTACTTTATGTAAATTGCTACCTTGTGGATTTGATAGTTATACCGTTGTCTCGTGAATCTCCGTTGATGATTATGAACATGTGAACATTGATAACCATAGATTAAGGGATAGACATTACTTAATGTCATCCTCGGTATATACGCTACCTAATCACGCTTAGCCATGCTTTAGAATCAAGAATGTACATGATCGATCAAAACCGCTTCACGAAAACATTGGAAGTAGCAATGTTAGTTGCTAGTATTTTATTAAAAACCCAAAATAAAACTATGGTTTTGATACGGGCAATTATTGGCAATAGCCGGAGGTGCATGGACTTGCACGTAGTGTAGGGTGAAGTATCGCCAGACGATTAAGGACCGAACATCGTGTTGTATGATCCGAGAAAATCCGTGCAACCACAAGTGCTGGTATGGGACAGTCTTAAACCAATTAAGTTACCTATTTTAACCTTGCACATTGGTAGGCAAGTATTACGAGCTTCCTAAAGGAACCGGTTGTTCAGAGGTGTACGCCATGCTATGGGTTCACGATTTCACGTCAGATTGTACAAGGTACCCACAATTTCTCGTCTCAGAACGTTTAACTATTTGCACTACCATAGCATATCGTCACCATCTTTGGTGCAAAGTTAACCTAGGTAATGTAAAGGTTTTCGCCATGAACATTCGCTCACGCTACAATTGGATGTGAAGCGCGTAGCAAAAAGAAAAGGGCATGACTTGTGGGTAAAGTTGTACACCTCTGCAGAGTTAAATCTAATCGATTAGCCGCATGCGGTCATGGGAGTCTTAGCGAATCGATACGAGTTAAACTTTGGTATTTTCTAAAATGGGTTTTGGGTTGGAACTTGTTTTGAAATGGTTATGATTTCATATCAATGGATTGATATTGATGGATGAACGATTATGTCAATGGGCCGATATTATTGGAATTCATATGTGGATTATTGGATGAATGATTATGTTCCCATGTCAACGAACGACAATGATAAATTTTATGATGGGATTATGGATTTGGATATTGGATTATTGGATGCACAATGGATCGTGAATATTTCTTATGCTTTACTTATTTCATATCAAACTTGCTCTTATAAATTCCGCTTTGCAAATAACTTGATTTACAAATTCAATTTTGCTTATGCAAATTAACTGTAGTAGCCTCCTTTGAAATGGCTCGCATATATTATAGGTTTTGCTCAAGTCTTGCGAGTACTGAAAGTACTCACCCTTGCTTAATCTATTATTTATAGGTGGATTACAATGCTAAGCTTCAAGTTTTAATTGCCGCAGTTGCGGATCTTCAACGTGATCTTTTCTAGGGATTTATATCTCGCCGCTTACTCGGGGTTCGGATGGGCACACTACGAGACTTTGTTTATTTGTCGCTTTATACTCGAGTTGTAAGATTTTGTATTTATTAATTTCCGCTTAATTAATATAATGTATGAATGTGATTCCAATTGTTGTAAATGTGCGTACTAGCTACTGATCCAGGGACTAGTACTGCAAGCACATTAGATTTCCATTTTTGCATTTATGTGAAAATGGGGGTCGCTACAGTGACTTCGTTCATGGAATCCGGGATCAGGTAGAACCAGATGCCTCTCCTCTACTACTGCTACAATGCTTGCTTAGTTGATCTCTATAACACCCTAGAAATTTGTGTTTTCTTGGTTTAATTATTAATTAGAATTTTATTGCAATATTTTTGATTTTTATGGATTTTGTAAAAGCATTTCGCATTTTCAGTTTTACTAAAAAGAATTTCTGCGTAATATTTAAAAGTTGAAAAATTCCTAAAATAATTTTATTTGGTCCCAAATATTCCAAAGTATTTTTGATAATTTTTTTAGGATTTTTAGAACCTTTTTACTATTTTTACCATCGTACTTTTTTTCTCAGCTCCTTTTTAATTTCGAAAATGACAGGTGGAACCGGACCCACCTGTCATGCATGTCTTCTAGCTCCAGCCATATCCAGAGAGCCCATTTCTTTGTCCTCCATTGAAGCCAAGCAAGGAAGCTCCATTTTCTCCCCTAAATCCGCAACAAACTTTTCAAAAGTTCGGGCAAATCAATCCCTGTCGCATCCTCAACCCTCCATATCAATTTCCCTGTCAAATCCCCACAAATTTACCTTAATTTCACAAAAATATTCAATGACCTTCCATTTCCAGCCACGCCATTCTCACCGCGATTGCACCCTCCCCGGTCCTCCTCCCGCCCTATAAAAGGGACCATCAGGTGCCTCATTAAGAGAGCAACCTATTTTGCCAACTCTCTCAAGTTAGTTTGTCGTCGCTTCGTCGAAAATCGCAAAAAAGTGAGCATGCCGCCGCCTCACTTTTCTCCGGTCGCCATTGGCTTCCTTCGCCGCCTCGTAGCAAGTCGCCCTCCCTCTCGTCATTGTCGGTGGTGCCAGCACCGCCGCTACCACCCCTCCTTCGGCGGTCGGCTGGTCGCCTTCACCCCCTTCGTTCTCGTGAAGACCGGCCGGGACAGAGGCTAATTTTTCAGGAATTTTAGACCAAGCTTCTGATAAACTAGATTTTCATAATGAAGGATGCCATGGAAGCAGCTATTCCGAGACATATTGTATATATAAAGTGACTACGAATTCCCCTTTTTGTTTGTGAATCCCTGTTTGTATCCTTTGAGCTCACACCCGTAAGTAGCGATCAAGGAAATCAAACCAAAGAATAAGAGAACAGAAGAATTCTTCTTATTCTATAATAAAATAAAATTTGGATTTCTTTTCTAAAAATAAAAAATGTTTTACTTAAAACATTTTTCTTTAGTGAGTTTAGTGAGGAATCGACGACTTATGTATAAAATAAAAAAGAAATTTTTTTTGGATTTGAAGAAAAAAATATATTCTATCAATTTTCATTTTCCATTTTTTAGTTAGTTTTTCTTTCAAGATTATGTAGGATTATACACAAAAGATCCTTTTTTGGCTCTCTCTTTAGCCCTATGTCTCTTATCCCTAGGAGGCCTTTCTCCCAAATTTTTGTGTGTACGAAATTGGAATAACTTCAAAATAACTGACATAATTTTTTTTTGAAATTTTGAAAAATCTTTCAATGCAATGGTCAAAATTCAAAAAAAACTTTTCTATCTTTCCATTAGAATTTCTATAATTTTGCCATTAAATACATAAAACAGACTCTCTATGGATTCCCACCAGTGATCAATTCTCACATGAATAGCTAAGGATCCAGTAAGTCCAACATTGATTCCTTCGGACGTACATCCCAAAAAAGGACGGCCGTACTTATTCAACTTATCCCTTTCAACTTGGATACCACGAGGCGGACCTCAGAAAGTTACAAATGCATGGTGAGCCCATGCGAAGGGTTTGGTTAAGATATGCCAAATTCCACCAAATACACAAATGAAACCCAACCATATGGATTAGAAAGAAATTTCCCCCTTTCTCTTTATCCTTTATTTCTATGGATCAGACACTTTTTTATGGAAGAAAAAAATGGATTTAGTTCATGTTCACGAAGCCTAATTGGTTACTTCCAATTACGTAAATCAATAGTTCAAACCGCATTTAAAGGTAAGGCATCTACTCTTGTTAGTAGAAGTAGTAGAAGAGGAATCGTTGAGAAAGATTTTTCATTTGAATCATGCAAAAAAGTTCTCTCTCTATCCCGAGAGGCGCATGCGTGAGCAGCCATGAGAAAAAAGAAAGGAAAGGAAAAAAGAAGAAGAAAAAAGAAAAAGAAAAAAAACTACTGGCTGTTGACGTTATCGTGCGTAGTAATCCAGAGTTTCCTTTTTGAAAAATAAATTCAAAAATTCAGAAAATCCTTTCTCCTTTCTAAATCTTCTTGGAGCCTATTTTCTCCTGTTCGAACTCCGTTTAGCTCTGTTTTTATTTCTAAATTTTACTTTGGTTTTGATTTAGTATTTTATTGGAATTTTATTTAAATTTGGATGTTTTTCGCCTATAAATTACGGAGAGCCAGAGGAGTTTGCGGCTAGCGATCTCAAGCATCAACTTTACGTACACATCCTTGAACATGTTGACCCTAGATTTTAAAAATTATATTTTGATTTAAATTATTGTATGCATAGTTTTATCAATGTAATTTAAATCCTAGTTTTAAATGATTAGTTACTCCTAGTTGTTATGATCTCAACTGACTTTGAAATATTCATACCTTGTCACCTTAGAGCAAAATATCACTAGTTGATACATTATTGTAGTATTAACTGGTGTTATATAGTTAATGGCTTAGACATGAATTTAGGATTTTTTTAGGGGATTTATGCCAACACAAGATTTATGTTGAAAATAAAGTTATTTCTTGGTGTTGGTGCACCATGGGATATTATGAAGATGATGTTATTCAAAAGAAAGTGAAAATATGATTTAAATCGGGCGAGAATGGTTGACTGGTGGGTGTGTGTGGCACGAAGGTTGTGAAAAGCTCGTCTAGTCAATTAAGGACCGGTCTGTGTTATGCTAAATGTAAAGCCTTACCATACTACCACAAGTCTGGAATGGAACAGATCTGACTATCCGTATTGCGACATGCCATGGATAGTCGTGCCATTAGGTTAAAAGTGGTAGCGAGTGTAAATGTTGCCACTCGGCGTAAGAGGGGACTTCTGGACTGGGTGGTTTAACCCTACCAGTGGTGAAATCTTAGCGGGCATGACTACGTGGATGGAGCTTTATAGAGGTCTTGTCATGATTTTCTCTGCCGACACACCAAAGGAAGTGTTTTTTGGGCAAAAGGAGATAATAATGTCTTGTGAGTAAAATTGTACAACCTCTGCAGAGTGTAAAACTAATCGATTAGCCACGCCCGCGATCATAGACATGTCGAACAAGTCTTTCACTGACCAGACTTTGGATTTCAAAATGTTTATAGAAAAGTGGTTTATATGGGGAGCCCGTGTTGAAAATTGGATTAAAACTCAGTTTTTTTTACTATACCAATTACGCATTGAAAATTACTTATTGTATTTGAAATATTGCTTTATGCTCAAATGAACCATATTATGCCTTCCTTTGTGACCTTTCATTAATACTGCATTTCCTGTGTGACTTACGAAGTACTTTTGTACTCACCTTTACTTACCCTATCTTTTTTAGAGTATCTCTACGATTGTGAGGACTAAGATAACTAGGCCGCTACCCTAGTTGATTGCCTGTAACGAATCTATTGGATTCTACTATTGGTTTTATTCTGCTTCCGCTGTAATCTTTTATTTGACCTGCATGATCAATAAACTGCGATGAATATATTGTGATATCATCTTTACTGTGTATACTAGCTTTTTCTGAACTAATACAGAATATACAGAGAATTTCATAAGTGTTTTTCTGGAGTCCGACAGTCTCAGTCTCGTGATTTTGATGGGCTGCCACGGCATGCTATGAGAGAGTTTCCAAGTAGAGGTTAACAAAGCGCCAGCATTTGGACTGTTACAAAAATAGACGTAACAAGAGACTGGAGATACTCCTATATCTTACCCTTGGCATATTTGGATCAACTGCTTCTTCATCGAGTTCATTCCCTGGACAAGACGACAGAACAATCCTTTTCTTGACGATGAAAGCTGCCTCCACTTGTCAATTTATCGGCAGACCTCAAATATACGCTTTTTGTTTGCCAGCCATCAGCAAACAGTGGCTTTTATGCTGTTCTCGCTCGTGCATTACGCTGGGTGCGCAACGTTGTCGAATTTCTGGCGAGGCAGCACAAATTCTAGGGCGCCTGACCACTCATTTTCGTCGTCTGCTAGCCACCACCGAGACCACGCACTCACGCCATGTAGGGACCCCCGAGTCCCGAGTGTGAAGCGGCTATTCATTTCTCGATGCCCATCGTCTTGCTGGTGTTGATAGGTCACGGAAGAAACTGCGGCCATTCTGGTACGCACTTCCAAGTTCCAATCCATTGCCCTTTCTCAATTGTTATAGTTCCGTTGTTCTCAGCACATCTGGTGCAATGCATGCGCCTTTGACATCCTTGTTACCATTTGTAAGCAACTGCCACACCAATCTCCCACCTTCTGCAGCAGAGGCAAAACCTGTGACTTACAGGGAGCAACTCCCAAGTGAAGATCAAAGCACAGAGCAGCAGGGCAGCGGTACAGAGCAACTTCGTACACATCTCCCTAGGATTAGATAGTGGTACAAGTGACAACTTATTGCGATACACCTCAGCTACATTACTAGCTTATTACGGCACAGAGGCAGCTATCTAACCATCTAGATCCGTACAATAGCCATATCCGGACATGCTTATTGCCCCAGGGATAAGGGAGCAAGAAGGTACACACAGCTTGACGTATTTACAATCACGCAGGATGCAATGGAATCACCCAATGAGGGCAGTCCGGCCTCTTCCCAGCAAGGGAGTAGTAGGCAAGAACCTGAGCATGACTATCCACAATGGGTTCTCCATCTTCTGTTATCTGATACAAGCTCTCGGAGCTGGGAGGCGTAAACTCGATGTTCCAGAAGGGCCTCGCCATGAGCAGAAGGTCGCGGCCTGTTTGGGAGGCTCTGTACCCCTGCACCCATATGTACCTCAGAGAGGGCATCTGGAGCACAGCGCGGGACAGCGCTCGCTCGCTGAAGCAGCAGCCCCTCAGTTCAAGCTTCCGCAGGTTGGTGCACCCAATTGCAAAGTGGATCAGTCCGTGATCAGATTCACCAACGTTGCCCAGTAGCATGTACTGGATATTTCCGCTGTACTGCCCGATGTAGCCAAGGCCTACATCCGAAAGCCCTCCCGGTCTCAGGTAGAGAGCAAACCTCCGAAGCTTGGTGCAGTTCCTCAATAGAGCACGGACACCGTTGTCAAGTGGCAGATCTGTTATCTGTTTTTCTCTGTCAAGTAGGACAAGCCGGAAGTCATAAACATTTTTGCAGAAAGTCCCAATAGATTCCAGGGCCCCATTGGTGATATCAGATACATAGGCAGCAATGTACTCCAGGTCACGGCAACCAACAGCTACAGCTGTCAAGCCTAACTGAGAAACTCCTCCTTGCTCTTCTTGCAGACCTGGATCATCATCCCCCCGCTCAATTCGGAGTCTTCGGAGCTTCTTGCATGTATCACCTACAACTTCTAGCCCTCTATCTCCTATTACATTCCTCACCTGTTGAGAACATCTACTGTCAGTTAAAAGTGAGGGAGTAACAAATTTCCAACACCCACAATACAACACGTGTATATGGGAAACATTACCTCAAGAATCAGTAGGTTCGGACATTTCGAAATAAGCTGGCAATGATCCTCTGTGGTGAGAAAAGTGTACTGCAAGTCCAGTTTCTTAAGTGTTGCAGAAAAAGGAAAGATAACAGGCATCTCATTTGTCCCCATGTAGGTAAGCCCCAGTAAGCATAGTCTCTGTGGAAACTTAACTTTTTCATACTTTGTGAGCTCTCCTACCTCATAGAACGCTCCTCCAGAAAAATCTTGCAATGCATTGGCTGTTTGGAAAAAATCAATCAGATCTGAAAGATCACACTCACTCATCTTCAAAGAAATCAATGATTTGCAGTTCTTTGCAAGAAGCTCCAGATCAGCTGGCGCCACTTTGAGTTCAGTCATGTAGAAGTTCAGTGTCACCAGAACAGAGCAATTGACAGCAAGTTCATGAAGCCATTCGCCGCCCTTATCGATAATCGAGCATTCTTCCAGAAATAAGGTTCTCAGGCATCTGCTGAGATAATTTAGAATGACATGTTATGCAGTGATAGCAAGCAATCGTAGCGGTGACAATGATGAAGTCGCCACAAAATATACCACCCAAAAATATCTTGCTTAAGGACCCTAAAAATAGTGACGTGCACTAAGAAAGAAAGAACAGGGCTTACAACCAAAACAGTGATCACAGTTTATTGGCTCCAACATTGCAAAAGAAACTATAGTTGAACCAGGAAAGGTACAAGACCTTATGAACATGTCCCAGCGTCCCCATGTTTTGTCAGCTTTCACAACATAGTAGGACAACAGAACAGTCATCAAAGTAAAGCCAAGAAGCTTAACAATCCACGGTTGTTGTGTTGTCAGGTATTTCCAGCCATCAAGGAGCATACTGCACATGCATTTTACCTGAAGCATTACTGATCTTTTCTAGCACACTAATTTTATTTATCCATCTCCTTAGGTGAATTTCACAAGCTCAAGCCTTGAAAATAGATAAATACCTTCAGCACAAAAGATACTTGCATTCTAGAAATTCTTTATTTTCTTAAAAAAAAATGATCCAACTTTGTTGTTGCAGAATTCAAACTAAGCAAAGTTAACATTAACACATGAGAGAGACTTGTGCCAAAAAGAGGAAAAAGGGGAAAAGATGCTGCCTGAAAGACATGACATGCTGCCACATGAATCTGATCATGATAGAGCTGACTGATAACAGAAACCACAAATTTGCAACTGTATTATCAAAATATGTTTCAGCAGGAACGGAGTAGTCTCGTTCGAGTCTAATAAGGGCAGTTCACTAGTACTCCTGGGAAAGATAGATCACTTGCCAGGCTGCCAGTATGGTGCTACCTCGAAGAGCTCTTTTACAGAGGATTAAAATCAATATAAGCCGTCCATTCCTTTGAATCTAATGGTTGAAATCAATTTAGATCTAGTTATACTATCACCTGTAGTGTTGGCAGTAAAATTCAGAGAGGGGTAAAAGGGTAAAAAATTTCGTTATACTATTTATCCTCTACAGTAAAACACATCTTGTGATCTTGATGAATGACGGATGAATAGATAAGAAGTATCTAAAGATCACTAGGTATTCGGTGAATCTAAAACTGTGAACGAATTAGGAAAAGTCTAAAACACCCTGATGAATGGATAGGAAAAATCTAAAATACTCTTGAGGAATTGATGGTTAGATTTGATTTCTACTACCACTACTTACTACATGTATTATCCACCGTAAAATTTCTCACCTCGAATTGTAGTTTGCTTATGCCAGACTCAGTTCCGTTTTATAAGTTGCTTTGAATCAATTACTACACAGTCTTTTGCATATCTAATGCTCATATCAGTTTGTTGTAGAAAATTCTGGTGTGCCATGACCTCAACAAATGGCGTGTGGAAGCTAATATATGACACCTCCTTTCCTAGAAAAATGAACCTGTGAATCCAGAAAGAGAGTGAACTGCGTCTTGGCTCAACTTGGCCCGTGTTAGAACAGATATACTTTCTACTTAGAAAAACTGACACGTAGCTCATTCTTATCCATTACTTCATTTAGCAAAATCAACTAACAACAAACTAAAATTAGCATCTTCACCACATCAATCTTAACTCCTCTATGTGGAAAAGGCCTAAAAGATCAACTACTCAATTGCTGCTACTGTGACACTACGCCAACACACAGTAACCGGCAGGTAGGCAAGAAAAGGCACGGAAGCAGGTGAGTAGTACAAGGAAGCGAAGAGCTCCTGGACTAGAGTACCTGCAGGAGCGGGCGACGAGGAGGAGGGCGTCGGTGGAAAAGCCGGAGCACTTGTCGAGCTTGAGCTCCTGCAGCATGTGGCCGCGGGAGCGGACGAGGGCGGTGAGGTCGGCGTCGGTGACGGTCATGCGGCGGAGGTGGAGCGCCTTGAGGCACTCTAGCGGCGCGGCGAGCTCGGAGACCCAGGGCGCGGCGTAGGCGCCCCAGTCCTCGGGGATGAGCCCGTACATGGCGGCGCGCGGCTTCCCCTTGAGCGCGAGCGACTCGAGGCGCGGGAAGCGCGCGCGGAGGCGAGACGGGTCGGCGGCGTAGCAGAAGGCGACGGTGACGTGCTTGCGGGTGAGCGCATCGATGCGGTGCCAGCGGCGGCATACGAGCGACGCAGCCTCCCTGTCGCGCGGGTCGTCAACGTAGCCCATGACGAGGTGCAGCGCCTCATCGGGGATGCCGCCGCAGCCGAAGCTGAGCGCGCGGCTGAACCGCCGCGGCTCTGACACCTCGCCGCCCATCGGATCGGCTACCGCGCGGGGCGGGCTCAACGGAGATCTGGCCCGAACCCAGCGAAAGACGGAGGCATGGAGATCTTCTCCCCCTCCTCTTCAATATCTGCGGGACTCCGGATGCGTGGGCTCTCGAGAGGACAAGAGGAGGGGGGAATTATTGGAGGGAGAAGGGAGAGGAGAGGAGAGCAGAGCAGAGCAGAGCGAGCGAGCAGTGCAGGGAGGGGCGGACGGGGATTGGAGAGGCAGCAGCGTTTATTTGTTTTTCTGCGCGGCTCGGCCGGTGGTGCCGCGCCACGTAAGCCCGGGGGGTGGAGGTGATAAATGGCTTCGCCCACCGGGCACAGCACAGTACTAGTCTTGTGCTGTATGTAGCGATGAAAACGTCCGTTTTCGTATCCATTTGTATCTTTTACCGGTACAAAAAGGAAACCTAGTACTAGTCTACTACTGTATGTAGCGATGAAAACGCCCGTTTTCGTTTCCATTTTGTATCTTTTACCGGTAAAGAAACGACACATAAAATCCTGGGAACCATACGAAAATGGACGTACAGGAATGGAACGGATACGAAAACGAAAATAAAAAATTCTATAAGAACATAGTATATGATCACAATATGAATGATCGTAAAAATATTGTAACTTATTTCACCTCTAAGACGGACACAAGAACAATGTTATGTTCATCGGTATCATTAGGAAGTTTTTTTTTCAAATTTGTCAGCTGACGAATCGCTATTTGTCCCACAGATAAGATCATCATGTCCTACTTCATATCATTATCATCAACATCCTCTTGTTTCTCCAGCTATAAAGGTGCAACGCCCTAAAATTTGTATATTATTGTTAAATGTTCATTTATGATTTTTTTTTAAATTTATCCTAGATTTTCTGTAGTTTATAAATATCATTTTGCTATTTTTAGATTTATAAAATTAATTTATTCGTGAAAAATGAAACCAAAATTATGCTAGAAATAATTTTCTGAGGTTCAAAATGTTACAAAGTATTTTGAGAATTTTTTCAGAATTTTTGAACTCTACTTGATATTTTTTATAAAGCCATTTGTATTTTTGAAATTATTTAATTCAAAAATAAATGTAAATTCTCCATTCTCCTTTTTGGGCCAAGTTTCCGATAGAATTTTTGTTTTTGTTTCTGTCGGAAATGGCTCTCCCGTTTCTGTTTCCATTTTCAACCAAAAAAAATCCGTTTCCGTTTTCATACCAACATTTTCCATTTCCATTTAAAAAAAGGCTTTCATTTCCATATTTCTTTGAAATGGTCTGAGCTACCAAGCCCAAGGTGGCAATTTTACCCGTAGGTTTTGTCGACGCTTTGGGAACGGATCCCCACCGAGCTTACTTGTTGAATAAGGGATGAACCAGGGTCATTTTCCCGCGAAGGTGCTGGCGTCCAAAGATGCCGCCGAGCTAGGAGGATGGATGGTCGGAAGTTCAAAAGGGGACAATAGACAGGAGATTTTATCCTGGTTCGGGCCTCTCGTGATGGAGATAACAGCCCTACGTCCAGTGGCTTTACTATTGTCGAAAAGGTTTACAGGGTGCTTGCCGAGTGTATTGCGCCTTTCTCTCTTTTCTCTTCTTCTTACAGACACACTCGGATGTTTCTTACAGCTTTCGAACCCCTAAATGCTTCTTACAGCGAGGTATTTATAGACGATTACAGTCTTACATCATTTATAACCGAATGACATGCCACTACTGTGTCCGGACGTGGGCGTAACTGCTACCCTTACTTTTCGCCATGCCGCAACGTGGGCGTAGTGGGCTTAGAACGTGGCCGTACGGTCCTTTGAGGCGCCGTGTGATTAATGCCACGTCGTCTTCATGGGCCATGCACAACCTGCCGATCATGTCCGGGGTTTTCTCTCAGCTCTAGCCGATCGTCGCACTTCTCCGAGCAGGCGCACCCGGGAAACTGAGGCGCATGCTCGGGGACGAACCTGGTCGTGGTCGGGGCAGACCCATCAGCTGGTCTGTTCGAGGGTCTTTCTTGGGGACACCGTTCAAGGGCAAATATGGTCGACCGAAGATCGGCTGCCGGGGTACGATGGTCTTTATGGGAATTATCCAATCCCCGACAAGTTTGGATACGTGTGCCGACTTGATAAGAGCGGGCACGAGTAGCACTTCGGATCCATAGGTTTTCGGGCTTGGGTACCCAATAAGATTATAGAATAGGCATGGGTACCAACTTATACCCAATAGGTATTCTATGACATGTGAACCCAATTATTAGTCTCTTATAAGATATACATAAAAGAAACAAAACCCTAGTTCCTACATTTAACTCCAAAGTCCAATCCTCCTCAGTGGCTTAGCTCCTTTGCAATCCCCCTAGTCCCCAACCACAATCCTCCTCCACCCATCCGTCGCGACGCCTCCTTCCTCGGCTCCTCCTACACCTATGCTGGCCCCCGCCTTCGGCCCTATCTTTCCCCTTCCTCTCATGCACCACCGTCGGCCCTCTCCCTCCTTCTCTTGGCCCCGAGCTCCTCACCACCCTCCCTGCCACCATCCCCTTCATGCGTCACTAGGATCCAACTTCCCCTTGTTAGATCCGGTGGTTCCTCACCGGATCACATGCTCTCAGCGCCGATTGCCTCTACTCCTGAGCTAAGTGGTCTCCTTTCTGAATCGGGTTAGAGCAGATAGGGTCGTCGAGACCAACCCAGTTGGAATCGAAGAGATGACGGAGCGCACCACCATGAAAGAGGAGGAGCACAAGGTGTACGGCCAAGAGGTCCCGGTGGACAGCGACATGGACGGCGTTGACATTGATATGACCTCCAGCAGAGACAATGTAGCAAAGGTAATCCCCTGAATCCCTTTCTCAGCACTAAACCCTAGCCCTAGGTCTAAGTCTCTAACCTTGTTGGTCCTCACAGCTACAGGAGCTCGACAAGATGAAGCGCATGCTTAAGGAGATGGAGGAGGAGGCCGCCGCCCTTCGTGACATGCAGGCCAAGGTCGCCAAGGAGATGCAAGGTTGTCAGTCTTCCCGATGCACTCACAGTCACAGACTACCTAACTTTTGATGCTTGTGCTTTTCTTGTTACGATTTACTACTGCTCAGTTCAGATTAGCCATGTTCTCAATCATTTTGCTAAACCTTGTGAGGATTTGTGCAAGCAGACATGAGGTTATTCGATCAAGTAAGGATCAATGCCTTTAAATTTGTCTAGATTCTTGATCTGGTTAGATTAACTCGGTGAATTGTAAACTTGCAACTATCATGGATCTGCTCAGTTGGTATGTTTGTTATTCTATTATCTGTGTGTCAATCTTTAGTTTAGAGTAGGTAAAGTAAATTAGGTGAATAATTTCTTTCACTTGCAATGCAAATGTGGGAATCATGATTTTAAGTTCTTTCTTCACAGCTGGATCATTGATTTGATTTGGCCCTATGAACTTGCATTCATTGTATGTGCATTATTTTTTTGTTGGAAATTATTGCATTGAGTGGATATATTAAGTAGTAATTCTTTGTTTTTTTGTTGGAAACTAGCATATTTACTAGTAAAGTTTCAGCATAAAAGTGTGCCTTAGATGTCAATGGCCTTTGTTTGCTCCAAGAGCTGTGGGAATATTATCATGTTCTTTCATTTATGAGGATCCTATTTGTCCTACATATACTCATGCATTATGTCATGCTTACCTAGACATGTGATATTTTATATGTTCTAAATGAAGTACCACCTTAAAGGTTGATTTGTTCATAAGAAATGCAGCATACTATAAGATCATAGACAATCGCCATACTACCCATGGGTATCCATTGAGTATCGGATGCCCATCGGGTTTAGGTTTAGGCATAGATCTATGCCCGTAAAGCTTAATGGGTTCGGGTGGGTGGCACATATTCGGGTTTGAAACAGTTGCACCCAAAGGTACTCACCTGATTGCCGTCCCTAAAATAAGCTCCGAGCTTTTGTGCTAGGAATCACATTAGATGAAGGTAGTTTATTCGCATTTACTTGGGACTCATATGAGGTAATAAACGAAACATGCAATTATTTTTGCACGAAATTTCTACAGATTTCTTATGTTACCCAAAAAAAGTCACGAAGCCTTCACCAATGTTCACCTTTTGCCCGTACCATGCCAACCTAGCATTACGCCTCACCGTTCAGAACATCGGAGATGGAGGTACCAAGCTAGCATCGGTGCTAGCCTAATGCTTTGTTTGAAAAGATGTAGCTTTTCTAAAAAAATTATTTTATAGTTTTTTAAGTTGAAAAGTGGTCATAACTTTTTATAAGAGACCGTTTAATGAATAGCTAATTTCTATCCGTAATAAGCAGCAAAAGCAGGTTTAACCCAGCTTTCAGCTTTTGGTTTTTGTTTAGTTTTATATGGCTTTTGGCTTATGTCAAAAGTTGTTCAAAAGCTAAGCTGTTTAGAGAGCGTTTGTTGATTTTTTAGAAACTAAAACTGGTATTTTAAATCCCCTAAATAAATAAGCCAAAAGCTGTTCAAAAACTAAGCTGTTTAGAAAGAGTTTGCTGATTTTTTAGAAACTAAAACTGGTATTTTAAGCCCTCTAAATAAGGCCTAAGTAACAATGCCAAAAGTACCTTTTCAAGTACGGACAACAGGGGATGGAAGAGGTAGCATGGATGCTAGAGGGAAAACGTAAACTGTACATCTAGATGATGTGATAGTGACGTGGCATTTGTTTGCATCTTTATAGATAGGTATATAATGCTATAGACGTTCTTATTGGTCAAGTTACAACTAAGCTTATCTCCTATACACTGAAGTGAAGACGGCATGATAATCCTCGCAAAAATAAAGACGGAACAATCATCATACTATAGGGTGTACCAAGATGATATTTCAGAACAAAAATAGGATATACGAGCAGCTCAAAACGGTATCGAGCCCGTTTGTGACCATGGTGCAATGTGACTGAACGAAATTACAGGGAAATAGGCTGGTGCTTGGAAGCTGTAAAATGGTGTAACCCATCGTGCAGCATTCTGTAGATAAACACCCTTTCTTTTGCAAGATTGTGTTGCATTGGCACCACTCCGCCTAGGGAGTCCATTATTGCGTGTTTGCTTCGTGTGGTTGCCTGCCCTAGCTTTTTTTTTATACAGAGGTATCTTTTTCACTGGACCACGATTGCTGAAAATAGCTACAAAATTGGTTGAGACCAATCTATGCCTAGCTATAGTGTAGCTAGGTTATGTATATTTTTTCATCTAGTTGCTAACTACGTTTGGATGGTGCCCCTATTTTCTTACCAAATTTTGGTTTTAACCAAATGTGTGGATTTGATATAAACCAAACAAATGCCAAAACCTTGACCAGCCAAAATTTTGCTTGTTCTCGACAATTGATGTGCTTGAGAGGGACATAGTCAAATTTATGTAACTCATTTTAATTTACCTTTTAACAATTGGAGACAAAATTATTTGAGATGTGAATATAAATATAATCTCACCAACAAACCAAATGTATTGGCACAAGGGCGATCTAGAAAAAAAGATCATCAGTGTCATCGAAGTCTTTATTAATTTATAACACTAACGTGTAACTTGCAATAAGAGGATCATATGTTTATATACTAAAAGAATCATATACATTAACTTAAAGAATGTCGGTGTCAATTGACCCTAGTCTATACACTTTAGATCCGTCTCAAGTATCACGGTTTTGATTAACGCTACAGAATTTGATGGTCGTCGAATCAAGCCTATAGCTAAAGTAGCAACCAAGCATAGCGTACAAACAGCGAGACAAATGAGCTCGTGAGTGCGCATCCAGACGGGACGTGAGTGCTCCATGAAAGTGATTTCAGTTCACAGGTATGTATGTATCTTTCAACTTAGAGAGGACCGCGTACCCTTCCAAAATTATTTGCATCATAATCTCAATATGTTAACAGCAAGTGCGCTAGATTAGTACTACCATTAATTGAAAAAAAAAGGAATGCTACTACCATGAAACCATTGACTTTTCAAAGCACACGGTAAAACCAAAATGCGTCAGTCCTATATTTTTATTATACAATAGTACAATTCAGATATGAACCATATTTTTAGGGTGTATTTGGTAGGGATTCATCTTCTCTAGATTCGTGAATCTGGTGAAGCTGAAAATTCTAGTTTCGCCAGATTCGTGAAGCTGAAACTGTGAGTACATTAAGAGTGTTTATATATATCATTTTGTTTACATTTTAGACCAAAAATATAAACTTAATTCACTTTATTTTAGCCTACAAGTTTCATATTTCAGGTGAAGTTATAATCTGGAGCTCTACCAAATAGGCCTTTAGTCTTCTGACTCCCAGATCAAATCTTTGCAACAGCTGGTCGTCACAGTAGCTGTATTGAATAACATGCGTGGCTTCGATTTGACGACGTACAAAAGTAGTAGAAGGCAAGCAGCAAGTGCATCGCAAAACTCTCTACGTGGGAGAGGGCAGAGAGGATGATGTATTTTTTTATTTGCTCAAGAGAGAGCTTGATTTATGCTGATGCACGTATCTTTCAGAGTAAAACAAATATCTTGTGTGCCGTGTGCGGTGTGCCGGAGCAGGATCTCGATCGGGAGACGAGAATCCAACCCAAGCGGCAGCACTCCCCAGGTGCACCATCCACCTGGTCGACCGGGTGGCCCCCGCTACTTGCTAGCAGTGTGCTACCGACCGTCGCCGCCGGTGGGCCCACGTGGACAAAGGATAAGGCTCCTGCATGCGAGAGAGCTCTCGCTCGCTCCCCTCTTACGGTGGCGGACATCGCTCGACTTGTTTTGTTTGGAAGCCTTTGCTTATTTGGCCCGTTCCTTTTTTTGAAATTCTTGTGCACGTAAAAAGGCTTCCACATTTGACCGTAGAAGCCCTGGGCAGAGCACAAGAAGAACATAGAAAAAGAAATCTATGAAGGTTTTTGTCCCCTTAAAAATATAATTACAAAAATAGGTTACTTCCTCGTCGCGAAAGCACCGGCATGTAACACGTGCCACGTATCGTGTATGTACCACGGCAAGGATCCAGACCTGTTTGTAGCTCGACCGACCGTAGCAGCAACCGTTGAGTCTACAGTGGCAGGCTTGCTGCTATGCTCCCCTAGGTCATTAGCAAGTTCCGAGCTCCTCGGACGAGGCAACAAGTCCTATTGAGATATACAAGTACGGGAGATGATACTGGTCACTTTTCAATATTTCTTTGTTGGAAAAGAGGGCTACTGTACTGTACAAGGCCTGATTTGTCGAAAAAACTTGTCAACGGAGCGATAAAAGCCAAGGCTTCGTTTGTTTGGTGGCTGGCGAACTCGGCCTCGATCGACGTGTCAACTTTTTTCCTGAGCTAAGAGATATGATACTCCAGGTTGAGATTTTCGGAAACGGATCCTCTCGTTCTTGGGTCATCGACATGTGGGCCGTCACTGACATCATAACAGTAGAGAATCTGCGTCCGAGATTTTCATGTTCTTCTCCCCGTCATGACTGGCCCATCCCGTTCGATTCTGCAAGCGAACAAGATTATACAGACGACACCCTACACCCCCAAAATATACGACTTTATGCAGTGTACTAACTAGAACTAGATTCATAGCAGTACTGATATGCGCGTTTAACTAACATTTTCTGTTGCGGGAAGTCAGAATTATATGCACCCGAACTGTACTTGCGGGTTTTGTCCATACTCCGTACTCATAGACCTCGCTAATTGTTGACATTCTAGAAACCTTCACAGCGAATATGAGATTGTGACTCGATCGATCCAGGCTAGCATTAAGACTCGGAATAAATAAATCTAATCAGATAGCTACTAACAGAAGCTACCTTTCCACAGAGGAGTACATACTGCTATGTTATTGTGCTATACAACACACATATAGGAATATCCGGAAAGCTGCAAAAATTTGTACATAAACTTAATCATGAACAGTATAGTTCATAATCAACTTTGTCTTTTGCTAACTTCTATACGAATTTGATCATGAAATTTTATATGTAGATGGGGTAAGCTGAGATGTACATCCATGATTTTTTTCAAAATTTTTGAAACTTTTTCTGGTTGGGTTGCACCGTGGTTTCACCAACTCTCTGGTTGCACAGGATATGTTCCCCACATATAGAGCTGCTACAATACCTTAGCTACGTTATTATGCCGTTACTGTAGAAGTTTCTGGGTGAGGAGTTTTGTGAGGCTTCAGAGTCCAGGAACCGAGAGGATCGAGTGCTAGCTCGTTTGGCGTGGGTGCTGCTGTGCACTAGGCCGTTGGGAGTTCAAATCTTCGAGCCTCACCAGGGCCGTTCCTCATATTTCAGGAGCCCTAGTGCAAGTTAAGAAATAGGGCCTTTAATTTCAGTAATATAAAAATATTTTTATCTATTAATTGTAAAGGCATATGTTAAGTATATAATCAAAATATTTCTTCAGTTGCAAAGATGACGCATACATGATATATAATCAAAATAAACGATCTGGTTGCAAATATACATGATATATCCCCTCAAAAACTAATAATAGAAGAGAAAAAGAGAGGGGGGAGAGAATGTCTAGCACATGATTTATCCTGATATCAATGATAGAAGAGAGAAAGAGAGGGAGGAGAGAATAATTGTAGAGGTGATCGTAGGTTCCACGTCTCAAAAGTTAGACCATGCTAAATGAGGGCCATCATATACCATCTACCACCTACGAATTCAAAATAAGCAAACCCATTATTTAAAATAATTTCTTCTCACATATATATGTTGATTACTTGCATGGATCGGGGCCCTCCCCATCGTGGGTCCTAGGCAACGGCACCTGTTGCACCAGCCCAAGAACGGCCCTGGCCTCACCGCAGTTTTAAAAAATATATATGGGTACACAAACACGTATGCATGTTTAGTAAGTCAGTACAGGAGATCATAGAGCCTTCAACTATTTAAGCGTATATATAGAACATGCTCGAGTGAGTATATGTGAGTGTGGTGGTGTATGTGAGTGAGTAGTGTGTGTCTATGTACCCTTAGAAAAAGAGCGCAGGAACCGAATTAATTAACCTTGCCGGCCACCACTTGCAGAAGCTGCATTGCTCGGAGGCTCCAACAACAGCGAGTCAGCAACGACGCGGTCCGGACTCGAGAGAGCGGACAGCGACGCATCGCGCGACCCAAATTGCATTCTTTAACGACGCAATTGGAGATTTTGGAGTACAAATCCAAAAGCGCTTGCTTCCCCCGGGAGCTGATAAGCTTAAGAAATGGCCAAGTTGCAGCTAAGCTAGGTATCTTCTGGCATCTGCATGTTCCTTGGCTTTGCAGCGTTACTACTCCTGGCAGGGATGGGGATGGGCGAAGGCCAGGTCTGATGATCGTGCAGGCCATCCCTGCTCCTTCGAGTACCCGGCGCATATGGTGGGGCAGGAGGATTCATCTCGAGCGCATACAACCTGGAACACCGAGGATTTCCTGAAGGAGAAGAATTACATTTTGTGGGTTGTGCAGAGAGAAAATCGCTGCATTTACAAGTCTTCAAGTTTTCTAGATTCCCTTCTCTCTCTCACTCTGTCTCTCTCTCGGCAGAAATACCTAACTACCTAAGGGTAAAGATATTTGATAAGTGTTTCCATATTTTTCTTTTTTACTGATTTATACGACTTGTATTAGAGAGAAAGTATTAAAGCATTGCTCAAGATATTTTAGTCATAAATTTATGTGACGATAGACGTTGAATGACGATACTACAGCAAGCTCCATTGTTTAATCTTTATACTTACTTACTATTGGACTGATAAAAAAGGACTATTACTTACTATTGGACTGATAAAAAAGACTATCACTCTATCAGCCATCAGCTCCCATTTCCGTTTCAGAGAACCTGGACCAAAAAGCGACAATCAGTGAGAGTTCAACCCCTCCCATGATAGTCATTGTTCGGCGTTTATTTCTGGTAAAAAAAGAACGGAACGAGACGCTGAAATGGTTAGACTCCCGAATCATTTCAATCTAGATTCTAGAATTGCATGATCGACAAGAGGACAGACAAATCACGCCTTATCTCAAGTCAAATATGAACTCCAGATACTGCCATGGAATTGACGACTTTTTTGTTTCTGCAATCATGCAGCCCAACCCGTACTAGTATATTTTGGCCCAGTTCATAATTACACCTTGCACGGCGGCGCGTGGGCCTCTACCGGTTTCACAGCTGCCAAACAAAAGTACTGACGCATTATTGGATACTGCCCGACAAGTCCGCGGGAATTTACAGAGACCTAGGGTGTGTTTGATAGAGTTTCAACTCTATTAGATTCATAGATCTAGTAGAGTTGGGTATTCTTAACTCCACCAGATCTGTGGAGTTGGAGTTGTGAGTAAGAGTGTTTAGATGGATCATCTTGTTTATATTTTAGGCCAAAAATATAAACTTAATTCACTTTATTTTAGCTTACAAGTTTCAGATATTAGGTGAAATTGTGATCTAGAACTTTACCAAACAAGCCCTAGAATATAAATCCACCGTAGTTCTTAGAGTATACCAAGAAAACTACTACAAATCCACCATAGTTATTACACTATATCTGTAATCTACAAGTTGAAGGGGCCTTGTAGTTCAAATCTTAAAACATGTGAGCAGATTGTAAGATTAATGCAAATACTACAAATGATTTGGTGGGATCAGATCCCATGACATCTATTTAACGGTTTAAAGTATATGCACTCTGGATACTGGAACAGCATATCTATTCAGATGGCCCAGCAAACTTCCTTTCCCATTAATGTTCTTAATATGAATATCTCCCCTATGTGGTTCTTGTTACGACTTACTAGTACTGTTTTCGGATGTACTCATAGACTCTATCTGCTCCGTGACTCTTGCTTCGGGTTCGGGGTTACAACAACCAAACGCTACCGCTCTACATACGACGTTTTCACGTCCGATACCCGTACAACGAAGCGCGTTACGTGAGGGAATTCTCTCGCCAAGGGAGTTCATTCCTGGAGTCCAAATCCAATCCTAACCCGAGCGCACGAGTCCAACACTACATTCCGCTCCTGCAGTTTTTTTTCCTCCTTGCCGTCTCACGCCGCTGCCACTGCCGGCCGTTGTCCCCCGCCGCCGCCGCATTCAACGAACGTTGCCCACACCAACCGAGTGCTAGCTAGGGAGTTGTACTGCTGAAGTCTAGTGCGGCGGTGGTGCTACTGCTGAAGGCGACGGCCGAGGACGAGACAGCGTCGAGGGTGCTCGCGCACATCAACCTCGATGGTATCGACGCGTACGTTGGGATCGTGGCGGATGGCCCTTTGGGCATGCTCTCCACCGTCTTGTCCGGTGGTGGTGACATGACATTGATGAGCCTTGCCGCCGTGGACGATGTCAACAAAGGCACCGTCGGGCTGGTCAATCGCAGTGCCTCGTCACCCTCGTGGAAGCGCCACAAGACGGCTGGTGGACTCGCCGAGCTCTCCACTGCTGGCTTCGCCGCAGCGCCATGGTCTGTTCGTCTTGAGCTGTATCTCCTCCGAGACCGAGAACAACGAAGTCGCATGGGAAGCAATAAAGCAAGCGTGAGGTTGTTGAAGCTCACATCCGAATATGCGATTTGGTGTCACGGTACCAGCGTCGTATGCCAACTATCGGAGGTTAAGCATTTTCCACAACCAAATTATAGAAGAAGCAATAGAGAGGAGGAACAACATCAAACAGTCAAACACTATTCTACCAAAGAAAAACTAAGAAGAGACAAAACGGAGCAAAATTATGACACTAACACAAGAGCCTAAACAAGTTAAGCCAAACAGGGAAATAAAGAAACTACTTTAATTGGCCCCTTCTTTAAGAGGTTTTTTTACTCTACGGTCAGATCTGCTGAGATAAAACCCGAATCTTGGTTGTTGAAATACAACCTGACTCTTAGTTGGGTAAATTTTGAAACTACCCTTGAGGGATTTTCGTATAAATATAACACTTCATTGTACATTGTACAAGAAAATCAATCTATAATCAATAAAGAGAAAAGTGTTGAAATTCTTTATATCTTTTGTTTTTCTATTTAGTGATTATTCTTCGGGTATTCTCAATATTCTTGATTGGTATTGGGATTGATCTATAACAATCAATTTATTATTCAATACGTTATCAACACGACAGCTCTCCAAGGCCTAACGGTATGTCGCCGGATTCCCTCTTTTCAATCCCCATGCTATTAGATTAATCATGTAAGCTATTTTTGGCTATCCAGATCTTAGATGGTTTTCTTGCTAATTAAAGTTCTAGATTGATTTAATGTACATGGGATTACTCTTCATGGCTTAGTCCGTGCACTCACACCTGCCGAACCACGCGTGAGCCCGTCGCTCCAAGCCGCTCATGCCTGAAACCATCGCCGCACGCCGAGCACCCTCGAAACCACCACAACTTGGCTTGACGTCGCGCCATCGGGTCAACGATACTCCCAATGAGCTCTATCGGTGCCCGCACTCGCCGCCACCAAGACCATGCGAGGTGGAGCCCCGCAATGATCGGGCTAGGGTTAAAAAATAGTTGAAACCTTCTAAAAAAACCGAGCCTCATCGACCTCTTTAGTTCATGTGGCCTGTGGGCCAGAACGTCCGTTAACATTTCAGCCCAAGAAAGAAATAAAAAGAAAAGTTGGCTCAATACGGTTTGGCCGAACCAGACTCGACCCATATACTTAAATAGGCTACACATCTCGTCGGCGATTTGGCCAAAGACCAAATTATTTTGGGTCACGTTACTTCTACGGTTTAACACTCGAGTTTTCAGGAATTCTTGCAGTTGCGGTAATTTTTGTGAGAAAGGCCCTAAAGTTCCGCATAAGTACACAAATTTATCAAGATAAAGAAAACTTTACATTCTGGACCTGAAGTTTTCAGTAATCCTAAGAATAGTTAATAAATTCTGAAAATTAATATTAAATCCTAAAAACTGAATTTCTAGGTATATTGGCGGCTGTAAATTGTTGAAACTTAGACCTAACACATATTGAAAGTTTTATATCACTGGGTTTACTTTTCTAGCATAATTTCATATTTATACATATGCTAAATTTATTTTTCTGTTATTTTGGTAACTATGAAAATTGCTCGATAATTAGTAGAAAACAATGAAAAAATGCTAGGAAAATTCTAGAAATTTTTTATAATTATCTACATTGAATAGATATAGACTAATATTTACTGATTCAAGAGTGAGCATACAATATATTGATTTTACCAATAATAAAAATCATTTTTGAATGAATACAACATAGGGTATGTCGGACGTCACATAAGGGGATTTGTCAAGCTTGCCCTGAATGGCAGTAATTACCTGATCTAGACAATGAATGCTAAGATTAATCTGGCAGCTCAATCTCTTGGTGTTGCTATTACCAAATTTGAAGCTAGCACCCTGCCCTTCCTGAAGCCGCCAAGTATGCGACTCTACACTTCCTAACACAACATCTTTGTGCAGACTTAAAGGCCAAGTATTCGATGGAATAGGGCCCATTAGCATTATGGAATTCCCTAAAAGAACGCTATAACAAGCAAAGGTACGCCATGCTGCCAGAAGCACTGCATGAATGGATCCTCCTACGGTTCGAGGATTATAAAACTGTGGCAGCATACAACCCCGCAATATACAAGTTTATCTCCAAACTGCGTTTCTGTAACCAGAAGGTTACAGATGCTGAGGTGTACCTTCCACCCAACATGAGGATACTGCAGAACAATATTGTCATGTAAAATACCAGAATTACTCTGGGCATGCCAATGCTTAATAGGCTAGCAATGGCCATAGCCATAGGAAAGGGCAAAAGCATCAAGGGGTAAAATCGAAGAATAGCATAATACAAAAGGGAACATGCAAGCCCTAGTGGAGAGGTAAGGGTAAAGAGCTAGGGAATTTTCAGAAGCAAGACTCAAATAAAAAGGTTGCTTTCAATACACAACTTTGCTTTAGGTATGGATGCATTAGCCATTGGTCGCACAACTGTCGCACCCCCAAGCACCTGGTAGACCTTTACAAACAATCAATCCACTGGTAAGGTCTAAAAGACCTAGGGAAACAATGTTACACCACCGCTCAACATGTTGTTGACACGGATGCTGAGAAGAGTGGTAATATGGTTTTTGATCCTACAGAGAAGCTCCAAAAAGAACTTATCGGATATGGAAATATTACTATGAATGAAGATGATCTTCTTGGGTCTGAGCTCAAGGAATCCTAGAAGCACAGCTACAACTTATATGGAGACCTGAACTAGTCTCCTAAATATTTCTTTGCTTTGCTAATCGATGCCACATGTTCCTTATGAGTCTCCTTAAGAGTCTCTTTATCAGTTTTGTCTTAGTTCTTGAATGAACATTGTTATTTCTCAGGACATTTGATTCATTTATTAAGTTATATTTGTTGTATATTTTACAATATGTTTCTGAAGCAACAATTGTCTTAATGCTAAAAGCATATTTCTAATATAGAACAATGTATAATCCAATAACAGAGGAGAAATTTTTTTATAAACAATTGCACCAAAATTCAATTCTTAGGAAAATTAAATATTTCCAAACTTTACATAAGAAAACTGGAAGTACTATGATCATCGCTAGAAGCAATACCCTCATTATTAGCACTGGAAGGGTCATCATAGTTCTCTCTATAGGTACCTATATAATAATAAATGATGCTCTTTTGTACTTTGAGTCCAATCGTACTCTGTTAAGTTTCAAAGATTTCCGTCTGAATGGTTTCCACATGGAGACAGAAAATGATGATGGTGTAGAATATCTACTCATGACTAATTTTAATAGGTGTAATAAACATGTGGTTGAAAAACTTTCTTTCTTCTCCTCAGTGTTATGTTATACATATATAAAAACTGAAGTTTTATTGCGACGAAGACAATACTTAAAACTCAAGAAATATTTAAGATTTGGCATGATCAACGGAGTTATCCTGAGATGAATATGATGAGAAAAATCATCGATAATTCTACTGGCCATATCATAAAAACTACATACTTTCCTAGATCTGAAAACTTCTTATGACCTGCTTGCGCTAAAGGGAGGCTCGTAATTAGGCTCTCCCATCTGAAAGTGAGAGAAGAATCATCGAGTTTTCTAGATAGAATTGAAATGTAATATTTGTGGACCTATCTAGCCCCTGTTGGTCTTTTTCAGATACTTTATTATACTGATAAATGCTTCTACTAGATGGTCCCTTGTATGTCTATTACCTACTCGAAACCATACTTTTGCTAAATTAATTGCCCAAATTATTAAATTAAAAGGCTCATTTCTAGATGAAAGGATCAAACCCATCCGAATAGACAATGCTGACGAGTTTACCTCAAAGACATTCAATGATTGGTATATGACTGTAGGCATTAATATAGAGCGTTCAATACCTCATATCCACACACAAAACGAACTTGCATAGGAAAGAACCAAGTATTTTCTATCTGTAAAAATTTAGTTCTATTATATATGTGACGATCTCACCACCACAGTGTACATCCATGGGCTCTCACCGGAAGTTGGGGATCTATATACGAATCTCCGTTAGTGACTGTATATTTATATGCGCCACTATATATGGATATTTACATGAGTGTCCCTGAAGGAGTTAAAATTCCTGATCTTAATAAAATAATCGTAATATGTATAGCATCAAACTGCAAAGGTCACCATACGGATTAAACCACCATCAAGGAGAATGTAATACAATCAACTCAGTGAGTTCCTTATGAAGAAGGTTTACTCCAATAATGATGATTATCCTTGTGTATTCATAAAAAGTCCAAGACTGGACTTTATATCAACTCAGTCTATATTGATGATCTGAATATCATCAGAACCACATAGGACATAAAGGAAGGAAAATCTTAGCTTACAGCAGAGTTTGAGATAAAAGATTTGGGTAAAACCACATATTGCTTAGACCCACGGCTAGAGCATTTCCCAAAAGAAATCTTTGTACACTAGTCTATCTATACAAAAAGATGTTACAAAAATTCAATATTGATAAATCTCATCCTTTGAAGACCACCATAGTAGTAAGATCTCTTAAAGTGGGTAAAGACACATTTAGACCTCAGCCAGAAAATGAGGAAGTCTTAGGACCTAAACTTTCATACTTAAGCACCATATGAGCACTTATGTATCTTGCTAATTGTATCGAGCCTGATATTACATTCACAGTAAATTTACTAGCTAGACACAATGCAGCTCCAACCAGAAGGCATTGGGCTGGTGTCAAAACTTTACTCAGATACCTCCAAGGTGCACAAGATCTTGGTTTATCTTACTAGGAAAACCAAGACTCAACTATGGTAAGATACACGTATGTTGGCTATCTGTCTGATACCCACAGTGCCAAATCTTATAGTATATTCGTGTTTCTCTATGATGGTACAACCATTTCTTAAAGGTCTTTTAAGTAGATCTTGATAGTTTACCTCTACAAACAACTAAGAGATAACAGCATTATATGAAGCCTCACGTGAATGTGTTTAGCTACGATGTGTGATTAGCCATATATAGAAGTTATATGGCATTAACAACATCGATACCCTACAATTATCTATGAAGATAATACTGCTTATGTTACATAAATACAAATGAATTATGTAAAGAGTAATATCACGAAGCATATTTCCCAAAACTTTTTTTATCCTCATGAACTCCAGAAGAATTGTGAGGTAAAGATCCCGCAAACTAATAATGTGAAAATCTAGTTGATTTATTCACTAAATCTTTGCCAACATCCAGTTTCCAAATATGTGGTCGTGGCATTGGAATGAGATGAATTAAAGATATACAAAGTTCAGGGTGAATAAATCCCTAAATCATAACCTGTGGTATGATCCTGAGGATATTGCTCTAATCCAGAAGATTATAAGTTACACTCCTTTTCCCTTAGTGAGTTTTTTGAAGTTTTCTCACGTGAAGGTTTTTAACGAGACAATAAGTGTAATACAACATTCGGATACAATGTACTCTTTTCTCCACCTTTTTCCCACTGGTTTTTTGGGAAGAACTTTTGATGAGGCATATACATTACACATTATTCGTCTAGAGGGTGTTGAGATATAACCGGACTTTTGATTGTTAAGATACAATCAGACTCTTAGTTTTGGTGGGCAAATTTTGAAACTACCCTTGAAAGGTTTTGGATATAAATATAGCACCTCATTGTAAAAAAAAATCTACAATCAATAAATACAAAAAAAATTGAAATCCTCTCTATACATATTATGTTCGTCTATTTATTTATTATTTTTTGGACATTCTCAATATTTTTAATTGGTATTGGAATTGATGATCATTTATTATTCAACGAGGTCATCGTTCAGAAAGGAGGGGGGCGCGGCATGTACTACGCCTCATGCCGCTCCAATCATGACCATCAGATGACAAATTGAAGGTCCTATTGAAGACACTTGGACACCTCAATACATCGGCTCGAACAGCGACTGCTCTGCCGTTGGAACCGAACGACGGAGGGCTCCCGTTCCCTCAGTGGCAAGAACGTCCAGCACGCAAGGGGCAAACTGGTCTTTGCTGTGAAGCAGAATGGATATCGTTCCCAGGCTCCAGCAACGAGAGGTGGGCAGAAACAAACCCTCGCACGATACTTCGCAGACCAACGGCAGCATAGCAAAGACTACAGCAAAAAGAGGAGATGCTTTCTCTTCACACCGTTCGGACGTCCCTTCCCTCGCTGCACAGATCCTCTCCGTACAGACGTGTAGTCCAAAGCAGGGAGAGATCTTCCGTCTGTGCCTGCAGCTCTGAAGATGCTGGATCCGACACTTCCCCGCCACTTGGTGGCGACAAACGTCAGCAGGAGGTGCTTGCGAAGATCGCCATGCTTCAGGCACAGAAGGTCCGGATCACAAATTTCTTGGACGAGCGCTCTGCTTACCTGACCAAGTTTGCCAAGGATGCCAACACCGAGTTCGATATGATTGGGCAGAACGCTATGAAAGAGCTTGATGAAGTTGGGGACCAGGTGAGAATATCTTGCATTGGAAAGTTCAACAGCCCATTGCTTCTTAACTGTCTGACAAAGAATTGCATATCTGATGTGGTAGATAATGGAGCGGCTGGACAGCAAGATGCAGGCCTTCGAGGAGACAGCTGAAACCCAAAGGCAGGAGATAGAAATGAATGAGAGGGTGTTAGAAGACTTCGAAGATTGGATTGAGAACGAGAAAAACGAAGGAATGTTCTTCAAAAGCCTTGGGAAGGTCAAACCTCGCAACAAGAAGGAAATCAAGGTGAAGGCCAAGGTCGAAGCACAGAAGGTCAAAGAGATTGCAAAAGAGGGTGCAGGATCAAAAACTCGGATGAACATTTACCTTGGGCTGATGGCAATACTCGGTCTTACAATTGCGAATGCTGTCTTTGCAACACCTGAGGTGGAGTGGAGGAAGGTTGCTGCCCTGGGTCTAATTTTCATTGGTATCGTTGCTCAGGTCATCTATGAGCAGGATAACTCACCACTAGAAGCTGAGAAGAGAGAAAAAAGAGGAGAGTGAAAGGGTTGTAGACTTAAGTCAAACATGAAATGGTAGCAGTAGAATTTGATGGATATTTTCACTAGAATTGTAACTGTATAATATAATATGAATGAATATAATTTTTATATTCCAAGATACAGTTCAAGGTGCAGCTTGGCTTATAAACCACAGGTTTCTCAAACCTGAGATCTGATAAACTCAAGCTGTTTTCACTCTTGCATCAAAGATGTGTTTCGCAAGACAACTTCCAAAAGCCAAAACAAGGTAACAGGGTTGCAATCCTGTTGCGCTCAAAAAACCATGTTTCTCTAATTTTGATTCAAAGTGAATATTTTTGGACTAAAGGATTATGCCTCTGAACACAGTACCATAGAGCAACAAGTATATGTGCATATCTTTGTAACTTGTATGGATACTTCTCGAATCTCACTAAACAAAATTAACAAAACACATGAAACAAAACTAAAATTCGAAGAACTTACACTCAGACTTTCGGTTACTATTGTCCTTGACATGGTTATTGGGTTACTGGCTTGCTGCAGGATAGAAAATCACAAACAGACAGGCAACAAAACAAGAATAGATATGCACTCAAACTTTTAAGGATAATCTTGTTTGGAGGAATCAAAAGAACCACACTATAGTTATTGTTAAATATGGTGACTCATATCTAGTCTTTTAGGATTTGGAAGGTGTGCTAGATGAATTCTAATCCTAATTCTAATAGAAGTAGGATTCCTATTGGCTTTGGAGAACTAGGAAGTCTATATAAACCTAGAGGGTGATTATAGAGAACTCAAGCAACTAAGAAGTCACAAACCAACTCTTCCAAAGCAAGAGGTGCACAAGAGAATTAGAAACTAGGTTATTCTTTAACACTAGATTCTTGTATAGAGCAAGGATCCAAAAGCCCTAAAAAGTTCGAGAGGTTGTGAAAGAGCAACAATCCCTTTGTACTCTTTTGAGATTATACTTAAAGAATTTACGGTCGATTTTGCCAAATCTTTTCTCTTTCGTCGTAGTTGCTTCAACATCATTGTTTTGATTCTCTCTACGAGAGTCATCTTCTTCGTTCTTGAGACCGTACACACTTGTGCCTTATCTCACAAAACTATGATATGATCCGGGGCTACTGCACATAAGAAGGATTATCGAGTATAACCGTTAAAGCTTACACCACTGGATGCTGATGCTTGAGACAGGAAAGCAGTTGGCAATCCTAAATATATGCAAGTCTTGATCATGATACCCCGAAGCAAACTTTCAAGGTCAGCAGGGTAGTAAGTATATATACACAATCATTTTCCTATATATATATATATATATATATATATATAGTGTATATATACACACACGTATGTGTGTATATACGTATATGTGTGTGTATATGTGCGTGCGTGTGTGTGTGTGTGTTATACAAAGGTAAACAAATAGATACCAGGAGGAATTCCAAGATGTCATATTTGAATAGGTCCGTATTTGATTACAGCTCTGACCAGTATATTCCATGTAATGGTTGTTGGTATAATGCCTCGTGCAAGCACCTCATCTAATAATTGGACTCCCTCAGGTGTTCTGTTACAAGAGCATAGACCTTTAATTCTTGTATTATACGAAATTATATCTGGTCTCAAACCATTATCTAAAATGGCTGTCCAAAGAGCTGTTGCTTTGTCAAAACAACCGGTTTCGTAAAATCCATCCATCAGTGTGTTATAAGTCACTAGATTTGGGGAATAGTTCTTCTCTTTCATCTCCCAGAGAAGACGTGAAGCTTCATGTACTTTCCCAGCAGAACAAAGACCATGGATTAAGATGTTGTGCATCATGATATCCGCTCGAAGACCCTTATCAAGAATTTGATTCCAAATAGCCAGCGCAATATCAATCTTCTTGTCTCTACAAAGGCCACGAATCAATGAACCATAAGTATTGACATCAGGTGTAAAACCCTTCTCTACCATTTCCCTTGTAAAGCTTGAAGCTTCTTGATACTTTTCAGCCTTACACAAACCATCTATTAGAGTGTTGTATGTGACAATCGTAGGAGAACAGCCATTGTTTGCCATCTCACTGTAAATTCTTACAGCCTCGCTAATCTTAGATGCTTGGCAGAACCCGTTTATTAGTGCATTGTAAATATGAGAATTCAATTTGCAGCCATCCATGGACATATTCTCATATACCTTTACTGCATCATCTAATCTCCCATCCTTGCACAATCCATTTATCATGGATGAATATGAGAATGCATCCAATTCTTTACCACTGATCCGCGCTTCTGCAAAGATTTTAAGTGCCTTATTAGCAAAGCCATTCTCGCATAACCCATGAATCACAGTGCCAAAAGTCACCACATCAGGGGAGCACGAAGTATCTTTCTCCAATAGTTCCCACAAGTCCGTAGCTTCATCAACCATACCACTATCAAAGAGCCCCTTCAGCATTATATTACAAGTCGTCACATTACGAATCCCAGAAAGACCGGTAGAGTCCCAGAATTCCCAAGCCTCTTGCACCCTCCCCGCTTGGCAGAACCCTTTGATCAGCGAATTATACATAGCAATATCAGGAGGAAGCCCAGTCTTGATCATCTTTGAGTATACCCGTGCTGCACCATCCACATCCCCAGATTGGCATAGACTGTGAATCAAAATCCCGTGAGTAATTATATCTGGTTGGTGATTATTTGCCACCATCCTCTCCCATACCTCACCCACCTCCTTAAACCTCCCAAGTTTACACAAGCCATCAAGCATCACATTGTAAGTGGCGAGGTTGGGGCTTGCACCCGGATCTCTCACCAGCTGCTCCCACACCCTCATAGCTTTCTCGAACTCGCCTTTCTTAAAACACCCACCGAGCAGTGCATTGTAACAAACGGCATCAGGCTGTACTTCATAGCTCAGCATTTCGTCGAGCAGGTCAAGCGCGTTATCCAAGCGGTCGTGTTTCGCGAGCCCGGACATGAGCGTGGAGTATGTGACGCGGTCGGGAGCAACTCCGCGGCGGAGTAGAGAGTCGAAGAGCGCGACCGCTCGGTCGACGTCGCCGCGCGCGCAGAGCGACCGGAGGATGATGTTGTAGGTCTGGAGGTTGGGGGCTAGGCGGCGGCCGAAGGCGCCGTGGGAGAGCGAGGCAAAGAACGCGTCCGCAGAAGAGAAGCGACGGGCGCGGACGAGCGCGTCGAGGAGGGCATTGTGGGAGCGTACGCCGGGGTTACAGCCGAGGAGGGAAGGGAGGGCGCGGAAGGCGGCGAGCGCGGCATCGGGCATGAGGGCGCGAGAGAAGGCGGAGAGGACGACGAGAGCTGCGGACTCGGAGAAGCGCGGGCGGTGGCGGAGGCGCGGGAGGAGACCGAGGAGGCGCGGGAGGTGGGACGGGGAGGAGGTGGCGAGGCGGCGGAGGAGGTGGAAAAGGAGCGGCTGGGGCGGGGGGAAGGCCGGGCGGGTGGAGACGAGGAGCTCGAGGTGGGCGAGTGCGGCGGTGGGGTCGGGCTCGGACTTGATCAGCTCCAGGAGGCGGTGGATGGGTGGCGGCTCGGAGTTGGGCTGCGCCGGCGGCGGCATCGGGTTGTGCGGACCGTCGCCGCGTGCGGCGGGTGCGCGGGCGCGGCGAGCCTTCGGGGTGTTGCGGTTCAACTCGTGGGTGCGGGAGGGCTGGGGGGTTTTCGGATCCTGGCCGTGCAGGGAGCATCGGAGGACCAGTTTTTTTTTTTTAAAAAAAGAGGTGATATAGAAAAAGTTGATTTCAGACAATGTTGAAGAGGCCGTAAAAGGAAATTTTGAACTGATTTCAGACTCAAATCGCCTTCACTGTGGACGAACACAATAAGCTGGTCACGGATTTGCTAATTTTCAAAGCTTTATTAGCATCTAGAGGTAAGTTCTGAAGTAAAATCCTAATTAATCTCACTAGTTTGTCGAAGGTTTTTGTTAGACAAAAGTGGCTATAAACCTACCATTTTATTTCTAAATTTTACAAGCTAAATTAACAGTATTTATAGTTAGTGGTAACTAACTAACTATACGTTTTATAGTCAGTGTAGTATACAATTTGTAACTTAAGTCTCCATCATAACGCAGTTGCAACAAATAAATAGCAACCTACGTTTTTTTTTTTTGCATAGTTCTCTTATTTTTCCTTGGACATCGCAACTTTTCGTTTGGAAAGATTGGGGTAGGATGGTAACTACACGTACATCATTATTGCTATGACAAAAAAGTGTAGAATCCATGACTTAACTTCCTAAAAAAAATAATCCATGACTTAACAATCGATAGCTTGAACCTGGGCAACTTATGTGTCATCTATTCCATAAGTTTTTTGTGGGCACATTTTTCTAAAGTGGCGGGTGCAAGGAAAAAAATATTTTGTATTTTTGAATGTAGAAATATTATATTGTCTGTTATAAAATACATAAATGATATAGGTTCGCATATGTCGGTATTATGTATCAACTCGTAATAACTAGAAAATTTTTCATGTAATACGCCACGCGTCCCAAGTTTTCAGAGATTTTTTTTTCCGACAAAGATTTTAGTTTTTAATCGTCGAAATAATGAGCGAAACTACCGAAAGAATACAAAATTTTTCATACAGAATACGACGTATATGCGCTTTTTTCGTCGGAAAATTTTTTTCTTTTCAGGATTTATTTTTAAATCGTCAAATAATGAGCGAAAAGGGAAAAAATTTTGACGGCGCTTTTAGTTTTTGAATCATCGAAATAATGAGCTAAACTACCGAAAGAATACAAAATTTTTCATGATAACATGACATGCTACCGCTTTTTGTAGAAAAATTTTTTTTTTTTTTCGGTGGCGATTTATTTTTAAATCATCGAAATAATAAGCAAAACGGGAAAAATAGGAGATAGAGTTGTAGAAATATCTCTTTCAACTAATTATCTGGAAATATTGAGACCGAAATGAAAACCGCGGGAAAAAGTCTAGAGGAAAAGCGAAAAAACTATTAGAGATGACAACATTCTTTTGTCTAGTCTAACACTCTGGCGTCACGAGTAATAATACATGTTTAAAAATCTCGAGGCTTATACAGATATACGATCGTTTTTCAGAGAAAAATTTTTTTTTGTTCTTACGCTTTTATTTTTAAATCGTCGAAATAATGAGCTAAACTACTGAAAGGATACAAAATTTTTCATGGCGTTACACACCACGCGTCAAGTTTTCCGTAGAGAAAAATTACATTTTTTCTGGCTTTATTTTTTAAATCGTTGAAATAATGAGTGAAACGAGGAAAAAATAGAAAGATAGAGTTGTAGAAATATCTCTTTCGACTAATTATGTGAAAATATTGGAGACCGAGGTGGAAAACCGCGGTGGGAAAAAGTCCAAAGGAAAAGGTTGAAAAGTATTAGAAATGACAACATTCTTTTGTCGAGTCTAACACTCTACACGTCACGAGTAATAATACATGCTTTAAAAATATCGAGATGGAGATGAAAAATCGAGATGGGAAAAAGTCTACACACATATTTCGCTGATTTAAAACATTTTTCCGAGGAAAATGGAGAAAGGACCTAGACGTAAGGAGCAAGGACCCAATTGTTACGTTTTTGGACCTGTTCGCTATCCTGAAAAATTAGAAAAGGGCTTGTTCGCGATATGAATTTAACGGAAGTTTTTTTCAGAAATGGCGAAGCGAGGACCCAAACGCGATAAATGCGAAAAAATCTTCCTCTCACAAAAAATCGCGAAGGACTTATTTGTAATCTATAAGGACCTATCCGTAATTTCAGGAAACGCGAAGGGGTTTTTTGCAAAAATGCCAAGGAGGACACGTGGGCCGGCTCTTCTCCCGGCTACTCCATGAGCTATAATAAAGGAAGGATTTCTCTATGCTTTTTATTAACACGGCAATAGATCTCAATAGTTTTCCCCAAAAGCAGGAGTAACTAGTTAAGCATCTATTATTATACGTGTTTTTTTTATCAATCTACAGAAAAGCACCGCTCTTTCATATGATATAGCTCATAGAAATTAGGGTTTGTTTGTTTCATCTTTGGATTCTCTAAAAGCTGATTCTGGATTGTGGTCGTAGAGAAACTGATTCTCCAAAAGCACATATGAATTTTAGTATATATGGGTGGGCTGGATTGTGAAAATCGAATTCTAGAATCGGATTGTTTGTTTTTTATTCCACTTTTAGAGTCAAAATTCAAAATCAAAAGCTAAAACAAATAGACCCTTAGCTATTGGCTGTTCCACTTCCACATGGCAACGTTTGCTACCAAAATTTGCTTCCAAATTTATAATTTTTTGTTTTAGTTGGAGCAAATCTATTTTTATTAGTTATTGCAAGCATATTGTTATGATCCAAGCTCATCTTGTGAAAATTTGAGGAACTATGCTCTCTTTCAATATATCTAAATTCTCACATTAACTAAGAAACATAAAATACCATGGCGCATCTTGATTTGTGGATCCAAGTCTATACACATCAATGACAAGAACATAGCAAGAATCCCCAAAGAGCTCGGACTATATTTTTTGATGCAAATATCTTAATACGTAACAAGATTGAATTCTACTATTTTTCATGGTGTTTGCATCACCAAGGAGTTCTTTTCTAAGAGGCAAGGACCCTTAAAACAGGGCCCCTATTTTGGATTTAGGAACTCCTCCTATTTTTTGGGGCTTGCTTTTGAGCACAAGTTCAAAGAATATCCCTAAATCTCAAATTTTATTTTACTTTTTTCTCCTATTTTGACATATCCGCTATGTATAATCTTCATTTGACACCACTAAAATTCAATCAAAAATATTTGTAATACATAAAACATAATCATATTAACATTGACAATTTAAAAACATGATATTTAAAATTAAAATTTAAAATTTTCAAAACATGATAAATAGATAAATAGAAACTCCGAACAATGAATCAAACTACGGTTACTGTGAATTGCCCACAAATACTCAATAAGATCATCTCAAGCCTCTCATGTATTTCCTGCCTTCAATCTCCGATGTATCTTTAAGAACTCCCTATTTTAAAGTTTAGGAAATTTGGTTTAGGGCTCCTAGGAATTGAGGTGAGGAGGTAAATTTAGGGCCTCCTAATTTTAGAAATTTGGATTAGAGCTCACGGATCAGATTTTTTTACTAAACTCCCTATTTTAAGGTTTAGGGGCTCTACTGGAGATGCTAACGAACTGCATCACGTGGGAGTTGTCTCCTCTTTCTCTCAATGAAGCCGTGACAGGGTCATTAGCGTCATTTACCGTGCCAACAACCGCAAAATTCCACGCCACGGCACAAATAAAGCGCACACCGGAGCAGCGGAGCACGCACATTGCCCCTGCCTCGCTTGGGTATTCCGTATTTGAAGGGCTTCGGCGGGGCAGCGGTTCGGATCCTAAACTTCCTCGCACAGCCACAGGGCTCTCACGAGGCGAGGTCCAGCCGTGTCGTGCGCGTAGGCGTAGCGTTGGCTGGTTGGTTGGTGGCGCGTCGTGCTGGACCGCGCGCGTATGTTGAGCGCGGCAGCCTCGCCCGAGCCGCGAGACCCCGATCGGGCGGCGACCGCCTCCTCGCTTGTCCTCTCCTGTGAGTACTTTTCCCTTCCTTTCTCGTCGTCGTCCTCACACCCCTTCCCCTTCTTTCCTGTACAGTTCTCTCCGCTTATTGTTTATCTATTCTCCCTTTTACTTCAATGGTCGGAACGCTGAAATTGTCATACTAGAAACCCTAACAATAGCCTTAATTGCTAGAAAATTTCAGAACCGGTGCTGGTGCACCGCACTTGTGTGACCGGCCGTTTTTCTGTCGTAAGCTAGGGATTTAATCCACCGGCAGATCTGATTTTCTTACGATTGTAACCAAAGATTTCGAGTTTGCCGGTGTCGGCGCCCGATCCGACGGCGCTGTCCACGTCGCCTCCGCAGAATCCGCGAATTTTGGTCTCCGAGCCTTTGTTTCCAGGGCCTGATGGAGATTCTAATCGGTTAATTGGGCGAATCTGCGCTACTCATCTCAGGAATCTTTCTTTGGCCTGCCTCCCTTATCCCTATGGCCACCGTCCCTCTTCCTAAGCCCTAGCCCCTAGGTCCAGCTGTGGTCAATCTCCCAATTCGCTGTGTGACTGTGTCTGCTGGTTGTAACTTGTCACCGCCTGTCTTGTCGTCTCCTATCAACAACAACAGATCGCATGCAGTAACATCAGAGATCGATAAACATAAAAGAATTGAATTGTCGCGTCAGATTCTGGGACTCCGGCCACGCTCGTTCTAGGTGCTATTGCTGTCTCCGCCGCTGTTGCCGTCTTTGTTCATGACGGTTCGCGAGGTCTAGTTTCGGTTTTCCGGTTTCACCCATTAAAAATAGATGGGATAATTCATACTATCCCTTAGTAGATTAGGGCCATGTAGTTGTTGGACACTTGGATGCGTTCATTGGAATGGATAGGCAGCAAACTGGTCACTCCCTATCCTTTCATCGTTTTCCAGGTCCCCGTCTAGGCCAATCTTCCCCGTACTTTGCACTGGAATAGCTAGTTGTGTATGGCAGGGAGGTTAGGAGCACTACTGGCACTTGTCCAAAAGTACATCCCTTACGTGAATCCTTGTAGTATCAATCATGTATCCATGTGTGTAATTACCAGAAACACTTATGATACGGGATTCAGGTTTATGGTTTATTTTTTTTCTTCTAATTTTCACAATGAATACGAATTCTTAATTTTCACAATGAATACGAATCCTGTACCATAAATAGGTTTAAATCCTGTAACTACAGTATCTCACCTCATATCTTCTTAGCTCTAGAGCAATCACATCAAGATGTGTTGTTGGGGTCATCCATTGCCCTCAGCCTCGCCCCACCACCTTGCTTCGATGCTGCTTGATGCAACTAGCTAAGGTGGTTTTAAATAACTGAGGTTTCGGTATTCGATCTCACGAGAGATTTCAGTTTTTGACACACTTTAAAATTCGTGTTTCGGTATTTGACACCCTGACCCACTGTCATTGACTCAGATGGACCCACATGTCATATACAGAGCCGAAGAGGCACACGAATTGAGTGTTATTTTCTGAAATTTCAGCGATCTCACAGTCGTAGCTCATAGGACACTTTCATACTCCTGCCCCTCAAATGATCAGATTAGATATGTGATTTGTTTGGAGAAGCCATGAGGCATTAAACTAAATACGTGGGATTTAGGAAGTGTTTTGTCCGTATTCTCAATTATATCCCCGGTGTCAATCATGTTGCTTTCTAAATTGTTTGTTTTGTGGCTTTGTGGATTGACCTTTGGATTTTGTTTCGAAATTCTGCTTTGAAAATATGCCTTGTGCGAGTTTTACAGGTCTAGAATCCCAGTTTCAGCACAAGTGCGATACACCTACTAGTACAGAGAGTTCTTCAAAGTAGGGGGAACACAAACTCTTGTGTTCCCTATCCAATATTTGTGGTTAAGCAAACTTGAGGCTGACATGCCTCGCGTTATTGAGACCAAAAAAAAAATTGCTGTGCTCTGCGTGAGCGGCACAAAGGAGTAGCCTGAAAGTAACACTTAAAGGAAGCAAAATAATCATGGCTTTATTATGATCAGTTGTCGAGGAAGAAAAATAAACCATAACAAAGAGCTTGAAGAATATTGATTAGTTTGTGTTTAACTTTAAGCATTGACAGTACCGGAACTTACAAGCATTCGTAATACATGGTTGCTAAACGAGTACCAATTGAGTACTGATGCGAGCTGCCGATCATGTACTGGCCGTTGCTTCTACTCAACTAAATGCACCTGTCTAGTACTCCACTCTTGCAGTTGCGAATAGGAGTAATTAGTTTCTCTGCCGCCTGGTGGAGTAGTACATTTTTTTCCGTATTTGCTTTTCTGTTAGTACTACGAAGTCACATGATGCTATTTGCTTCGCAAAATCTAAGGAAAGCTGTGCTCATAAAAGGTCGAAAAAGCGGGTAAAAATCCAAGGAAAAGCTGCATCCAATCATCTTCTGCTTTGCAGCACAAATAGGTACAGTAACAAGCACACATAGAACTCTGGGTTAAAAAAAAAAGAACCCTCACTGGCAATGGGGCCCACTCGGGCTTACCTTCACGAATCAAACACCGCTCCACTCCCTAACCCAGAACATTCCATAATTTCCACTCCAAAATTTACAAGTTACAGCAAAATAAACTTGCAGGCGCAGGCGGGAGCAGCAAGCAGCGGGCGAGCGGCGAGCCCAACACAGCTGGCCGCGTGGCCGCCAGTGCAACTGGCCGCGGCGACCTTGCTCATATGGTCGGGATGTACCAGCAGCAGCTCCTCGACGACCCCTTCGCCCTAAGCGGCCACTGCAGTGACCAGCCACGGCACGCGGCCACCGGCGCCTCCTCTTCGTCGTCGTCCTCCTCCTCGGCCGTTGCCGCCTCGCCGCTGACGCAGGCGCATGGCGCCGGAGAGCCGCGGCGGCTGTTCGAGGCGCTCGTCGGGGAGATCCTGCTGCGCGGCGCGGGACGTGGAGGCGGCGGCGGGGTTGGGGATCTGGAGGGGGTGGTGAGGTGGGCGCGGGAGGTCGCCGCGGATCCTGTGTCGGCGCGGCCGGCGGCGGCTGAGGTCAAGGCGAGCAAGCGTCAGGTGCTGGCCTTGCGGCGCGCGCGCTACCTCAGGATTGAGGACGTGGCGGACGCAGCGGAGCTCCCCAGCTTCTCCAAGGTGAGTGGGTTCTGGACGAAGTCGCAAAACCCTCGTGCTGTGAATTTCGATCTGTTGCTAATTCGTTGAGTTAGTAGCTGTGGTTGTCGGTGGTTTGTTGTTTGCTATGTTCTGGTTGCGTTTTGCGGCTGCTTCGTATGGCTGGGACATGGGCTGCATCTAGGATTTTGTCACTATCTGTTGTTCCTGACCGTACCGCTAGGTTTGGTTTTTTGGGAGTGGATTAGTAAATGGACTCGCAGGGCGTGCGATGGCAATTGACGGGTGTCACCTGTTTCAGAGAATCTGTCACTGGCTCTTCAAGCGAAGAGAATCAGTCACTGCACAACAAACGGGTACTATTGTACCTTTTGCAAACAATATTAGATTCCGATAGGGGAAGGCCTACCCTGACTTGAACATGTCAGTCTCTCAGCAGGGGTCTTCTAAGTCAGGGAAGCTTTATAGGAACCGCCTGTTATGATATATTTCAACATAGCAGTGGCATCTAAGTAACACACCAGTTGGAAAATTATAGGCTGCATTCATGATGGTTACATCAGATAATATTTTGGCAAGATGGCCAATAGGCCCATCAGTTTTTTATCTGACAAGTATAACAACCGAAAACATTCAGCTCCAACTCGGTGTCTATTTGCTCAAGACAGGCCATTTAAAGTTTCTTAGTCGAAATCACATGTATTGAGTTATTAATCATTAAACCTATTGATGGCTATCCTAGGATGAAAACCAAATTGATGAATCGAACTTTGAAGAGTTCTTATATTGGATGCCAATGACATGTGAGGCTGTATAATAAGAGATTCCTATTGAGGGAGTAATAATAGGATTTTACTCGGTTGAAGATACGCCTTAGTTGTAAGATTCAACAGACTGAGAAAAACATGGTGAAATGGGTGTTACATAGACATGCATGGTCACCCATAAGCTTCGCAGATGGCATCATCCTGAACCACCATGTATGTCTTTATTAGGACCCTGATTTTAATACTGACTTGTTAAAACAAGGTGAAAAGGAGCTTCCACGTTCACTATAAGAGGCTATAAATTCCCACATTAATCAGAGAAAAAAAGGATAAATATCTACACTGCTTATTTCGGTGGGACCAGATTATAATGTTGCAGATTAGTCAAATTTATATACAAGAACTGTTACAATTGCATATGAAATACAACTATATTTCCAATCATAAGCATTATAGTTGTATAGTAAATACAACTCTATTTGCACACTTAAATTTATGTATTTTAGTAACTAACCATGCAATTGCGGCTAGTTTTTCATCTAAATAAAGGCTTTTTTATGCAAAATGAAATTTAGATATCTAGAATTTGGACTAACACACTGTAGTATTTGCTTAATTTTCTATATTCTACCTGATATTTAAACAATCAAGCGTCCTGGATTGTCATATTGGTGACCTAGACTTGTGTCATATACAACGCTTATGCCCCTGTAAAATCGGTGAAAACCTGTCAAGAGATAATGTTGGTAGAACCATTTTTTGTCTGTAGTCTACAGAGGTAAACACTGTGAGATAGAGAGGACCTGGGAGAAATGCTAGCAGCACGGCAGGCTTATGTTTGGGAGAAGACATGACGGTAATCCTCATGTCCTACACTTTACGTTGATGTCCATCCTACATGCTACAGCAGAGGAAAAGCCTACAAGGCACAATGTTACCGAAAAGTGATTGATAAGAGGCAGTGCCAGATCCGAAATATTTATATGTGGGGGTTAATTATTGATGAGAGTAGGGTAGGTGCTGATAGAAAACTTGAGTTTTGGAGGAAGATTTTAGAATCAAAGGGTTTTAGACATAGTAGGTTTAAAACTGAATGTATGAGGTGTGTTTTCAGCAGTGCTGTTGAAGATGATGGAGATATTAGTCTGGATGAAAAAAATAATGGCTAAGAAGGAAACTTTTCGATATTTGGGATCGATGCTACAGTATAACGGCAAGATTGATGAAGATATGAGCCACTTGATACGAGTGGGGTGGTTGAAATGACACCAAGCATCAGGTGTCCTATGTAATAGAAAAGTCCTTCAAAAATTAAAAGAGTAAGTTCTATAGGATAGCGATTAAACATGTGATGTTGTATGGAGCGGAATGTTATGTGACAAAAAGATAACATGTACATAAGATAAGTGTAGTAGAGATGCGGATGCTACGGTGGATCTATGGTTATACAAGGTGAGATCGGATCCACAACGATGATATGCGTGATAGGGTAATGGTAGCACCAATTGAAGAAAAGTTTATCCAAAATTGTCTAAGATGGTTTGGACATCTTCAACAGATGCCTCCTGAGGCACTGATGCGTAATGGAATTTTAAGTTATCTCGAACATATAAGAGGCAGAGGTAGACCGAGACTGACGTGGGAAGAATCAATTAGAAAAGGACTTGAGAGATTGGAACGTTCCCAAAGATTTAGCGTTGGATAGAAGTGCATGAAAGTTAGCGATCCACGTACCAGAATCATGACCCAAGATCAAAGGTTTAAGGTTTTATTGACTTTGATTGGGTTTCTTTTCTAGCCTACCCCAACTTATTGAGACAAAAGGCTTGGTTGTTAATTATTGAATACATATGTCTATTGCGGCCATTTCCTTTAAAAATCTCTGTAGTAGATTTGGATTTTCACGTCATTTCCCATATATACTAGTGCTATTTGCAAAATGGTTGTGGGGTCAGTTGACCCTACACCCATATATATGCCTTTTATCGCTGATAGAGTAATAATTAGCTGGGAAGATTTTTCTAAAGATCGAGAATGTTTTGTTCATGGTTATCACGGCGTCGCCTAGGCGACGCCTAGTTGCCGCCTAGGCATCTAGTCACCGGCAGCCGCCCACCATGGCCTCTCGCTTCACCTGGCCGGGAAAGGAGGGCGCTCGGAGGAAAGGAGGCCGCCCACCTTGCCTGGTCCCCGAGCTCTAGGCGGCAGATCTTCCACACTCGCCTCACTCAGACCTCGCGTTGTCTCGCTCAAGGTTGCTGCTACTGCCTGTCGCGGGATCTGGGAGGTAGCGCCGAGGAGGGGAGGACGCGAAAGGAGGGGCGCTGCACTGAAGACAAAGGGAGATCCGGATCTGGGAGAGGCGGCACTTGTGGGGAAGGGCATGAAGGGCACGGCATCGCGAGACAGAGGAGTGAGGGGGCTGCGGCGAATGGATGGGGGGGGGGAGAGAGAGAGGGAGGGAGAGCTGGGCTGGGCTGGGCTGAGAGAGGGAGAGGCTGGGCTGTGAGAGAGAGAGAGAGAGAGAGAGAGAGAGGAGGGAGGGAGGGAGAGGGAGAGGTTGGGCTGGACTGATATTAATGGATTTTTTGGTCACCTAATCCTGGCCTAGGCGCTTAGGCGTCCAGGCGCCCCGGAGGTGATTCGCCTCGTCGGGGCGCCGTGATAACCATGGTTTTGTTTATTTTTTATGTCTAGTATTTCTAGATAGTCACGGCACTGATAAGCCTTTTTCTTGATTTTGAATTTCGGCTGATTATGTTGATGTTTACCCTGACAAGATAGTCATGCTTATTTAGCCGTTCCATTGTATCAAATCAGAAATGCTCAAACAGTAGGCATGTAGCATTACCCTAGGGACATTCTGTATGTCTAAACAGTTCACTGGAATTTGTTCACACTCCAGAGAATGTGGATACACATGAGTCATGATTATACTATCTATTTCATCTGGGAAAAGGATGATGACCCTGTGGAAATTGTGTTAAGGTTTTCATCTTTAAACAAAACCTAGAGAGCTAGCTCTTCCATCTGCTTTACAAATTTGTTCTTCTGAATTCTCAAATTTTCTTCATTCTTAGTTTGTGGAATTTTCCCCTTTCTGAGAAGTCGTCAAAGTTTGATTACTTCCCTTTATTGTCAGTTTTCTTACTAGATTGTTATCATTTTTCTTTTATTTATGCTTCCATTTTGCACTGTTGTGTCTAAAGCGGTTGCATTTTTCTTACTCTTTTAGACATTGCTGCATTTTTTGTCTTTCAGAAAAGGAAGTATAAAGCTTACAATAACCATACAGAAAGACCAAAAAAGAAAGGGTCAATGAATATGCCAACAAGAAAATCCGAGAGGCTAGCTAAGAGAATGAAACTCATGACATCAGTGCTCCTCACACAAAGGAAAAAGATTGGAGTAGGCGAGCACTTTCAGGCAGAGGTACCTGATTGGACTGGACCACCTTCAGATGAAGAGCTTTCTCATTACAGGAATGATCCAAACATCTCAAAGATGCTAGGAACCAGAATTTGGCCACCTGAAGGTGAGGTTTTACAAACTGATGATGTAGTAGCTGGTCAGGGAAGACCAGAATCATGTGGTTGCCCATATCCAGGATCCTTCTTTTGTAGACAGCATCACATAAATGCAGCTAGGGATCAGCTAAGGTCTGAACTTGGTCAAGCTTTCACAGAATGGCGATTTGATTCAATGGGCGAGGAGGTTTCTAAGATGTGGAGTCATGAGGACCAACTAAAGTTTAATGCACTTGAGCAGTTGGTTCCTGTGCTGGACCATAAGACTTTTTGGGCATTAGCGTCAAAATATTTTGCCTCAAAAACCAGGATAGACTTGGTACAGTACTACCTGAATGTTTTCCTGATGAGAAGAGTGTTGAGCCAGTGCAGATTAAGTCTTTTGGATATTGATAGTGATGAAGATGAAGCAGAGGAAGAGGAGGACGAAGATCAATCTGAAGGCCCCAGTGCTTTCCGAAGGTACTGGTTCTACATTTCCTCGCATGGCCCCATATGTTTGTAAGAGGATGTAATATCGTGGTTCACCTGTTTCTCATTATTGTCAAGTGCATATTTTGTAATTTCCTGTTTATTTGGATGCACTGATAGTTGAGCTACAGACTGCTCATTTCTGCAAGAGTCAAATAACTAACTCCCTTCAAACATGTAGGACATACTATCTGGTAAGAATGATAGTGAGTTTTGCTAACCTTGACATTTTACTTCAGGACCCAGGATGTCCACGATGTGAAGAGGATTTCATGAATCTGCTGACAGCTACCTGACATGCTTTTCTGCATGTGCGCTTTCGTGTGTGTTGAGACACTCATGACCTCAAGTGATCTGTCATTGCCGCATGTAACCGTACGTCTGATATTCGCAGATATTTGGATAAAGGGATCCGTTCACTCAGGTTGTCATCCATTCTTCGCATTAGAATGGCAAATCATTCTCAATGCTAGTCTCAAGGCAAACCAATCTATTGTAACTCGAAGCTCATGTGATCTGAATTGTTTCCCATTGTACAGGGAAAAAAGGAAACTAAACGGGGGAAAAGAAAACAAATGGTCAGGGATAATCTTCTTCTTGAGACTTAGGAAGGTCAATGTAAGGTTTTTAACCAAGATGTCCCATTTGACAATTTTAGCAAATACATGCATGTGCCATTCTGGATCCCCCACCCCCAATCGAAAGTTTTGTTTCTGGCGTTGATAATTATAAGGGAGTGACTACATATTATTCAGCTAAAATTTTGATAAACACGTGAGTTAATAATGCTCGAAAGAGGTGTTGATTTCTTCCAAGATACGTCTGTTGTTAAATGGGTAGCTTTGTCAAACCGAAAAGCATATTTCAAAACAGAATTGTTGCGCAATCCTCCATGTCCAAAGAAAGTTTTCTTCTGTGGAATGATTTATTTATGCTACGTACCTTGCAGTGTTGTTAGCACTATTGGTTGTTTTTCTTCTGTGGGAAAAAATATCCCTTTGCTGCTTTAGAAATGTGTTGACACCAAAAACTTGACGGAGGGTTTTCAGCCTCAACACACCGGACGAACACCGGGTTCAAGTGTTCGACTTATGCAAGGCGTGCCAGCCGATTTGACCTTGCAATCGGCAAGAAGATAAATGGATCTAATCGACTTATGCAAGTCGATTTCGATCAAAGCGAACGGTAAGTCTAGTCGATCCGGGCGGAAAGATTGGATGGGATAAATAGGCCACTTCTTCCCGAAAAAGGCGATGCGTAACAAGATCGAAGAAAAAGATGAACCAAAAGGGGTGTAATGCAACAAAGATCAATACCGGCGATGCGCAACTCGATTGATCAAAGAGTATTACAGATGAAAGATTACAAGCTAAATTGGCTACTCCTAATTGACAGGAAAGTAAAGGAAAAGTAGATGCGTGTTTGTGGGTTGGCTCTGGGCGTCCTCTTCTCCTCGCCTCTGGATGTCTTATATAGCCTATAGCCGACCAGAGTCCTGATAGAATACGTTGTCAATTAGTATCCATATCGGCCTCTCCTTTCCAAATATGACGAGTAGTATTCGGGTCGGTCTCTTCTTTTCCAAACCTGATGAGCAGTATCCGTGTCGGTCTCTTCCTTCCAAACAGATTTTCCGAGATATTCCTAAGTTATATTCTTTCCATGTTTCATTGACCCAGGACTTGCCAATATTGACCATACCTGCCAAATTTGGGTGCAAACATATGCCCCCCATTTTTAGAAGATAACTTGTTATCTTCCAAAAATCTCTATCATCGGCTTGTACTTCATTGGCTATTGAATATTAAGTAGCCGATACACACTCAGCTTCCTCGTGGCCAATTCATAGCTGGATGAATGCCTCTTTAGCCGATTCTGACTTTATTTTAATTTTGATTGGCAGAGTAAACACCATGTTGACGTCCATTGGGGGGGGTGTCGTCGACGAGCTCTTTCCAAATTATTTGGCCAATTATCTGGCCGATGAGAACGCTGCCCTTTGAACTGGACTGAATGTTGACCCGTTGGATCGGCTTAGGTTCTTCGTTCATAGGTTCCTTTCCTTTGCATGAGCAGTGGACCATGTTGATCGAAAAAGGGTTGACATCCTCTTTCATGGTTGGTTCCTGTACGAATTGTAATCGGCTATCCTCTAAAACCGATTGTATATTGTCTTTATTATTCCTAAATTCATTTTTGAAGCCATTATCATTGGAGAAACGACTTTCTTGAGCCGATACTCGGTGTAGTAGGTGACTCAAATCAGTGAATTCTTGCCCGTCAAATCTTTCCTTTAATGGGGAATTTAACCCATGGAAAGCCAAATCGGCTAACTGATTATCGGGCAAAGTTACACCAAAACACCGATTCCTAACCTTTCTGAATCTCTTAATGTACTTAATTGCCGATTCTCCGGACTCTGTCGGACCGAGCTCAAATCGGCGATTCGAGCTCTGCTTCCAAAGGAAGAAGTATTCATGAAATCGACTCTCTAAATCGCTCGAAGTGGACCGAATTTGAGGAAGATTTATGAACCACGTGAAAGCGCCCATCAATGATAATGAAAACAATCTAATCCTTAGCCCATCGGACTGGGCAGCTTCACCGTATTGGGCAATAAATCGTCCGATGTGTTCTAAGGTAGTAACGGAATCGTCCCCTGAGAATTTGGCAAAGTCTGGGACTCGATAATTATGTGGATAGGCCATGTGATCAATGTAATCCGCACGGCTTTGGTGAGCGATCGCCCTACCCTTGGTTGCGAGCCAAACCGGTCTCTCAATACAGTCGAGATTTGGTTGACCCAGTTGACATCCCGCCCCCCGAGTGCCAACTCGGGTTGCCGATTAGGCCTTTGGTCATAAACAGCGTCTTGCCCCCTGAGTGCGAACTCGGGCTGCCGATTAGGCCTTTGGCCATAAACAGCATCCTGCCCCCCGAGTGCTAGCTCGGGTTGCCGATTGGGTATCACCTCCTTGTATTGTTGTGGCGCTTGATCACGTCTATCGGCTCTGGGTGCAGGTGGCTCTGGCACGGGTGCAAAGGGTTCCGTGTAGGCAACCACTCTGTGAGTCTCCTGATTCGCGGTCGGAATCGGCCAGACATGTGCTCGTTTCTACCGTGTAGCCGATTGGGTATATGCACCAAGCGTCTGAAAGGCAATAGCGTGCCGACGCGGCTTTGGGTTTTGCAAAGATCGGTATATGCATAGTCTTGAGTGAATCCATCGGATTGTTTCAGCACCGTGGGTTGAGTCGGTATTGCAGGAATTGCTGATGTCGACTTAACTGCCACGTTAGTTGGCGCCCCCGCGTAGGCAGGATACGTCGGAAGTTGTTGCAATGGTTCTAACAGACTTCCTGACGTGGCCAACTCTTGAGCGATTGTCTTAATGCTGTTTTCTATCATCGGCCCCAAGGTTGTGACCAAGGCCGATGATTGGTTGATCAGCGCATGATGTACCGACTGCTCAATCATAGAAGATAACTCGGCCTGAGCCGGCATGTATCGACTTACCTGATCGGCTGGTTTGTTGGTATCGCCGATAGGGTTGAGCGTCGGGAGAGCTGTTTTTTGGATAACCCATCGTCGGGTTTTTTGGTAGCAGCTCAACATCATCTCCTCGAAGCGACTTTTCTTTCTTCGATCTCTTGTCGCCGCCAGAGTCAAGTCCTCCATTGTGGCGGCGATGATCACCTCCGTGTTGACGCCGATCGAGCGATGGACTTGTTTATGTTCATCCCAGAGATTGGTTCTTTGTCCCACCGGCGTACAAAAATGTGTTGACACCAAAAACTTGACGGAGGGTTTTCAGCCTCAACACACCGGACGAACACCGGGTTCAAGTGTGTAGGCGTGCCAACCGATTTGACCTTGCAATCGGCAAGAAGATAAATGGATCTAATCGACTTATGCAAGTCGATTTCGATCAAAGCGAACGGTAAGTCTAGTCGATCCGGGCGGAAAGACCGGATGGGGTAAATAGGCCACTTCTTCCCAAAAAGGCGATCGCAACAAGATCGAAGAAAAAGATGAACCAAAAGGGTGTAATGCAACAAAGATCAATACCGGCGATCGCAACTCGATTGATCAAAGAGTATTACAGATGAAAGATTACAAGCTAAATTGGCTACTCTAATTGACAGAAAGTAAAGGAAAAGTAGATCGTGTTTGTGGGTTGGCTCTGGCGTCCTCTTCTCCTCGCCTCTGGATGTCTTATATAGCCTATAGCCGACCAGAGTCCTGATAGAATACGTTGTCAATTAGTATCCATATCGGCCTCTCCTTTCCAAATATGACGAGTAGTATTCGGATCGGTCTCTTCTTTTCCAAACCTGATGAGCAGTATCCGTGTCGGTCTCTTCCTTCCAAACAAATTTTTCGAGATATTCCTAACTTATATTCTTTCCATGTTTCATTGACCCAGGACTTGCCAATATTGACCATACCTGTCAAATTTGGGTGCAAACAAAATGATTACAACTTCCAGCTTCCAACCAAAGTAGCAGGATATGGAGGATTCAAATGGTATCTCAAGATTCAAATGGCCATCTTGCTCTAGGTCGTGGAGTATGGTTGTTGTCTGGTTGCTAATTGGTGTTGTTCTGTGAATTCCTGAAGAGCTCTGAATATTGAGCATCCAATGCAGAATGTTCTTCACGCCTGCGAGTGACATACATAGTTACATACCTCTCTCAAAGCACGAAGTTTGGCGTAAACCTCCTCTGCAGGCTTCTCTGTCTCCATCGATTTGGTTGAATAGACCACAGTTTCCGTGAACTACAGTCCTCCTGTGCAGCGAGCCCCTGACTAACCCTTTTGGAGGAGCGTTTGTGCAGATTTGAGTGCAGAGACAGGTTACCCGAGATCCAAGCGGGCGGTAATGATTCAACGTAAAAGCGGTCTTTGATCATCATAAACCATCATCATGCGAGATTAGGTGTGCGTCGAGATGCGAGCCCGCGAATATGCTCTGATCCTCATTATGCCAGCGGTGGCCGGCCGGTGCGCCGTCGTGTACTCGAGATACGATCATAAGATCGTTATTTCCTGGTTGTTTCTACGTCTGCACCTACACCGCGCTACGCCGTGCTGTGTTCTACTGCTGCTGCTGCTAGCCTGCTACGCACGGAGCTTTGTTCGTGTGCCACGGCTGGGAAAGGGGCGATTAAAGCTGGCTCGCCCGTTGCTTTCTCCAGCACTTTGGGCAGCGGCGGCAGCTGCTGATGATTCCCATGCAAATGACTACAAATAATTCCTCTTTGTGACCATGGAAATGTTTTTTTTTTCCTCTCTTCCTGGGCCCCCCCTGCAGTGCCTGTCCCTCTTCGCGAGCTTCAAGGCGTGCTGCTAGTGCTATGCTCCCTCTGAAACATTGTTTTGAATCCGGCTAGGGGTAGGACCGTAGGAGTACTGGTAAATTTCATACCAGCTCTCCTCACCTGGCGCGGTGGCCCTTGGATTCTTTGGCTCTTTTATCTCGACTTTATGTCGAATGGAACAAATGGCATGTCTGATACAGGCACAGGCTGTTCGATCGATCATAAATCAGTCACTCCTGCTTGGTTGGATGTTCGCGAATGGAGTGTGTTTACAATGAACATTTTTCTGCTACTAGTACAGCGCATGTCCTCCCTGAGAAGCTGGACTTTCAAGCGCATTAAAAATTTGCTAGGACCTTCGTCGCAAAAAAAAAAAAAAATGTATTGGGAGCTAATAGGGGCTGGCACATAAAATAGCCTGCTGACCTGCTCTACCGCAGTGCAGGCTGCAGCTGCAGCAGCAGCCTCCGGCAATTTCCTTCCTTTAGCAGTTTCAGCAGCGTCATATCAGGCCTCCCAAGAAGATACACAACTGCTACACACACGTAGCTCCAAATCACCACTGAAGAACGTGCTTAGGCCTGGGTCAGGACATGTCGCTGTACGCTCCTCTGTTGCCCCCTGCTTGCTTTGTCCCGTTACACGCCAAGGCGAGCACACCATGAGTCCATGACGGCCCTTGCGATTCGCAAACACGGCATAATCTCTCTCTGTCTCCTCTCGGTGCATATCCCCACCAAAGCCTCCTTTTGCGATTCTTCCTTCTACCCCTTGCATACGTTGCCGCCGGGGATCCGCGTCGTATGGGAACGAGCGGTGAGCACGAAAAAATAAATAAACAGTGATGCGGTGATCCTGTATGACGTTCGGCAGAACCAAGAACGCGATATTTTCTTGAGCTATTTTAAGGAAGGTGCACCAACTTACCTTTTAGGAGATAAGACGAGTAGATAAATTTAAGAAAAAACTATACACTAAATTCAATATTTTTTTTTTGATCTAGATCATATTTGCTAGTATTTATTTATATTTTCTCTAGTAGTATAGTAGCATGAATATCCTGAGCATATCAATGAATAGATCTAATTTCTAATACTTATCCTATATTACCACTATCGATGTATAAGACATAGGGTCTCTTAATTGAACTTATGAAAATATGATTGTGGACTCCTAATAAACAAGATGATGGAAACGAACATAAGGATTGTTTCTTTATTATCCAAACGGTCTAATAAAATACAAGAATTATAGAGTTGACAATTGCAATTATAATTGCCTCTCTCCTTGATAGTGCGAATGGACTCCCTATTTATACCGGATGAAGAGACAGCAATTGTTCTTCATAAGGATGTCGTGTAACCGAAAAACGTCTTCCTGCTAGTTATGTTTTCGAAGGCCGCGGCCGAACAAGGTTCTACCAGCAAACTTGTTGCAGCCACCGGCTTTGGACGAGACCTGAACACTTATGCATATTTTTAACCCTTGGCGTATTTGATATAACGTATGCGAACTACGTGAAGTGTACTGTCAGGTGTACATGCATGCAAAATTTGTAATTGCCTGTTCACGTGTGCCAGCAATAGGTAGACAAAATGGCTGACCTATGTGATCAATACTGCCGTGGGATTGTAGGCCCTGTTTGGAAGCAATGTATTTTAAAACTATGGTTTTTTGTATACTATGATTTGTAATTGTTTTGTCATGAATACCATCGTTTTACCAAACTTCTTTAAAACCGTGGTATTTCTTAGAACTACCAACTGTTTGGATGCAACATCACAAACCATAGTATTTGAATGGAAATAGACAAGAAGCTAGCCAAAACTATAAAAACTTTGGGTTAGAGTGGAGTTTCAAATACTCCAAAAATACCATAGTATCTACCAAATCATGGTTTTTAATACAGAACTTTTGGCATGGTAACCAAACACCTTAGGCCCTGTTTGAAAGCAATGTATTTTCATAGTTTCTAGGCAATACCATGGTTTCTAAGAATACCATGGTATACCATGAGGTGTTTGGTTACTATGCCAAAAACTCTGTATTAAAAACTATGGTTTGGTAGATACTATGGTATTTTTTGAGTATTTGAAACTCCACTCCAACCCAAAGTTTTCATGGTTTTGGCTAGCTTCTTGTCTATTTCCACTCAAATACTATGGTTTGTGATGTTGGATCCAAACAGTTGATAGTTCCAAGAAATACTATGGTTTTAAAGGAGTTTGGTAAAACTATGGTATTCATGACAAAACAATTGCAAACCATAGTATACCAAAACCATAGTTTTGAAATACATTGCTTCCAAACAGGGCTTTATGGTATAAAATACCACGGTATTCTTAGAAACCATGGTATTGCCTAAAAACTATGAAAATACATTGATTCCAAACAATGTCGTATATGTTACCTAGCTGGTGTTGTACGCAACATACATGCATACATTAAGTTTTTCACGTAAATAATTGTAGCATTCCAAATTTATTTTTCTTTCCATAATAAATGTCCAAATAAAGGGTTATTAATGCGCATTTAATATTCGTAGTTGACGTAATACGTCACTACGTTCAACCTAAACCCTTGGATCAAACATCCAAAATAGTTTAGGTGTGCCTTACAAAAAGTGCTTCTATATATTACTTTTTGAAAGCTATATAAATATTATAGTATGGATGAAAGTTACTTCTAGATTTATGCAATCTGTATTGGAAGGGTGATGCTTAGAATCACCGCTCAAAAAGAACTTTCTTTATCGCTTTGCTGGCTCGGAGTTCATGCGATGTACAGTGGCTTGAGGGCCGTCAATCGATCTGGATCGATCCATCCATCCATCGTCGCGTCGAGGAGCTCGGGAGATCGGGAAAGCCGAATCCTTTGGCAAGTTACGGCAATCATGAGCATCTACCGCCCTTTCTTTTCCTCTTGCTCGATCTTTCCCATATACCCCCCTTCTCTCTCTTCTGGATTAGTTCGCACTCACGTTCGTCTTCTTTTTACTCGTATTGTCTTCCTTGGCATCTTGGGAGGATTGCAGAGCCCCTGACGCCGAGCTCTCGCGGTGCCTTCTGCAGAAAATGGCGCGCGGGGCAAGAAAGGCGTCGCGATGAGGAGCTTATCAGGGGTTGATAAAAATCCCAATGCTCCCTGATCAAAGGGGTGCACTGTTTTTGCTTCATTTCCTTTCCTTCTCCGTTGGAAAGGTGATGTTTAATTAGGTCTAGTTTTGTAGGCAATCACGGTTTGATTCGGTACAGATGTGGTGACAGCATGTCCTTCGCGCCTCTATTCGTGCGTGTCTCTAACTGTGGTCGTCTGAACCTGAACTGCGTGTGATAAAGCACCCTATTATCTCATCCTGAAGTCAAATCAGTCTAGGGCCTCTAGGCACACCACTACTTAAGCAGAGGCTGTGAATGCCTGCTTTTCTGAAAGGGGATGGAGAAACCGTGTGAGAGCTTTTGAGACTAAGCCACTATCCTCACGGATAATGATGCGATCAAGTACAAAATGAAGACGACAGTGTGAAATGTGTCCCGAGCTTGCCGTCAGCTGTGTTCGGTTTTGTTTGTGTCTGAACAAAGATCCAACCATGGCATTTATCTAATCCCCGAATCGGAGCTAACCTAGGCTACTGTTTCACATGCCATTATCTATATGCTAATCCGAGCCCTCCCTCCTCTTTTCAAGAAGCTAACTACAGTGTCCAATTCAGTTTCTTTAGTCTCACTATCGGACACGGGCCTGAAAGTCTTAGAGAAAACAAAAAAGCCGATACAAAAGGATTTATGCAGGCGCATCACACATGCGCGGTGACTATTATGATCAAAGCAAGGGGAGCAAAAGTGGACAAAAGAGGGGGAACCATGATTAATTGTCATCCCTAAGCTCGAGAAGGCGACAACTCTGGTCTCCTATCATGTGCCTAGCGCACCATAATCAGCACTGCTAACCTCCTAGGTTCTGTAGATCAGATGCCATAGTTTACACACTTTGGTAATTTGTGTGTTTCTTTTGCCTGGCTAGTAGGACAAATCTGAAGTAGAGGGGCAGTGTGTGCTGTTTCATTCCCTTGTTGGCTACCGCGACTTGGGGGAAATTACCAGCCAGGCCCTGCGCTTTTGGCCCTAGGCGGCATGTGGGGATGGGAGCGGAAAAGAGAAGGGAACAAAGAAACGAGGATAGAAAGGGAAAGCTGTAAAGGAAAAGTTCACATGAAATTGTCAACAAAAGCTTCTTAGAGATGCTTGTGCTTTCAAATTGTTTTGACTGGATAAGATAAAACTATGTGCAGTGGATGCATAAAAAAATCCATGTAAAATCATGGATCATCCTTCAAGTCTTCCCTGATTGCATCATTGTGGTACGTAGCAGGGACTCTTTGGTACCGTCCATGTCCAATATGAAATTGCGTAGAGCAGCTAGCTTGTTCTCTGTGGTAGTGCTGGTATTCAGCAATCTTTACCGTGAGCATTTCTTGGAAGTACAAGCATTGCGTTGCACTGCACAAAGTTGATGGCTGTAAAGTGGAATCGCTAGGTGCTCTGCGGGAAGAGCAAAAGCATAATCGCTAGGTGACGATGTAAGCAAAGTATATAACGGCGTGGGTGTTCGTCACTGGCGCGCGGGCGGGCTGGACGCCTGGACCGACGGACGAATCAATTCTTCGGCCGCGCCCGGCGACGTTGGCCGTTGCTCCATGCGATACTGCAAGGTGCATGACGTTTTCTACCACACGCGTGCAGATTATGCCGAAACAATCACATTTGGATCAGGCAATCCCCCGATAGGACGGACAGCCTCGGCGAAACTACAGATAGCATTATGTGAGACAGACGCTTGCAGAGCACAGAGAGAAAAACCACAAAGCAACACACAAGCCTCGAACCCCAAGAATGCCAGAGAGACGGGATGAGAGCAGGGTTAACAATAATGGTTGGGAGAAAATAGTTCGAAATTCGAATTTCAAAAATTAGAAATATCGAGTTAAAAATCATAGAGTTCCAAAATTAAAATTTTTGAAAAGAAAACTAAAAAATCGATTGTTTTCACGGAAAATGAACAGACTAGTTGAACTTCTTGGTGGTCGATTTTTTGAGCGATTTTCTTCAAACATTGAGCAATTTTCACCGATTTTCAATCGGTTTACGTCGCATAAATTTTTTCGAATTTTATTTGAATTGGACCGATTTATTAAGCGGTTTTAGAAACCAAGCCGCACTGACACGGCCGAAATCGTGATTTTCATCGATTTTTGCGAACCCTGGATGAGAGCATAATTATCAGGTCTGGCCCTGTCATCCAGCGGTCAAGGACTTAGATCACCAGGTCATACACACACGTCCAATAAGAAGTTTTCTATCATACACGGCGGCGCAACAACTCTAAACAACAAGTGCAACAATTGTAATCAATATGTGTGACAAAATACAAAAAAAAAGGATGCAATGTCTTTAAAAAGATTAGGGAACACTAAAAATTCTCACTGACAATTAAATGAAAACAACAAATATAGAACTGAGTTACAATTTAAAACTAGTTTAGATATGAATCAAACAAATTCGTGGTGTTACAAAGATAATTATGAGACAATAGATTCAATCCAGTGCAGCAAAAAATCCTAAAACTGCAACAATTAGTTCGTATATTTGCAACAAAAAAGTTCTATAGCTACAACAAATACCTAGCTCGATGCAACAAGCATGAATTCCTCGGAGCAGCAAAAAAATATCACTTTTGCAATAAAATTAAACTTTGTTGCAACAAATCAAAATGCCATTTGCAATAAAATACCTTTTGGGGCAAAATTTTTGAAGACATTGAAACAAAATTTTGCATTTCATGCAACAATAGAAAAAAAGTGCTATACCAAATCCAAATAAATATCTACAACAATCCTGCCGAAGGAGGTGTGTGCGGGCAGCGACAGGGCTTTGAGGAGGTAGCGGCTCCACACTAATGTCTCGTCGCCAGCCATTCGCTCGCTGTCCTTCTTCCACCTCGATCCCTCACAGATCCAGCCAGCTCTAGCAGCTCCTCATGAGCTCCAGCCTCTAGCCATGGCGAACGGTCGCTGCTGCACAAGGTAGAGCAAGAGGGTGAACCACGGTAGCACTGCGATAGATGTGATCGTTCATGAGAGAGAGATGGAGGCTTAGAGCAAGTAAAGCAAAAGCGACATACCACAAGTCGAGCAAGAAAAGCATAACAGCATGCTGCAAGTGAAAAGGGAATGGATGAAGAGATAGGGTTAAGAAATCGGGATAGGAGTGTAGTTTGTTGGATGTGGTCATGAGTCATGACTCACTTGGACGAGAATGTGCCACATTTGCACATTCGGAGGGTTGTTTCTAGGGGTGCAAACGGATCGGATACGGACGGATTTCGCTCATTCCGTATCTTATTCTAAATTTTTTCTCGGATATAGAATCGGATACGGACAAAGGTCGATTCGATTACGAATACGGATTACTTGATCCGCGAATACGGGCGAATCTGATCATTCGGATACGGTTAGTCTCGATTCTGAATAGTTAGTCTGATAATGCGTGAAAGCGAAACCATATATGTCGCGATATTAAATACACAAAACTTTACTAGAACCTTGGAGACATATAAGTGTTTCAAATTCAATAATAGTTGCCTTCCTATATAAGAATAATATGCGATCAAGTATAATTCCAATCAACATATGAACTTATATGATGTAGAATGTTTATATTTATCGGATCTTATCGGATATCTATTGCACTCATTTACACCGATATTTTTCGGATATCTCGGATATGCGGTATGGATCGGATACGGATCGGATACTTCTCTTCCATATCTTACCCCATATTTTTTTTGATAGGCGATTCGAATCCGGATCGAATCTGATATAAACGGATATAGCCGGATATCATTTTTTCGGATTCGAATCGGATTTTAAACGAATTCGGTCTTCGGTCGGTCGGGAATTATCCGCTCCGTTTGCACCCCTAGTTGTTTCACTCGGATGTCAGGGTCATAGTGTTCTCAAAAATATAAATATGTCATGTATGTCGTAAAAGTCTTATACTATAAAAAAAATCTACGCATGCCCGTGAGTCAACTAGGTGATGGGTTCGAAGCATAGCGCCAGAACTATTTTAGGATTTCAAGAGCATGTATAGTAGTAAAAACGACTATTATCTATATACTTTTATATATCATCTAAAGATAAAATTAAAAATAACTTTTACAATAAATGCTATCTTAAAATTATCTCTACGAGGTCTTACAATCTTTTAACTATGGTATAAAAAAGTGTTATTGTAAACAATAACTCATATAATAATGTTTTATGTTGTCTGTATGGTCATCTCTTCACGAAGAAACAGCTACGCTCTCTCCCCCTCATATTAATAAAAATTCCATGTGACAAAGTATATAGATAACTAATGTGATACCATTATATATGTTCTAAGAGAAAATTGTCGATGTTCATGACCGAAAGTGTCCCCTTATGATCGTATCATATTAATAACCATAACCGCTTCCAAGATAATTATATGAAAAACTATCATGTCTTGTGACTAATTTGCCTGATCAAGGCTTATAAAACCATATAACTGATCGTTATTGTCCAGTTCAGATCATCCTTTGACCTTAACCGATCGTCACGAGCTTCTAACCAATTTACTATTAAAGGAGATAATGCCTATCAGCCGGGCCGCTCGAAAACGGCCGGTTCAACCACAATTAGTCCGGGCCAAGTGCTGGTCCGATCGAACGTGCTGGACCGGGCGGTCGAGGTGGTGGTCAGGGTTTTTCAGGTCGGACCGCGGAACCTGGCCGGTTCTGATAAGTATGGATGAGAGAGAGAGGCCTCGCCGGGGCCCGTGATTCGCCTTGAACTTTCACTTTCCGGCCTCCTCTTTCTTTCACCCTTTTACCCTCCTCCCTGTCCGATACGCTCCTTCTAAAACCCCTCGTCAGTCGTCTCTGATGCCCGCCTTCAACTACCTACTCACGCAGCAGAGCAGCACGAGTGTAATGGTGCAACGGTACTAGCTGCCCTGTGACGTTGGGGTGTGGTGGCAGTGTGGTGGGGGGCGATGGCGCTGCAGATGGACCCGCCGGCGCCGCCGCGGCGCTCGGCCGCCACGAGCTGCGACCTGCACCCGGACGAGACGTTCACCGGATTCTGCACGGCCTGCCTGCGCGAGCGCCTCTCGGGGCTAGAGGCGTCCGCCGCCGCGGCCTCCGCGCCCGGGCGCAAGTCCACGTCGGCCATCCGGTCCCTCTTCGCCAGGCCGTTCGGCGCCGGCGGCTCGTCCGCGCCAGGGGCGGCAGCGCCGCCGGACCTCCGCCGATGCAAGTCATTTTCGTGCGGCCGCGGCGGGGACGTGCTCGCCTCTGCTGCGGCTGCCAGGGCGGACGAGCCGCAGCGGCGGTCGTGCGATGTGCGCGGGCGAAGCACGCTGTGGGCGCTGTTCCACCAGGACGACCGTGACCGCGTCCGCGACGGCACGGCATTTGGTTCCTTCCCGGCATCGTCTTCTGCCGCCGCCGCGGCGCTCTCCGCCGACGTCGCGCTTCCGCCCCAGCAACCTCCGCCGCCTCCACCATGCGTCCCTGAGGATTTCTTGGAAGTGGACATCCCCGTGGTCATGGAGTGCGACGAGATAACCCCGGTGGTGGAGTCCGTCCTTGTGGTGGACACCTCGGGGGAGATGGAAACCGAGGCCAATGCGGCCCGTGAAGGCAAGGCCACGAAAGATCACATAGACCTGGAGTCATCGGAGACCAAGAAGCCGCCGACTAAAGACCTGAAAGAGATCGCCGGGAGCTTCTGGCTCGCCGCCTCCGTATTCAGCAAGAAGTGGCAGAAGTGGCGGCGCAAGCAGAAACTCAAGAAGGAGGCCGCCGTGAGCAAGGCCGCGGCAGCGGCAATGCCACCGCCGGAGAATCCCTCCAAACCATCATTCCTTCGGCGGCGTCGCCTTCGCGGGGAGGCCGGCTCGGAAGTCGCCGGGGGCCGGCGTTCGTGCGACACCGACCCGCGTTTCTCCCTCGACGCCGGCCGCATGTCTGTCGACGACGCTGGGTTCTCTTGGGACGAGCCCCGCGCGTCCTGGGACGGGTACTTATTTGGTGCCGGTGCCGGCATTGGCCTTGGCCGCGCGCCTCCGCCTCTCTCCCGCCTCCCTCCCATCTTGTCCGTCCTGGAGGACACCCCGACCGCCGTCATCGAGCGCTCAGACGGCCAAATCCCCGTGGAAGACGACGCTGACCTTGATCCACCAGGGGGATCCTTGCAGACTAGAGACTACTACTTGGACTCCTCCAGCCGGAGGCGCCGGAGCCTGGAACGCTCCAGCTCCGTGCGCAGGACGTCCTTCGAAGTCCCCGACCCAAAACCAGCACAAGTCGCAGCCAATAATGGCAAGGAGTTCCCCATCGGCGGCTCAGAGTTCTACCACTTCCACCACGCCGAGGACTTGCTTGACCGCGGCTTCAGCTCCAACTCCCTCATTGAGGACATCTCCGCGAGCTTGGAGGCCGCATTGTCTGGCCCTGCCAAGAAGCCACGCCGGTGGCGCAAGGCGTGGAGCCTCTGGAGTTTCATCCACCGGAGAGCCGCCGGCCGCAGGAGCGGCGGCCCGTCCGACATCGCCGACCGTTCGTTCTCGGAGCCGTGGCCGGACCTGCGCGTCCGCGGGCTCAACCCCAAGATGCAGCGGTGCAACAGCAACCTGAGCGCCCGCAGCTCGTTCAGCAGCAATAGCGGCGGCCTCGGCAGCTCGAGGCGCAGCTACGTGGACGTCAACGGCAACGTGAAGCGGAGGGGGGACGAGCACGTGCTGGAGCGGAACCGCAGCGCGCGGTACTCGCCGGGGCGCGTGGACAACGGCATGCTGCGGTTCTACCTGACGCCGATGCGGAGCGGCAGCGTGCGGCGGGCGGCGGCGGCGGCGGCCTGCCGGGCAAGGCGGGGCGGCAGCTAACCTCGCAGTCGTTCGCCCGGAGCGTGCTCCGGCTGTACTAAACCAGTCAGGCAGGCCGCAGGTCCCAATGCTACTCTGCAGTTGAAGGAGGGAACGTCATAGCCATAAATCTTCGTGCATTGTAAGCTCTTACCTGTAATTTTTGTTCATTCTGGGGGGTGGATAACACGCAGTTCATCTCATAATTTCCTCTTGCGTATCCGTGCCTATAAACGTATCGACTCTCTCGTTAAATCACCAGTGTTTTCGACGTGCCATGCATGAGTAATACCATTAGCGATATGAACATGACCATGAGTTAGCTGCAGTTTCCCATGGTGTTTCAGTCTACTAAATTTGGAGGGACGCAGATTCTAATTCTGGTGCCCTCCCAGCCCAGATGGCGCGTCGCACATTCATCACACACTAGACCAGCATCATCACTTTGTGTCAAGTGTCAAACGCAGTGGCTCTACCAGTTGCTCTCTTTTGGCCCGTGGGGAATTCCTTGCTTTGAGACTTGCTGAGATTCGAGAGCCTGACATGGATGGACACGTGGTAGGAAGGAGGTGTAGGTGTGTACCGGCGCGAGCCATGCTCACGCGACTCCAATGCTAGCACTAGCAGTACGAGGCTTGGGCCCGTCCACTGCACGTGATTGGTCCTTAAAGGAAGGAGGTCGTGCTTGCCGCCGCCTCGGAAACCGTTAAAGGCGGCTCATATTCCGCTGGCCCGCGCCCCGTCTGGCTGGTAATCATGGCTTATATACATATGCACGTATATCGTTTTTTTAAAAAAAACAACATATTCGGTCAAAATATTTTTTACTGTAAAATATATGTGTATAAGTTTAAAAAAAATTAAAAAAATTATCATATATATAGATGAGGTGAGATTCTACAATTCTACAAAATTTAAAAACTAAACTCAATCGTATCTGAAAGATATAAAAAAGATAAATAGCTAAATAAATAGTACTAAGTAGTGAAAATACTATTTATGATGAATTTGTATTTCATATCTTTTAAATGTGATTCAGTTTAGCTTTTAAATTTTGCAGGATTGTAGAAGCTATATCTTTCAAATATGATTGAGTTTAGTTTTCAAATTTTGTAGGATTGTAAAAGTTCACCTCTCCTATCTATGGTAATTTTTTTGAGAAATTTTTGAAATTTGTACACATGAGTTCACACAGTTTTCACGGTAAAAAGGTTTTCACTAGATGTGTTGTCTTTTTTCTAAGTTTAGCTACTCCACATATCCGTTTATAAATGTGGCTCTCTTTTATTGTGAAAGACAAAGGAGGTGGCATATGTCCTCTGTTGCACCCGAGGAAAGCGGAAACTGGCCGGCACGATGGCGATCGAGCACGGCGTTGTGTGGGCGAGCGCGGCAGGAGCTCACTGCCACTCTTGGGTAGCGCAGAAGCCATCCTGTTACGGTGGTCGAGCTCTGCCAGCTTCCGAGCTTCGCTTTTGCAATTGGGTCGTTGCGACTATAGGTTGGCTATCTAATTGTCCAGCTACTCGAGCGTAGCAGAGGATACATATCGTATGTTGCATCTTTCACGGCGGGTGACATGACTAAATTTACAAATATATACACAAGAGTAGACTAGATAAAAAAAAAAAAGAGGTGCAAAAGATTAGATAAGCGATGGCCTCGTCTCGCTGCCGCTCCGCGGCCAACGTTTTGGCCGGCTCGCCCGCGCCTGCGCTTGTTTCTTTCTTCGTGCCGTTCTCAACCTCTCAGGGGCGTGTGTAATGTGCTGTGTGCTACGCCGTGGTGCGCCCACCCACCGGCCGGCCGGCAGCGCAAGCGTAGGGCCCTGTCGTGTTGATCCGTCGCTGGCTAGTTTCCTGCCTTGTTCAAACTGCCAAATTAGGCTCGGCGGAGGCGCGGATTTCCCGCTGCGGGCGCTGTCGCCTGGTTCAGACACTTCAGATGCGCTTGTGGTCTTGTTTCTCTAGCCAAGTAACGCACGACCCTGGAAAAGAAAAGGAAAACTACTCACGATGTAAGTTTGCTGTCCGTAACAGCGAAAAATGTTTTTTCCTTGAGGAAATGTTACACGGAAAAAATGGTTGCCCGAAACATGTTTGTTAAAACGCGGAGCAAACTACTAAGAAGATTCTTTCGGCATAATCCGGACATTGTTAGACATAACTATATTTTTAGGAACAGTTAAGTTGATTAAGTAATCAGCTGATAAAATCGAGATGCTGCGAAGCCAGATAGGAAATGGCTGCAAACGCAATGCGCCACCTGTAAAGTTCAAATTAAGTAGAGTAAATTTTACATAACTATATTTTTTTTACAGATTACCATAAAACTATAGGTTTTAACTTTATTTTATAAAACTACAGATTTTATGAGAACATGTGTCGCAAAACTACGTGTTTTAAAATTGACCGTTTATCGTAAGCAACTCGCATGGCAGTAGGTGTGCAATCGGCTCGGATTCGGTCAAATATTGCTCTTTCCATATCATAAACCATATTTTTTTTGTCAAATTTGGAGTCAGATACGGATAGTGCCGAATACAAATATGGCCCGGATAATATCGGTCATGGATTCGAAGAGAATACAGAGCGGAATTGATATAGTACCGGATATTTTTTTTTATCGAATATCATACCAAAGCTGAAGCATAAACGCACACAAAGCACTAAAATTTTAAACTACCGATGTGCCGGCACTCATAGGACTCGCCTAGAAATACAGAGGATGGTGATAAATCCATAACCCCACAAAATTCCTAATGAAGTGCATCAGCATGTACGTAAATGTGTGAATTAGTAAGAACTTTCAATCAGTCACACGTAATTGCTCTCCATTTACCAAAGACACATATTGGTCTCATAGATGGATTACAAACCAATAATCTCTATCACCTTCTCCGTACCATCGAGGCAGGCGTTCTGCATACTGAGAAAATGGACATTAACAAGCAATACCATTTAGATACTTGCAACTCGAAACAGAACAACACAAGGTCAAAAGTATAACCCAAAGTTAACCAGCAGGGAACCCACCACCCAACAGAGAATACTCTACATGAGACTACTTTACCACTTGAACTAAAATTATGCATAACAAAACCTTACTATGGACGGACAGGATATGATGGAACCATTGATCTTGTCGTGGCATTTTCCGTTTATATGAGGATAGCGACCAATACCTGAACCCTCAAATAACAATGCCCAGTGGGAGTCCTGCATGTGCCCCTGTACTCCTCCATTACAGCACCCTCTCTTTCTCCAGATCCTCCGCCGACGTTCAAACCTTTTCACCACCATTACCAAGCAGCGAGCATCAGCCATTCACACCCACCCTTGTCAAACTACTGAACTAGTATTAGCAAACAGCACGAACATTGCAATGGCAAGCCAAAACCCCATTCTCACCTCGGAGCTGAACTCGCGCGAGTATGGAAATGACCTGGAAGAGTAGGCCGGGCTTGTCGACGGGCATGAGCAGCACATAGATGGTCTCATCAGAGGAGGCGAGAGCATTCTGGCATGCGCCGAACTCCGCCCCGATGCTCTCGAGGAACTTGACGATGTCATGATTGGTGTAGTGCGCGATGGCGCTGAAGGCGAGGTGTTCGACGATGTGCGACACCCTACACTTGTCCTCCTCCACCACTAACCTGCGACGCGCGAACCAACCAATCAGACACCAAGCGCATCACACACGCACACCAAATCAGCAAGTACATGGAATTGAAGGGAGGCACATTAGTGAATGCTGACCCGACCTTCATGGCTAGGGAGAGCGTGGCGCGCATGCGGGTTTGGCGTTGTAGTGGACGTACTAGGTGAGGTCATTGGCAAGGCGAATGTAGGCGATGCCGACGAGCTCAGCGGGGAACACCTCATCCATGACAACGGTGACCAGCTTGAGCAATCGGAACTGGACCACGCGGTGCAGCCCTCGCCCCGCGCCAGGACGGCGGAGGGGGACAGAGTAGCCGGGGTGCTCAGGTGGTAGGGGCAGACGCGCAGGTGGAGAGGCGGCGAAGGCCGACAGCGTGGGATGGAGGTTGCGGGAACTAAACTTAGCCAATAACCATAGAACTGTATTCCTCAGAAGCAATACAAATAAAGGAGTACAAGTGCATGCAGCGGCATGCAATGGCTACGCACATAGTGCGGCATGCAGAGGCGCACGCAGGCGCATGCAGCCGAGAGGAACGGGCGACGCCTAACTAACCAGACCAAGTCCTCGCCGGATATGTCGGTGCAGGCAGCGAGAATAGACGTTCAACACCCCCCGCAGTCGCATCGTCAGGAGCAGCGACGGTGAGACTGGAACGGAAGTCATTAAACACTGCTGTGGGGAGACCCTTGGTCATGATATCGGCGAACTGCAATGAGGTTGGGACATGGAGAACGCGAGCTTCACCCAAGGCAACACGGTCCCGAACAAAGTGAAGATCGATTTCCACATGTTTTGTCCGTTGATGCTGAACGGATTTGAAGACAAGTACATGGCGCTAACATTATCGCAGTAGATAACCGTAGAGCGAGTAGGAGGCACGTGAAGCTCAGTAAGTAACTGGCGTAGCCAACATGACTCAGCAACGTAGTTTGCAACGGCTCTGTATTCTGCTTCTGCACTAGATCGGGAGACAGTGTGTTGGCGTTTGGAGGACCAAGAAATGAGGTTGTGACCAAGGAAAACGCAGAACCCGGAGGTGGATTTTCTGGTGTCAGGGCACCCGGCCCAATCGGCATCAGAATAAGCGAGGAGGTCATGCGTGTCGGAACGAGTAATATGCAAGCCGAACTGGGTGGTTCCGCGGAGATATCGTAAAATCCTTTTCACAAGTTGGAAGTGGGAGGTACGTGGCGCATGCATGAAGAGGCAGGCTTGTTGGACGGGATAGGAGAGGTCGGGTCGTGTGAGAGTGAGGTACTGGAGTGCACCGGCTAAGCTACGATACAAAGAAGGATCAGAAAACGGCGAACCATCATGAGCGGATAATTTGGAGCGAGTGTCAATAGGCGTGGAGATGGGCTTGCAATTGAGCATGTGGGCACGGTCAAGAACCTCTAGTGCATATTGTTCCTGAGATAAGAAGAGTCCAGAACGTGTGCGCTGCACATTGATTCCAAGGAAATGATGGAGGTCACCAAGATCACTCATAGAAAATTCAGAACTTAGTGAGGAAATGAGTGTCGACAGAAGGGAAGAATCATTACCAGTTATAATGATATATCAACATAGAGAAGGAGATAGATGAGGGAAGTCCCACGTTTAAGGACAAAGAGGGAGGAGTCACATTTAGATGGCAGGAAGCCAAGAGATTTGAGGTACGTGGTGAAACGAGTGAACCAGGCGCGAGGGGCTTGCTTGAGGCCGTAGAGAGATTTGTGGAGATGACAGACATGATGAGGGTGGATGGGATCGACAAAGCCGGAGGGCTGAACGCTGTAAACGGTCTCATCGAGATGTCCATGAAGAAAGACATTCTTGACATCGAGTTGTCGGATGAGCCAGTTATGGGAAGTGGAAAGGCTCAAGACGGTGCGGATGGTGGCTGGCTTAACAACGGGACTGAAGGTTTCACCATAATCAACGCCCGGTTGTTGAGTAAAACCGCGAAGAACCCAGCGAGCTTTGTAGCGGGCAAGAGTGCCGTCGGCGTTGAATTTATGACGAAAGATCCATTTGCCGGAAATGAGGTTGGAACGAGAGGGACGAGGCACCAGAGACCAAGTGTGATTGCGGATCAAGGCATCATATTCGTCTTTCATGGCACGAAACCAATTGGGGTCCTTAAGAGCTGCACGGTAAGACGAGGGAATAGGTGAGATGGCCTCAGCAGCAAGGGTGAAATGCCGTTTGGGCATGCAATAGCCAGCTTTGCCCCTTGTGCGCATAGCGTGAGTATTCTGTGGTGGAGTGACGGCTTGTGCTGTGGTTGGGAGAGGCGCAACAGATGGCAACGAGGGAATGGAAACAGCAGCGCGGGAGGAAGATTGGAGAACTGGGCCCGGTGTGCGTGGTGGCGAAGGAGAGGCGGTCAAGGGGACAGCGTCGTCACCCGCCGATGCCGGTGGACAGAGAGCCAAGATGCGTGGCGTGGGGGGAGAGATGGCGGAGTGTTGTCAGCGATCGGAAAGGTGGCTGCAACGGGACAACGTGAAAATCAGGGACGTTCCACTGATCCGGATCGGCTGTGGCTGGTGGGTTTGGGCCAGGGAGGTCGGAGGCATAAGGAAAAACAGCTTCATCAAAGTTTACGTGGCGTGAAATGAGGACCTTGTGCGAGGATAAGTTGAGGCACCGATAACCTTTATGTTCCAGGGCATAGCCAAGAAAGATGCAGCGAGCAGAGCGAGGAGCCAGCTTGTGGTCTGTGAGTGGAAGAAGGTTAGGATAGCAAAGGCACCCAAACACACGCAGATGATCATAGGTGGGTGGAGACCCGAAGAGTAGGAAATATGGTGTGTTGAACTGAATTGGTTGGGAAGGTCTCCTGTTAAGGATGTGAATGGCAACGTGGAGGGCTTCAACCCAAAAGGCACCGGGCAAATGAGCCTGTAAGAGGAGCGTGCGTATGATATCGTTCACGGTGCGGATAGCTCGCTCGGCACGCCCGTTTTGAGCGGAGGTGTAAGGACATGATAGGCGTAAGGAGATGCCATTGGAAGATAGAAAAGAGCGCAGCGAGAAAGTGAGAAACTCGCCACCATTATCACTCTGAAGGCACGAAATAAGAACGTGAAACTGAGTCTGTACGTAGTGAAAGAACCGGAGCAAGATGGAGGAGGTATCAGCTTTGGATTTAAGAGGGAATGCCCAGGTGTAGTGAGAGAAGTCGTCAACGACAATTAAGTAGTATTTGAAACCAGAAAAACTACATATGGGAGAGGTCCACAAATCACAGTGCATAAGTTGAAATGGACGAACACTAAATGTGGAAGAAGCAAAAAAAGGGTGGCGCCGATGACGCCCTAACTGACAAGCCTCACAAGTGATGCCATTGTGGGAGCTATTATTACATGAGACGTCTGGTAGCACAGACGCTAGACGAGACAAAGTAGAGGAGCTGGGGTGACCGAGCCGGCGATGCCATAAATCATTGGAGGATGTAGCAGCGAAGGCGGAGGGTGCAGTGAGGTTGGAGCCAAAGAACGGGTAGAGGCCGCCGGAGCTATTGGAGCGAAGGAGAATTCTCTTGGTGTGGAGGTCCTTCACAGAGAAACCATGAGGGTCAAACTCAATGGAGCAATTGTTATCATGCGTGAAACAGTGAACGGAAATGAGGTTCTTAACAATGTCAGGAGATATAAGAGTATGATACAAGTAGAACGGGCGGTTGGTGAGATGTGCAGAACCAGAAGCAGTAACAGGTAAATGAGAGCCATTGCCAACTACAATGCGAGTTGATGAAGGTACGGAGTTCAGAGAATATAACATACCAGAGGAGCTCGCAATGTGCGACGTGGCACCAGTATCAAGGTACCAATCAGGTGATGCAGGGTGATGATAATCAGTGTTGCTGATGGCGGAAGCGATCAGGGACTGTGGATCCCATGAAGTAGTCGGTGCAGAGCCATCGAAGTATGCCGAGCGGCTGGAGACAAGCCACCGTGAGGGTACCGATACCTGTGGAGGAAGAGGCTTTGATGTAGGCGTGTCCCGGCCGTGGAGGTCGCGGCCAAGGACCTTGGCGGCGTTGGTTGGCACGAGCGCGGGCGTGGACGCGATGGGTAGAGGAAGCCCATGTTGCCCGGCGGAAAATATTGGTATTGCCCGCCAGAATCAGAAGCCAGAGCCGTCCGCGTCCTCGTCCCTCGCCCGCTTCGCCGCCGGCCATGGCGCCGCTGGCTGTAGCCCTGTCTGCGCGACTGGAGCGGCGCCGGTGCCACCATCTCCACGTTCTCGCCGCCATGTTGGTGGTTGTTGCCGTTAGCGGATGGGTCCGAGAAGCTCCGGACCACGGCGACAAGCGCAATGCGACCTCCATTTGAGCCCGCTTCTCAATGTCAACTTCTTCAAGAAGGAGACGCGAGCGAGCCTCGACAAATGAGGGAAGAGTTGCATGCATTGACATGACTTTCTTGGCCATCTGAAACTTGGAGTTTAACCCGTGAAATAGTTGTAGGGTTAGAGAGCTGTCGGAGATTGGTTCATCGACATCAGCAAGGGCATCGGCAAGAGATTTTAAACGACGACAATAAGCACCAGCAGATTGATCTCCTCGACAATGGAATGGAATTCAGATTTGAGGTGGATAGCTCTGCTAGGTTTGTGCGCATGAAAGAAGGAGTGTAGTTAGCGTCCCATGCGTGGAAGGCGGTAGAGTCTCGAGTCATGACTACATCAACTAGTTCATCGGATATAGTGGAAAAGATCCGTGAGTGCGACAGTGGTATCGACACCGGCGCCACTCATCGTCGTCATGGTTGGGATCTGCTGCTTCCTCTATGTGATCATGGACATCAAATTTGTGAAGGACATAGGTCATGAAGTTTCGCCATTTGGAATAGTTATTGGCGAGGAGATCAAGTTTAAAGGGAATGTAACTATGGATGTTCACATGGTGGATAGAGGTCGCAGCAGTATGATGAGAAGGAGCCATGACAATGATGAGTACCGATGGTGGAGCCGGGAAGAAGAATGTTTGGCGCCGCCGCCGCCGGTACCGTCTTCGTGGATGAAGTATTCGAATCGAGGGTGAGATCTTCATCCTCCGCCATGGCGTAGACGAAAAGAGGAGACGAGCTCGAGCTCGATACCAAACTAAACTTAGCCAATAACCATAGAATCTGTATTCTCGAAGCAATACAAATAAAGGAGTACAAGTGCATGCAACAGCATGCAATGGCTACGCATAGTGCGCGACATGCGAGGCGCACGCAGCGATGCAAATGAGAGGAACAGGCGACGCCTAACTAACTGCACCAAGTCCTCACGGATATGTTTGTGCGAGCGGCGAGAATAGACGCTCAACAGCGGGAGGGTGTGCGAGATCTGAAGGGAGCGAAATCCAGAGTGAGCGGCGGGGTGGAGGGAGCGGGGGCATTTGATTTTTGGATATCCGAAATATTTTTTTTGAAAATATCCAAAAATATTCTCAGAATACACCGATCCGACGGATAGTGATCTCCTGAATATGAATCCGAATTCGAAACAAAATATCCGAAACTAAATCCAAATCCGAAAATTATCCAAAAAAATATTCGAATCCAATTCGACGCTATCCGGTCGGTTGGTCTGTCAAAAAATATCTGATCCGATTGCACCCCTACATGGCAGCCTCACATGTCCCTATTTCCTGTTTTCACTCACAATGAGGCTGTCATGTGGGCATACATTGTCAAACCTATTACAAGAAAAGTTCAATTCTAAAATATGTAGTTTTGTGATACAAATTCTCATAAAATCTATAATTTTATTATGTAGAAGCTAAAATCTATAATTTTCTAGTAATTTGTATAAGAAATATATAGTTTTGCGAAATTTACTCAATTAATTAAGCAGGAGACTAAACTTACCAATTGATGGCATGGATTGAAATCTCATCGATTTCTCGCAAGATCTCGCTTACCGGATGTGGACGAGTTTTGAAATATCAGTCGAAGTGAAAAAATTCTAAAAATTTGAATTGCTATAGTGATCTCACTATATCTCGGCAAGATCTCATCATATACCACCGAAATCTCTGCCTTTTAATCTAGAATTTGATATCTGATGACCAGATTTGACTGAAATTGATCAATAACCCTTAATGATGTCATATTGACTGGAAATTTGTTGAAAAACCGAATTTTTGAGATATTTTTTAAAAAACTACAGAAACACTATTGGATTTTTATAAAATTGTACATACTTTATTATGATGTGAAAAATTTATGGTACATTCTAAGAAGTGTAGGATCATACAGAAATTTTTTTAAAATATTGTAACTTCATTTGTTATCTTTAAAATATAAAAAACAGATTGAATATAATTGAGACACTAACATTGTCAGAATTTTATAAATTTGTTTGAGTGTGATCATGATTCGTAGTAAGGGAAAGGGTGGGTTGAGTGGTGAAATTTGAACGGCGTGTAGTGCAACCACGTGATGATGCAGGCTCATGGTGTATGGTGTAGCAACCAGTCTTCTAACTATTTGGGTTTCCCAATTAAGTATAGTGGGTACAGGTCGATGCCCTATGGATAGGATCAAGGTGGGTACGATTACGGACAGAATTATGACGAATTGAACATCTCTTGGCCGTTTGACTATACTAATCTATACGTCGATCTGTACGCAAGACACTCTTTTGCCAGTGTTAGATACCTTCACCGGTCAGAGAATTATAGTGATTGAATGAATCATTACGAACATTGGAAGTCTGTCTACCTACTGCATGACATAACCTGGAAAGAATACAAGCAATAACATGAGAGGGGTATCACGAAGTCATTGTTGATAAGCGGAACATGAATTAGCACAACGTATTACTACTCATAGGTACGTGATGTAAATATACATTGATTTTATTATGATACAAATATGTGGTAAATTGTCATATGTATCAATTTTATTTTATACCTATTAATTGGCATGCAAATATACATTGATTGTTTTCAATTACGCGTGGGTGGAGAGGCGGCGGAGGCCGGCAGCGTGGGATGGAGGATGCGGGAGGGCGTGCGGGATCTGAAGGGAGCAAAATCCAGAGCCAGCGGCGGGGCAGAGGGAACGAAAATATTCGGAGGGAGCGGTGGCTTCTGATTTTCGGATATCCGAAATATTTTTTTTCAAAAATATCAAAAATTATTCTTAGAACATACCGATTCGACGAATAGTGATCTCGTGAATTCGAATTCGAAACAAAATATCTGAAACCAAATCCAAATCCAAATCCAAAAATTATCCAAAAAAAATATCCGAATTCGATCCGAAGCTATCCAGTTAGTCGGTCGGTCGAAAAATATTCGATCCGATTGCACCCTTACATTACAGACCTCACATGTCCCTATTTTTTTGTTTTCACTCACGCATGAGGCTGTCATGTGGGCATACATTGTCAAACCCGTTATAAGAAAAGTTCAATTATAAAATATGTAATCGAAAAGAATACAAGCAATAGTATGAGAGGAGGTATCACGAAGTTATTGTCGATAACGCGGAACATGAATTTGCACCATAGGCGTACTACTACTCATAGGTGCGTGATGCAAATATACATTGATTTTATTATGATATAAATATGTGATAAATTATCATATGTATCGATTTTATTTTATGCCTATTAATTGGCACGCAAATATACATTGATTGTTTTCAATTGAAAATCTTAAAATCCAAATTTTAATCGAAATGTTGCCGAAATTTCTAACTTCACGAATTGATAATCATCTAAAACTTTTATGGAAAGATTAATGATGCATCACGACCATCCAATCAAAATTTTAAAATCTTCTAATGTACTTTCAACCATTTTTCATCCAGACATCACCGCTTTCTGAATTTTTAAAAATCCTTTGAGCTTCACCATCACCTGAAAATTTTATGAAAAGATTAGTGATATGTCAGAATCATCCACAAAAATTTCAAATATTTTTAACGTGGTTTGTCCTATTTTTCATTCGGTCAAAATTGCGGTCAACGTTTTATTAAGATGGTAGCAATGTTTGAATTTTTAAAAACTCCATAGGCTTTATAATTATCTGAAATTTTTATGAAAACATTATCAATGTGATAGAAATCTCCAAAAAATTCAAAAAATTTTTACTTCATTTCGACCTGTTCAATTTTGCCGAGATATCGGCAAATCTCGCCGAGATCTCGGCAAAACCGGCATAGATCTAGGTCCTACCAGTGAAAAAAAAAACGGATTTGAAAATTCTTTTTGCATTTCGTCCAAAATTTATCTAAAATTTCTAAATCTCATTGAGATTTCGTTCTCCACCACATCTAATATTTGGGACGAAATCGAGATTTCAATCCTTAATTAATGGCAGGAATGCTGCCGCCCGCTACCCTGCTGCTTTTTGTTTGTGAGGAAGCATGCATGGCCTGTGAAACCGTCCACAGCATCGCGAACCGGTCACAATGGAATCAATCGAATGATGGCAGCGACAAGGAGGCGGCCTAATTGAGCGCGAGGTGTGAAGTAAAGCACGACGAGCCGGCAGCCGTCGCTTCGCCGGGCTCACATCAGCGCCACTGATTCCACTGTGCGCTCCGTGGTACTCGGTGTCTCCCGGCCGTGCTCACGAAGAGGGCCGAAACATTTGCGAGGCCGAGGCGCCGAGCCAGGTCGAATATGAGGTACACTGGGCATGCAGGCGCATCGCCATTTAGCGTGGTACCGCGGCCTCCCTCTGCTCCTACCACACATAGCTTCCCCTTCTTCTGCATGACAGCGCGACGCTGACGGCGGCCGGTCATCTCCATCGCCCGCTGCTGGAATGTGTCCCATGTTTTTGCATGGAGCTATGCTGATCGGAGACAGGGAGGCACACCATGTTCGTACTAGACACGACCCTGCTGTGAGGCCGCAGTTGCTGTCACGGCTGCGTGTGTACGCAACCGTTCGATTCTGCAATCGGCAATCACGAGACAAAAAAAAAAGTTGTCCTAGTATTTTTTTACACCATGCTCGACTTGGAGCATTGATTCTCATGGCTTGTGCACGGCTGCTGCCATTGCTGGACTGCAGTAGGTTCTCGTACTTTTGTACTCTAGTTCTTGTACGCGCCACCCAGAGCGGACTATTCCGTGAACCGCCGTGGAGCTGCATGTAACGTGCATGACCTGCATCACATCATGCATCCACCGTAGTGTACCGAGTCATCTTCAGAAAAGGAAAAGAAAAGAATAGTGGTGGTAGCAAGACTGCGAGAAGATCGATAGTCAGGATTTGTAGAGTCGAGTTTGCAGCGTTGGATCTGCATGGTTGGTCGGGGTCTCCCATCGCTTCAAACAAGGCACAAGCTACCTGCTCAGAAATCAGTGTGTTATGGCACTGTTTCTCTTCTACACTATTCTTTGTGGACTGTTGCAGCCTGGTAGAAACATCGGGACATGGATTCCATTGCTGCACTGCTCTGCATGCATTGTTGCTGCCGTCAGGAGTTTAATTGTTCCCCCAAGATTCATATTTTTTTTTGGCTTTTATCTCATAACAAGATTACGACTAGAGATAATTTGTTGAAAAGAGGAACTAATAGAAGATCTGTTTGTCGTTTTTGCGATAAGAATGAATCTGTCAACCATCTCTTCTTTGATTGTGTTGTAGCCAAGAACATTTAGAATATGGTTGCTGATTTTTATTAACTTAAATATTGGTCATAACTACGAATATGTTGCTCGATTTTGGTTAAGTAACTCTAAAAATGTTGTATTGAATACTATTTGTGCTGCTATTCTTTGGAGCTTGTGGAATAGTAGGAATAATATAGTTTTTCATTTCCAGTGCTGGTCAAGTGTAAAAACAGTTTAGAGAAGGATATCAGTCTCGCTGAGAGATTGGTGTACATCCTTTGTACAAGGAGAAAATGATGATCAAGATGGAGCAGTTTTGTATAAATTTGGAGGAGAAAATTCAAGCACCTTTGCCTCTAGAGTTGGGATTAACATGACTGTAAAGGATAATATGGCAAATGAAGTTCAAAAGGATGGTGGCATTTCAGATGAGCTGAAGTCCCTCTTAGTTTACTTTAAGAGAGGTGTTTCTATACTTTTCTTTTTTACAGTTGCACAAATATTAAAGTATGACTGTATGAATAAAAGGTAGATAACAATTACTTACCTTTTCATTACTTTAAGATTCGTGCAACTTTTATTGAGAAAAAATATTGAAGCACTGCTCTTATTTTAATGCTTTAGTTAATGGCAAGATGAAGTTTATTGTACTTCTTAGTGGAGTGGTATTGATCTGTGTTGTTGGCTGTCCGTCATGATGATTAGTGTACGATACGTTTTGAAGCTGTATCTAAATTGTTCTTTTCAGTTTCAATATATGGAATAGTCATGTCCAAATGGGCGGCCGGCACAGCCCGTTTATTAGTCAGGCCGGGCCCGTGCCGTGCCAGCACGGGTCCGACAGGCCGTGTCGGCCCGTTAGCGCCCAAAGAATTAAAAAAAATCCAAAAAAATAGAAAAGTATGAAAAAATGCAGAAAAAATTTAGAAAAAATAGGAAAATTTAGAATAATTAGAAAAACTAAATGGCTATTTTTCAAACTAAACGCGCTAAACGGGCCGTACCTATCCCTAATCGTGCCGGGCCGTGCCGTGCCACGGTGTCGGTCCAAGCACGCACAGGCGAGTGGGTCGTGCCGGTACGACCCGTTTACGGTTGGACTGTGACGTGCTCGGGCCGGGCCAATAGTGTCATGCCTCGAGCCGGCCCGTTTGGACATATTATGGAACTGGGATGTCCTTTTGTTTGAAAAAAATTATTGCATGACAATACCGAGAGAAGCAAGGTTGCAGAGATGGAGATGGCACTGCCCACTTGGAAGGTCGACATCCAGACATTCGATGACACAAGGGCTGCTATGCATACAATTGTGTACAAAAATTACTTTTGAGGAGAGGGATAAAAAAGTTCTACAAGCCCCGTCTGTCCACTGCATACCATCACGCGTCACAACTTCACAGGATGCATGCTCTAAAACGACGCACGGCAGTTTCAGTTTTTCAGCTTCGTGAGACGGCTTGCATATGCCGCAAAAACTTATGCGACAGCACCCACGGTGGCACCAGCCGTGAGCCTGGACGAGCCGTAGAGAGTCTCCTCGAATCGGATGATCTCATTCTTGGACCCGTAGGCCACCTGAGTCCGCTCGTCGAGGTTGGTGATGACCTTGTTCAGCACCGACTGCTTGCCGTCGCTGCTGTACCCGCCGGCTTTCTCTATCAAGAAACCCAGTGGCGCCACCTCGAACAGGAGCCTCAGCTTGGCCTTGGCCGAGGGGGAGGTCACGTTGGTGAAGATGCCCTTCTCCTTAACGATGATCTGCATCATCAAAGATTCACGCGTTCTCACGCAAATTCTGTGTACTGTAAGTGTAGGAATGTACCGAAAGTAAAGTGCGTTCACTACGTGCCGTGCCGACAGTATGGCCTTGCTTAAAGCAGACGCCGGTACAGCTCAATAGTCAATAGCATGGGCTTTGCAGGGGTACTACAGTTTGACGCACTTACCGGGAGCAACAAACTAAATTCTTGTTCCCAAAAGTTTTTCTTGCCTTGTCTGAAAGATTGTCTCTTTTGTGCGAAAGATGTAGAAGTAGAATTGACATGACACATTGGTCATGGCACCGTTCAATGGTAGAACAGATGCTACTGATCATGGGTACTTTAATTAACTACTGTCACGAGTCATGACATTTCAGAGTTTCATGCAAGTGACTCACTAAACAGATATTTTTAAGCCAGCGTCACGTAATGTTTTTCGTTCGGCTTGAATTACTAGAAACATTTGTGGTTCCAAAGGATGTGAACATGACTTGTAATGACTAATGACTGAAGATTTGCTGACAAATACCTGGTTGACATCAGGGACCATTCCTCCAGTGTAACGCAATGTGTACTTTTCCTTAACGTAGTAGTTGATGAGCTGAGAAGATACATTTTTCAGTAGTTAAGACTGATGACAACGGTCGTTGTATATAACCAAATATGCAGAGAATTTTCAGCTGCTAAAAAATTAATAAAAACAATAATAAGGGAGTACCTTGTCATAATCAGGGTTATCGAACGTAGCCCTCAGATTTCCAGGAGAGAACATTTTCCCTTCTGCAATGGACGTGGTGTCCTTAACATGCTGCCATTTACCTGCAGCATTTGTAGAACTTCGATTACGATTACATTACATGTGTATTGTAACTTCACAACTTCCTCTGGTTTACAATCGAAGAAAACCTTCGTCAAGAAGAAGGAATTCATGTGTTCCAGGGCAGTCCTTAAGAGCAATAACGTAAGTCGTGCGAGGGCCGTAGATGCCCATTGCTGCAGCAACTTGGTCTCCACCGGTGATGCCTGTCAGCTTGTCACCGGGCCAGACACCAAATATGGTTCCGACGGTGAAGTTCGTGTCGACAATGCTGGAACCATCAAGTGGATCGAAAGCAACACTGAAACCACCTGCGACATTAGGTGACAAATTAAGCCGATCTGAATTACAAATGCTAAATTTCTCAAGTTGTTTCTGCATGTTGTAAGCATCAGTTAAATTGACAACTGTACAATTTTGTCTTGCAGGTTATATAAGCTTTAGAGTGCTCAAACATGTTGCAACTGGTGATTGGATAGCTCTGATTTCTCTCTCCATTTTGGATTGCATCTACAGCTAGAATCCAAGAGGAGACAGCATGGTAACATATATTGATATGCAGTTCCATTGCTATAGTGCTCTGGAGATGCGAAAGAGAGCATATGTTTTGTTCAGTAGCAGTAGTGCTGATTTCTGAACACTGTTCTGTACTCTCTGTAAAGAATGAATGGATGAACTTAAAATCATTTAGGTGCTCGTTGTTATCCTTAATTATCTGTACTGATTACTGAGTCATATCTTATATATGTGCTTTGGACTTCGGTTTTATGTACAGGGAGAAGAAATGGCAGTACCTTACCTTCTACCGGGCCACCCATGTCTTGCAGCTCAGGGACTTCCTCAGAGCAAGCGTACTTGCAGACATGGGAGTATTCCAAAGCCTACATGGACCGTAGTAAAGAAATAAGCGAAGCGACAATCCCCGCGAGATGAGCCATGCACGGGTACAAAGCATCCGATCGTATCACCTCAAAGAGGAGCTTGTTCGCGAGCATGTCGACGGCGAGCTGCTCGTCGCCGAAGGAGTTGACGCACGCCGTGCCGCCGCAGGACGCCGTCCGGACCTTGAACGAGATCGTCCTCATCGCCTCCCCCATGCAGATGAGCAGCCTGATGAGGTTCTTGTTCGGCGTCGCCTTGGTCAGGAACTCCTCCTGACACCACAGAAACCCCAACAGATCCAGCAGCGTAAGCTTCACGTGGCATGTGCGCCGACACACAGCGCCGTATGGTACTGATGTACACGCACCAGGCTGTCCCCGATCTCGCACCGGGTGTCGAGCGCCGCGCGGCTCGCCGCCTTGGACTGCCTCGACGGGAGCGACCTCGCCTTGTTCACCCGCAGCGACTCGCCGTAGAACGTGGTCTGCGGCCTGGCAGCCTGCTGTGGCATTACCTATCTGGCGTCAGCGCAAGATTTGCACGTACGCTCGTAATACCGGCACAAGTTCCAGTTGGAACATGCGCATTAGTTAGTCATGTTACTGGGCACTACTCCAGCAAGTGAAGCTCTTGCATATATACCTTGGTCCTGTATGACTGCGAGAAGGACATGGCGGCGCAGCACGCGGGCGAGCGCGTCGCGGCCCCGCCGGTGTAGCCGGCCGCCGCGACGGTCTCCATTGCTTCGCTGGTGCGACGGCCTAGCTTAGAATTGTCAGACAAGAAGGGGCTCAGCTTAGCTCGGGAGTGTACTAGTTGCCGTACGTCTTTTCACTCTGCGTGGCGAGCTGCATGCCTGCTACGGCTGCGACTAGCGCGGGCTCGGAGATTTGGAAGGAATGGATCACGCACACGGTGGGTGCACGACTGGACCAGATAAGCCGGGCGACGCCGTGCCGCCACGTGGCGCTGGAGAAGATAGAGCGCGAGGAGCGTCGCGGTGGACGACGACCGTTCGTGCTTTGTGTGGCCCTGCTGGGACGAGCCGACGAGCGCCGGATCGATCGATTCGGCTGCGTACGTGCGTATACGTATGTGCGCATCTCGCGCCAACTTGTATGTGTTTGCAAGGGCAAGATTAGTCGCAACTTTTTGTAAAACCTACAGTTAAATTTTAGAACTGACTAGTTCAATGTCCGTGTGTTGCTACGAAAAATAAAATTAATAACGGAACATAAAGGTCACACAATAAAAGAAAATTGTGCTACAAGATCAAACATCTATTTCTCCCGATTACAGAGGAGTGTGGACGCACCGGGGAAGGCATCTCGACTCGCAGATGGGGTGGCTATCGTGTTCATAGAGAGGTCGGGAGGTGAGCATATCGTGAGGAACGGAGTGAAAAACGGCTTAGATTTTTTTCCGTTGGTCGGTCCGGTTTTTTTCTGTCGGCGGTTTATTCACGGTTTAGACATGGGTTGGTGGTGGAGAACGGACGTATCACCACCAACTCTTAATTAGAAGTAGTAGAGATACGGTCGTATCGCTCTATGGTTACGGTGATTTCAGCGAAGTGTACGGCTATATCATTAGCTGAAAGTAGCAAATCAACCGAGGGCGAGGGAGGAGCTTCTATTTGAATATTTGATCATTGAGCCATTCAATTCACCGAATCCGAGAAATGTCCAGGCTGGAAACGAGTAGACTCTTTTGGGCCTGCAACAACACCTCGGAACGATAAACCCCGGCTCGAATCGAAGGCCCATCTAGAGGATTGCCAGCTAGACCGTCTCGTCTCCCAGAGCCGAAGAAGCCCGCCTTGCTCAAGCCCGGTTCTGGGATGGTTTTAGAAAAATTCAGCAGTCAAGGAAATGTCGCACCACGTGTAAAAGTGGGAAAATTTGCAAGAACGATAAGCTCCATCCGCACCACAGCAAATTTAAATGTTCGAACGATCGATGCATCCAAAAAGTAATAATCTATACTAATATGAAAAACATCAGTTTGAAAATATATTGTATTAAATTGGCTGGCTGAATCGGAGCATTACAATCATTCATTTCTTAGATCCGATGGCCCATGTCTCTGGTTGGATCCTGGCCAAAATTAGTGCAAGTTTAATGACCAATTAAAACATGTTTACTGCCCTCTCTCCCATGCGCTCGTAGAGCGCGTGCGCATCTCCGTGCTCTCCTCTGTGCCCTTTTGTGCCCGACCACAAGATTTTCGGTTCATGCAGACCCACCCACGGGCCAATCGAGCGGGGCGCTTAATTAGGCTTAAGACTACAGTTCGTCAGTGTCGACTCATCTCTCCTGACACGGCAATCGGCCATAGCGCTGCCATGGATGAAAGCTCGGAGCCCTAACCTCGGATGGAAGAAGATGACCAGAAGAGAAAGGACTAATCCTCACAGCCCACGAGTCCACACAACAACCGGTGCCCACAAGGTCTAATTATGGACTAATCCTCACATCCATCTTGTACAATGGCGAATCCAGAATGAAAATAGAGCGGACTCCTATATCGAAGTTCTAACTCAAGACAAGTATACTAATGATATATCTACCGATCTATTGCTACCAAATTCCAAATTCATACATAAATAGAAAAGAAACAAAGTGAATAATCAAAATATAACAAGTCTGGTACCTTGCTAATGGATAGAATGACATAAATATGTGAGGACAGATCATCAACAATTTGACCGGTAGATAAAAATATAAAGCTCAGTAATGCAATTTCAATTTGTGAATACTTATAAAAATATAAATTGAAATAATACTTACGAAGGCACTAGTACCGAGTACGACACAATTTCACTTTACGATCATTCATCTCTTGAACGTGTCGAATGATTTCTTTATTATCGACGTTTCTAAATATCTCTTTCTCAGTGTAACACACCATCAAGTCATTAAACTAATCATTTGCTATCTTCTTGCGCAAATCTGTCTTAATAATCTTCATTGCTGAGAAGATTCTTTCTACTCATGCTGTTGCCACTGGAAGGATCAATGTAAGCTCGATGAGGCGATAGACCAACGGAAAAGTTCTATTCTTTCTGGTTTTAACCATCTTTTCAGCAAACTTTGCAAGATCACGACAACCATTAAATTCAACACTTTTCCTAACATTAAGAATGAAGGTTTGAAACTGATTTCTTAATAACATACTGATCCGACTATGGTGAAATCAAGAACAGAATCTCAAAGAAGTCTAACAAGTTTATCCACATCAAATTTAGAGAAAGAGTTGCTTGGATTAAGACAAGACATGCATACCAATAACTCTGAAGAAACTTCATTAAAGCGATGATTCATCTCTCACATAATAGCATCAAGAGCAATATTGAAAATGTCAACACGATAATAGTATAAGTAAGTCATTTTATGTTTCCGACGTGCAGATTTGCCTTTAACTCCAATGAAGTCATCCATATCTAGCACACCGATCTCATTTGCCTCGCAAAAGGACTTGAATTGGTTAAATAATGGCTCCCACCCATTGTCCCTCATGTCTTGTAGGCGCACTTTTACATCGACAATCAAATCTATAGTTTCTACAATATCTTGATTCTTTTTTGCAAAGCAATTGATAGCTCATTTGTAATGCCCAACAAGTCTATCAAAAAATGCATGATGAATACAAATTTAAATCGATCTTTCCATCTGTTGTATCAAACCTGCTGCTCCACCATGATCTGAAGGATATGATGCATCTTCAAATATCATCTCTAAAACCTCGAGCGCTAACTCCCACATTTGGTATATACGAAGTATGGTTTTAAAATGAGAGCCCCATCTAGTATCTCCGGATCTAGCTAGATTAGTTTCCTGATTCAAGCCTATTCCACTTAAAAGCACGCCATTCTCCAATTTCTCTAATACTTTCTCATGATGCTTTTTCATCAAAACATCATTTCTCTTGCAAGATGCACTCACAGTGGTCACTATCAAGGAAACATAGTTGAAGAAGTCAACAATAACTCTACTACAACTTGCGACAGTGACAACCACTAACTGTAACTGATGGGCAAAGCAATGGATATAGAAAATACACGGACTCTCATCTTGTATCAATCTTTGCAAACCATTAAATTCTCCTCTCATATTTGAAGCACCATCATAACTCTGCCCACGTAGTCTAGAAATTGGTAGATCATGATCAGTAAGCAAACTAATCATAGCTTCCTTCAATGCAATCGATGTACAGTAAGTGATATGCTTAATACCAAGAAACCTTTCTATGATCTTCTCTTCTTTGTTTACAAACCTACATTCTAACCAAATTAATGATATAAGGTTAAAACTTAACACAAATCATAAATGGTACAACTAACAAACATAATATGTACTACTAACCTAACAAACATGTTTGGCACAATGATGTTATGTTGCAGGCAAAATGTCTTTACCTCCTGAAAGAGCTCATCCCAACCATGCTACCCTATGTCATTAATTTTTTGCAATGTAGCCCCAACCAATCCTACAACACAAGCAATATTTTGATCTTTCTTTTGCAAGCAATGTGATAGATCATTAGTTTTGCTCAATATTCTGATAATAAGATGCAATATAAGCACAAACTTAAAGCTTTCCATTTGTCGCAACAAACCTGAAGCTATGTTTTTTTGTGTTGTATTTGTTACATCGTCACATACGTTCTCTAATACCTCAAGGATTGCATCCCACATCAGGAGCAAAAGCACGGTGTAGGCCGAGCACATTGGTGGAGGCGCAACATCGGAGATGCAGCGTCAGCTTGGTCGGAACATGAACAAACATGGAGGTGGAGCTAAGGGTGTGAATTAGATCAATTCCAGCAATATTTACTCGACATATAAGGGTAATATTTTTTTTCACAGCATGGCATGGACATTCAGCTAATTTTCCAAAACCTTGTGTCGTCTGCTCCTGATGTAGAATGCAGTCCTTGAGGTATTAGAGAACATATGTGATGATACAATAAATACAACACAAAAAACCACAGCTTCAGGTTTGTGCTATAGGATTGGTTGGAGCCACTGCCTCTAACAATATGAAATTACAGTGAACGGTAGTTGCCATACGCACTTCTAACTACATCGGCTTGACCTGAAGCCCAAATCAACATATTGTTTCAAGCTTGAATCGGTCCATTGCCTTTGCGTCCATTGCACCAGGTCAAACTTGAATCGGTCCATTGCCTTTGCGTCTACAAAGTTGAGGAAAGAACCTTCGAGTCAACGCCTTCTTCGAACCCCATCAACTATGCAGACAGCACGCCACCGGGCATTCAGCACCAGCCACGAAGGAGATCTCTCTGGCTTCGGCCATGAGTTTCAGTCAGATCCTGGCTTCTCCAGGACATCCACATATACAGCTCGTTCCCGTATAGTTGACAGGAAGGTCAAGAGCTCAAGATCATCCCGGAAAGTAGCTGCTGCAATTGCAGGGGTATGCACAAACTGCTTCGCTCCTCGTCAATCTAAAATCAGGGAGAGCCACAACAAACCCTCAAATGATGGCCATGACGTGTCTATTAGTTCCAGTAAGCTCACCTTTCTTTCTTGATTCGCCCATCATGTACATGCTATCATGTATATCTGCCTCTGCAATTAACTTAGTTATAAGTCAGTAAATTGTTATTGCCTCATAAATAAGACATGTTTGTCAACCTGACACCTTGTTAAGTAAGATGTGGCAGGTGCAGGCCTTAAAAATTTTGATCCATGAAACAGTTACTAATTGTGACACTGCAAAATTGTAGTATCAAACAACAATAAAGGAGTCATTCCTGATCGAGATTATAACTTCGGGGTTAAATATCATAATACGACATGATGGTTCGTCTTTTTTTTTAGAGGAATGACGGTTCATCTATCAACAGACCAAGATGTTAACAGCTTTTACTTACTACCGGTCTGCCACCTTTTCTGTCATGTTTCCGTTAATGTTGCACACACATAAGCTTAGATTAATTTGAAGTATTTCAAGTTAGCACTGCTGTTCAACTAACGTTTCTATCCACAAAGTTTGGCCAATCATGATTCTGCCATCAGGTCGAACGGTTTTCAAAAAACAACCAACCAGCAGATGTAGCTCCTCAACCATCAATAGTGTGCATGCATGTGTTTTTAAGACCAGCTGTTCAATTGTTGAAGCAAAATTAAGTGTGATTAATTGCAAATAAGACACTGAAGGTTTGCAACTGAGCTTCGGCTCAGATGGCTGGCGCGAGCGTTGCTCAGCCAGCCCGCCCGTGTTCGAGCTTCGCTCGGCGTGGGCGTACGTGAGTCATGTACAGTGTGTGGGTGAGTGCGTGTGTGTGTATGCACTGTAGCTTGGCTGTTGTTTTTCTCCTTTAGTGAATGCCAGAGCTCCTGGCCAATTTCAAAAAAAAAGACACTGAAGGTTTCCAGTGGTTTGTAGCAGTTTCAAGAATTTCATCAGTAAGCAGTGCAAGCACTAATACATCCAGACAGATGGGTGACAACAGTCAAAAGAAGTCATGGCAAGAACAGTTCTCATTTCAGGAAATTTGCCTGGCTACTGCAAACTTCAGTGAACAAAACAAAATTGGGCTAGGAAATTTTGGCTCTGTGTACAAGGGGAAGCTCAGAGATGGATCCATCATAGCTGTAAAGCGAGCCACTAAGGTTTGTATGTGAATTTCTTAACAAAAGGAAAAGCGTGCATCTTTACTAATAAATTACTTCCAGCAATTCCCTTTAAAAAAATTACTTCCAGCAACCAAATAAATGAAAATTCTTCACACAGAATCTGGAATTGGCAGAATATGTATGACAGGCACCTATCTGCAGAGTTCAGAAGTGAAATTCAGACGTTGTCAAAGGTCGAACATTTGAACCTGGTGAAGTTTCTTGGGTACCTGGAGCATGAGGATGAACGTCTAATTATGGTTGAGTATGTCAACAATGGAACACTTCGTGAACACTTGGATGGTAGGTCAAACGTACGCAATGAACATGCTTAAAATCATAACAATATTGTTATAATAGGTCAAAATATAGAACCCACTAATTTTGACATCCACCAAAGGCAGTGAAATTGGATGGAATAAAACATATTATAATAATATATAGAAATGCAAAAGGCACCTGTAATCTCACAAATGTTAATCCCCTAAACATGATGTACATGTGTAAGTATTTTAGTATACAATTCAGAGTTAGTACTACAATTTTTTGTTTATAACCATACTTGTTAAATGTTCCTTTTGTTACAAAGGCTTTCTTGGGACTTAAATTACATTGTAGGATGTAATGCAATTTGTCTTATATATTTTTTTGTTGGATTAAAAGAATTTTAGGGGCACATCTTTTGTCTCTATGCAGGATCACGGGGGGAACCATTGGAATTTTCACAGCGTCTCAACATTGCTATAGACATAGTTCATGCTGTCACCTACTTACATGGATACACAGGTATCATACTCCATTTCTACATGACAGAACTGACACCACTCTCCTTTTCAATTGTCATATTGGCTATCCTACAGAATGTAAAATTTCAAATTCTATCTCTTTATTCACAAGCATGTTTCGTCTTTTTTTGAAATGTCTGTTGGACATTCCTAGGGGAAAATGTGCAACGCTATGAACAAACTTATAACCGTACTGTGCACACAGCATGTGTATGTTTATATTCATACTTATGTGAGCTCACAAACGCGTACATGGCTAAAGCCCTGAAGTCCATATATCATCAGTTCACGATATTCTATAAGAAGCATGAAAGACCATGGCTAAAGCCCTGAAGTCCATATATCATCAGTTCACTATATTCTATAAGAAGCATGAAAGATCACCAGTTCAGCACATTCTTGATCAGAATTTTGTCGCCATGTTGTACACATTCATAATTTTGAACCCCAACAGAATGTATCTACATCTACAGTATATGGATACGAAATTGCCAACATCCTAATGTCTGACCATCCAATGGGCATGCAGACCATCCAACCATCCACCGCGACATCAAGTCGTCCAACATTCTCCTAACAGACCAGCTAAGAGCAAAGGTGGCTGATTTCGGCTTCGCTCGCCTAGCCCACGACAACCCTGAAGCGACCCACGTGTCAACAATGGTGAAGGGCACGGCAGGATACGTGGACCCTGAGTACCTGCGCACGAACCACCTCACCGACCGCAGCGACGTCTACTCCTTCGGCGTCCTCCTCGTGGAACTCCTCACCGGCCGACGCCCCATCGAGCGCGGCCGCGGCCGCCACCAACGCCTCACCACCCAATGGGTAAAAGCACACCCTAACTAGTAGCTCTGAGCATTGAAAGCTGCTGCACGTCAGATGTTCGACGGAATTACCTCCTGGACGCAGGCGCTGCGGAAGTGCCGGGATGGCGACGCGGTGGTGGCGATGGACGCCCGGATGCGGAGGAGCAGCGCGGCGGTGGCGGCGGTGGAGAAGGTGATGGCGCTGGCGGCCGAGTGCACGGCTCCGGATCGCGCGGCGCGGCCGTCCATGCGGCGGTGCGCCGAGGTGCTCTGGTCTGTCAGGCACGACTTCCAGCACGAGCAGCAGCGTGCGGCGGCGGCGGGCGCCGGCACGGGTGCGAGGGGGCGCGATGGCTCCACGTACGGACCGTCGGTTACGAGTCTGAGGGAGTAGGAGCGGCCGACGATGCTTGTCTACGAGGAAGCGCATCCTCCAACGTAATGGCACCGTGCCGTTGGGGGCACTGTCGCGTGGATCCAGACCCAACAGAGGATCCGCGAGCGTCTACGAGGGGATCATAAGTTCGTCACAGTCTGTGTTTTTGAGATTTCTTTGAAAGAGAGATATGGTACTCGGCAAATTGTAATGGAGCACACGAATAAGATTTGGTTTAAATTTGTTTGCGGTACAGATCCACGAAAACTTTTGTCCACGGTGGTATTACAGCTTTCAAGTTTATCTAGGAGTTTCTATTTGTTTTGGAGGTCAAGTTCTAATATTGAACAAAAATTATGTGCCATTGACAGTCACACCCGGTTCAAATTCGACAGAATTGGGTTTGCAATTTCTGGAATTCGACTTGAATACTACAGTTGACGTACACTGCCGTTAAAACTTCCGGAGTAGCATTATAGCAAGTAGCAAGGGGTAGATCCAAAAAGAGTAAGAATCGAGCAAGTAGCTCTCAATAATACTCATCGATAGCACCAAATCCGTTGACGATCATGTTGCGGTTGGTGTGTAACAAGTAGACGTAGTATTTCGGCATGCGTCACCGTCCATTACGCAATAGCTGAATGAGCCGAATGCAAAAGATCCTAGACACACTTTTGTCGCGCATGCATGCAGCTGGACATGGACCCGTCGGTCCGATACGGATTTATGGTGCTTCATTTCTGAACTATATCTAGCCGTGATAGTTCATCGTGTCTGCCGTGTCGGCTCGAGTCGTCTTTGGCGAGCTGAGGTATAGACCATTTGCGTTTCGTGTCATATCGGCCTAAGTCCGGTTCATTTGAATTATTGCGATGAGAGGAAAAGAACCGGAGGCACATAGAGTTGAGACAATGGACACAAATATTATGAAAAAAAACTAAAATTTATTTATTTTTGAACACTTACAAAGAGCAAGGGAGGCGAGAGGGGACAATGGGCGAGAAGAGGGTGAGATTGATAGAGACGGAGAGAACAACTTTTTATATCGTCTCTCAATCTCTCTCAGTTTGCTCGTCTCTCTCAGGTGTCCACGACGCGGATGGTGTCTATGCTGCTAGGTGCGTCCACGACGTTCATACTATGTGAGTCAGTGACCTTTATACTAGATTTCTTCTTCATGCCCTGAGTTATCTGGTCCGACACCCGACCCGATCTTCATCGTCAGATCGTGTCAGCGCACCTATCGCATGTGTTCTCGGACCCGATATGATCCATACTATAGTATCATACTGATACGGTATGATCCACTTCGTATTAAACATTAAACTAGACTTTAGAATAAATCATACTCATCATGTCTCGAGCCGATAAAAAAAAATTCGGCCAGAGTGCCCACCTCGCATGTATCACCAGCGTTCGTATGATAGCTCAGTGAACGACCAGCACGGGCCTCGCGCGGTCGCGCCAGCCAAAATCAGACGTCACTCCTTCCATGCGTTTCGAGTCTCCGTCTTCCCTGGCTCTCTCACACGAGATTTGAGCGCGTGACGCGACTAGCCTCGTCTCCTGGACCACAAAGCGTTGCAGTCCGGCGGTCACCTCAACTCCAAAAGAGCTTGGGATTTTTAAGGAACCTTCTCTCCAAATCTACAAAGCCACACAGACAAAAATCATTTCGTATGTACGTGCAATTTAGTCGCAGTATGTCTGTCACATCGTCTGGGTTTTGCATGCCATCTCGTAAAAATTAAACGATGTACTGCTACTGTACAAGCAAATGAAGCAATTGCTGGAGAGCCCGTCGTGTTTATTCATGAACAGGTCTTGCCTTAAAAGAAAAAACGATCTAGTTCAGGAGATGAATGTTCAGATCTCGCAACATGCTATCGTAACATGCCCGTCACAGGGGACAACCAGTTGAGTGTGCACGGTACCCGAGAGCAGAAGATATCATACTTAGGGTAGTCCTAACCCTCCACCTCAACTGGTGTCGATAGAATTAATTACGCTGCCAACTAAGCAAAAATCTGATATGACATAGGAATTAATGAAAGGAGAGAAGGAAAAACAAAGAAACTGTGTCTCATGCAAGAAACTAGGTCGACGCGAGAATCAAGGCTCAAGAAGAGCAAAATCGGGGTTAGATGTTTCTGCGCGCTGATCAAGGTGTGTTTGTGGTGCATGCATTGGTTTATTGCTCTCTCCTCTAGACATTGCTCATAGAAACCATGGGTTGGAAAACTATGCATTGATTTTTTACTTTCTCTCTCCTTTAGACACTGCTCATGGAAACTATGAGTTGGGATTTCTCTTAAATAGTAGTAAGGCTGAGTCAGCTGACGAGAGAATAGGTGTGGCCCTCCTCCCTCAGGGATGACAACGGATCGGATAGGATGCGGGTTTTATAAAATCCGGTCTAAACCCGAATATCCTATCAGATAAAAAACTATATCCAAACCCAAATCTGGTGGGTACCCGACGGGTTTGTGCAGTACTGCAGTTCTAGGGATGGCAATAGGTCGAGTCGGGTATGGTTTTTGCAAAACCTGAACCAAAAAACCTAAGCCAAACCTAATGGGTACCCGGAATCTGACCCCAAACCCAGCAGGAACTCAGAACCCGACGGGTACCCGATGGATATGTGCAGTATTTCGGATACTCGATGGATACCTGCAAGTGAAAATTAGAACCTGAATCCATTTCAGGCACCTGACCCGAAGAACCCACAGGTAAAAATTAGTATCCGAACCTAATCCGATCAGGTGCAGGACCCACGGATATCCAAAACCGCGAGTCTGATTACCATCCCTATCCTCACTCCTCCCAAAGACCCTAATCTGGAAATGGGCGGACCGATTCATCTGAGCCCGATTTACCCGCGGGATCGCAGGTGGGCACGACCCATATGCCACGTGTAATCTTATTTAGACCAAAATTTGATAAGAGTACGGACATATTATAAGGCTAGCAATTACAGGATATTTTAGCCGATATCAGATATGGAAAGAGGTTTGAATTTGGATTATGATAGATATTTATCTAAAATAAGAAGAATTGTTCGAATTGAGACTGATATGAATCAAGCTTTGCAGTGTATTGGAAAAGAATATAATCGGCCGATAGTTATAAAAGACGGTCAAGAGCAAGTGAGAGGAACAACACAATCAATCAACCAACTCGCATTACTTTTATTTACTTTTTTTTTGTTGATTAGGAGTAGTTTTTTGTAATTTAAACATTTTGTAATCTGATTTGATTAATAAAGTTACACATCACCGATTGTTAATCACCTTTGATTATGCCAACAAGGTTTGTTTTTCTTCGATTTTGTTGCGCATCGCCTTGTTCAAAAAATATCTACCTTTACCATCTGGTTAACCCTAATCAGCTAATTAGATTTATCGTTACCCTTGATTTGATCGGCTTTTAATGATTAGATCTAAACCGATTCTTTTACTATATCTGCTTTTGAGCATATCTTATATTCATCTTACCGATTATGTAATCATATCGATTAATATGTCTAGATCAGTTGAACCCTGCACTTGTCTAATGTGTTGTGGCCCTTAAACTCTGCTTTAAATTTTAGTGCCAGCTACTCTCCAGTCGCTCCGCGGGGGGTTATGGGAAATGCCTACGTAAACCTTCTGTAAACACGAAAAAAACAGCTATCACTGGACCAAAAGAACAAATGTTACTCAGTATATCGTCATCTAGAATATAGACGTTTTCTCTTCACCTAGAAATGGAAGTATTTAACTCATTCAATGGTTACATATGGATTGCTAAGAACGGTGGTTACACTTTTTTTTTTGGTCCTATCATGCAAATACTTCATCACAAATCTCTCGGCCCTTACATGAAAAAGGAGGAAAAGAAACAGCCACAGGAGAGCGAGCTGCGAGCCCAGAAAACAATCGACGTGCCTTCATTTTCTCCTCCTTTTGGTCCTCTATACCACGTAAAAATAAAGGGAATTGCTAAATTGCACTCGAGTGTTTTTTTGTTTGAGGGCATTTAATTTTTTTTGTCTATTAGATATTAGTGTTTTTTTGTTTATGGGAACTTAATTTTTTGTCTATTAGATATTGTTTTATGATCCATGTCGTGTTTTATCATTTTGACTTTGTCAATATTTGATTTTGTGATCTACGTTTTTGTTTGGTGTATTCTTTATAGTTTGTTTCGTTCCTCTATTTTTTTACAAATTCTCATGTTACTTTTTACATAATTTAATTTGTGTAAAACTAGTGTATAATTGATATAAAATACCATGTAGAGAAAAATAATATTTTTTATAAATTATCACATCATTTCTACATAATTTAATTTGTGTAAAACTAGTATATAATTGATGTAAGGAAATTTGAGTGTTTTTAGCAAAAACACTTTCGGATGCTCCTAGACACTAGGGATGGCAATGGGGACCCGCTCTCGATCTCCCATGGAATTCTCTATTAGGGGCGGGTATGGAAGAAATCATCCTCATGGGATGGAAACGAAAATTATTCTTCGTCGGGATGGAGGGATGGGACGAAATTTTTTTTCATGAGGACCCTATTGGAGATCCAAATTTAGTTTAGTCCAATTTAGTTATTAGATTGCAAACATATTCTCTAGCCCATCATATTCACATTTTCATAAATGGGACAACATAATCTTCAATGAATGCATGCATTCTTTTTTTCCTTATCTATTGATATGATTTAGAGTTAAAATGGCTATAAGAGCTCTTCTCTTGTGTGAAATTTTCGCAGGAATGGGTCCCCGACGGGGCCCCGATACCCGAACGGGGATGGGGACGGGGGGATTTTCTCTCCCGAGATGGGGAACGGAGACGGGGACGGGGAAAATTTTCGATCGCGGGAACGGGAACGGAGAGGTACTCCCCGGCGGGGAATAGCCCCGTTGCCACCCTCAAAAATAAAATATCTTTGCGTTTTCCAAAATTTCTTCGTCCTGCCCAATTTTGTCGGATCTGTTGCTCTCCCCTCAAGTGCACACCGCCCGTGAGGCGCGTGACCCTTCTCGTCCATTAGAAAAAGGCCCCCGCCCCGGCTTCCAGAGTTCCTCCCACCCCGTTCCATTCGCGCCTGCCCGAACCCCGGAGCCTCGTCGCCTCACGCACGCCAAGTGCTTGACGCAATTCCCCACCGGGGGCCCGCCATGCCGGAGAGCGACGGCGCCCCGTGCGGCGCGGCGGAGAAGGTGAAGCCGGCGGCCAGCCCCGCGGCGGAGGAGCCCGCCGCCATCGCCGGCAACATCTCCTACCACGCGCAGTACAGCCCCCACTTCTCGCCGCTCGCGTTCGGCCCCGAGCAGGCCTTCTACGCCACCGCCGAGAGCGTCCGTGACCACCTCGTCCAGGTGCGTTTCGCGCGCGAGAGCCGACCCTAAGTGCTCCTCGCGGCTCCTCCCCCCGCCCCGTGCCGAGGTGTGATCTGTGCTTTCCCTCCCGTGTGTGCAGAGATGGAACGAGACGTACATGCATTTCCACAAGACGGATCCGAAGCAGACGTACTACCTGTCCATGGAGTACCTGCAAGGCCGCGCGCTCACCAACGCCGTCGGCAACCTCGGCATCACTGGCGCCTATGCGGAGGCCGTGAAGAAGTTCGGGTACGAGCTCGAGGCCCTCGCGGGACAGGTGAGCTCTATTGGAGTGTCTCTAGTCCTAAATTGGAGTGTGCTTTGTTTAGTTAAGGCTATTTTAGTAGTACTTGGTAGTGATATTATTTAATTAGTGCTTTGTTTGACTGTGACATTGTCTAATGGGATTAGCGTTTTTATTTGACTTGTTTTAGAAGAGGCTGAGATATCTGGTTGGATGGCTTAGATTTGCCCTACTATTTAACTGAAAAAGATTCACAAGCTTAGAAGGCGTCCCTTATGAGATAACTTATGCGGTATTTTAGATTGCAGTATTTTAGATCTAAACCATGTAAACTGCAATTTTACTGGTTTGTCATTTTACCTGTTTTGTAAAATATGTGTTCTGTAGTTTATTCTGCTTTCTTTGAACTCAGACTGGCAGTATGATTGTTCTGGGTAGCAATTTGATACCCAGATGGTAAAGAAGAGCTGAAAATGAGTTGTTTATTATACTACAAAAGCAAAGCTTGAGGATTTACAAGATTGGACATTTTCTCTTTTGCTTGGCATAGTTTGACTTAATGTGAACATAAATGTTACCAAGGAACCGAATTATTCATCGTATCCTAATAAACTTTCTGATTGAAATGTCTGGAGCCTTTTTTCATCATAAATTGATGGTGCGAGTTATTATTGAACTGATTATACCCAGGAGAAAGATGCGGCTTTGGGAAACGGTGGCCTGGGTAGGCTTGCATCTTGCTTTTTGGACTCAATGGCAACATTGAACTTGCCTGCTTGGGGCTATGGCCTGCGTTACCGATATGGCCTGTTCAAACAGCTCATCTCCCAGGAAGGGCAAGAAGAAATTGCTGAAGATTGGCTTGAGGTACCATTTATAAATGTACATGAGATCTATCATAATATTTGTTATCTAGATCTCGATGATTAGCTGCGGTGTTTTTTCTTTTTCAGAAGTTCAGCCCATGGGAGATTGTCAGGCATGATGTTGTGTACCCAATCAGATTTTTCGGCCACGTTGAGATTTTGCCAAATGGATCGTAAGTATATATTGGATGCCTGGACAAATTCTATTTTTGAGAAAATGGTGATTATTAGTTTAATTTGAAGTTATTAAGGAGTTTGATACCTTCTAAATCTGAAAAGAAAAGTGTGGCGCTTGAACTGCATTTCTTCTGTGACTTGATTTACCAATCTAGGTTCATCTCTATGTAATAGTGGTAACCTGGCAGGTATACCAAAAGAATTTCTAGCCCTTTTTAGTGCACTATTTTGGCCTACACTATCTTCTCTTATAGCAACTGGACTTAATAACCAACAAACATGAGAAAATGCTTTGTTAACACAATGCTTGTTCGAAGGTAGATGCTTTGTTTTCTGTTGATCCAAAAACTTAAACGAACCTTCAGGTCTGAAACTACCTAAGAAGTTTTGCTATGTAGATCTGGTGATACTTTAATCACAACTCACATTAGAACTCTCCTACATCAGTTAGAACCCATTACCACAGGCTTAGCTGTTATTATTTTCATGTTATGGGTGTTTATGTCAAGGCCTTGTTGTCCTGCTTTTAATCGCTCCTTTGTTTATCTTTATGACATGATAGTCGGAAATGGGCGGGAGGAGAAGTTTTGAATGCTTTAGCATATGACGTGCCAATTCCTGGGTACAAGACAAAAAATGCAATCAGCCTTCGACTTTGGGAAGCAAAAGCTAGTGCTGAGGATTTCAACTTATTTCAATTCAATGATGGTCAGTATGAGTCTGCTGCTCAACTTCACGCTAGGGCACAACAGGTAGAGACTACATCAAGAGTGATGCCTTTAATTATGTGAATACTGCTACTCATCAATGGTATTGCATGCTGAAGCCAGTAATTTTATCTTTTATGTCCCTAAAAGATGAGCCTGGAATGTCATTAAGTAAATCATCCACATCCAATGTAGCCTGCCCTATACAAGACTATGTTTTTCATAGAATTCTGTGCCCTGCCATCTCATGAAACAGCTTACTTGGTCAAAAAATGCCAAAGAGTTATCTGTTGAAGTTTTGACATGATTTTCAATCGCGATTGGGATAGGTGAGATGTTAATCCATTTTAACTTTTAATTAAGAAGTTGAAAATTATGTATTATGTGTTTCCTATCTTTTATCAATTCCTATATCTAGACCATAAGTAACTATTGTATCTATTCTCTCCAATTTCGTATTTTATGAACTAGCTAGTTTGATGCAAACTTACATCTTGTATATCACACTGTAGATATGTGCTGTTCTATATCCCGGTGATGCTACAGAAGAAGGAAAGCTTCTGAGATTAAAGCAGCAGTTTTTCCTTTGCAGTGCATCACTTCAGGTAATTAATTGATTGATTTTATTTGTAAGCATGGTTACTATAAAAGGAACATGTACCTATGGCCACCTGCCACATCATGTCTCTCTCTCTCTCTCTCTCTCTCTTAAAGAAACGCTGTAATGAGATACTTGCAAAAACACAATGGTTATAGTCTTCTTGTATTGTTGCAGCACTCTATATCACATTTCCCCAATCCAGAACAATGTTCAACCGAGTTTTGTTAAGTAGAGTTATATTTTTGTTATCGTGACCAACCTTTACAGTCTCATGATATTTAGATCATTCCTTCTGTCTTCTTTTAGTTACAATTTATCTCTTCATGGTTTTATTTTATATTTTCTCAATATCTTGATTTTTTAATCTCTGTGATGAATGTTGACAAGCATACCTGATAATGAATTGTTTCCAGGATATTATTTTCAGATTTAAAGAAAGAAAATCTGACAGAGTTTCAGGGAAGTGGAGTGAGTTCCCTTCCAAAGTTGCTGTTCAACTGAATGACACTCACCCAACTCTTGCCATCCCTGAGCTAATGAGGTTACTTATGGATGAGGAGGGACTTGGTTGGGATGAAGCTTGTAATATCACAAATAGGTGAAGTTCGATTTGTATAGTGATTTATTTTAATTTGATCTCTTTCTTGATATTTTGTTAACCAAAGTTTTATTTTTTTTATTTCTTTTTACAAGAGTACTTCAACTAAAATGTTTGATTCAATTTGTAAATTATTTTCCATGGTCCAGGACAATTGCTTACACCAATCATACAGTTCTTCCTGAAGCTCTTGAGAAATGGTCACAGAGTGTAATGAGGAAATTGCTTCATGACACATGGAAATTATTGAGGAAATTGACAAGCGGGTAATTGTCATGCCACATTTACTCTTCTGTACACGACAGTTATGGCACCAAATGATAGTTCCATTGGGTTGCAGTTCAGGGAAATGGTAATCTCCACCCGGAGAGATATGGAGGAAAGCTCGAATCGTTGAGAATTTTAGATAACTCAAATCCCCAGAAGCCAGTAGTGCGCATGGCAAATTTGTGTGTAGTGTCCTCCCATACGTAAATACGATTATTTCTTTTTCATGCTTATGTTCTCTAGCCTGTTACTTCACAGCATGAGTACATGACAATTGTTCATCATGCCCACTCTAATATGCACTACCTTGATCAGCTTTACTACCAAGCTGATTTTTCCACTCACCTCTGTCATGTCACCAGATGCTAAATTTTTAATTCTTCTAGCATATTGTGAAAATCTATAAATATCAATGTTATGAAAAAAATATCAAGTTGATGTTTACATAGTACTTTGTTCTTGTGTTTCTACTGTTGGTTTCCATTTGTCTATTCAGTAGATAATAAACATACAGTACAAGCAGTGAAAACTGGTGGTGTTTATTTAACAGATATATCCCCTAATGGACCATGCTTGTATTTATTTATCTATTTCTCAAATTCTTATCTCTTACTCATTTCTTTGAAGAAATGCTGCTTGAAATCCCATTATCGTAGCTGTTTGCTTCTTGCTAAGTATTTCCATTAAAACGTAATTATGTGTGCATCAATTAATTCTGGTATTCTCCATTCTGTACTTTTATGTTGAATATTTAGACAATTATTTGCGTTCTCATATTAGATGAGGCAGGCTGTACTGAAGTTTACTAAATTCTTCTGACAGGTGAATGGAGTGGCTGAGTTACATAGCAACATTTTGAAGCAAGAGCTATTTGCAGACTATCTCTCTCTATGGCCTAACAAATTCCAGAACAAAACTAATGGAATTACACCTCGCAGATGGCTCCGTTTTGCAACCCTGAGTTGAGTGAAATAGTCACGAAATGGCTAAAAACAGATCAGTGGACAAGTAACCTTGATCTTCTTACTGGACTTGGAAAGTATGTGTGCATGCTTCTAATCTTGCATCTCTTTTTTATTATTCATCACACTATCACAGTATAACTGAAAAAATTTAACAGTTTGTAGACGACGAGAAACTTCATGCTGAGTGGGCATCAGCCAAGTTGGCCAGCAAAAAGCGCCTAGCCAAGTATGTGTTGGATGTGACAGGTGTTACAATTGACCCAAATAGCCTTTTTGATATACAAATTAAACGCATCCATGAGTACAAGAGACAGCTTTTAAACATTTTGGGAGTTGTTTACAGATACAACAAGTTAAAGGTTTGGCTTCTTAGACTATGCCCCTACTCTTACAGTTTTACCAGGTTTAGCTAACTTCATTAAATGGAAAATTATTGGTATTGTGGTTCTGAAATATGCCTATGAATCTTCTAGGAAATGGGCGCAGAAGATAAGCAGAAAGTTACGCCTCGCACTGTCATGATAGGAGGGAAAGCATTTGCAACATACACCAATGCTAAAAGAATAGTGAAATTAGTAAATGATGTTGGTGCTGTGGTGAACAATGATCCTGATGTTAACAAGTATCTGAAGGTATCAAATTTTCATCATATTATCACATCCACAGCATCCTTGGCAATTTCTTCTCTGAGTAGCTATTGGAAACTATAATGTATCTGCCATCCATCCAAAAAAAATCACTCTCGTGTAATGAACATTATTGAGATATTTTAGTCCTGATATGGGCTATTTGGTTTGAGACCAAATTTGCCAAATCAAACCTTACCAAAAATTGGCATGCCAAAAATTTGGTCACCAAATTGGTTGCCAACATTTGGCCAACAATTGGCAAGAAAATGAACTAGGGGTGCCAATGGAGAAGAGAATCTAGCCAAAATTTGGTTGCAAACCAAATGCTTGCCAAATTTAGTCAACACTACCAAAATTTGGTAAGGCAAACATTGGCAACAATTGGAAGCAAACCAAACAGCAAATATACAATGTAATTTTTTTATTTATAATGAGTTTCTCCTTGTTCCTCTCAGGTGGTCTTCATTCCAAATTACAATGTATCGGTGGCTGAAGTGCTTATTCCTGGTAGTGAGTTGTCACAACATATTAGTACTGCTGGCATGGAAGCAAGTGGAACAAGTAATATGAAATTCTCTCTGAATGGTTGTGTTATCATTGGAACTCTCGATGGAGCTAATGTTGAAATCAGAGAAGAAGTGGGAGAAGAAAATTTCTTCCTTTTTGGTGCCAAAGCAGATGAAGTTGCTGATCTGAGGAAGGATAGAGAAAATGGCTTGGTAAGATATTTTCTAGTAGATTGCGAGTTAGCAACATACAACTAGTATTAGTTAGCTGGGCTAGCAAACAGCTGAACTTGAATGTGTGCTTTTGTTAGTTTGTTGATTCAGTACATATTTCTCACTATCTGATGGGCTATTATTAACTGATTTTTTTTACAATATCAACAGTTCAAACCAGACCCACGTTTTGAAGAAGCCAAGCAGCTTATAAGGAGTGGTGCTTTTGGTAGTTATGACTATGCTCCTCTCTTGGATTCCCTTGAAGGAAATTCTGGATTTGGGCGTGGTGATTATTTTCTTGTTGGTTATGACTTCCCAAGCTACATTGATGCACAAACCCGGGTTGATGAAGCCTACAAGTAAGGATACCCAAAAAAAATCTTTGCATCGAGTCCATAGCTTGCAAATTCTTGATCAAACATGACCTTGTACTTTGCAAGTTTTGCACACATCCTTCCTTTGATATTAGTTACAGTGAAGATTGAATTACACCATGGGATTTGGAAAAGGATAACTGCTGCTGTTTTTTCAATAGTAATTACATCTTTGTTTCTCCATGCTAGTGCTAGCTGCTATGCTACCCTGTTCCAACAGGTTTTACCACTATTGAGAATGAAGTAGCTTAAGTCTTCCACATTTGCTGTTTTAATCAAACCCAGACCATGATTTTTAAGGAAAACTCAACCTTTGCACAATAGTATTAAATTTCAAATTATTAATAATTGTGGGAGGTGGTCAAAATCGACTTATTTGCCAATCCATTATATGCATGTCTGCATACATATATGAGATAGCCAATAATTAGTGCAATATGCGAATAGCGAAGGTTTAATGCTATCCTTCAACTGATTGGTTTGGTTAAATCACGTTTCCATGACAGGGATAAGAAAAGGTGGATCAAGATGTCTATATTGAACACAGCTGGAAGTGGCAAATTCAGCAGCGACCGTACTATCGCCCAGTATGCAAAGGAAATATGGGGTATTACGGCTAGCCCTGTTTCGTAAAAAGGAGGTGCAATCAAGATGAAGTTTATTGGATGCTATAATAAGGATGAATAATGATCCACGGTGAATGACACCTGCTTCCTTTGTAGCTGGAGAACAGAGAGCAACGCACAAAGCTCGTTCTGTTGCATATTCTGCTATACTTGTTTCGAAGTGCATAGAAAATGTAACTCTTCTTTTGTTCTATATTTTGGTATGAAACGAGATCCTTTTGGTCTGTACTGGAATCTGCCATCATAAAATAAAATGATTCAGTTTTTGGTTATCTTCGATATCAAAATGTGCTGGTCACTTTCCAGGATAATTCTCTGCTATGTTATTGTCATCCTCCCAGAGGTCACCAGGCAAAATTCACATGGTAACCTGTTACAAGTAACAACAGGCAAAATTCACTGTCGCCGTCGGGCGGTGGAGTAACCACGAAGGTTGGAATGGAAAACGGCGGCAGCGACTGGCTCGAGCTTCGCAAAATGATCGAGGAAGCCTTATAATACTAATTACTAAGTAAAAGTATGATTAGGCTATTTCTTCGTACCTCATGGCATGACATTTTAGTACGGGACGAACGCGCACGACACATTCCACATAATCGCATGCTCATGTCAAATGATATTATCATCCTGAGATGTCGGAGGAAAGCCTCTATTCAATGAAGTAGTACATTATTCTCTCTCCGATGAGTACGCTAACAATAAAAGTTGCAGAAGATTAGTAGATGTACGGGACGAACGCCTTGCGCGACGCCGGGTACTCGTCGCCGAACTTCTTCACGTACCACCGGCGGTGATCCCTCGCCCTCGGCCCGAGGTTGGCGATGGTGTAGATGAAGAAGGCCCAGGCCGCCGGCGTCCACGCCACCACGGCGTAGCCGAGCCACTCCACGGTCTCGCCGAAGTAGTTCGGGCACGTCACCACCTCGAACCACCCGCCCCTCGGGATCTTGTACCCTCCCCCCTCCTCCTTAAGCCTCAGGAGCTCCTTGTCCGCCGCGATGTTCACCCGCATCCCCCACGCGAACAGGGCTAACCCGACGACGCAGCGGGCGAGGGCGGAGGCGGTCGCGGGGCGGGCAGCGTGGAGCTCCCAGGAGCGGGCCTGGACGTAGGCATTGAGGAGGTTGAAGGCGAAGGCGCAGGCGGCGACGAGGACGGGCACGGGCGCAGGAGCGCGGCGCAGGCGGTGGAGGCGGAGCGGGTGGACGAGGGTGCGGTGGGCGTAGTGGAGCGCGTAGAGCGCGGGCGGGAGGGCGGCGAGCGAGCTAGAGGCCTCCACGGCGCGCAGCGGCAGGGGGAAGACGAGGGGCGGGAGCCAGAGGGTGGGGCTCTCCATGAGGCACCAGGCGAGCGCGGCCGGGACGGCCGGGCCCCACCCCGGGCGGGAGAGCTTGCCGTACGGCGCGGAGACGTAGCGGAGAGCGAGCACGGTGAGCGGGCTGATGAGGTACAGCGTGAGTAGGCACCGCGTGAACACCGCGTCGCCCGCGGCAGCGGCGCCGGCGCCGGCTTGGTCGGACATTTTTGGCTGGGTCGAGGTGGCCTCTTTTGGTTTTGGGTCTGGGGACGAGTGCGGCCGGGGGAGTGAGTGCGCGGTGCGGAAATGAATCAGTTTTGCTTTTTCTCTTTGTACCAGTTATATAAATTTTAAAGTAAATAAAAAGTTAAATAATTATTATTTACTTTTCATTTATATTTTAATATTTATACAATTATAAAAAGAAAAGCATAAAAATACTTTTTATTTTTTAAAATCTGGTGCGGATATGAATATGATACGGTCGAGTTTGCGATGCGCCGGCGGTCGCTCTCGGGCGTTAATTGCCATGGGGTCGCGTCGCGGTGCAGGGGCTGCTGCGTTAATGCGTGCGTCACGCCGTCACCGGGCACTCCGGCTGCTCGCTCGTACGGTGACGTCGGTGAGGCGGCACCGCGGCCGCGAGGTATCTATCTGAGAGACTGAGACGGCGGCATGGGCTCAACGATTGTGTGGAGCGGATCACGCCTGCACGAGGAAAGATGGATGGGATCATGGGACTGTTGCTCTGATGTGTGTGATAATTAGTATTTATCCGGTAAAAAGCACGCTGGAAAGGGGATGAGGGAAGGGTGATGGCACATGATCCAGGACCGGGACGGCAGCACCGTGGAAGAAAGTAACCACATCCCCTGCCGATTTTGTTCACTAATGTGCTCCACCTGTACTGACATGTGTTAGAGATATGATCTTGTAACAAATATAGAAAGAGATAAAACCTGTATGGCTATAGATAGAATAGATAAGTTTGTTTCCTTGTATTAGGATTGCCATCGGTGGACTCTTGTCTATATACATACATGTATTTCTGCCTGATTCAAGGCTATCAATCAACACGCAATCCCGTCGCACCGTCGACGTTCTTCCTAGCGTCTCTGGTTCTTCTCACATGGTATCAAAGCAGTAATATGCTATCAATGGCTAGCTCATCTACCACCTCCAATCCGCTGTTTGGCTTCCCAATATCAGAGAAGCTGAACAAGCAAAATCATGGGCTTTGGTTGGCGCAAGTTCTCGCAGCGATTCGTGGTGCCCGACTTGAAGATCACATCAACGGCAAGAAAAGAGCTCCTGCTGCAGAAATTGATCAGAAGCAAGGAGACCAAGTGGTGAAGATCTCAAATCCAGCCTATGAAGAGTGGTTCGCTGCAGATCAACAAGTTCTCGGCTTCCTCTTCACATCTCTTACGAAAGAGGTGCTAACCTGTGTGGTCTGCCAAGAAGGACGGCAATATGAGCTTGAAGGAGATTGAAGACATCTTCACGACGAAGACTCGCGACGCGTGATCAACGTGCGACTTGCCTTGACGACAACACGAAAAGGCAATCATTCTGCTTTGAGTATGTTGCAAAGATGAAGGCTCTTGGAGATGAAATTGCCGCTCAGGAAGCCTATAGATGATGATGATCCGTTGCTTACATTATCAATGGTCTTGATGATGATTTTGATCTGTTGTTCTGCGATCATGGCTAAAACCGAGCTGCCACGATTGCGAACTTCACTCACAACTTTAAGTTTTGAAAACAGGTTCATCTTCGCCAGCATGCCTTGTCGCCGCAAACCGTGGCGGCCGCACGACAACTCATCACGAGGAGGACCACGCTACCGTGGAGGGAATCGTGGTCGTGGTGGTGCTCTGCCGGTCGCGGGGCGTGGACGACTCGCAAGTGACAATCGCCCAACCTGTCAAGTTTGCCACAAGAAAGGTCACGTTGCCTCTGACTGCTGGCATAGATATGATGAAAACTACATTCCTGAAGAAAAAACAGCAGCTGCTGCCTCCCATGCTTATGGTGTTGATACCAATTGGTACATAGACACCGGGGCGACAGATCACATTACTAGTGAACTTGACAAGTTAACAACTCATGAAAAGTACAAGGGCAATGATCAAATCCATACCGCCAGTGGTACAGGTATGCAAATTAAGCACATTGGTCATTCTGTTATTACTACTCCCACTCGTCCCTTGTACCTAAACAATATTCTTCATGTTCCGCAAGCTGCAAAGAATCTTATTTCTGCTTATCGTCTCGCGGTTGATAATTATGCTTTTCTTGAGATTCATCCTAAATATTTTTTGATCAAGGATCGGGTCACGAAGAGCACACTGCTTAAAGGGTGGCGCAGTCAGGGTCTCTACCCCCTTCCTTCAGGACCTTCAGGAAAGCAAGCCTTTAGTGTCACGCCATCTTTTGAAAGGTGGCATGGTCGTCTCGGTCATACTTCTACTCCCATTGTCACTAAAATCATTAGTCAAAATAAGCTACCATGTTTAGCTCAGTCCAATAAAGAGTCAGTTTGTGACGCCTGTCAACAGGCCAAGAGCCATCAATTGTCATATAGTAGATCATTGAGTATATCTCATTATCCTTTGGAACTTGTTCACTCTGATGTATGGGGACCTGCTCCTAGTTCTGTTGGAGGGAAGAAATATTATGTTAGCTTCATTGACGACTATAGTAAATTTATTTGTATCTTTCTTCTTAAACACAAATCTGAAGTTTTTCAGAAATTTTAGGAGTTTCAAAGTCTTGTTGAACGACAGTTTAATCGCAAAATCCTTGCTATGCAAACTAATTGGGGCGGAGAGTATCAAAAACTCCACTCTTTCTTTGCAAAAGTAGGCATTTCACACCATGTTTCATGTCCCTACACTCACCAACAAAATGGCGTTGTTGAGAGAAAACATCGTCATATTGTTGAAGTTGGCCTTGCCCTCTTGGCTCACTCTTCTATGCCTCTTAAATTTTGGGACGAAGCATTTCTTGCTGCTACTTATATCATTAATTGCTTGCCCAGCAAGGTTATTCAGTTTGAGAGCCCTCTTGAACGCCTATTCCATCGAAAACCAGACTATGCCTCCCTTCGTATGTTTGGTTGTGCTTGTTGGCCCAATCTTCGTCCATATAATACTCACAAATTGCAATTCCGCTCAAAACAATGTGTTTTTCTTGGTTTTAGCCACTTAGGTAGTGTTTGGTTTGAAGCCAAAACCGGATGGGATGAGGCGGTCCATGTTTTTCTCGTCATCCATGCGCTTGGTTGGGTGTATTGCCCGGATGGGGTCATCCAAGAAGATAGAATATGTTGCAAAGATTCCTGACGAGCTATCCCAGAAATCGCCTGACGAGGCCATCCAAAGATCCATCATGCGGTTGGTTTATATATTTGTTAGCTCTTAATTTTCAAAACTCCCAATTAGCTCGGTTGGTTAGGCTCTTGCTTTCAAAGAAGAGGTCCCTGCTCAAACTCCTAGCGCCTTGTCAGAAAGCATATACAAGGTCCATACTATCTGTAGCTTGTATTAGTCAACGTAGTTTTCCTCTTTTCTAGTATTTTTGTTTATTTTGTAAAAATTTCAAAATTTTAAAGTTACAACACTTGGTTTGTTTTTTCATTCCAAAATTTTTAAAAAGATTTTTTTCTCTCTATTAGAATTAACAAACCGCTATCCTCATCATTCATCCAACCAAACAAAAACCTGCTCATCCCATCCATCCTCATCCATCCAACCAAATAAAAACCGACTCATCCCATCCATCCAACCAAATGACCACCGATGACTCCATCCCATCAAGCTCGGATGGCCATATCCCATCCAACCTCGTCCTCCAACCAAACGCACCCTTACATAAAGGGTTTAAATGCCTTGACCCTCACACTGGACGCGTATATGTCTCTCGAGATGTTACCTTTGATGAAACTATTTTTCCATTCTCCCAACTTCACGCAAACGCTGGTGCTCGCCGTGCGTAAATATCTTTACTTCCTTTTGATCTTGTTCCATCTGCTTATGATCAAGGGGGAGTCGTACAGAGTGATCATTTGCTTAATTTGCCACCTAATCATGTTGGTTCTAGTGACAGTTGTGCAGAACTGCAGGTTTCTGATCACAGGATGCATGCTTCGGCGCCTAGTTTGGAGCCTCATGAAATGACGACGAACATCGGCACATGAGTTCTGCCGCTGCCGTGCCCGAATTTTCACGGATTCGACACTCAGGTATTCTCAGACTAGTCCAGATCACGCTAGTACACACAGGATAAACAGGTTGAAGTACCACAATCATACACAGCGGAAATAGATAATAAAGTACTTCAAGCATAATATAATCGAGTTGCATGACCTTATGGTCACCTTACAACACTTCGCCATGTAGGGCGATAAATATCAAAGTAGCATAAGTTTATCAGCGGAAGCAAAAGTAAAACTATGAACCCTTCATAACCACAAAGCTTGAGAGCGGCTCAACCCTTTAGTCCTCCCGGCCGATGAACTCCTCCTCCCAAGCCGCACGGCTTCTTCTTCCGAGGTTTTGTCGATGCAAGGGTGAGTATACAACATACTCAACAAGTCATGCACAATGCAGTCTACTACTACATGCATGGCTTATTCCAAGGAAAAGGCTTAATTGGTTATTTTGCATAAAGCAAAGATTTCTTTAAACAGGTAATCCTATTAGATTAAAAGCAGTAAACCAATATTAATAATAATTAATTTCTCAATTCTTTTCCAAGGGTTTGGCACACACCCTAATTTCATTCATCATTCTTTTGGCACACGTACCACCCATTCCACGCTTTTATTTTGAAAATCTAATCCTTGATCAGAATCACCGAAAGCAATGTCCAAGATCATGACACGGCTATTCAATAGATTCACACACACACTCTGCAGAGGTCAGACACTTTACCCACAGATACACCGCCACCACACAAAGCGATTGATTGCAACAAAGTCTTTCAGAGACTAACATTTAACCGATAAACCCTCCGATATTTCCTTCTAACACTTCCTCACTCGAGTCAAGTTTAGACAGAGCAAGTACTGCTGAATGGGTACCAAGCCGTAGCACGTGCACGCTTCCCCATAGCTTGCACCGTGTGCACCATCACCCCGAGGTTTCAAAGGAAAGAGGTTAGAAACCTACCTAACTAGGTCCGCCCCATTCCGCATAAGTGGTTGTACACTTAACTCAGCCTCAAAGGCTCGCAAGGTTAGGTCCTTAATTGTCCGGGCAAGACATCCATTTTATACTTCTCGCACACGACCTTCACAATCTTTCATACAACCTGTTGCCACACAGCCCACTGCACGGCCATCCTGCCACTTGCCCCGGTCCAAAACATTTCCCACCCAGTTTTGCATTATTGCAACACATGCCAATGCTCACTTCATTGTACGAGTAGAACCACATAGGTCGCTACCCTCAATTCCATTTCATGACATAATCGCAGTATTTCAAAATGCGTTCCATAATTGTTTAGCCAACATTCGTTTGCAATTTGAAAGACATTCAACGCATATGAGCGGGCTAAGCGACTAATCACGGTCTAGCCTCCCGTGTTGGCATCATATTAGCATCCAACATATTAACATCTTAGAGTGGACAAAGATTTCAGGGCATATAAACATTGTAATCAAGGTGGCATAAACAAGTTTGGCTTTTAACTACCATTTCCCAATTTAACCAATATTATTTGTATTTAACATAGCATGCAATATGGAAATCAAAATATACTTTGAAAACTAGGCGCAAAATGGTCAAAGCATGACTTGCCTTCAAAAGTCATTGATTCTCGGTCGAAGCTCATGACGGGTCTTCAAATTCTCCTTCGGCGAATTCCGGCAACTCGGGGTCTACGCGCACACAAGCAAGCATACAATGAACACCCAATATAGACAGCAAAACCATCACCAAAAATAAAATAAAAATCACCATTAAATAGCTTACATTTTACAAATTTTGGGCACCGAATCACCCAAACCGAGTTAAAATGCGAATGTTATATCATTTTTAAGTTTGCTGAAATTCAATAAAGAAATAACCGAATTAAATGATTTATTTTTCTACTGAAAATCCGGATTAATTCCCACTCGGCGACACGTGTCGGCACCAGGATGAGCCACGTCACTCCCGGCCACTGACAAGTGGGCCCGGATGACGTCATGCTGACGTCAGCACGACCGGCGGTCCACCCACTGACAAGTGGGCCTGGTGAACAGTGCTGGGACCAACCAGAGACCGACACGCGGCGAGGAAGTATCAAGCCACGCAGCGCATTTCTTCCCGGCCGTTGGATTCAAATCCAACGGTCGGTCGTTACCGAGCGCTGCACTGGCGCATAGCCTACGTGGCGCAACAGGAGCGGTTGGATTGGAAATCTACGGCTACGGTTACCCGGAGAGTTTACTGCTCATCGCACATACGTGGACACACCAGAGCCGAACGATTACCAACCAACGGCCGAGATCTACCGTGCATAATCGACTTAACTTCTACGGAGAAGACGTGGCGCAACGTCGCTCGTTGGATGAGAATCCGACGGCTACGTTATACCGAGCAGTTTACTATTCCTAAGCCTACGCGGCTCGACGAGTATCGTTCGATGAAGATCCAACGGCCCAGATCTATCTCTACCGATTCGATTCGTAATTAAAAAGGAAAAATGTGGCTTTACCGTGAGCGTTCGATGCAAATCCAACGGTTGCTGGAGCTCGCGATGCGTCGAAGAAGAGCGGCGGTGCTCGTTGCCGGAGTTGAAGAAGATGAAGTGGCTTGAGGCGTTCCTGGGCGTCTCCGGTCGGATGGAATGGCTCGACGGACGCGGCGTGTCACAACCAACCCGGCGAAGGTCTCAAGGGCGGCGGAAAGCGACGGACGGCGGTGAAACACGAAGGAAACCGTGGCGGGGGAGAGTGTGAACTACGGCGAGCAAGTGGGAGAGCTACGGAGGACGGCAGTGCTCGAGAGAAGTGGCAAATGAAGCGGAATGGAGTCGCGCACACGACGGGGTATTTCTCCTGCTCGGGCAAGCCTCGAAACTCGCGCAAAATCTCTGACAATATCCACGGCGGCCAACGGCGGGCGGCGGTGCACAGTGCGCACGCTCCCGAGGTCGTTCGGTCACATCGGCCGTTCGATCGCGATCCAATCCGCGGTTGAATCACTGTTCGGCTAAACAAGACGCTGAGCGCAAATTGCTCGATCAAGATCCAACGGTGGAGGATCACGGCGATTAGGGTTTCGGCGTCAAGACGTTGTTGGGCTTTGCCGACAACGTAGCTAGCGATTTTCTCAAATTTTTCCAATAAAAATAATTACAGAAATTCAAAGTAATTAATTGGAGCACTAAAAATACCCGAAAAATTCTAGAAAAATTCCAGAAATTATTTCAAGGTATTTAGAGCTTAAATAAAATATTTTCATTTATTTTTGATAAATACTTTTTCTGATATTGATTAATCAAGAGAAGAATAATTCAATTTAATTTTATTTAAATCCAAAAATCAGATAAAATCAATTAAATGCAAATAAACTTTAATTAATTCACAAAAATCCAAATAACTCTAAAAATTAAAATCGGGCCAAATTTCGGGACGTTACAAACCTACCCCCCTTAATAGAATCTCGTCCCCGAGATTCGAGGCTTAACTAGAGAATAAGTTTGGGAATTCCTTTTTCAGATCTTCCTCTCGTTCCCAGGTGGCCTCGCTTTCTGTGTGGTTGCTCCACTGAACTCTGCAGAAACGAGTTGTCTTGCTCTTGGTTCTCCGATCCACTGTATCCAGAATCTTTATCGGTTGCTCTTTGTAGGACAAGTCTTCCTGCAGTTCAACTTCTTCCAGCGACGTCTGCTCCTCAGGCACTCGGAGACATTTCTTGAGTTGCGATACATGAAAGACATTGTGTACGCCTGCTAACGACGGTGGTAATTCCAGTTGATAGGCGACTTCGCCCTTACGGCTTATGATTTTGAACGGCCCCACATACCTTGGCGCAAGTTTTCCCTTTTTGTGGAACCTCTGGACTCCTTTAAGAGGCATAACTCGGAGATATACATAATCTTCTGGTTCAAAGCTCAAATCTCTGCGGCGGTTGTCTGCGTAGCTCTTCTGTCTTGACTGCGCAATTTTTAACCTTTCCCTGATCAGTGCTATTTGCTCTTCTAGCTTTGAGTATATCTCGTCCAAGACACGACGCCTCCTGGTCTCATTCCAATTTAACGGGTCCTCAGGTCGACCATACAATGCTTCAATGGTGACATTCAAGACTTGCTCGATAGTCAGAAGTTGTAACTAAACTCCGTGATATGGCAAACATTTATCCCAAGTCGATGTATAAGCCAACGACGTGCTCTTAACATATCTTCTAATATCTGGTTGACTCTTTCATCGCCCATCCGCTCATGGGTGATATGTCAGGTCAAGTTCAAACGGTGCCCATTGTCAGTATGCAATTTATCCCAAAATCTTGAGGTAAATTGGGTACCTCTGTCCGATACTATCTTCTTTGGTACTCCATGCAAACAAACGATCCTTGCCATATATAACTCTGCTAACTTATCTCCCGAATAAGTTGTTTTTACCGGTATGAAGTGCGCGACTTTTGTCAATCGGTCCACGATGACCCATATGGAGTCATAACTTTCTTGCGTCCTTGGCAATCCGGTAATGAAATCCATTCCGATTTCTTCCCATTTCCACTCCCAGATTTTTAATCTACCGCAGCAGCCCCGCCGGGTCTCGATGCATAGCTTTGACTCACCGCATACATCACATAGTGCTACGTGTTCAAGAATTCTCTCTTCATATTCGCCACCGAATCTCTTTAAGTCTTGGTACATTTTTGCACTTCCTGGGTGAATCGAATACTTGGAGTCATGAGCTTCCTCCAGTATTAACTGCTTCAGCTCCTTTTTGTTAGGTACACAAATACGCTCTTTCATCCACAAGGCGCCTTGTTCATCCAGCTTAAATTCTTTTGCTTGTCCTTCCTCCATCCTGGCCTTGATTCGCTTGATCTTCTCATCGTCCTTCTGACCCTCTCTAATCTGGTCTTCCAAGATAGGCTTTACTTCCAAGGCAACTACGAATCCTGCCGGAACAACTTCCAATTTCAACTTCTGAAGGTCCTTGCACAATTCTTCCCGGCTTTCTTCCTTGATCGCATTCTGACTATGACTTTTTCGACTCAAGGCATCAGCCACTACATTGGCCTTGCCGGGATGATAATGGATACCCATGTTGTAATCATTGATCAGTTTCAACCATCTCCTTTGTCTCATGTTCAGGTCAGATTGGGTGAAAATGTATTTAAGGCTCTTATGGTCCGTGTACACCTCACATCTATTGCCAATAAGATAGTGACGCCATATCTTCAGGGCATGCACTACAGCGGCTAATTCTAGATCGTGCGTTGGCTAATTCCCTTCATGTGGCCTTAATTGCCTTGATGCATAGGCTACTACCTTTCCATTCTGCATTAACACGCACCCGAGTCCTTGGCGTGATGCATCGCAGTAGATATCGAAACTCTGATGTACATCTGGTTGAACTAGCACTGGCGCTGATGTCAATCTTTTCTTCAATTCTTGAAAACTCTTCTCACAATCTGGTGTCCAAACAAACTTCTTTTCTTTCTTAAGCAGTTGCGTAATTGGCCTAGCAATTGTGGAAAATCCTTCTATAAACCGACGGTAATAACCAGCCATTCCAAGAAAACTCCGAACTCACAGAATCGCCCTTGGCGATTCCCAATGCAAAGATTGTCTCAACCTTGCTTGGGTCCACTGCAATTCCTTGGCAATCATTACGCGCCCTAGAAATCTACCTTACTCTTCCGTAAATCGCACTTATCAATTTCGCATACAACCGCCGCTTCTTAGTTTCTCCAAAGACTAATCTCAAATGTTACGTGTTTTCATCCGCCCTCGAATAAACCGAATATCATCTATGAATACGACCACAAATTTGTCTAAGTATTCCATAAATACTTTGTTCATTAAGTTCATAAAGTAAGCAGGCGCATTTGTCAATCCGAATGACATAACGGTGAACTCGTAGTGTCCATATCTTGAAGAAAACGCAGTCTTGGGTATTTCCTCTGTCTTGATTTTCAATTGGTGATATCCTGACCTGAGGTCGATTTTGGAAAATACTCCTACTCCTCTTAATTGATCGAAAAGATCATCTATCCGGGGTAATGGGTATTTATTCTTTATTGTCACTTCGTTGAGCGCACGATAATCTATACACATACGAAAACTTCCGTCTTTCTTCTTAACGAACAGGACCGGTGCTCCCCATGGTGATGAGCTCGGTCTAATGAATCCTTTCTCCAACAACTCCTCAATCTGTTTCTTCATCTCTACCAACTCTTCTGTGGACATCCGATATGGTCTCTTTGCTATTGGTGCTGTCTCTGTACTAGATCAATTACAAACTCTATGTCTCTCTCTGGTGGCATTCCTGGTAATTCCTCGGGAAAGACATCTGGGTATTCACTGACCACTGGTACATCTCTTATACTGACGGTTTCCAAATTGCTTACTAACATCTGACCTCCTCGAACTTTCATTGCTCGAAACTCCACTTTTCTACCATCGGGGCTCTCGATAGACACGACTCTTCGTCCGCAGTCTAATATAGCCTTATGTTTGGTCAACCAATCCATTCCCAGGATAACATCCAGGGTTTGGGTATCTAATATAATAAGGTTCACTAGGAACTCTACTCCTTTTATTATTAACTTAACCCCAGAACATCCGACCTTAGAACGGAGTTCTGATCCAGGGGATTGAACTAGGAGTGTACTTTTAAGGTTAACAATATCCAGATCATTTGTCACGGCAAAATCTCGAGAAATGAACGAATGTGAAGCTCCTGAATCGAATAATACTGTAGCTGGCTCTGAGTTGACTAGGAACTTACCAAGCACGACGTCCGTGGCATTCTGGATTTCGTTTGCTACAATGTGATTGACCCTGCCTCGAGAGAATGCTTGCGGCGTAGTCCCACCGGTGCAGTCCTCGACTTCCTCCGGTGGATGTGGGTCTTGACCGTGTGCTCCTAAGTTGAAGCGCACTGGGGTCACTCCTCCTTTCTTGGGGCACATATTGGCGAAATGTCCGGTTTCGTTGCAGTTGTAGCAGCGCCTTCCTGCCATTTGCTGATTTCCACTACCCTGATTATTAACTCTGACAGGAGTTTGAGGGGTCTGTCCGGCTGGTCTTGGCATTGGCGGCGATGTCCTAACAACGTTTCCCTGTGGGAACCTGTGGAACTGTTGAGGCATCATTCTTGGTCTTTGCTGGCCATGGCGTCCTCCCTGCTGTGCCATGCGGCGTTTACGGTTATCTTTCAGTTCCTTGCGCTTGTCTTCCAGTACGAGCGCCTTGTTTACCAACTCTTGAAAATCCGGGAAGGTATGGGTAATCAGTCCCACCTGCAGTCTTGTGTTAAGTCCTTCAGAAACGGATTGTTCCGTTTGTCGGCCGCTACGCTCTTCTGGTGCGTAGCGTGCTAATTGCGTGAACCTATTCAAATAGTCAGCCACAGATTGGCCTCCTTGCTTAAGCGTCTTGAATTCCTCCTTTTTCAGCTCCATGATACCCTCTGGCATATGGTATTGACGAAAAGCTATGGTGAATTCTTCCTGTAATTTCTCGGGTTCTCTTGTGACGCCAGCAAGAGTTTTCCCACCATTCACCAAGTGTTCCTTCCAATTGATGAGAGGCATAAAGCACCTCTCATTTCCTTCACACCGCTATGTGCAACTTCCTTTCGATGGTTCTTAGCCAATCAACGGCCTCCAAGGGCTAGCGCACGAAAAGGTGGGCGGTCGAGTCCTCATGAATTCGGACAATCTCGAGTAGGACGCGACCCATTGTTCACAAACTTGATTGTTGGCGGTTGCTTGAGTGTTGATCTGCTGCATCTCGTGGCCATCATCGCTCAGATTAATCGAAGTCTCAGGCTGCAAGGAATGCCCCTAGATTCTCGTGATGTCGACCGCAGAGCCGCTCGCGTGGTGGCGCACCATTCTCGACCGCCTCCCGGCGCGAACCACTGCCTCCCGCTCCGTTGTTGCGAGTGTTCACCATCTGCTGATTTCTTCGACGGTTTAGAGATGAGGGGAAAAGAATAGACAAGGATAGGAACTTATACGGGGAAATAGGTGTAACTTAAGAACCATTAATCATTCAAGCATAAATAATAATTAGGGGTGGTTTATTACATAGTCTAGGGACTATGCAACCACAACATCACTCACAAACATCACATCAATAATCCATTACAACATCGCATACTAATGTTCGAAATAAAAGACGCGACTCAACACAACTGAGTCTCAACGCAAAAGCTGGTTACTGCAACTCTAACAAAGCATCACTCATCGAGCCAACTCGCTCGCTCGCCGATCACGAAACCGGCGGGTGAGCCGGGCATCGGGCAACCGTCCCCATGCCCTCCCATCGGTGCGGCTGGGGCACCACAGCCGCTGGTCCTCCGGCCAGCGCTGCTCCTCCGGCCTCATCGCTGCCGAAGCTCCATGACGGCGTCGGCTCCCGCAGGCCGTGAAGAGCCTCCTCCGCCGGCGATCCTCGAACGGCGGTTTCTAGTCTCCCAGAGCAACCTCGGTCTCCTCCGTAACGCAGACACCGCTCAAGCTCCAAAGTCGTGGCGCCCATAACCTCCTCTCAGCAATGCGAACCTACCAGTGCACGACGCGGCGTTGCCCTCTAGCTCCAAGCGCTCAAGAGGTCCTCCCGCGCGGCGGTGCACACGAAGGCGGTGTCCCACACCCAGAGTCGTGGTCCCCGCCGATCCGACGCAGCAGTAACCCGCACACTCTCAGATGCCCGCCAGAGCTAGCTCGCTTCACCGCGAGGCGGCGACGACTAGCACGCGTGTTCCCGAGCGCATAAGGTAAGAGTCGCTCTCCAATCGTGAGCAATCCGCTGACTATCCAGCGGACTTGTAGAGTGGACGATCGAAGCCTCCCAACACCTGGAGCATCCTCCAGAGCTCCGCAGCGTAGCCTCCGTGACGCTCTCCAAAAGAGTGGACCATCCGCATCTGCCAAAGCAACGCGTCAGAACAACAATTTTAAAAAGAATACGTATAATGTAAAAATACAAAGCAGAGGTATGAAGTAAGGAAGAAGGGATAAGTCAAGATTTCATTGATTATTCTTGTCAAGGTTTTAGTCTTTAGAAATTAGCTTTTATCCTTTCTAAAACGGCCAATCTAATCTAGGGTTAAGTCCTACAACAAGATGGCTCGATATTATCCCCTGCTGCGTGCCCTCGAATTTTCACAGATTCGACACTCAGGTATTCTCAGACTAGTCCAGATCACGCTTAGTACACACAGATAAACAAGTTGAAGTACCACAATCATACACAGCGGAAATAGATAATAAAGTACTTCAAGCATAATATAATCGAGTTGCATGACCTTACGGTCACCTTACAATACTTCGCCACGCAGGGCGATAAATATCAAAAAAGCACAAGTTTATCAGCGGAAGCAAAAGTAAAACTATGAACCCTTCATAACCACAGGCTACTGAGTGCGGCTCAACCCTTTAGTCCTCCTGGCCTTCGATGAACTCCTCCTCCCAAGCTGGCACGGCTTCTTCTTCTGAGGTTTTTGTTGATGCAAGGGTGAGTATACAACATACTCAACAAGTCATGCACAATGCAGGTCTACTACTACATGCATGGCTTATTCCAAGGGAAAGGCTTAATTGGTTATTTTGCATAAAGCAGCATTTCTTTAAACAGGTAATCCTATTAGATTAAAAGCAGTAAACCAATATTAATAATAATTAATTTCTCAATTCTTTTCCAAGGGTTTGGCACACAGCCCTAATTTCATTCATCATTCTTTTGGCACACAGCCACCCATTCCACGTTTTATTTTGAAAATCTAACCCTTGATCAGAATCACCGAAAGCAATGTCCAAGATCATGACACGGCTATTCAATAGATTCACACACACACTCTGCAGAGGTCAGATACTTTACCCACAGATACATCGCCACCACACAAAGCGATTGATTGCAACAAAGTCTTTCAGAGACTAACATTTAACCGATGAACCCTCCGACATTTCCTTCTAACACTTCCTCACTCAGAGTCAAGTTTAGACAGAGCAAGTACTGCTGAATGGGTACCAAGCCGTAGCACAGCACGCTTCCCCACAGCTTGCACTGTGTGCACCGTCACCCCGAGGTTTCAAAGGAAAGAGGTTAGAAACCTACTTAACTAGGTCCGCCCCATTCCTGACAAGTGGTTGTACACTAACTCGGCTCAAAGGCTCGCAAGGTTAGGTCCTTAATTGTCCCTGCAAGACATCCATTTTATACTTCTCGGCACACAGCCTTCACAATCTTTCATACAACCCATTGCCACACAGGCCCACCTGGCATGAAGCCATCCTGCCACTTGCCCCGGTCCAAAATATTTCCCACCCAGTTTTGCATTATTGCAACACATGCCAATGCCCACTTCATTGTACGAGTAGAACCACACAGGTCGCTACCCTCAATTCCATTTCATGACATAATCGCAGTATTTCAAAATGCGTTCCATAATTGTTTAGCCAACATTCGTTTGCAATTTGAAAGACATTCAACGATATGAGCGGCTTAGTTTACTAATCACGGTCTAGCCTCCCGTGTTGGCATCATATTAGCATCCAACATATTAACATCTTAGGGTGGACAAAGATTTCAGGGCATATAAACATTGTAATCAAGGTGGCATAAACAAGTTTGGCTTTTAACTACCATTTCCCAATTTAACCAATATTATTTGTATTTAACATAGCATGCAATATGGAAATCAAAATATACTTTGAAAACTAGACGAAAAATGGTCAAAGCATGACTTGCCTTCAAAAAGCTGTTGGTTCTGGTCGAAGCTCTGCGACGGGTCTTCAAATTCTCCTTCTACGAATTCCTAAGAACTCTGGTCTACACACAAGCAAGCATACAATGAACACCCAATATAGACAGCAAAACCATCACCAAAAATAAAATAAAAATCACCATTAAATAGCTTACATTTTTACAAATTTTTGGGCACTGGAATCACCCAAATCCGAGTTAAAATGCGAAAGTTATAGCATTTTTAAGTTTGCTGAAATTCAATAAAGAAATAACCGAATTAAATGATTTATTTTTCTACTGAAAATCCGGATTAATTCCCACTCGGCGACATGTGTCGGCACCAGGATGAGCCACGTCACTCCCGCCATCGACAAGTGGGTTCAATGACGCCATGCCGACGCCAAGACGATCGGCGGTCCACCCACGAACAAGTGGGCTCGGTGAACAAAGGCTGGGACCAACCAGAGACCGACACGCGGCGAGGAAGTATCAAGCCACGCAGCAAGATTTTTCCCGCCGTTGATTCAAATCCAACGGTCGGTCGTTACCGAGCGCTGCACTGGCGCATAGCCTACGTGGCGCAACAGGAGCGGTTGGATTGGAAATCTACGGCCACTTGCATTCGGAGAGTTTATCGCTCATCGCACATACGTGGACACACCGAGTTTAACGATTACCAACCAACGGCCGAGATCTACCGTGCATAATCGACTTAACTTCTACGGAGAAGACGGGCGCAACGTCGCCGTTGGATGAGAACTGACGGCCACGCTTATACCGAAAGCGCTTTATTATTCCTAAGCCTCACGCGGCTCGACGAGTATCGTTCGATGAAGATCCAACGGCCCAGATCTATCTCTACCGATTCGATTCGTAATTAAAAAGGAAAACGTGGCTTTACCGTGAGCGTCCGATGCAAATCCAATGGTTGCTGGAGCTCGCGATGCGTCGAAGAAGAGCGGCGGTGCTCGTTGCCGGAGTTGAAGAAGATGAAGTGGCTTGAGGCATTCCTGGGCGTCTCCGGTCAGATGGAATGGCTCGACGGACGCGGCGTGTCACAACCAACCCGGCGAAGGTCTCAAGGGCGGCGGAAAGCGACGGACGGCGGTGAAACACGAAGGAAACCGTGGCGGGGAGAGTGTGAACTACGAAAGCAAGGGAGAGCTACGGAGGACTAAGTGCTTTCGAGAGAAGTGGCAAATGAAGCGGAATGGAGTCGCGCGACACGACGGGTATTTCTCTGCCGCAAGCCTTGAACTCGCAAGAAAATCTCGACAATATCCACTACGGCCAACGGCGGCGGCATAAAGCGCGACGCCTCGAGGTCGTTCGGTCACATCGGCTGCTCGATCGCGATCCAACGCTGCAAGTTGAATCACTTGCTCGGTGAAACTAAGACGCTGAGCGCAATTGCTCGATCAAGATCCAACGGTGGAGGATCTAAGCGATTAGGGTTTTCGTCAGACGTTGTTGGGCTCTACCGACATCAGTAGCTAGCGATTTTCTCGCTTTTCCAATAAAAATAATTACGTAAATTCAAAGTAATTAATTGAGCACTAAAATACCCGAAAAATTCTAGAAAAATTCAGAAATTATTTCAAGGCATTTAGAGCTTAAATAAAATAATTTCATTTATTTTTGATAAATACTTTTTCTGATATTGATTAATCAAGAGAAGAATAATTCAATTTAATTTTATTTAAATCCAAAAATTCAGATAAAATCAATTAAATGCAAATAAACTTTAATTAATTCACAAAAATCCAAATAACTCCAAAAATTAAAATCGGGCCAAATTTCGGACGTTACATTACAGAAGCCAATCTTCCTGAACCTGCTGTGTTGCTGACCACTGCCATGTTGTCGCCCCCTGATGGTCTGCTTCCACCAATCAAGCTCTCCAGTGGCTTCGGCTCCTGATGATGTTCTGGTTGAAGTGTCCGATGGATCTCCTGCTCACGAGGAATCAACTGTGCCCACGTCATCAACTACAATAGCTGATCCTACAAATGGTGCAAGGCCCAGAACACGATTACAGAGTGGCATCCGCAAAGAAAAGGTGTATACTGATGGAACAATTAGGTATGGCTATTTTACATCTTCTGGAGAACCTCAAAACCTGTGTGAAGCACAAAATGATAAAAATTGGAAAGAAGCTATGGATGCAGAATATATGGCATTAATGAAAAACAAAACCTGGCGTCTAGTTCCTCCAAAGAAAGGCACTAATATTATAGATTGTAAATGGGTATATAAAATCAAAAGGAAGTCTGATGGGAGTCTGGATAGATATAAAGCCAGGTTAGTTGCAAAAGGTTTTAAACAACGATATGGCATAGATTATGAAGATACTTTTAGTCCAGCTTGTTAAGGTCATTACCATCAAATTATCTTGTCTGTCAGTTCTAGAGGTTGGAGTTTACGCCAACTTGATGTTCAAAATGCTTTTCTTCATGGTGTGCTTGAAGAAGAGGTGTATATGAAACAACCACTGGTATGAAAATGTCTCCTCACCTCATTATGTGTGCAAGTTAGACAAATGCTATATGGGCTTAAGCAAGCGCCAAAGCTTGGTACTCAAGATTAAGTACAAAATTACATGATTTAGGTTTCAGATCCTCCAAAGCCGACACATCTCTCGTTCTTTATAATAAAGGAGGAGTTATTATGTTTGTTCTCATCTATGTAGATGATATAATTGTAGCCAGCTCAATGCAGAGTGCAACATCAGCTTTGTTACAGGATCTCAATAAGGAATTTGCTTTGAAGGATCTTGGAGACTTACATTACTTTCTTGGTATTGAAGTTAACAAGGCTTCTAGTGGTATAATCCTCACACAAGAAAAATATACGACTGATGTAATCAGAAAGTTGATGGACACTTGTAAACCTCGTTAACACACCTCTGCCTAGTAATGAGAAACTTTCGGTTCATAAAGGAACACCACTGTCCTAGTGATGCTACGCAAAGACAGAGTGTTGGGGGCACTGCAATACATGACACTAACTAGACCAGATATTTCATTTGCTGTTAACAAGGTTTGTCAATATCTCCATGCTCCAACTACGCACTATTGGGCACCGTAAAAAGAATTGTGAGATACTTGAAAGGGACAGCTTAAACTTGGGCTTAAGATCGAGAAGTCTCCTTCCTTCCTTGTTAGTGCTTTTTCCGATGCCGATTAAGGTGATGTTTGGATGATCGCCGATCAATTGGAGGTTTTGCGCTTTTTCCGGCTCTAATCTTGTTTCGAGGCGCGTAAACAAGCTATCGCTTTCTAGATCAAGTACGTAAGTCGAGTATAAGTCTTTGCTAATGCTACTGCAGAAATTATGTGGATACAAACGTTGTTGCAGAACTTGGCATTGACGCTCCCAAAGCAAATAAGATTTGGTGTGACAATATTGGGGCTAAGTATTTATCTCGCAAATCCTGTTTTTCATGCCCGTACTAAACATATTGAAGTAGACTATCATTTTGTGCGAGAACGAGTTGCACGCAAGCTACTGGATGTTGAATTTGTGTCTTCTAAAGATCAAGTAGCAGATGGACTGACGAAGTCTCTTCCTGTTCGACAGTTTGAGTTGTTCAAAGACAATCTTAATCTCTCGAGTTTAGATTAAGGGGGGATGTTAGAGATATGATCTTGTAACAAATATAGAAAGAGATAAAACCTGCATGGCTATAGATAGAATAGATAAGTTTGTTTCCTTGTATTAGGATTGCCATCGGTGGACTCTTGTCTATATACATACATGTATTTCTGCCTGATTCAAGGCTATCAATCAACACGCAATCCCGTCGCACTGTCGACGTTCTTCCTAGCGCCTCTGGTTCTTCTCACAACATGGCCCAGCCATGTGTATCACCGCCGGCTCCTTATCACCGGTTGTGGACTTGCGGTCGATTCGTCGAACCTGTAAAGTATGAGCTGCCACAATGTAACAGTTGTTATTTACATGGATAATTCATAGATACTAGTTGACGAGTATTAATGTCAGTATTTTATTTGGACGAGCAACGGTTAAAAGTCATACTCTATTTTGTAGCCCGCAATTCATAAAGAGAAAGCCACAAAGTAGAACAATCAACCGGTTACATTTCCGACCAATTTGCTCACGTGTCTTGTACATTGTTTCGCACTGGTCATCCTCAACCTATGAAATATTCAACCTGACCAGTATTTTTGCACATGCGGTTATTTTTTTGCTATGAAATAATACTGGTCAGAGTAAGTGGTTATTTTTGCACATGCGTTCATGCAGATGGTTACCTTAAAGGTGTGAATAACTGCTTGGACATTACCCTGAAAAGGCACTCTTTGGCAAGAAAGACACATGTTGAAGAGAAGACACCATTTAATGGGAAGATATCTTTTGGCCGTACGGGAACTTTTTGAAGCATAACCCTCTCATTTTGTATAAATTGAGAGCCTATTTGTACCATTAGGGCATTGATTTTTAGGTTTTCAAATAGACTGTAATATTTGTACTTTGTTAAGCCGCTTGGCTAATAAGAAATAATCTCTCATTTTTTCTTTCACGATCTTGTTCCTCTAAAAGCCTACAACTATTTTTATTTATAAGATCAATTTAGAGACTCTAGATTTTGAACATCAACACTAGTCATCACCTCGTGCATTCGCACAAGTTAACTTTTTACATGAAGTCACTTGGGTTTGCTAATTTGGTTTGTAATCAGCCCGACGGCAGGCTTGCCCCTAGTTTTCCTAGCCTCGATTACTACCTCTTCGTGAAGTTGGCGTGAGTCTCTTCTTCTCCGTAGGTTTGTCCGCAATGAGAGTACACACCGCATCCAACAAGTTATGCACAATGCAGATCTATATACTACATGCATGTCTTATCCAATGGATAGGCTTTAGTGGTTATTTTGCTTTTGCATCAACATTTTGAACTATCAATTATTTAGGTTGAAAGCATCAAAACTTATAATTAATATATGTCTCAAAGTGTTTTTCCACAATATTTTGGACCACAAATTCCTAGACAACTTCATTTCACAATTTTGACACACAACCAACCTCCCCATTTTATTTTTAGAACACTACCTTGATCAGAATCCCAGAGCATTGTCCATTACCGTGGACTCGGCTATTCAACAGCTTTTGACACTCGCAGAGGTTGTACACTTTACCCACAAGATACAACAGACACCACAAAGGCGATTAACTGTGAATAAAGCTTTTCAGAGACTTCTACTTAGCCTAAGAACCTCTCCGTGTTTTCGCCATTACTCCCTCACACAGAGCCAAGTGTAGGACCGATTTAACAACCGCTGGATAGGGTACTGCCGCAGCACGTGCATCGCCCCTGCATAGCATTCCCGTGCAAACTGCCACCCCGAGGTATCAAAGGTAAGACATCGAATCCTACTAAACTAGGTCTTCCCATTTAGACATGTGGTTGTACGAAAGGACTCAGTCAAAGGCTTGCAAGGTAAAGTCCTTAATCGACCAAGGCAAGACATCCTTCTCTCAATTTTGGCACATGACCCTCACAACACTCAACCCATCCCACGCTTGCCACGAAGGCCCACTCCGCACGGCCCCTGGTCCACTTGCCCAGCCTAAATCAATTCCACCCCAAGTTGTTAATAAGGCAAGCACATGTTCATATTCATCTTTCATGTAGAACCACGTGCCTCTACATTCCAAGGTTAATACCAACATCATTCCACATTTCATTAAAAAGCATTCACTATCTTTTAGTCAAGTTGATTTGTAATCCAAATAGAATGGTTCAAGTACATGTATGGCTAAGCAACTATTCACTGGCCTAGCCTCCCGTGTTGGCACATTATATATCATCAACCAACTATATTTACCCAACTTAGGTTAACAAGGAATCATGGCATACAAAAGATTTCAAGGTGGCATAAGCAAATTAGTTATGAGCTAATTCACCCAAAATAATTAAAGTCATTTTTAGTTGAATTAGCATGCATAGATTAAAACAAAATATATTTCAAAAATTAGGAGCAACATGGTCAAAGCATAACTTGCCTTCAAAAAGTTGCTGGTCTTGCTTTTAAGTCAAATCTTGCAATCGAAATTCCTCGCAATCTCCGACAAATCAACGCCTAATTAAAATCAACATGCACACAATAAATACATTTTCCAGAGAACTAAATCAACTCTAAAAATTCCACAAAATTCACCAATAAATAGATCTTGATTTTACAATTTTTAGAAATTGGAATCACTCAAATCGGAGTTGAAGCGAAAAGTTATAAGCATTTAAAGTTTCAAAATAAATCCAAAAGAATAAACCGAATTGATTTATTTATTTTTATACGGAAAATCCCGATTTATGACGCCAGCATGACATTTCGGTGACGTCAGCAAAACCCCGCCAGCTCGACAAGTGGGCCCCATCGATGACATCAACCGGCCGACGCGATTGACACGTGTCAATCATCCGAAAGCGTGATATGTGTCACCGCAAGATTATCATCCGAGAGCTCGTGTCAATATCAACCGTCCGATTCAAAATGAACGGCCACGATCTATCATCGGTTCGGCTCGGTTTACGCGGTGGCGACACGGGCGAACATCAGCCAACGGATCAAGATCTAACGGTGAAAATGAAATCATTTACTATTCGCCTACCCGGTCATGCGCTTAAGATTCGCGCGGCGCGATCAAGGTCCGATCGCGACCGACACTTTGATCCACCTCCCTTGTTGACGCGGTGGGCTCAATTTTTGCCCTCGGATCTAAATCGAATCAACGGCGACGAGTATTCGTGACGCCGACAAAGACGACGACATTGCCGCTTTTCTGCCACAAGACACGTCATGGATTACTCAGACGGATCGAAGATCGGGACAAGGCGAAATCGGCCCATTTCAAAATCAACGGCTCGATTAATTCAAATAAACGCTTAATTATTCCGATTTAATATCTACAAGAAAAAGAACTACGTGGCTCACTATCAACCATACGATTGAGATCCAACGGCTAATGTTTGAAGATGGGGTTTATCGGGCTATGTTTGAAGTATGGGGTCCCGATCGTGGCTAAGCTTTGAATGCGTGAAAGCTACACGCCACGGCGACGTGCTTTATACGGGCTAGCTAATGAAGCGCAGGACGGCGAAGTTAATGTGATTCGGTTTCTCAACGGAGGCAATGGCGGCAGCGTAACGCATGGAAGATGAAACGAAGCGGCGTGGCCTTCTCACGTCGGCGAGGGATGAAGATCCAAGCAGTGCGTAAAATGAAATGACGCGGTGATTCAGAACCACACGATCACGATCGCGACGCAAGAAGAAGGCAGCGACGCTAGGGGTTTGGCGTGGAGCACGAGCGGGCTCGGCCCATTACTGTTCATTGAATTTTAATTGATTTGCGAATAAAAATAATTCCGAATATTCATTTAAATTATTTGAGGCTTCAAAATATCGAAAAATTTATAAAAATTCCAAAAATATTTTAAGACATTTTGAACTCAAATAAAATATTTTCACTTTTATTTTATTAAATCTTTTCTTTATTAAATTAATTTCCAAATAAGAGTTAATTTCCAAAAATCCAAATAATTGCAAATAAATTCCAGAAATTCTCGGTAATTCAAATTAAATTGTAAAATTCAAAATTAACAAAATTTGAGGATGTTACAGATAGGCACTATAACTTTTCTGTTAAATGGGTACTAAATCATTTCCTTTTCTTGATTAATGTGAATTTTTTTGTAGTTTATAATTAGTATAGGTAATAGACCTTATTATGAATTTTAATATTTTTTAAATTTAGCATTTTAATTCACATATAAATTAAATATCTAATCATCCTTTAATTTATCCCCAATTCACATATTTTTGGATCGTACTTTGTGTAGATTTTTCTTTCATTTCTAGGTTGGACTTCACATAAAATCCATTTTCTATTTTATTTATTGTTGTTCCAAATTTTATTTTTAGGTTTTACTTTCGAATTTGTATCAAAATCAAATTGCTATTTTTATTCTAAATTTTAATTAATTTGGTTTGTACTTAACAAAGACTCACTCAATCAAAAAATATAATGCGTATTTTTTAATGATCTCATTCATAATTATAGGCTATATTTCTCATTCCAATAAAAATTAGTGTGATCATATCACCTGGGACTATGTGCAAAGAGAAAATGCACCTAACAAATATTTTTCTTTACTTTATATCCTTCATATGAATGCATTGTATAGTGTTTATAGACAATAATTATGGATATTCTAGGCTTTTTTAATATCACCTTGGTCTATGTTCTAAGAGAAAAATATGCTCTACAAACTTGAACGGAGTAAGTAACTATTATTTTCAACTTTTTTTATTTATGGATGTTACTTTGGAGGTTGTACAAATCAAATCTCTAATCACCCCTTTAGTTTTTATTCTAAATTTGCAATTTTTTATCATACTTGTGCTGGATTTTTTAGTTTTAGGTTGGAATTTGTAAGCAAATTTTATTTATATTTATTATTATTACGAATTTTATTTATAGGGTTTACTTTGAAATTCATATGAAACATAGACTCTTTGTTTTAATTTGATTATTATTCTAAATTTTAATTATTTATGGATTTACTCACAAATGGTATGGAAGTCAAACTGCTAATTTTTCTTGTTTTTATTTTGAATTTTAGTTAATTTAGATTGTACCTAATATGAACTCTTTTGTATGTAAGTCAAATTGCTAATTTTTGTTATTTTTTAATTCTGAATTTCAGTTAGTTTAGATCGTATTCGATATGGACTCTTTTTTTAATCTAAGCCAATACTCCCTCCGTTTTTTTATAAGGCATATTTTGACTTTGCACAAGGATTAATGTTGCCTTGAAATTGAGAAAGATACGAGAAAAAAATGACTTAGATGCCCCCCTTAATTGTCTTGGAAGATGAAATATATACTTTGTGTGGGTGGTAATGAATAAATGCATATGGATGAAAGAAAATAAATAGGGGTATAGAAGGAAAGGTTTCATTAAATCTATATGCAAACCTTACATTTGTAAACAAGACCATTCAAAAAATAGGTCTTATAAAAATAAATGAAGGGAGTATAACTCAAGCCCACTAGATAGACAGTTAGATCTTTTTGATTAATGTGGGAGCTTCTCTGAGTGCCTAATAAATATAAGTAATTTTTATTTAATTACTATTCTAAATTTTAGTTGTTTATGAATTTACTTTAGCAATTGTATGGAATTCAATTTGATAATTTTCTTTAATTGTTTCTTTGAATTTCATATAATTTAGATTGTACTTAACAAGGACTCTTTCTTTTAATTTAAGCCGTTATAATTAGAATTATTTTTTATTTCAAATTTTAGATAATTTGAATTATAATTGACATTGACTCTTTGTTTTAATTTGATAATTTTTATTTAATTATTATTCTAATTTATTTATTTATGGGTTTACTTTAGAAATAATATGGAATTCAAATTGCTAATTTTTCTTAATTTTTATTCTGAATTTCACTTAGTAGAGATTGTACTTGAAATGAACCTTTTCTTTTGAATTAAGCCATTACAACTTTGGTATTTTTTATTCCAAATTTTACTTAATTTAGCTTGTATTTAACATATCTTGTTTGTATGAATGAGCTAATTTTTGTTTAATTATTATTATAAATTTTAGTCATTTATGGATTTACTTTGGAAATCGTATAGAAGTCAATTTGCTAATTTTTATTAATTATTTATTCTGAATTTTAGTTAATTTACATTGTACTTGACATCAATTCTTTCTTGTAATATAAGTCATTATAGCTTGGGTATTTTTATTCTGAATTTTAGTTAATTTGGCTTATAATTGACATGTACTCTTTGTTTTAATTTGATAATTTTTATTTAATTATTATTCTAAATTTTAGTTATTTATGAATTTACTTTGGAAATCATACCGAAGTCTAATTTTTCTTATTTTTATTTTGAATTTCAGTTAATTTAAACTGTACTTGACATGGACTCTTTTCGTATGTAAGTCAAATTGCTAATTTTCCTATTTTTTATTTTGAATTTTTGTTAATTTAAATTGTACTTGACATTGACTCTTTTTAAGCCGTTATAACTTGGGCCCAATAGATAGACGGCTAAATCTTTCTAGCTTTCTTTTAATCTAATTCATTATAACTTGGTTTAACAGATAGACGGTCGGATCTTTCTGTTTAATGTGGGAGTTTTTTGAGTGAATAATTAGTATAAGTAATTTTAATTTAATTATTATTCTAAATTTTAATTCTTTATGGATTTACTTTGGAAATAATATGAGAGTCAATTTGCTAATTTTTCTTAATTATTTATTCTAGATTTCATTAATTTAGATTATACTTGGTATGGACTCTTTCTTTTAATCTAAGCCATTATAACTTAGGAATTTTTATTCTAAATTTTAGTTAATTTGGCTTATAATTGATATAGATTTTTTGTTTTAATTTGCTAATTTTTATTTAATTAATTTTCTAAATTTTATTTATTTATTTATTTAGTTTGGAAATCATATGGAAGTCAAATTGCTTATTTTTCTTATTTTTTATTTTGAATTTCATTTAATTTAGATTGTACTTGACATGAACTCTTTCGTATGTAAGTCAAATTTCTAATTTCCTTGCTTATTTTTTATTCTGAATTTCAATTAATTTAAATTATACTTGACATTTACTTTTTCTTTTAATTTAAACCATTATAACTCAAGTTGAGATTATAGACGGTGAGATCTTTCTGGTTTTCTTTTAATCTAAACCTTTATAACTCAAGCTCGGTGGATTGAAGGCTACATCTTTTTGGTTAACGTGAGAGCTTTCTCAGATTACCTAATTAGGATAGATACAAATAGATAGATGGCAATTAAGAGGGGCGGGCTGTGTAGACTACCGTTTGCCCAATTGAGTGCAATCTTTGGGAGAACCCGTAGAGATGGGGACATGCGATGTCATCACATTGTGGAGTCCTGAATCCATCTCCGTATCTTCTTTAATTAGTTCAATCCACAACTCAAATACCATGGTAGGAATAATTGTTTGCTTCTACAAAGATCAAATTATTATTCCTAAAATGGAGTATATAATTGATGAGGATTAAAAACCTCCTTTTCTCTTGGTTTTTCAACTATTAGAAACCATACTCTATTAATAGGCCTCTAATACATAAAAGCCATAATATAGAATGAAGTCCATACTTAATTGAATCTCCGACCAGTTCAATTAAGATAGACTATAACATTGCTTTACACTGGTCGTCCCCGAACAGTAGAATAGTCACCCCGACCAGTGGAAACTGGTCGGGACAAGCGGTTATCCTCGCACATATCTCCGTTCGGACATACATCTAACAAATACATGCAACTACCTAAAAGTTATGACTAGAAAAAGCATCCTTTAACGATAAGACACCATTTTGGCAAGAAGGCACTTCTCAGCTACAAGACACCTTTTTGAGGAACAAGTGCCGCATCTTCAATCAGCATAAATAGGATGCCCATTTGAACTACCAGGAGGGATGGATATACATCGGCAATTGTAATCAATTTTTTTGGTTCTTAGACTAAGATTTTTGTACTCTGTAAGACCGCTTGTCTAATAAAGAAACAATCCTTATCTTTTATTTATGATCTTGTTACACTGGAAACCCATGATCATATTTTCATAAACTTGATCAAGAGACTCTAGATCTTGAGTATGACAATAATAATATCAACAAAAAGCAACACTGATCCAAGAGCAAAAGCATTGAAACAAATAGAATAAGTACAAGGTAAAATATAACGATGTTCTTTCAAAGAGCAAAACACAAATGCCCATTGCTATCTTGAGGATAAACATTTTTTTTTTGTAACAAGCAACATACCAAATTCTAAAATAAGGCAAAGAACTATATATCGACATGAGAGCAAGACATAATATTTCTTCAGTTGTGCATAGCTTTAGTTTACTCTGTAAAATGACAACCCAATCTTAATTCCTTCGATTATACAAAAGAGAATAAATATATCCTACATGCAACAACATTCTGTTTTGATCTTCTTATTAGGTAGGGACCGCTAATAATCGAATAATCAGCTGGAAGTATGTAGATGTCGATAAAGAAGAAAGAAGGCACTAGCCAGACAGGCAGTATAAAAGTTTGGTATAGAATCTTTAGGAAATGAGTTATATAGATTGTAGAGATTTACAGTATTGCAAGGGCAGCCCATTCTGTAAATTTTGAATGGGAAATTAGAAAGCTACCAGCGCAGATCACTCAAAACAAACAAAAATGCAAAAGGAACTAGCATAAAGAGAGGTAAAAGGTCAAGGTATCTAATTCTCTTCGCAGCTATGCATCAATTCCTCTAGTAGTCTATATGGGGAGAAAAATCAAGACATCTTTCTATTGCTCTGTGGCTGCAGTCTAACCCCAAAGGAATAAACAAAAATGCATCAAGCCAAGGAAAGCAAGGCAGCTAGAGAATTATTGAAGGAATAAAAGATTCTAGCCTCGTTTCCAAAGAAGTGCCATCATATATCCCTTGCGCATATTCAGGGGCGGATCCAGGAAAATTGGTCGTTGGGGTCATCGCCGACATGTAGCGGCCGACGGAGAGGTGAGTGCACTGGGCCTGGGGTCTAGATTAATTTGCCGCCGGGGTCACTAACAGTATTTAGCGGGAGGTATAAGAGGCTAATACGGGAACGTCGGTGTCACCGGATCCCGGCCCCACCATAGTAGATCCGCCCCTGCGCATATTATGAACAACTGACAAATTAGAACAGGAAGAAAAACCATCATATATCATCTAGTCAGTGCAGTACAACGGCAACAAAATTACATTAAACTAATATCATTGACATTATATCAGCACACTATACAAGATCACTCTGTTTTGGACAATAGTACTAAAAAAAAAAGAAATATTGCCACAAACCTCCTAGCAGAAAGATCACACAGACCACGAGGAATACATTCCAATTGGCAGAAAGACCAAACTAAACAAAAACAAGCAGACAAGGCCATTTGCCACCTTAATTAATGAATATATCTACACAATAAACTATAATGACATGCGTTGATCTTGTTTATTCCAATATGCTCCCTGTTAACCAATCAATTGCTGCCTGTTTAACCAATCAATTCTGTGCCGGACCCGCGTGCCTGTGCCCGTCCGTCACTGCGCGCTTTCCCCAACTAACTTGCTGTACCGAGACAGTATAGTTGACTTACTTAGAGCTTTCTAGTTTGCGCGGTGTTGGGGTAGGGTAGTTGCCCGATGGCGACCGCCGGCGGCGGCGACGGCGAGGGAATCAAGGTAGTTGGCGGGCAAGGCAACGTAGGCCACCAATCCACTTCGTGAGCCCGTGACGGAGAAATTTGCATTTTGGTGAGTCTTGTACTAGTTGGGCTGGCCAAGTGGGCCCATATAGTACTATGAATCCATGATATACTAGTACTATGGGCTACTCGTGCCAGGCTAGAGCCAATTAATTAGTCATCAGATTTGCTGCTGGCCGCAGGTCCTTGAATTAAACCCATCTGTTGCAAGGAAAAAAATCTTTCGAATAAGCCAGCTCAGCACACACCTAATGAAAACAAAAACAGACGGGCCAGGCCCGACAAGCCCTTTTTCGTTTCGTAAAGAACCAACTCGATGAAGACGCACGAGCTGTATGCGCATCAACGTAGAGCTGTAAACATCTCGCACAGTCATTACGTTATTATTATTATACAATCGAATAATCTCTCCTAATATAAAGTACGAATTTTTTCCACGTCACTTCATCAAAACTATCACCGCTTTCTAATTACCCATCTCTTATTTAGAGATATAGTTGTACAATATATTTAGAAATCTTGTTGCATAATTTTCTTTTATTACTTGAACTTTATGCTTTATTACTAATTATATTTTTCGTTGCAATGCACGGACATTAACTAGTAATAGAGTTTTATAAAAGAATCAAATTCGAGAAATTCCACGTGGTCGTCGGGTTGCAGCCTTTTGAGGATCGCGTCCACGTGGCAAGAATTTTTACGATTTTCCGCAGGGGAATGTGCATCGCATGGAGAAAAAATATTCATATCTAGTTCTGTATTTTTTTAAAATCTAGTCTTTTCATATATATTTTTATAAAAATAGTTCTCTCCATTACAGAAAGCGCGGAAGAATAATACGTGTCTCATTCCGCGCCTGAGAAGCGCGGCATCTACAGAGCTGAGCGGCAGCATAGGATGCCTTCCTATGTAATATAGCACGATAAACCACTATTCATGCACTGAAAACACTGCTTCACGGTACCGCTCGTTTCATAGATTCCATGCTTCTTATACGTGAGAGGAGATATATGTCACTCTTCTGCCATTTTTCACGGTGAGGAAAGAGCTAATTTTCTCTACTACTTCTAATTACGAGTTGGTAGCGGTAGTCTGTTTTCCCCTCCTCTAAAACCATCATTGTCCTGATCTTCTATACATTAGCGAATGGAGAGTTTTAATTTGGTTGGATATGTATGCATGTGTGATTTACGGCGTATCAGACTTTTATCTCAATCAGTTGATTTTATTTTCAAATATTGCACAACCGATTCTTTTTCTATATATTGCACGCATACAACTTCTGAGTTGCCATGTGCATTTAAGTTGCCATATGCATCCTTTCCATTAAATATTTACCTACATGTGTACATAAGATTATATTTTCTTTTTATCTAATCACGTATGGACTTCATTTCGGCCCACCAGCAGCATGCGCATGGTTATGCATGACATGACTAGATAAATTTGTTATTTTTATCTCTACTAATTCTAATTAGGAGTTGGTGGTGGTACGTCTGTTCTCCACCCTTACCCGATATGTGTGGGCATCTGCGTGACTGAGTGGGAAGCGGGCAGTGGCCACCTCGGTAGATTGGATTGAATTATCTCATGGAGAGAAGTAAATGAATATGCATGACTTATTTATTGCTTTCTTTTATTGATATAGCATTTGAATCGGTGATGATTGCTCTCGGTGATTTTCGAATTGGATTGATTGATTCCCTTTCGAAGAAAGTAGAGTTTCGATTCATAGAGTTAGGTTTCTTCTTCTCGCCTTTTTCCCTTTTGTTGCCTTCTTTATTTGACGATTTTTTAATCTAGATTCCATATATATAACCTCACCGCTTCTTGCCTCTCCTGTAAATGTGTTGAGTTTATCCGTTGAGCGGAGGTAATGGGCGACTTTCCTGATCTTATCGATGCGGCACAAGGGCGGATCGCCGGTGGTGGGTTGCGAGATAGGCTAGTGGCGCTGTTGGAGTTCGAGTGCGGTGGATGATGTCAATAGGTTGAGGGTGGCACTCACGAAGGGAGCCAAAGAGGCGGTGGAGCTGGTTAATAGGGTGGAACTATAGTATGGTCGGAGCAAGGCGTACGAGCCACGCACACCATTGATAGTGACAGTCATATACGGATGACGCCTATCTTTTCAATGCCTTTGCGCCCATAAGGCAGTAGGGGATGTCTCTTTTGATCGATCAATCGATCTTGAATTATGACGTTACAAATTTACAATCCCAAGTATTGTAATGTTATTATTTAAGTTTGTGAAACTAAAGATAATTTTAAGTTTGAGTTTGTAAATAGGTGTTTGAAATTTGTATGTTTCGATGAATTGATTTAAACATTTAACCATTGTACATTCAGAGTAAATATTATTATTTAAATAAGGTTAGTGTTCTTTGTAAATAAATTTTTAATATAAATTAAATTTTCGTTGTATCATATGGACACATAACTAATATATAAACATGACACATGGCTATATACAAACATGCATAAGGCTGCCAGATTTGAAAAGATAAGGCACAAAGTACTAGCTATAAACAGTTTCCACCGACCCAAACCCAAACAGCACTCAACTCTCGCGTCTCCTTTCCCTTTTTTCCTTTCCTTTCCCCCATCGGTTCAGTTTCGCTTCTCTTCCTGGAAAGCAGCGCTCGAATCTGCGATATATAGAGGGAAGTGGGAGGAGGAATCGCCGGGGGCTTCTTGAAGGTTCTGGAGGGATGGAGGCGGCGAGCAATGGGGGGATGCTGTACCACGAGGTGCAGGAGGGGAAGCTCTGCGCCGTGCACTGCGTCAACTCCGCCCTGCAGGGGCCTTTCTTCTCCGAGTTCGACCTCGCCGCGCTCGCCGCCGACCTCGACCAGCGCGAGCGCCAGGTCATGCTCGAGGGCGCCTCCGGCGCCGCCACCACCGCCGCGGGAGACTTCCTTGCCGAGGGCGAGGGCTCCCACAACGTCTCCCTCGGGGGCGACTTCAGCATCCAGGTAGGTTTCCTGTCCTTCTGTATGTTTTGCCCTTGGTCAGTTCGATTGTCGTGGTATACCATTACAACTTGGTTGCCTGTATGGTCATATCTCCGAATTTAGGGGATTTCGCTTGACGCATTGCTATTGGGAATTTGTCGATTGCATTCTAGTTGAAGATTCTAGGACAATGTGTAGAATTGCAGATATAGGTTTTATAAGATGGATGTTAATGACGTAGAGCTTTGCTTGAGTCCAGAAAAGGGGGCACCCTTTAGTTTTGAATCGAAACACGTACTATTTTCTTCTGTATCAGCCGGCTTGACATGCATGATGCTAGGCCTAGCCATGGTGAAGAAATGTTTATTCTTGAGATTATGTAACAGTTAGGGTTCAGGAAATGATCACTGAGTTTCCTTTGATAGCTTGCACACACAGAGAGACTGCAATGATGAAGCGAAATATATACTTAGGTAACATCATGGATTTATAGTCATGCATTTGCATGATTTTTTCTTTTTATGCTCGCAGGTTTGCTACTTAGAAAAGTTATTTTCATAGGTTAGGGTAGCAGCAGAGCAAAAAGGAAAAGAAATAGATCGTGTGTTGGAGTACTATGTATCAATGATAGCAAGATATTACGTATAGGCTTGTACTTTTTTGCATTGCTAGAAAAGGCTAGCTATAGTTGCTTCTTAAGAGTGGAGGACTTTGTATTAACGATAGCAAGAGATTTCGTAACAGTTTGTTATGTATTTGGCATACACAAATGCATGTGTCTGCATGCAATTATAGTTATTAATTCTGCTGTGATTACACTATCCAAATTTATGTACTTGCTAAGCATCATCAAGCTTCTAGTCGTTTTTGCTGTTTGTGTTTTGTCGTGTACTGAATTGTTTACATTAAGAAGAAATTCAGGTTTATAGCTTTCTAGGTTTCATCTTAGCTGCAAAGAGTCCTCTTTGGGGTGAAATCATGTCCGTCGGTTAGGTGGCTAATATTGATGTTGGCGAATGGTTTGACCTTACCATGGTCTGTTCTTTAACTCTTAGTCTGCGATTTTTTTTGGGAAATTTGAATTGGTACAGCAAGCTTGATGGTGATATTAAAGGTTTAAATTACAATTTTGAATTAAATTGGTCTGGAAACAATTCTGGAAGGAAACCTTTATGGAGATATGAATTCTGAAGTGTTTGGCAATATATCATTAAAATCCAAATCAGTGTGAAACCATTATAAATGCACAATTGGGACACATGAGATCTCATGTGAAATTTTTCAGTGGAATCTAGATCTCGTGTGAAATTTTTCAGTGGAATCTACTATACTTCCAAATCAAGCATTTTATGCACATTTTAATTCAGGTAAATATACAACGATGAACTTGTATTGACACAAAATAACATAAATAAAAAATATTTACCGAGTCAATTAATTGGCTATAAGGTAGTAAAGCTGGCAGTGGTTGAGTTTGTTGGTTAAGGCTTGCAGCTTGCTAATTATATCATTGTGCTAATGTAGTATGAAGCTGTTTCCATATTAACTTGTGGGAGGGACTTCCTAGCCAATAACACAGCCAGATGCGTCCTTCGATACTCATTGCCCTTCACTAGGGCCCTGGCTGTTTTAAAGAACCAGGCCTTCTAATGCAAAAAATAAAAATGGAAACCATGGAAGGAAGAGAAACCTGCCCTAGATGTGCCTAGGTATATCAGTTGCTGAAACATGATTAGATTCTCAAATGCAAGTACAAATACTGTTGAATGTTTTACCATCTATTTTTATTGAAGGAATAAATTTTCCATCTGGCTAAGTTCGACTTGCTTGCTAAGTCCCTAGCATATTACATGTTTTCCATCTGGCAGACATAATATTTTTCTTAAATGTATCTTCTGAGATTATTATGAAGAAATAGCATGGCATAAAAGGCAGACTGATGCATGGGCATTTTGTTTCCTTTTGGTCCGCTTTCACTGGCATCAATCTGGCATTTGCAATCTCAGTACAGTTTAATTTTGGCATGAAGTGTACCCATTTCAAATTTGTACTATTATACAGCAGTTTAAAAATTCTGATCCAGAATTTTGTTGCCATAGTAGCAACTGATTCCTTTCTATTTATCTCTGGTAAACCTAAGTTTATATGTTAAACTGCATTTAAGGTATTCTGGTGGCTCTTCACTTACTGACTGAATCTTAAAAACATCATACGCCACTGATTGTTGACTATAACTAAATGAAAGTAGTTTTAAATCTATTTTGTAAGAAAGAAAACATGTTGACTTTGCATTTTCTGATAATATATGTTTGGTTTTCAATTTTTTCGTATTGGTCATTCTATATGGCCTTTAAACCATGTTTCTTTCATCTGAACAAGTTTTTCCTCTTAAGATGAGCATTTATGCTTGTACCTTTGTATTGAATCTGTATTCCATGTAGGGGTATTTTCAGTCTATTTATTACCAAAGGAAAATTGTTACATGGTTTTTGTATTCTATTTATTTTCATGTGTATTGTTCATGTGCTTCATCAACTATAGTTTAACCTTATAATGTCTAAGATAAGGTGCAAGTGGTTTTGATGCTTGGAGCAATAAAAGCAAATTCTTTGTTCTGGGCTTCTGGCACTACAATTCTATGTAATACAAGTTTTAAATCTGTTGTTATTGGCTTTGCTCATTTGCTGGAATCATTCCCAACTCCCAAGATTATGTTCTCACCTGAATGTTTTCATCAAATAGGTTCTGCAGAAGGCACTGGAGGTTTGGGACCTCCAAGTTATTCCCCTTGACTCCCCAGCTGCAGGGGTATCCCAATTTGACCCTGAGCTGGAAATTGCTTTCATTTGCCACCTGCAGGACCACTGGTTCTGCATTAGGAAGGTGAATGGGGAGTGGTACAACTTCAATAGCCTCTACCCTGCTCCTGAGCATCTATCAAAGTTTTACCTCTCTGCTTACATTGACACCCTGAAGGGGTCAGGGTGGAGTATCTTTGCAGTGAGGGGCAATTTCCCAAAAGAGTGCCCCATGGCGACAGAAGGCTCTAATGGTTTTGGGCAGTGGCTGACTCCCGATGATGCCCGAAAGATAACAGCCTCTTGTAACCAGGTGCAAACACCTACTCAGCAGGCAGACATCTCTCTGCTTGGTGATCAATCAGAAGGCATGAGTGAGATGGACATGATTGCAGCACAGCAGGAAGAAGCTGAGTTGAATGCTGCTATAGCTGCTAGCCTGATGGACACTGGGGGTCAATTTGCCAGCAACGGTGCAACTCAAGAAGAGAGCAGGCCTCAGGATGCTCATGTATTTGAAGCCGCATCAGGCGTAATGAGCAAAGGAAGCAACCTGGAGCAAGGAGCTAATCAATCTGAACCAAGTGAGTCCCGCAGCGATTACACTGAGGAGCCTGCTTCAGGCGGTAATCCTAGGGAGAGCTCTCCCTCTTTAGAGGGAAAAGAATCGATAAAAGAAGGTTAGGATGACGTGTTCCATGTGTGCTGGAACTGCATTAGACTATACAGAGAGAGCGAAAAAGAGGGATGCATTTAAACTGCCCTCCATTTCACTGGAGTAATGTTCTCAACTTCTGATTTCTGAATGTCGTATACACATTAGAGTTTGAACTTGCCTGGCTTTAAAACTACTTTTGTAACTGTTATGTGCAAACTGCATAGAGACTGGAAATGGCGGTTTTGTTTTTTTGTTATGTGATGTTTCCAACAGGTGTTAAATATGGTGACTCATATCTAGTTTTTTAGGATTTGAAAATGTGTGTTAGATTAATTCAATTCCTGAACATAATAGGAGTAGGATTACTACTTGTTTTGAAGGACTGGAGAGGTTATATAAACCTAGTGGTTGGTTAAGGAAAACCCAAGTAACTAAGAAGTCACATGCTAACTCATCTAAAGTAGCAGGTGAATCACAGAATTAGAGGCTAGTTTATTTTTAGCATTAGATTCTTATATAGGGTAAAGATCTGAGAGTCTTAAAAGATTCGAGAGTTTGTGAGAGCAACAATCTCTTATACTTTTTTGAGGTTGTGCTTACAGAATTTGCGGTCAGGTTTGTCAAATCTTTTTTTTTTCATCGTGGTTGTTTTAACGTTGTTATTTTGAATTTCTATATGAGATTCATTTGCTTTGTTCTTGAAATTGTCTACGCTAGTGTTATATCTCACAAAACTCTGATCCGATAGCTGCTACGTATAAGAAGGGATATTAGAGTGTAACAAGTGACATCGAAGTTGAGGCCGGATTAATCAGATTTGTAAGAAGATCGATAAAGTGTTAAGTGGCACAAGATCAAGTTTGTTGAAGGCTATCAATACAATCCATCTATGTCTCTCCGATGAGGTAAGATAATCGGTAATCAAGGAAAATTTGTTGAAGAAATTATGGAAGGACCAAGAAGAATTATATATGGCAAAGTCACTGACAAAATGGTTGTGTTGAAGTGATAATTGTACAGGTTGCGCATGAAGGCACATGGTTCGTTGATCATTTCAATATTTTCAACAAGATTATTACATAGCTGATTAGTGCATGTAAGAAAATTGAGGAGAACAATAAAGTTATCATACTTGCATCATCTCTGCAACCATCATGAGAGTAATTGGTGATAAATATTCTTATCGGAAAAAGCACTCTCAACTTCAATGAGCTAGTTGCATATCTATTAAAGGCAAAGTCCCTGAAAAAGCCATTGGAACCTTCATTCTCAGATGACCAAGCATTAACTGCAGTAAGTGTTGAAAACAAAAGCAAGAGTTATAGGAAGAAGGATAAGAGCAAGTGTACATATGTATGCTATCTATGTAATAAGGAATATCATATGATAAAGGATGGTTCGAGTTTGAAGTAAATGAAAGGTGCATTCTTAATGGCAGTAGAAAAAGATGATTTAGATGCATTTGTTGTCAGTCAATAAGGTACTTTTCACAAGTTGATATTAGATTTAGGTTGTTGTTTTTACATATGTTCAGCGAGGGAGATATTTGACAAAGAATCTCTACGTCCGATGCATAGAACTATTCTCTTAGTTGATTGTGAGGAGTATGCAATTACTGACATGAGAATAGTTACATTGAAGATATATAATAGAGCACATCGTACATTGATAGAAGTTTGGTGTGTTCTCGGCTTAAAGAAGAATCTAATATATGTGATATTGTTTGAACTAAAAGGTTATGGGGTATCACTTCGAGGTGGAGTCATGCGAGTTACTTGCAAATGGCAAACAATCATGAAAAGTATTCAAAGCAATGGAGGATGCCGATTGATGGATAAACCTACAGGAAAGGCAACCAATGGGAGATTTAAAAAAATCTTGATTAGGAGAAAGAAATCATGCTGTCAATGGTAGGTAATTAGATCTCAGCTGTAGTTATATACAGAATTGCAAAGACGGTTGCAAAATCTTGCAGATGCAAAGATGAAGGTGTGAGCATTTGGAAGAAAGAAGACGTGGTAGAACAATACTAACGAGCAAATAGAGCTCAGAGGTGGTACAAATCTATGGTATGGAGGGTTGTTATTTGGTGCTTATTTATTTGGAAAACCACGATCATCCTGTAGAAAGGGAGATGTATTTGAAAATGTAATCTATTAATCTTGGTGATCAATGCAAATTTTGTTGAATCTTTTGTTGCTTTGTTATTGTTCTCACCGGTGCTACTTGGATACGAATATAGGAATCGGAATCCAACTTGGAATATGACACTGTTGTCGAAATTCGACTCAGATTCGAGATGACCGATTTGGCAAAAAATGTTAGACATGGGTGTCCGAATAACATTGGTTCTCACCAAGGTTTCAAATCTCGTTTTCGGTTGAAATCTTGGAGGTGGTCGAAATTCAAAATTTCACCGAGATCTCAGAATTTTGGACATATTTCGGATGAAATACAAAAACAAAATTTCAAATCCATTTTCTTTTGCACCAAAATTTCTGAGATTTCGCTCAGAATTGCCGAAAGCTCGACGAGATTTGCCGAGATTTTGGTGAAATTGAATCGAACGAAAAATAATCCAAACGGTGTCAACAATTTTAAAATTTTTGTAGAGGGTTCTGACACATCAGTAATATTCCCAAAAAATTTTAGATGATTATCTAGCCTGAGGAATTTTTAAAAATTCGGAGAGTGTTTCGTCTTGATAAAACGTTGACCAGCAAATTTGATCTAAATGAAAAATAGAACAAACTACGTTAGAAACTTTTTGAATTTTTTATACATAGTTTTAACGCATCATTAATAGTTCCATAAAATTTTTAGATGATTATCAAGCTTCTGGAATTTTTTAAAATTCAGAAAGTGCTACTATCCTGATAAAGCCTTAGTAGCATACTTCAACTAAATGAAAAATGGTCCAAACCACGTTATAAAATTTTGAAAATTTTTTATGATTGGTCTTGATGTATTATCAATATTTTTATAAAATTTTAAGAGGATGATCAAGCATCAAAAATTTTAAAAATTTATGACAGTGCTATATCTTGGTAAAAGCCTGATGATCAATATATATATTTACTTAAGCAACCAAAAAAATGCTAGAATTTTTGAAAGTTTTAGAGAAGGGTGTTGAGGAAATTTTAAGTTCTCATAAACATTTTTGATCATGATCACACAACTATAAATTCATAAAATTCTTACAATTGTACTATACCATTTGTGTTCCTTGTGTTTTTTATTTTTGAAAAATAACAAATGAAGTTCAATGCATCCATAGATCTGATTGAGCAAATAAATAAAGCTTAAAATTTTTAAAATTTTAGATAAGGGTTCTTAGGAAATTATTAAGCTCTTATAAAAATTTTCAATCATGATCACACTCGAACAAATTTATAATATTCTAATAAGGTTACTATCTTAGTCATGTTCACTCTCTTTTTTATTTTTTAAAGATAGCAAATGAAGTTCAATTATTTTGAAATTTTTATGTATGATCATACACTTGTAAACATAATACCATAATTTTTTAGATCATGATCAAACTTGTACAATTTTATAATATTTATGCTAAATTTTAAAACATCTCAAAAATTCAGTTTTTCAACAAATTTTCATAGAAGATGAATTTCTTAAGGGTTATCAGGGTCATATCTGGCAAAAAAAAAAAAGTCAAATTCAGATCAAATTATCTGAGATTTCAGCGAGATTTGGCGAAATCTCACCGAGATTTTAAATCCCGTCCTTGTCCGAATCCGAAATCTCGGCCGATATTTATAAAATCTCACTGGTTTTTGAACCTTGGTTTTCACCATCCCTGTTTTTTGGTGAAGAAATCCGAAGGACAAATTGCTAGGTTCTTCGAGCGATCGTCAAAATCTATTCAGGAATGTGGGCAAGCATACAAAACTTATAAATCTTAGATTAAGAACAGGATACTGGAAAAGAAGAAACTTTATTGATTTTTTTATGAAACTAGGAAACTGTGTTGATCTCCTTGTGCATTCATCAACAAAATTTTGCCTTGTCAATGCTAAACATGTTTGGCATCCATCTTAATCGCGAGCTGTCTATATATGTTAGGCTTAGAGCTATAATGTTCTATGTTAGATACTATCATACTTCTATACTGTTTTGTATAGAGATTGTTAGTATTCTAAATTGTCTTGTATAGAGATTACCAGTACCTTGTATTGCCTTGTATAGCCTTTCCTTTTGTGCCCTTCATGTATATGTATATATTATGTAGATGTAAGATGAGATGTACATCCATGATTTTTTTCAGAATTTTTGAAACTTTTTAGTTGGATTGCACGGTGATTGCACGGTTGGCTTTGTGATGAATATAAGTACTATTCATAACATAGTATCCGAGTAAGCTTTTAGGGTTTGGGTTTTTTTTCACCCATGTTGTACTTGCGCCATTCACCACCTTCTCCTTGCTTTTGAGGTGATGTGTACGTACTTTGCAATGGCATGCTTGCACATGGACATTGCACGGAGTAGCCAAGAGTCATCTTATACATATGTTCATAATGCTTCTTTTACTTTTAACATGAAGGAGATATTCCCAAAGAAATCCTACCTTAGTTCTTCAATTTTTTATTGAAAGAAATTATTATTGTTCATTAGTTTTTCTTTTCTTTTTCTTTCTTTCTTTCTTTTTGAGAAAGGAGTTGTTCCTTAGCTCAGGGACGTGTTCGATGCACCTGTAGTTGCCCTAACTTCTATAATGGGCTTTAATCGGCCAATCGACGCACTGATCACATCACTCCTTACTCCTTATTATAGTTCAATTTTACAGATCTGTGCCTGAAGCGTGCAAGAAGAATACCTAGAGTCTATTTAAAGCTTTTTTTTAGATAAAGGATTAAAATCTGGTCTCTGCGAACTCTCTGTTTAAAGCTGAAATGACATTTCACGTGTGCAATCTGCTGATCTGCTTGATGTAGCATGGGTGAGCAAAGCATTGGGACCAAATATTGATGCACTTCAGTGATTTAGGCCCCGCTGACGAAATTCCTGTGTTCCAATCCAAACAGGGCCTATAGCCTGGATACCTTCACATCTGGTCGGAGTTAAGCAACGGCATCGTGATGAATCCTGGCCTGCCTGACCAACCAGCCTGGTGACACCTACATCTGGCTGTCGCGTGACCATCCGACCTCGGGCACTGTTGGTGTCGATAATACGATGAAGTATTTGATGGGTTTAAACACATGAAAACATCGCATGCCAACCGATTTGATTCTGTAATAAAAAAATTATAATCTAAACAACTATAATAGCCGATTAGTTTTTTTAATGATAATCTAACCTAAATAGCCATTTAGCCGATTAAATCACACGTAACTGTTGGCGTTAAAAAATATGACGATGGATTGATCGACTCAAACATACGTGAACACCGGGTTCAAGAGGTTCGAGGCGTGCCAGCCGATTTGATCCCGTAATCAGCAAGATAGTTGAGAAAATACGCTTAAAGCCGATTTAATATGATAATCGGTAATGATCTAAATAGCCATTCAAAATCGATTAAATCAGTAATAATGATAAGTCTAAACAATTCGTTAGAGTTTATTAGATGGTTGATAAAGGTAGATTTTCCCGAAAAAAGGTGGTACGCAACGAAATAAAAAAATCAAACCTAGCGTAGTCAGAGAAGATTAACAATCGGCGATACGCAACTTTATTGATCAACGATGAATTATAAGAGATCTAAATTACAATACTACTCCTAGTTGACAGGAAAAAATAGATATAAAGTAGATGGAGGTTGTTCGATTGATTGATTCTTTACTTCGTTTGCCCTTGATCCGCTCTTTATAGCACATAAGTTGATTATATCCTTCTCCAATGTATTGCTAATCATGATCCGTATCGGTATCTGTACAGATAAAATTTTATCTTTAAATCAATATCGGTCAGAATTTTATACCGATACCATCGCTTTCCCAGCATCCCGATCCGTAAAAAAATAACAACCAAGGGGTGACAGATACTAGACCAGCATTCATATTGGTTTCATATCCAAGTTGATTGTGTCCTTCTCCAATGTGTTGCTAACCATCATCCGTATCGGCATCTGTATAGATAAAATTTTATCTTTAAATCAATATCAGTCATAATTTTATACCGATACCATCGCTTTCCCAGCATCCTGATCTGTAAAAAATAATAACCAAGGGGTGACAGATACTAGACCATCATTCATATTGGTTTCATATCCTATTATAAAATCAACAACCACTTGAGTTTTGATAGCATGAGCCAATTCATATGTTAAGTCGAACTCAATGAGTGTGTATGCCCATTTGCCAAGTCGACCTTGTAAAATTGGAGCTGATTATATGTATTTTATAACATCGGTTTTATAAACAACTTTACAAGCCGATACTAAAACATAATGCCTTAACTTAGTGCAAGAAAAATATAATGATAAGCAGAGTTTTCTACAAAAAAAGTATCTAGTTTTTACATCAATTAACTATCGGTTTAAATAAAAAATAACCCACTCTTTACTATCAATCTCTTGTGCCAAAATAGTTCCAATTGTTGCCTCTTCAGCCGATATATACAACCTAAACTCCACATCTTTCCAAGGTGCGGCCAAGACTGGATGCTTGGATAGATACTCCTTAATGCTCTCAAAAGCGTTCTGCTAATCTACTTCTTAAATAAATTCTTGATTTTTCCTTTAACTTCAATAATGAGGTAAATGAACTAATTCGGCCAGATAAATTTGAAATGAAACGTTGCAAATAATTAATCTTATAAGTCAGCTTCTGTAAATCCTTTTTGCATGTTGGTGGCTTAATTTTAGCTATAGCTTTGACCATTTTTGATTGACTTCAATCCCTCTTTCATAGATCATAAAGTCTAAAAACTGTCCAACCGACATGCCAAATGCACATTGTATGGATTCATCTTCAAACTATGTGCCCTTATCTTTTTTAACATTGTTTCCAAATCGCCTAGATGTTGTAAATCTTCGATATAAATCTCTACAATATAACCAATCAAATTGTGAAAGATTAAATTCATAGCACGTTGGTACATTGCACTAGCATTTTTCAAGCTGAATATCATCACCACCCATTCAAATAAACCTAGGACGTCATGGTGCCTAAAAGCTATCTTAGTTATATCGTTTTTTGCCATAAATATCTGATTGTATCCAGCATTACCGTTAAGAAAGCTAATAATTTTGTTCTCCAATGCATCATCAATAAGTATATCGACTATTGGCATCAGGTGATCATTTTTAGGTGTGGCTTTATTCAAATCTTTAAAATTGACACACACCTTGAATTTGCTATTTTTCTTCATAACGAGAATGATATTGAAAACCCAATCAGCATATCAGTAAGACCTGATAAACTTAGATTCCAATAATCGCTTAATTTCTTCTTTTATAGTTGTATACAAGGCCGGATTAAATCGTCTAGGGGACTATTTAAACGGTTGATAACCTAGCTTTATAAGTAGCCGATGTTCAACAAGTTGTCGGCTTAAACCAGACATCTCATGATACTCCCAAGCAAAGCAATCTTTATAATTTTTAACATTTTCACCAACTTCTCTTTATAATCTGTGGCTAAGTTTGAACTAATAAAAGTTCATCTTTTTCTATCACCATTACCTATGCCGATTTTGATGCGGACATCCCAACGGAACAAGTACCATTGTGCAAATGATGTGGACATCCCAATGGAACATGCACCAATGCGCATAAATCATGCAACCAAACAAGTGAACCAAGACCAAGCTACACCAAGTCATGAAAACCAAGGACCATTAACAAGAAGTCGTGCTAAGAAGCTGCAGCAACAGGTGACTTCACTCCTAATTGAATTTGATTATAATTTATCTGAGAATGTTATACTACCTAAATGTTCTACATTGGTAATTCTCAGGTTTAAACATGAAGATTATGGAGACCCTTAAGAGGAGATGGATGAGAACTGCATGGATTAAATGGAGAAGATTATGTTCAGTTCAGACTGTCATAATGAAACGACCATATCTCCTGATTCCCGAGGGCAATTTGGGTCCATGAGCACTTTATTGAAAGATTATCAAGTCTACTTTTCAATAAAACAAACCTTGTGTCATTTGGACTTCCCATGAAGGAGTAATGACCATTTTACTGAAGAGCGCACAGGCTGTTAAAATGCTGCGCGAATTCTATTTACTTTCACACCTAGCCTTTTCGCTTTCACACCTCAAATTTGTTTTCACACATAAACTATTTGCTTTCACACCTAAACTAGGAGGGATGTTCCTAGTATAAATACCCATGTATTTTACCCATTTGGGGAACAACTTTGACATTCGAATCTGAAACCTCTTTGTTCAATTTGTGTGCTAACAAATCCAAAGAGTGATCTCTACCCCTTTGCTCTTGTGATTTCCTCGCGGGATTCTGAGCGGCCGCTTCATCGGCTCCCAATTGGTGCTCTGGTCCATTGATTCCAGGTTGTGTTGGTTGGTTCATTGAGAGTGTGGTTGGGCGAATCCTCGATTCAAAGTTGCTTGGTTAAAGACGGTGGTTGGCCGAGTTTTATTTGTCAAGTTGCACTAGTTATCCATTTGTTTCAGCTAGTTATCTTGTTCGTGATCCTACGTCGTGAAGATCGGGACCGCGATCCGTATCAGATTTTATCCAGTAAATCAGTTGATGTGAAATCTTGGCCTAATTTCTCGATCTCTTGAAAATCTTTAATGGTCTCATAGCTATCTGTTGTCCGCCAATAGCTTCATATTTTATCTTGTAAAGCCTTTACTGTCGATTTGGACTCTAATGACGTAGAATTTCGTATATCCGGTCAAGCATGCTCGGCCTTACATTTATCGGAATGAGCCTAATTTTGTTGATGCAAATAAAATCACAATCGTCCAACATTTTACCTGATATGTACTCAGTATCATCATATTGCGAATTTGCATCTGAATTGACGATAGCTATATGAGCCAATGTATCGGCTTAAATCACTTCTACCTCATCCTCGTTCTATTGGATGAGCATCTGATGCAATTAGTGTAAATCCAATCTCGTCCTAACAGAATACTATAATTACCTGGCATCAACCACAAAAAAGGCAGTTGGCAAAGTTTTACTACCAATTGTGAGTTTGGTCACTATGACTCCCTTTGCTTCTGTGAGATCATCTGTGAAGTCATCCAAAACCATATTAGTTTTAATCAGATCTTCATCGAATTTACCCAGTTTTTTGTATGTAGTGTAGGGCATCAAATTGACAGTTGCCCCTCCATCAGCAAGCATCCTTGACATCAACTTGCCATTGATATGATCTTTCAAATACAATGATTTCAGATACCGATGATCATCTTGAGGTTTTTCAAAAACTACATCTTAAGCCCCCAAACGCAACTAGGCAAACGTTTCTCTTGTTGACGCAATACTTATTTTAAACTTAACCGGCAGAGCGAACACCATGTTGATATCCATCGGAGGCGGAGAATCATCTCAAATCGCGGTTGAATCCATATCATCAGCTGAGTCGAATTTGTCCTCAACCGGTTCCTTTTTCCTCCACTCCGTTTTAGCAATTTTCATCGATCGAAGTTCGTTAAATGCTTCATCTCTATGTTTTTCCTACTCGGCTTCTCTCATCTCCTGGGTCCTTAGCCTTTGAAGTTATCTGCGTTGTGATCGGCAAAGCCCTGGAGGACACCATTCATGCTTTGGTTCAATCGGCTCACGTATTTTTCCTGCCAAATCAACCTTAGTTGTAGAACTTGACAAAGTTAGATGTATTTGCTTTTGTATCGGCCCAGAAATCCTTTCATGGATTGACCCTCTAACAATTTGTTCATCACGATGGTTCTGTATAGGCTCAAATATCTTCTCTTTAGCTGACTGTCGTTGCCACCCACCATGGTGCGGGTAATGCTCCATGGGGCAAGTATATGGTGACGGCAAAACTAATCCTCTCCCAGTAGAACTATCAAAAGGGACAACGCTGGTGAGCCCATTCAAGATTATCATGCCAATACATATTATCTTACCAACGTGCGGAATAACGCGACCTGTTGTTCATTCTTTCTTATTTTTTCAGCAGCTGAGAAAAAGTTGGTTTCAGCTTATGAATCAGTTTTCATGGTGGTGATGCTCTCTCAGCCTTATACCACTTGCCAATTTGCAAGTCTTCCTTTGGCTTGATGATACTTGAATTCTTCTGTTTACGGTCAATTTTCTATTTGAAGTGAGCCGCGTCCAAGAATTGACTGAATTTGGGGGCAAGGTTGTGAACTATGTAAAGGCAGTCCCTGACAAAGATAACAGGAACAATTTTACGTTCAACCCATCGGTTTGAGCTGTTTCAGCGCATTGCACGATAAAACGTCCTATATACTCTAGAGTGGTGATGGAATCATCTCCTGAAAATTTTACGAAATTGGGTACCTTGAAGCTATTGGGGTAAGGTATCCGATTGATGTAATTAGGGTATGGCTTCCGATAGCCAGTAACCTTTCCTTTCGACTGGTGCACGTAGCAAGGTGGGAGTACGCTCGCACCCAAATTTATGGCAAAATCACAGTTGGCTGAGTCGGCATCAGAGTCGGAGTCAAACTGATAGCTTAGGATCGGCTATTGGACCAAAACTTTGTGTATTCATCGGTACCTAATAGACTGGATAATTTGGCAAAACTTGCATCACATCTAACAAATTTCCAGCCGATGCTAACTCCTAAGCAATGGCTTTAACACTATTAACAATCATTAGATGCAGAGTTGTTACTAAGGCCGACGACCGGTTGATCAAAGCATGCTGTACATATTGATTAATCATAGCAGACAATTCAGTTTATGCGAGCATATTCAGCTTACCGATGCGTTAGGAGTTTTCGAGTCGCCAAAGGGAATGACAGTCGTTAGCTCAGTCTTCTGAGTAATGCCACATCGAGTCTTTTGATATCAATTCAATATCAACTCCTCAAGCGTAGCTTTTCAATCTTCAATCTCCTTGCGCTGTTCTGATTTCAAATTGTCCAGAGTCGAACGATCATAGCATCAGAGTTGACATCGGATGGACGAATCAACTTGCCGAAAGAAGACAGTGCGTCCCATCGAACGTGACAAAAGTGTGTTAGCACCAAAAATATGACGAAGGATTTGATCGGCTCAAACACACGCAAACACCGGGTTTAAGCCATTCGAGGTGTGCCAGCCGATTTGATCCTATAATCGGCAAAAAAAAATAATCTAAACAGTTATAATAGCCGATTAGGTTTTTCAATGATAATCTGATCTAAACAACTATTTAGCCGAGTAAATCACATGTGACAATAAGTGTAAACAATTTGTTAAAGCTGATTAGATGGTTTTGATAAAGGCATATTTTTTTTCCAAAAATGCGATGTGCAATAAGACCGGAGAAAAGCAAATATGAGTAAATTGGTGTAATCAAATATGATCAATAATCGACGATGTGTAACTTTATTGATTAAGAATGAATTACAGAGTCTAAATTACAAAGGCTACTCCCAGTCGACGGAGAGTAAATGAAAATAGATGTGAATTATCTGATTGATTGTTATATATTTTCTGGCTCGCTTTAGGTCCCCTTTTTATAGCATGCAGGCACTGTAGGCCAATCATATCCTTTTCCCATGCGTCATCAACCAACCTCCACCCCATACAGTAAATCTCCTAGTTTGAATCGATATCGGCTATATATTCTAAATTTAACTAATCTATCCAAATCGGCCGGATATTCTTAAATCTTCTTTATATCTGGAACCTATCTTTCAAATCGACTATATTGGCCAAATCCTGATGCTAACAAGCACTTAGCTGCCTTCAGTGTCGTTGGGAATGGACGCCACCGAATCGGCGCACGCGGGGCTGCAGTGCCAGTTGCCGTGCGGCCGTGCCGAGGAGCAGTAGGGTGGTGTGGCTTTGTAACCGTCAGCTACTCGGCACGGTCGGCCGGTCACGACTCACGAGTATCTTTTGTGCGAGTCATGCTAAAACTCACGTTCTCGTTCGGCTCGATCGGATGCTTTCCGTAGCCGGTTAGGAGCTCTAGCAGAGGCGAGCAGTTGGTCTTGGAGTGTCGGATGGGGCAGAGTCGCAGAGACCAACGTGCGATTCGTTCGTTCGGTCACGGGATGCTCGATGCTCTGCCAAGACTTGCCGTAACACTTCAGATTGGAGTCGATCTGAGTGCAGCTATGGCAGTGTGATGTTAAAAGCTTTGCTATATATGTACCATTTTTTTTATGATAGAGGAGAGACTATAGTTGTTTTTTAAGAAGATAATCATGTAGACAGAACAAAACATCATTGAATGAGTTATTATCTATAACTAACACTTTGTTCATACTATGATTAAAAGATTGTAAAGCATATAGCTACAACCTTAATATGAGATCTATTGTAGAAATTGTCTTTAGATAGTATTGATGAATATATAGGCAATGGGCATCTTTAGTGCTGTACATACTTTCAAAGATAGAAACTAAGATGGTAAGATAGATGTCGCAGAGTAGGCAGAAGAATGAAGCACATGGACCCATCCGTTGATTTGGTGTTTACTCACTGACGAAGACACGAGGAAATTCGGTCCTTGTCGCCCTAATTGGACCCAATCAAGAACAACGTTGACGCGGAAAAGGAGTCCACGATTTATTCCGTTCGGTGGCTACAAGTACAATGACGCGTATCTTCGTCCTTGTAGGCTGACTTGTGTGGTGCGGCGTCTCCCGACTCTCCCCTGCTTGTTGGATTAAAAGAAGAATAAAAATTGCTTCCGCTGGTATTACCACTCATCCAACCGTATTGCAGTGTGCGACCAAGCCCTCTAGACTCTAGTAGACCTCTATCCTCAGCTCTGGTGGTGAAAGGCGTGAACACGTATCGGTTTCTCTTCACAACCGGAAGAATTCAGAATTCCGAACTTAATCCTTCACCGTGTAGCGAAAAAGTTCAGTACAAAGGAAAAGAGTGTCCACTCGTGGTGCCAAATGATGAGCTAAGGTAATATTTTTTAAAGAATATCTAACTATCTAAGTTAATTTAGAAGCAGCAAGTGCGACACTAAGCGCTCTTGAACGAATTTATCGCGCCTCACTAGAATAATTAAAAACAAGTACACACGTACGTGTTGAATGAGACAACATGTTTCTAAAGCCCTATTTGAGGAGCTGCGGTTGAGCTAAAAAGCTGCTTTTGATTTATCGGGTCAGAAGCAACAGAATGACTACCAGTGTGGCTTTTCTTGTTATCTTGTTTAAGAACCATTGTTGCAATTGCAACTTTTGAGGGACAACCGAGCGGGGAGGTAACAACATAGCGAAGTATAGCGGCATTCGAGTGGGGAGGTGACGTGAGGCGGCGAGGTGGGGTGGCGTAGGTCGAGAAGGCAGAGCATCGATGTGGAAGGTGGTCAAGCAAAGCCATAGCTGAAAAGCTCCTCCTCAACAGCTTCAGCTTTTAGGGGTGGTTCTGCTGTGGCTTAGCTTCCTAGCTGCTTTGTAGTAATACTGTTTGAAGGAGCAGTGACGGTCTTGAGATTTCAGGGGCCCGGAACGAGATTTAAAATAGGAGCCCTTCTAATTAATAATAATAATAATAATAATAATAATACGGAATTGCTACAGTTCGGACGTCTGAATTTTTCGGACGTACTGCAACATTTTTTTTCTACGTATGTACCATTTTTTTGCCAATGCGTGCAACATTTTTCTTCGACAAACAATGAATTGCGGCACAGTAAACGGATGTTGCAAGCGTTGAAAACTATGTTGCACGCATCGGAAAAAAATATTTTAAGTGTTGAAAAAAAATGTTGCAAGAGGTGTCCAATGAAATGAACAGTGTCGGATGTCCAAGCGCTAGTTCTTCCCATATATCTAAGTGTTACCAATAAACACTCAAGGTGTATCCAAAAAAATTATTTATATCAAACAACAGGTAAAGCAAAATATACATATTACAATATTACAGTATATACTGTTACATATACAATATACTAATACTAGTACATGTACAGGGGTGAGGCCCCATGGTTTGAGAAGCCCGGAGCGGCGGCCCCTCTCGCCCCCCTCTAGGGCCGGCACTGTGAAGGAGCTTTTAGCCCAAAGCTGAAGTACAGCTCCCCTAAAAGAGCCTAAGCTTTAGAGATCATAAAGCCTCTTATTACTTTCTTAATACATATAAAAGACGTGCACGGATATGTATACATGTAATGCGTGAGTATAACATATATAGGTTATATGCGTCCGTCTTATACCCTGAAAGAAGTTTAACACTAAGCAAGTCCGCCTTTCTCCGTTTTGGCGTACCCTGAAAGAAGTATACATGGTGCATGGGTCCCCTTAAGCTACTAGCCTAACGCAACAAGGGACGTGTCTAGAGCGACGTCTACTGGCGGCCACCATCTCCGTCCGTTTGGCCGATTTGCACTTCAGTCTTCAGATAGACTTTTGGTATCCATCGGCACACTGCGGATCGCATATATACTGGCAATCATTCGTTCGGTAGGTGGCACTAGATTTCACCAAACAATCTGCCCGTAGCAACTCGCCGTGTTTGGCTGTGTGCTTTTAAGCAAAGGCCGAAAGTAATTTCAGGGATTTGTATCTTCTTGATGTAACTTTCTTAAAATTAATAAAAACTTCCATTATCAAAAAAAAGCAACTCGCCGTGTCTTCCATCGGCATGTAGCTTACTAGCTGCCGTGTGATTCGAGGTTGGATTGCTCATGTCAAAGTACTTTCTAGTTTCTCGATGAGATGAACGGAATTGTTTTTAGAGACAAGTGTTTCAACTTGTTACGAACTAGAAGCCTGCAAGACGGTGCAAACATGAAAAGATAGCCAGATAGGCTGAGCCACTCACTGTTCCGGGGTTCCCCGAATCCCCAGCCTCCACGGCATTTCTTTGTGTCCATTCCACGAACGGGAACAAGCAAAGAGAGGTCTTTAGGACGTCGTGCAAAAGATATATAGCACGTCGCCAAGTGCCAAGTCAGACTTTTCAACTGGCTGCAGTGTCAAAATCCTTGACGTCGTACTAGGTAGCAGTATAGCACTAGCTACTATAGAAAAGACAATGCATATTGAACATCAAAGTGGGAAGGAGAGTTCCGCAGAACATCACTTGAACTAGCTACCGTGCTAGTACTAGAGTCGCCGCCCCTACCAAAATCTTCATTTAAAAATCAGGCACTCTAGCACTAAATAACAGGGCAAAATCAGGCACTCTAGCACTAAATAACAGGACCATCTCCACTTAATATGAAGTCAAGAAATTAATTGTCAAGGATTGCATTGGTGCGAACGATGGGCTCCGCCGCTCCTTAGCCTCACCATGGTCCATGCGACCTTTGCCAAAGATTTCGTCACTCGAGCTCAAAAAGCGAGAGCAACATTTACTCCACAACATGAACCATTTTGTATGCATTTGCAACAGAAAGGCTACTTTCATGGATCCGCTGTGTACATACTACCCGGTAGCTAGTTTTACGTATGCATCGACCAGGCTGGGTCAGTGGCATAGTACAGTGCACCTAATTAACGATTTAATTCCTTCCTCCTCAAACGGCTATAGGTAGGCGTCACACCAGCAAAAGAAAAATACTATGTTACGCTAAATTTAATATAGACATTTAATTCTTTTCGATTCAATATATCATATTTATTTATATTTGTTCTGATAGTAAAGTAGTAAGAATGTACTCAACAAATTAATAGCTAAATCTAATTTGTATTGTCCACGGTATATTAATAGTATAATGCATTGTAGTATTGAAAGAAACATATACGAACGAACGAATGGGCGGCCACGGTGACAAACGTGCGTGCGAGTGGAGGCATGGCGCGGCCCAGGCGCGAACACTGTGCGACGACCAAACTTTAGTTTCTCCTCTCTCCGCGTTGCTTGGCACCAACACAATTACACAGCTCGAGCGCCGGGCACGCGGCGCCACAAAAACGCACGGCTCCTCATGCCCACGTCTCCTTACGTGCCGTGCCGGCAGTTGCACGGACTCGCTGGCGCGCGCGTCCGCCTTGCTCCTCGAGTGCTCGCGCGCGGCGGGTGACGAAGCGGCGAAAGGCAACTAGGCAAGGCGCCGTACGTCCGTTTATTTCCCGGGCTTTCTCCCCCGCCGTGATCGGGTCCTATTCTTAGGCCCTTACTGAAGTAAACGGGCGTCTAGCGCGCCCGCTTCGGCCATGGACGCGGCGTCCTCCTCCAGCCCCGTCCTGTTCGCCGCGCACCGCCGCCGCCTCAACGACGTCGACAGCGACGGCAGGCACCGCGGACACGGCGCCGGCACGGCGGGGGTCAAGGCGCTGTTTTCTATCAGGAGGAATAGCAAGAGGGCGTCCATGGTCAACCAGGCTTGGATGAGGAACGCGGTGGCGTGCCTGCTCTGCCTCGCCGTGGTCGTCGGGCTCCTGAGCTCGCACCGAGGCGGCAGCGCTGGCGGGAGGCTCGTGCAAAGGGTGGACGTCGGTGACGGCGAGCTGCTCGGCTGGAGGGAGGAGAATCTCACGGCGGTCGCTCGCCGGCCGCCCTACCCGCCGGTAAGTACGTCTCGCCGCTCCCTGTTCGGTTACTTCGATCGCACACAAACCTGCCGGTACATAGCAAGTCAAGGCAAGCTAAAACTAAACTAAACACGTAGAACTAATTTTGATTATTTAGAAAAAAGAACTTTTAGAATGAGTTTTGAAATGTTAATGTGCAATGGATGATATTGTGGTTCGACCGAGAATAATGATTGGATATTGGACCAGACATGGATTTGAATTCGTTCCAGCTTCTGTTCTGCTAGAACGATGGAATTAGCAGAGACGTGTTGGATCTTCAGCTCTTCGCGGACCGCGCGCGTGTACGCAAGAGAACTTGAGAAGCTTCATGGCGGGCGTTCAGGACATTGGAGGACGTAGTTGCCGTTCTGTATTTTAGCTGTACAATCAAACTGGATACACACGACATTTCAGTAGCTCCAGAGGCAGCCCTTCCGTCCGTGTCTTTGTCGATGAATAGGTGCCCGATCTTTTCGTCTGTGGTGTAGTACACTGGCATTTTTGGGCACATCGCTATTTCTTCTTTTTCGTGTAGTTATTGTTGGTGTCCACTCGTTGCACAATTCAATTGGGATTGGGGAGTGTAAGCACTTCCAAAGTGTTGATGTGGATGTTGAAGTTGAGGTTCTCAAAGCCGGGATTTGCAACAACATTTTGAGAAACTCACGTTCAAGTTCCACGGCCACCAGAACATAGCAGAATTGTCATAAGTGGGGTGAAATAAATATGGATCAGAACAGTTTTAAACACACACTCGTTTCGTTTGCACAAGCTAGCCCCAGATGATCAATCTACAATGGGGAAAGCAGCTTCAACAACGGCAATACTATACACATCAACTTTTTTGCTGTACATGCGGACAACACTTGGTTCGATGGTGCGAGCCGGGCAGCGCCCGGTTGGTGAGCGAGCGAGGGACTCGCCTCGCCGGCCAACGTTCGAGCGCAGCTCAACGTTGACTCGCACGCTATAGCAGGGGCCTCCCCTGTTGCTTCCCCCTAAAAAAAACACTTGGTTCGATGGTGTAGATCGAAAGCTGTTGGTGTAGATCATGGGTAGGATTGAATGTGAGAAGAAATCGATGGTTGAGATCATCTTGTAGTACATGTGTACTACAAAATATGTATTGTGTGAAACATTTTCCTTTATACAATAAAACTATCACCAAGTTGCCATGGAGATTCGAGAAAAAAAAACAGTAGATACACTAAATCCTGCAAATGAACAAAATATTGGCGGTTCCTTGCGTTGCTTTAAGGAAAGAAAATTTCTACATGAGCTTGTAGGGATGAAAATCCGAATGTTGCCTTCTCCAGTCTTCGAAAAGAAAAGAAAAGGAGAAAAAGTGAGAGTTTTACATCAATCAATCAATCAGTCCTATCCCAACAAAGTGCCGCGGTAGTGCTTCTATGACTAGAACACGGGCTAAAGGAGTTCTCAGTCTGCTGATTGTACAATATGAAGCGTGGCTTATTGCATGTTTCACGTTAATTAAAGCGTCCATGGACCTGCAAATAAAGTAGCAGAATGGTTGTTGTTAGATACTGATGTTCCTAATTTACAATCTACGGATTCTAGTTTTATTCAATTAACTGTTTTTGATTCATGAAAGCAAAATACATATCAAATGATATTATCAGCTAGCTTTGTACTGAAGTTCCCTTGCAACACAAACAGTTGCCTCAGATATGGATGATGCCGGATAATGAGGGCTACAGCAAATGCATTGAACGCCCAAAAAACCATTACAGTAAGCTACACTTCCCATCTTTCAGGTCAATAGTAGTTTGAACTAACGGCCTTAATTTCATCTTTCAAATTAATACTAGCCTGAACTGAACGGCTACACTTGACCACAATTGGTATGCTCCTTTTCAGGAACAAACAATGCAACAGCTGGTTATATAATTGTGGATGCCAATGGTGGATTGAACCAGATGAGAATGGGAGTATGTATACATCTATGTTTTTGTAAAAAAAAAAAAGAACTTATCGTATGAATTATGAAGATGCCTTTCAGCTCACTTACATAATTACATTGCTTCAAAATCATCCTTGTAGATAAGTGATATGGTTGCAGTTGCTAAGCTCATGAATGCTACACTAGTAATCCCTGCAATGGACCACAAGTCATTCTGGACCGACCAAAGGTTCTTCTCTTCATGACCAATAATGAGGATCTTGTAGATACTGCTGGGATAACTGATGTTTGTCTTTACATCTAGTGATTTCAAAGATATATTTGATGTGGAGCACTTCAAGAAAACTTTAGAAGATGATATTTTGATTGTGGATTCCTTGCCACCTGCTTACAAAAGATTGAAACCCTATATGAGAGCACCCACCTCCTGGTCCAGGGTATGAACCAACTACTTCAGGGACTACTCAAGTGGACATCACAGTTGCATAGAAATGAGGAAATTTTTTAGTACGACTGAACAATGATGGGTTGCTAGTTCTTCTTTGCAGGCTTCTTATTACAGAGCTTTCGCAAGGACACTGAAGAAGGCCAAAGTTGTGAAATTTACACGTACCGATTCACGAATTGTTAACAATGGTCTCCCTCCTTCTATCCAACGACTCCGTTGCCGGGCAAATTATGAGGCACTAAGATACAAGCAAGAAATTGAAGAGCTAGGTAATACTCTAGTTGATAGACTGAGGAATGGGTCCAACCATTATATCGCACTTCACTTAAGGTGACTGAAACTGCAAATGTTTAATGAAGTTGAAAGCATTTTTCTGCAGAGAAATTAGCAGATCAGTAATATATCTGTTTTTCTTATCAATTGACAGATATGAGAAGGACATGCTTTCATTTACTGGCTGCAGCCATAACCTAACAAATCAAGAGGCAGAGGAGCTGAGAGAAATGAGACTCAAGGTGCGGCACTGGAAAGAGAAGGAGATCAACAGTAAGGAGAGGCGACTCCAAGGAGGCTGCCCTATGACTCCACGTGAATCAGCTTTTTTCCTTAAAGCTATGGGTTATCCTGCCAGCACGAAGATCTACATTGTAGCAGGTGAAATATATGGTGGACATAGCATGGATGCATTAAAGGCCGAATATCCAAACGTCTACACACATTATAGTCTGGCGACAGTAGATGAATTAGAGCCTCTTGCGTCGTACCAAAATAGATTAGCTGCTGTGGACTACAATGTGGCCCTCCAGAGTGACGTTTTTGTGTATACATATGACGGAAATATGGCTAAATCAGTACAGGGTCACAGAAGATTTGAAGGATTCCGAAAAACCATCAACCCTGACAGGTACATTTCTAGGAGTGTTGTTTAAGTTATTACATCTCAATTCGTAAGGGGGTGTTTGGGACAGCTCCAGCTCCACCAAAATCTGTGGAGTTGGTGGAGTAGGGTATTTCTAGCTTCAGAAATTTGTGGAGTTGGAGCTGTGGATATATTAAGAGTGTTTAGGTAGATCATCTTGTTTACATTTTAGATTAAAAATATAAACTTAATTTACTTTATTTTAGCCTATAAGTTTCAGATCTGAGCTGAAGCTGGGATCTGGAGCTCTCCCAAACAGGGCCTAAGTGTTGCATTGTTATACTGTTTACAGGCAGAAGCTTGTGGAGCTTATTGACAAGCTTGACGAAGGTGCAATAACCTGGAATGAGTTTCAAAGCGAAGTGAAGATGCATCACGAAAGCAGACTTGGGGGTTCATATCAGAGGTTGCCTGGTCAAAGTCCAAGGCAAGAGGAGTATTTTTATGCAAATCCTCTTCCAGGGTGCTTGTGCAAAAATAAACACAAAGGATAGGTGACATGGAATTATTCTGACGAGGTGGGATAGTTCCGTCTTCAAACGTACTGCCTGCTTCACTGAATGTACCATGGACATAGATAGAATTTTCTTCGAATGATTAAGATACACGAAATAGTGCATCTCCTGGTAAACTGACAGCGACAGCACACAGATCATTTTCCTAGACTGACCGTGTATGTACTCATACTTGCACACAAAGTTGGTAGACGGAGGTTCACTTGTTATCGTCTGAGATGTGCATTTCCAACGAATTGTTTATTCAAGTCTAGGGGAAAATGGAAAGCCAAAGAGATTTCAAGTCCTATTATAGGATAGGTGTACCACAGGAGATAGGATTAGCTAGAAAAAGACTTCGATCCATGTTTGTACTTAGTTCATATCCATATATATGTACAGTCATTCCTCTTTCTTGATAATTTTGATTCATTCTAGAAGTCCTATTTTATTCTGGATGGACTTGTGTATGCACTATGCACAACAGTTATCAGGTATAGATTAAGCTGTAACCGACAAGTGATGAATGAGATATTTTTTTTCTTAGCCTAACTCATTCCATTATGTCTTGGCACTTAGCTGCTATTAAAATAATTGAATTTGGTTATGGCATTTTTTGCTGTCATAAAATATTTTGTAGCTTAGTTCATTCGATTATTTTTTGTGTTTTCGTGGCTTCCCCCGTTCCATATCAGTAAGTTTCAATGGATGCTGTCACTAAATACCATTCATCTTGCGTGCCAGTTCCTAACATACCGAGTACTGGTGTACAATGTAGTATTTAAATATGTGGCGTATCACATGCTTGTTGAGCTTGAAAATCTGTACAGTGCACACCAACTAACAAAAGTCACAAAAATTCTGAAAAAAATTGTAGTTGTACTTCATAGATTGCTCTACCTATGTATAAAATTGTAGGTTTAAATTCATTATATTTCAGAATTTTCTTTTTGTTACTCTTGAAATATAAATGAATTTGACAAGTTACATAAGAGCAATCTATGAAGTATATCTACAATTTTTTCAGAATTTTTGTGACTTTTGTTAGTTGTGTGACATAACAGACATTTAATACTTCTTGTGATACTATGTGATACGTTGCCTTTAAATATATAGTCCCTGTTAAGTTTACTCCTTTAACACAGAGTTCCAGTTAAGTTTCAGAAATTACGAGCAAAATTAAAATGCCAAGAAGTGGCTTTTACAGTAGCATATCAAATAGACTGCAGCTTTGTGTCTCGATGTAGTAGTAGAAGTCAAGAAGTAACTATTCGACATTTGAAGACAATACAAGCCTGACTGTGGCAGACACAATTTTCCTACTAAAGTTCAAATTTGAAATGATACGAAATTGGATGATAAGATGGTATCTGAAAATTGGTACACGTGACACCTGTTAGCTCTTGTAGTAAAAATTTCCCTTGTTCACTTCCGTTACACTACACCACTCATGATTTAGGCCTGTATCATAAACGTTGTGCATTTCATCGCAAATGATTCACCAGTCACCACATAGAGATTAGAAGGCACGTATGCTTGCTGCTTGAAGTTTTGGGCAGCACTCTCAGTGGGGAACCCTCGCACAGCACTAATGGTCCAACGTGAAATGATTCCAGCAGCCACAGCAAATCTTAGCTTCCTCTCCAAAGTACGCTGGTCCTCGCGCATGTCTGGACAAGTTATCAACTTCCTAATAGCAGAAGCAGCAACAGCGTCCCCAGAACCTGTCCGGCCGGTTGTGTACGAAGTTACGAGTGTGTCCTCCGTCCCAACCACACAGCCATGAAACCTGGGTGTGTCACAGCAAGACTTTTATCCCATCATGCCAAATAGGAGCAATTTCTTCAGGGGTATAGTAGTCGTACTAGAGGACCGAAAATCAGTGACGAATCTAGAATAAAAAAAAAGAAAGGGCTACTATGTCGAAGTTGTAACTCAAGACAAACATACCAATGATACATCTACTGGTTTATTATCAGCCAAATTCCAAATTCATACATAAATAAAAAGGAAACAAAGTGAAGAATCAAAATATAACAAGTATGGTACCTTGCTAATGGATAGAATGACATAAATATATGAGGAACTGAGAATGAATCATCAACCATTCGACTTGTAGATAAAAATATAAAACTTAGTGATACAATTTCATTTTGTGAAAACTTATAAAAATAAAAATTGAAATTAAACTTACGAAGGCACTAGTACTGAGTAGGACATAATTTCACTCTATGATTTTTCATCTCTTGAAAGTGTCGAACGATTCCTTTATTACCGAGGCTTCTAAATATCTCTTTCTCAGTGTAACACACCAATTGAACTTCTTGTACCATGATTCTTGAAACGATCTTGATTCTTCATGTTGAATTTTCTTTGGAAAAATATGCCTGATTGGTTGAGTTGGACCATTCAACATACACGCCCTCCTCACTTGATCTCTAATCTCTTTACGATAATCTTCAATTTGTTTGCGATGTGCTGGATCAGCAACAATTTTGTTGGGATTAAAAACATGCTGAGCCATGTAGTTCTAGTTCGTTCGTGGGTTACCAATACTTACACTTCTTCAGAAAAATTGTGTAACGTTCTATTCTCCTTTTTTTCAACTTAGTTTGCTATAATCAAACAAATTAAATCAGAGAGAGATAAAAAGAATACAATCAGTTATCAATCAAATGTTAATAGATTATTAGACAAAAGGGGCATTGGGCCATTCAAACCGATTAGTGATTACCGAGCGATTCAAAGTCCATCTCGCTTGCTCCTCTGGCTTTTCGTCGTCCTGGTGGCCTGGACGCTTGGTGAGTTCCTCTTCTAGGCCTCTGGCGATTTGGCGAAGTGCAGCGATCCGTCTGAGGCTCCAAGCAGTCGGGTGCTGGTGTTCCCCACCAACGGCATGTCCTCCCTCATCCGCAGCTCCCTGAGTGACAGGCGCTAGCGTTACTAGTATTGCTTTCTTCTTTCTCCCAATTCCTAAACTCCTAGATGCCATAGCTCTGCTCGTTGTGAACTCGTGCTACTGCTCGTGCTCGACTACTCTTAGGGGGTGTTCCGCCGGCAGTCGGAGGTGGGGCTGGAGCCCTAACAGTAGATCCACCCCTACTGAAAATGATGATCATATTGGATGAATAATCACAAAACAAATTTTACTCTCGAAGAAATCAATCCAAAACCTACATTAGAGAAGTGTGGAAAAGCAAAATTTTGGAGAATTTCACCCGGGGACCTGTACTACCACCTATGTAAGAGTGATATTACTGGCAGGCAAACAGTAAAATCAGATGAATGAATAGTAAAATCAGCACGAGTTCAATTCTAAAATTATGTAACTTTTGATTGGATGATCCAAAACTCGAGAAACTTTATATGCACCTTCTTAAGAATGTCAGGAATCTATTCAAACAATCAATCGTAAGGATTGACGTTAAAGTTTTGACCTTTTTCAATTTTAACAAATGTTACACCAAAATAGGGTCAAAATCCAAAACTTTGTCCTGAGCTTGCTCTTGGGGATTTGATGATCCAGATGACCTCTCATATGTCACAGAAAGTAAGAACTCCAAAGAAATTGATCTCAAACATGCAAGATCAAAATCTACCTCAAATCCTTCTTTGTCAAGCAAAAAGTCGATTTCTTGAGAAATCTCTTGATGATCATATAAAAACTTGACTCAATGATTGGGATATGATCCACAGGGGATTTATCCATAAATCATTTATCCTTGGCAACTCAAGATCAAGAGAAGAAAAAATACCAAGAAAGATTGAAAACTCAAGAAGATGGAAGCTAGATCAAAACAAGACACAAAATTTGAGCACAAATTTTGATTTCATTTCAGATCATGAGGATGGATAAGCCTCTCACTTGAGGGCAAAACTCCTAAGAAGTATTCACACACCCGTATAAGAAAAATAAAAATCTTGTGGAAACCTTAATCCTTCTAACCTACGTTTAGCTGCTTAGAGCCTTACATCCCACTACATCTCCTTGTATAGTAGATACAATCTTAACCCTAAAACTTGAACATACATGTAGATACCATCTATATTTACATGAACTAACCAAACCCGTTAATCCAACACCATACCAGGTTTCACACTCACATAAGCACGCTTCTCAAAGCGACATTCACCTTGACACCAAATTCACTTCACGAGTCAGAATTTGCGTCCATCTCCACTTTGACTTGACCTAAACCACTTAGATCACCATTGCAGTTTTTCAAATCACCTCGTTCATCAGTATTGGGTAAATTACCGATTTGCTCCAATGATCGCTCTTCCTTTTACTCGAAGTATTGTCCATACTTTGTTGCTTTCCACGTAGCCTCAATAACTTGCTGCCAAGCCTCTCACAAGTCCAGAATCTCCCGAACCATCCTCTCATGCAAATGGGCCCAAGTCACTTGACGTGCCATGTGTCCTTAACTACTTCACCATGGTGACCTGGCTTCCTTGGCTGTTCTGGATCTCAACTCCTACCTGAGCCTAGTCCCGATCTATACCATTGCCCACCATATCTATCACCAGTGCTTTAGGCTCAGCTTCAATGTTTTCTTGGCTTGCAACCAGTTTTCGGCCTCGATTATTTTTCGACGTCTCTTGACCGTTCTTGATCTCAGCTCTTCTAGTCTAGTTCTGGTCTCGCATTCGGCTTACTATGACCTAGCACCGAAATCCTGCAACCAACACAAATAAGAAACACATCACATAGTACTGTTCGCAATAAATGCAATTGCCAATTACATTATCAAGGAATTAATAAAAAATCCCTGACAAACCCGGTACTATCACTCCTAGGACTGGTAATACAACACCCCTGGTACTATAGTGTTGTACTACCACTCCTAAGTAACTAGTAGTACCGCTCTCTAAAAAACTCGATAGAAACTCCTTTCTGGAACATAACTACCGCCAACTGGAGAACGGTAACAACACACCTCTAGTATTACTACCCCTATGGCCGGTAGTGCCAATCCTGCACAACCTAGAAAAATACCTTTCTTAGAAAATAACTACCGCTTCCATGGCCGATAGCTCCACAGACCGGCACTACCACCAACCTAGGCCGGTAGTGTCGCCTTTGACTTGACAACTCTCAAATTGCTTCTATTTCACAATAGAATTCAAAAATAAACTTAAAAGTAAGCACAACATGCTTAAACACTATCAATAACTTATCACAAATATGAATAGACCTTTATATGGTCTTTCACATATTGTGGCCATTTCCTGATTAGATGAAAACCACCCAAATAATACTGCAGTGGGGTTTCTCGTTGATATTCATAGTACTCATGGTTAAGGAGGAATTCCAGCTCATCCCTTGACACCTCTATGATATCAGCCTCGTTCCACGACTTATTTATCAACTCTTTGTCTCGTCCCTTGACCTCCACAAAGGCAACGACAAATTGAGATCAAAGAATATTTTACCTTCAAATTTCTTTGGACAGCTCAATTGCTCTGAAGAGTTTGTTATGCGTTGAGGAGTCAATAGGACTTCTGAATTGAAATGGAACATTTTGACCTGTTGAATTACCACAGATTAGATCTGAATTCACTTTGTGCTCTCCATCAATCGTAAATAAAGAAAGGATGGCTTACAAATGTAGTTTCATGTCTGCATTGAAAATTCATCTTTTAAGGGTAAACATTAATTAACACAATATGGATTTTCCACATGTGCATGTGGGTACAAAAGCAGATCCGATGCAGTTCCTATGGAAACCGCAATATAAGTAATCCCTGTGGGCACAAATCGTCCGATCCATGTATCAGACGGCCCGGATTAGTTAAAAATAGGATGAACAAAGTTTTATTACAATATCATTAACAGTTCTTTTGCACAGTAAAAAAAATTTGTACAGTATTTTTGATCAATCTAGACCATCTGAATTCGATCGAATGGTCTTTTAGGGACTGCTTAAGTTGTAGCCCCAAAGGACTACTTCTTTACCCACGTGCTATCATCACCATCACATGTGCCTTGACATCGAAGCAAAATTTCAAATTTCAAACCACCACCCCATCTTGTAATCACTGAATATGCCTTGCATACATCTTGAGGCACTGTTAAGGATTAAGGTAGTGTATGCACCGCATGTATACGTGATTATGCATTTTTATAATTAACAGCATGAAAGTCATATATTTTTCACTCCTTAGCCAGGATGTGAATCCGAGCGATGTACTCCTGCATAAAGTGTTTTTTTTTGTCTTTTTAGTCCTGCAAACTTATTAATTTTAACCATGGGGCACCATTGTGTGTTCAATTGAATAATTAGAACAGTTATGATATTTTGTTCTACGGTGATAAACGTTGTGGCAAAAAAAAAGTAGAAAAAAAGATCTTCGTAAAAAACATACTCCCTCCATTCACAAATATATGTTATTTTGGACATCAATATGGTCTCTAAAACATAATTTAATCACTAATTTATATTGTAATATATTTGTAAAATCTAATAAAGTTATAATATTATGAAAGTATTTTTTGAGACAAATCTATACATATGATTTTCTATGTATCCAATTTACATATTTAGAAAGATATTAGTAGTCAAAATGTTATCTATACATAAAATCAATTACTCTAATACAACGTTTGACTTTCATGGATTGCTATAACATTATCTAAAATGTAACTTTGTTTGAAGGCAACATATTCTATGCACACAGGCCTTCCCGTGTACACACCATGCACACCAACTAACAAAAGTCACGAAAAATTCTGAAAAAAATTGTAGATATACTTCATAGATTGCTCTACCTATGTATGAATTTTCAAGATCAAATTCATTATATATCAAGAGTTACAAAAAAGAGAAAATTCTGACAAGTTTAAACTCTTTAAACTTGTCAGAAGTTTCTCTTTTTCGTAACTCTTGGTATATAATGAATTTGAATCTACAATTTTAAATATAGGTGGAGCAATCTATGAAGTATATCTACAATATTTTTTAGAATTTTTCGTAACTTTTGTTGTACACGGAAAGTTTGTGTGCACGGTGTGTACACGGAAAGTTTGTGTGCACAGGATACGTTGTCTTGTTTGAAACATAGCAGTCCACTATACTTTATCACACCATCACTCATCGCTAACTTATCTTTTGCAAAGCAGGTGCCAGGTACTATTTAGGGTCTAGTTGGTAGAGTTCTAGATCCCAGCTTCATCTGAGATCTGAAACTTGTAGACTAAAATAAAGTGAATTAAGTTTATATTTTTGTCTAAAATGTAAACAAGATGATCCATCTAAACACTAATATACTCACAGCTCCAGCTCTACGGATCTGGTGGAGTTAAGAATACCTAGTTCCACCAGATCCACGAATCTAATAGAGCTGAAGCCCTACCAAACGCACGTACTCTTAGTGGTCAGGTTCTGCCGGTCCAACACCCGCACCGTCGATCGGCACGAACTCCCACCGCGGCGCCACGAAGCAACCCACCAGCGGCGGCAACTCGTACGGGAGATCCACCCCGTAGTCATAACTCATAATCGCTCCCCGTCTCCTTCACATATATCCTCCTCTTCGGCCTCTCGCTTAGGCTCCTCCCCTCCGAGGTTCGCTGCCTGAGTCACCTCCTCCTTCTCGTCATCCTGCTTGGCTTCTTGCTTCGACTTCCTGGTCCGACGGTGTTAGAGTATAAAGCTTGTGCCCGGTCTAGTTAGTTTAGGCTTCGTTGCATAGCATTGCCTAGGTCCTTGGATGAGCTCTCGGTCTGTGTCTTGGCCATGTATTCTGTTGAAGGTGTTGCGGGATTAGCTCGCACGTTTGAGTCTTGCGCCATGGTCAGGAAGCACGTCGCACGGTCATGGGATATCGATAGATGTGGTCAGAGATGTGGCGTGAGAAGCGCTCAAGTGCGTTCGTGTTTCCTTAAATTCTGTTGTTTTCGTTTTAGTATAAATAGCGAAGAAGAAACCCGAAAACGCTGCAGCTTCATCGCAGCACATATTGCTTGTGTTCCAGTCTTGCTTTCGTGTGAGTTTGTGTGGGTGTGTTTATCCTTCTCCGGTGTCGGTGATCACCGGGAAACCTGTCAGACGGCTCGTCCGCTTTGCTAGATCCTCCTCACCCTCCAATCGAACTCCTGTTCCGTCTTCTTGGTTCTACGTCTCATCCCCTTCGCCTTCGGCGACGACGAGGACGAGGACTTTTCGCGTCCGTGGCGATGGGCGGGTTTAGCTAGGGGGATTCCGGCACCGCGGCGACGTTGGGGAGCAGCGCCGATGTAAGTTCACGAGAACGGTGAACCCCCGTCGCGATCGCCTTTCATCTCCTTGGGGTCGTTGGTGACCTCAGCGGCGAGGCACAGCGGGTACTTGCGGATGTCGTAGCCGGCACCGGTGTGGAGCACCTGGTACTTGGGAATCTCCACGGTGATCTTGCCCAGCATCATCCCCATGGTCGATGGAGGCGAAGTGGCCAGTAGGCGAGCTAGCTAGTTCGAACGTAACGAACTTTTGAGCGGCAGGGTAGGCGAGTGATATTGTCTTGTCTTGGCATCCTGCGTTGAACCTGGGGTTTAGGAAACGGCGAGAGATTAGGCTTGTGTGGACGAGGTTGGAGTATGAGCCGTGGCACGAGATTCGGCTTGGAGTGCAAGCTCGGCGATATTCGATACCTCTCATACCTGTGGTATTTTTTATTTGAACGTCAGGCCCATGGTGTGGCAACCCAGCTCTAGCTTGAACAACTCGAATCCAATGGGCTCGACCCCGGCTCGGCCCGAGTTTTTCTTGAGTAACACGTGTCATGAAAATGCGGTAAATTTAGTCCATGCTTGACACTACACCACATGGTAAAGCTACATTGAATTGAGATAACATGATTTATTTTGTAATTGATCCATCCAATCATGTAAGGGGATGTTCGCTCGCGAACTGGGCAGGATCACAAATTTGCATTTTTCTCACTAACAGTTCCGCTACTTCAATTCACACCCTTGCCGAAGTAGCTCATGGACAAACCTATAAGTCTATCGAAAATTAAACGAAAAACGTATAACTTAAACGGCACCGATGAAAACATATATAGCTTTATTCAGAACTGGAAGCTTAAAACATGACAAATGGTCGAACATGGATAACATCAGAGACACGCACGTTCGCGCGCATACGAATAGACGAAAAATAGCATAAAACTGGTACATGGCACTTGAATATGGACACGTCTCCCACACCCAATCTCTTTTTTGGGTCTACGAACTTGTCAAGGACACACGTACGCAATCTGTAGGCTACGTTCAGTAGTAGCACTTCGGATAGTCAGCGGGAGGTGGAGGGAGCAGATTCGGGGCCGGACCGTTGAGCACCTCGAATACCATCCCCAACCCCAACGGCAGGTGCGTGTCCAAGTGACAGTGCAAGAACCACATACCTACATAATTTGGTCGCAATTGATTCAATCACAACCGTATTCACAGATGAATATATATGTTGCTCGGTGATCAGCATCAGAATTATGAAACAATCAATTGTGCACGCACACTCACCTGGATTGTTCGCCGTGAACCGGATCACGGCCCACCCGCCGGCCGGCACGGCGACGGTGTTGCGCACCTGCGGGTTCACAAGGTTGTACGTACTCTTCATCCTCGAGTCGAAGCGCCCGAGCCCATGCGCTAGCACGAAGAAGTTGAACCCGTGCAGATGGATCGGGTGGTTCTCGGCGCCAAGGACACTATTGTACCCTTCATTCTGCAGCACCACCTCCAACACGTCGTTGTAGTTCACCTTCTTCACCGACGTGACCTTCCTGAGCACCCACACCGGCGGCGGGGAGCCGGGGAAGTCCTCGGAGTAGATGCCCGGGACACCCTTGAACAGCGCCTCGAGGAGTGAGAACTTCTTGGGGAACTGGAACGAGTACCTGTTCATGGGAGCCACGAGCGCGAACCGCTGGCATTTTGTCTGGTCCGGAGCGCATGCCGTTTGGTCCAGCCCGAACGAGACAAACATGTTGTGGTCAACGGTCTTTGGCAAGGCGGGGTCGCCCGGGCGGACGAGGCCGGTCAGGGACCAGTAGAATTTGACGGTGGTAGCGGTGTCAGTGTGGCACGGCATGGACGGCATGGCCGCTGGGGCGTTGTCCGGCACGCCCTTGTACTTGAGGATGGCCGTGGCGATGGCGGTGTCGAAGGTCCTTGGGACGGTCTTGCTGTCGAACACGTGGGCCGCCATGAAGTACCGCCCCGGCGGCGCTGAGGTGGTCATGATGGCGTCCACCGTCTGGCCCGGCGCGATGGCGATAACGTCCGTGGCGTATGGTTTGGTGTAGCTGGCGTCGGCTGCGACGACGGTAAAGTTGTGGGCGGCCACCTTGAAGAAGAGCTCGACATTGACTGCAGCGTTGATGATGCGGAGGAGGTAGTTCTTGCCATACTCCACCTCCACTTGGTACATGCCCGCGCCTAAAATCATACGTACATATATGCACGTTGAGATGTTTGGTCACATACGCGCGAGGCCGTGGTTTCATGAATTGAGAATTGATTTCTACACTGTACCTTTGCATGGAGTCTGGTCGCCGGGCAAGCCGTTGATGGTGAGCGCGTCTGATATGTCCTGTCCGAGGCCGGTCAAGTACCCATCTTTCCCCACGTCGTCCACATTTCTGTTCCACCATTCGCCTGCCAAAGAATTGTACGCAAAAGATGCAAGCACTTCGTAACTAATTAACGCGGTACATGGTTAAAATGTTACGTGTATCATGTATGTTTGTTGCGCACATACCTAGTAGGATTGGGATCTCGTCGTACGGTTTTGGAAACGGGTAATCACTCGGGCCGTTTCTTGGCTTTATGATGAGCGCGCCGTAGATGGTGGCCCGAAGGAGCGAGGAGTGGGCGTGCCACCACAGCGTGCCCTCCTGGCCGCTGATGTTGAACCGATATGTGAACGTGCCGGAACGTTGTATCGGGCACTGTGTTATCATGTTTGCCCCATCGGCCCAACCACTACGCAACTGAAATATGCCATGCCTGCATCAAATACCGCGGGAAAGGAAACAGGAAAGCTCATCAATATATATATGACATTTTTATTATATGTATGTTAAATATAAAATGTATTTTATTTTAATGTAAAATTAGTGCGATGTTCGCTCTACATCCTAATAAATATGTAGCTTTATTCTATATGTATAAATTAAATATAGTGTTTATAGATAATAATTAAGGATAACTTAGTCATGTCCAATATCTTCTTGGTCTACCTATTAAGAAAAAAAATATAATTTATAAATTTGGTTGAGAGTATTTTGTAACGAACAGAAGACGAAAGCATAGTTTGGTTTGCACGCAGGCGGTAGGCACACTGGCAGCCTTGGAGCCCGGAGATGGCAGCCGCGTCCGGGGCACGCTACAACACGGGCGGTCGGTGCGAGTGTGACTGCCAATCCGCCATATATACCATACGTCGCTGCGCTCTCGCATGGGCCGCTGCGCGTTTCTCGGGTTGGCCCTCGGCCACGAGCGTTTGATTGGGCTTGGCGATGGCGGCAGAATGGCAGCGGTGGACTGGTGTCCGGCGAGCGCCTAGGCTACACAGCCGAGCTGAATGGCGTTGGCGTGCCTCGGCCGGAGCTGCGGCCGAGCTAGTGGGTGGGTGGAAGTCTCGGGCTTTTAAATTTTAAGCCAGGTCGGCCGGGACCAGGAGCACCACGTAGTATAGCACTATGGCGCAGCCTCGCAAGGCAGGAAGTGTGGCCCAGAGGGATCCACGAGCAGTTGGCCAAACAAAAAATTCAAAAAAGAGACTGATGATTAACGGGTACTTTACTTACCAATGGATCGACAATGGATATGGCGAATCATTCACGACGAGGACGACCAATGTATCGCCGTCGTTAACCTCTATGGTTGGCCCGGGCAATTGCTGGTTGACAGTGTATATCACACTGTTCATACAGAGCTGAGAGATCATCATACCGCCCACCTAAATTTTTGGCATACGCCATTGCAATGGTACAAAGAGAAGTTAGAAAGATGGAATGGCATGGAACTATACTACGGTCAATCTGAAATGAACAAACTCGATTTATGTATGCAGCTGTGTAAGGTGCAAAAGCCTGAGCAGAGTAGGCAGCACTGGATATATGTATGTGCAAGAGAGAAGTGGCGCTGATAGGTCCAACAAGCTCCTGTGCGAGAAATTTACTTTGAAAGTGTGCTCCACGACAGCCCCGCTTGCCATCGCTGTGCAGAGAGCTAGCATGAGTGGCACGAGCATGGCTGCCCGCGCCATGTCCTGTCTCCCGAGTAGCAATTCAGACGATAGAGGAAGATGCGTAGATAAACCACAAAGCTGGTCCTAGCTTGGTGTCCTTATATACACCGTACTCCATCCCATTGACATGTGGAGTGGAACTAGTCCTGCATTTCTATTATTCAGCACATATATGTGTAGAACAAGTCCTGCGTCATTGATCCCTTTGCGTGAGAACTTCACGACGTAATCAGACTGCGACAACTAGGGGTGAAAACAGGTCGGGTAATTCCCGACCTGACCCTGGCGACAACATAAGAAGAATACCTTGTCGGATGTATCGCGTATCCAACCTTTTTCTTTTGGTGTAGTGGTGGTTGCGCTTTGCTCTACACTTTTACTAGGAGCCAATTTACTTGGCATGATAAGGAGCCAATTTTTTTTTTAAAAAAGAAATCATGTGTAAGCTAGCATTTTGCTTTCAAGGAAGACTATTCGAAGCTCACAAGAGGACTTCTAACAAAGAAAAAAAACAGAAGAAAACAAGCAAACTTTTCAAAGAAATCTCTATGCAGTGATTGGCTCACTCTTGAACCCTTTACAGCCAGTGTATGCATGATGTAGAGAGAATACGAGACATTTCTACAGAATACCTACTACAGAGTTTAATTTCAAGCTAGGACTGTCTGAATCACCCATTCATGCACCTATCGTTTTTTTCTTCGGAGAACCTTTTATCCATGTTCAATTTGAACACACTCCAAGAGCATGCATCCGTAGGTCATATATGTTCGCTGTCACTCGTCAGCTTGCAATGATTAGCTTGTGCTCAACTGGACCTGAATTTTCTCAGAAGCATTATTGTTTTCTGGCAATGGTAGAAAGAAAGGAACAGACGTATCTTCCAAAATAACACGTCCACACACCGTGAAATCCTAGCTCTTATCAAAGACGAGGCCAAGCTTTGAGAGATGGCTAGAGCAAAACGATTAAAAGAGTTAACAGCAAGGGCAAACAACACCAAGTAGAAATCAATGCCCAGCTATTTCTAGTCCCCCTAGTCAATCTCTCCTGTAAAGAGTGTCATCCTTTCCACCACAAGCGCAGCTTTTGCTACCTGTAAAACATCTGTAAATTATTTCTATGCCCTTCTAATATATGCCCTGGCAATTGCTGGTTTTTCAAAAAAAAAAAGTCACAGTTTCTTCATGCATGTCTTAACATTTTGCATATGTTCTTACGTACGTATGAAGCGTATGCCCTCGAAGTCTTGGTTGCAAAAGTTTTTTGCTTTAGTTACCGTGTTCTTGATTTTTTTTTACTAATACACACGACTTTAATTGCTTCATCCTACTCTGATTTGCCTGATGTTTTCTAAAGCAATTTGGTAGCTTCACGAATTAATCCTGACCAAGACTTGGCGATCAGGAAATCCATTTTCCCCCATGATTCGATTACAAAGTGTCTTTATTTGTTCAGACGTACTAGCGCAAGGTTATGAGATCATCAGACGGCACAAACAACTGCATCCAGGCAGACGAGGGCAATGTGGTACCACTTGCCATCTGCATTTACTAGTCAGTGAAAAGAACAGGTGGTTGACTAACGAATGGCTGTGAACAGAAGGATTTGGGGAACAAACAAACGTGGGAGCGACGGATTGACTGAGAAATGTGTTGCTTTCTTTACCTACTCATGTAACTCTCATCCTGTCAAGATTAGGTATAAGAAAGCAATGGCAGGCGATGGCTCAAAAAAGGGTATCAAAACCGTTATCATTCTAGTATGCTGGCAGTGGTGGAAGGAGTGGAACAACAGAACTTTCCGCCATTCCTGGGTAGACCACGACCAAATCCTACAGGCCATCAAAGACGAGGCTGCTTCCTGGGCGGCAGCAGGTGCAAAACATCTACAGACCATCCTCCAGGGAATCCCGTGATGGTGTTTCGCTTTTTTGCCTTTTTTTCCCTTTTTCCCTGTTCCAAACTTTGGGTGCGGCCTTCGCACCCTGTAATTAAACTCTTCTTCTTCTAATATATCTCACGGCTTTTGCCGTCTTAAAAAAAAAGAAAGCAATGGCAGGCAACTAAACATCTTTATCAATCAGGCCTTACCAATGCTCATATTTCCACCATTTAATACATCAAATACTCATTTTAGACAAGTTAATAATGCATCAAGTAATTGAAAAAGGATTAGTTTTTGGGAAAATTGAGGATTTGCCACTCTTTTTTTTAAGAAAAGGCAGGAGCTCATGGCATTTAATAGGGAAGAAAGGAAACAAGGGAACAAGGGAAAGTAGCATTCAGATACAGAGGAAGAGCATTTGGAGTCTTTACATAATCATTGATCATGCCAGGAAATTGAAACGTCCACAGTATAAGGTCATGTCGTAACCGAAACAGAAACATAAGCACAACGCCTGTTGACTCCTCTTCTGTCGGACCGCTCTAAAGAACAGAATTTGATAATTTACCACCCAAAACAATTTTCTCAATGATTTACAACTCCAAAGATTGAAATAGTTGCACTTTGCTACTCAGCCCGTATTAGTGTAATCTAGATCTTTTCCGATGGAAAGTGTCGACGATTCGGGACAGGAATCCCTCGCCGAGCTTACTTGTTGAATGAGGGATCAACCTAAGGCCCCTTTTCCGCCAGGGTTATCGTCTGAGAGTATGCCGAGCAACGGAACGAAAGAACGCCGGGCGACAGCGAGGCACAGGGGGTCGTTTTTTGTCTGGTTCGGGCCTCTCACGGGGGAGATAATAACCCTACGTCCAGTGATTGCACTAGTATGTGAAAGTGGGTTACAATGCGCTAGCTCGGGAGGCGCTGAACGATCCTAAGGACTCCCGTAAGCAAGCGTGGAGTGTAAGTGTGTGTAGTACAGAAGGTCCAACCCTCAGCACATGGCGGGAAGGGGTATTTATAGAGAATTACAGGAGACAAACTACATAATGCGTGGGGCGCTCTACTGTAGAGGACGCCTGCAGCATAGTCGCCGCGCCACCCGCCGGGTACCATGCGACGTGGGTACAGGGATCGCAGTCCAAGGCGGCGCAGACCGGGCAGCCGTAGCGTATCCGGCGCTGATATCCCGCGCCGGCATTAAATGCCACGCCGCTTTGTCAGGGCCCCGAGCTTCATAGCTCGGGGCCGGGGCACGCGAAGGTCGGGCATGGACGCGTTGCCCGGGCAAGGGGCATGGTCGGCTGGCACCGGGCTTCGATGGTCGTCTAGACGCAGTACATCCAATCCCCGACAGCTAGCCCCCGAGGCTAAAGGGGGAAAGGTCTCGAAGAGGCCCCCGCCTTAAGCCTCTAAACTCTTCGGAAAAGAGGGATTGGAGTCATGCGGTGAAAAAGCTACCGCGGGACCCGAGCTTCCTCGCTCGGGGGTGAGGGACCTTGGTAGCGGAAAACTGCTACGGCGCTCGAGCAACCATGCTCGGAGCGGGAACCTTGCGGCGAAGAACTGCCGCGGCATCCGGGCTGCCACGCCCGGGGAGAAAAGTGCGCCCCAGCGAGATTGAGCGTACTTGGCCGAGACCTGGACCAAATAGCGCTTGTGGGCGGAGCGCGCGAAATTTTGCAGCGGTTCCTTCCTTCGGCGTCGTGGCGCTGCTCGACAGCTTTTTTGAACTGCGCCCGCTTGCCCGCTTTGGAGACCGAACCGCCACGCGCCGGCAATCGACTGCCTTTACCCGTCCGCCCAACTTCTCCGCCTACACATTACATGGGGCACGCCTCGAAAAGGCCTACTACTTTCTTTCTCATCTTCCGCGCGAACACTCCGCCCCAGATTTCCTATCTTCCAAACTTCTTCTCGTTGCTGCGGCGCCCGCTCGGCTGAGTCCTCCCATGGCGCGGTTCGGTGCGAGCAAGATCACGGCGGAGAGGCTCAGGGTGCTGCAGGATCACGGATACCTGGACCCTTATTCTTGGAGGGTCCCGGATGGCGAAGGAGTCCCGGCGCCGCGCGACGACGAGATAGTCTCGTGTGAGCTCTACACCGTCAACGGGCTCCGAATGCCCGAGAGCGAGTTCCTGGAGGGCGTGCTAGAGCAATGCCGGTGCGAGGTCACTCACCTGAACCCCAACTCCATCCTTGTTCTGAACATTTTCGCCCACCTCTGCAAAGGCTTCGTGGGCGTCCTCCCTACGCCGGACCTTTTCTTCCATTTTTACAACCTTTTCCATACCGGGGCTCTTAGCCCCACGGTGCCCTATATTTCCTTTGAGGCCCAATCGCCGTCTGAGTTCCCGTCTTCACCCTCAAGGACTCCGTTGCGGGCTGGGCCGAGCATTGGTTCTACCTGCGGAAGCTGCCGGGGAGCTCTCTGCGCTACACCGGAGGGGCGGCGCTGAATACCGAGACGCCGCGCCCGCCGGCTGGCCCTGAGGAGGAGCGGATCCTGATGACGATCCACGAGCTCACAAACATGGGGCTCACCGGGCGGGATATCGTCCGTGACTTCCTTGGGAACCGGATATCCCCGCTGAGGCAGAGAGAGCACCCTTTCTTCAAAATCGGCGGGTGGGACGACATCACCCGCGAAGGAGAATCGGGTAAGGTCCCCTGACTCGCGGCAATTTTGTCCCGCCTATACTGCTCGAGCCCGTGCTGACCCCTGTGCAATGCGGTGACAGCCCCGGGCTTCGACTGGGTCGAGAAGAGGGTCGCCGAGATGTTCGGAACCCCGAAGGGCAAGGAGCTTCTGCGCGACCGCCAAGTGCCGAAGAACGTGCTTGCTCGGTGCGACGTGGTAAGCCTCCCTGGCCATTTGTGCTCGGGAAGGGCATCCGAGCTTCGCTGAGTACTTGCGCACGGGAACAACATCCGAGCTACTCTGACGGCCTTCCGCTGTCCTTTGGTAGGAGAAGACCGCCTGAGCCGGAGTGCCGAGCTCAAATCCAAAGCGGTAGTGGCGTGCTCCTTCCCGCCGCCAAGGCCAAAAAGGGAAGGTCAAAAGGTCGGCCGCCACCCGCAAGCACCGAAGGCCAAAGAGGCACGCAATGACACATGGAGACCCCGGCGACACTTGGAGTATGTCGATCGGATGGAGGTAAGCCGTCTGAGGCTCTGGTTGAAGAATTATAGCCTGGCAATTCAGATCGAGCAAATCGAGGCGGAGGGGAGATTGATCGAGGGGATGGTGCAGGCACGGCAGGACGCCCTCGCGAGGGAGATCGAGGACGTGAGGGACCAACGCGACCGAGCTGCCAAGGCTCGGGAGTTCGGGACCATCGGCCGTGCGCAACTCGCCGTAACGGAGCCCGAGCAATCGGGAAAGGCGTTGGTGGGGGTCGACATGGAGGAGGTCGACCCCAAACTGGCGAGGATCACCCAAGCCGCCGATGAGAAGGCCAAACTGGTGCTTGCGGGTGCGGAGAATCCAACCACCGGCGACGAGGAAGGCGCGGCCAAGGGTGAGTTCCGATACATGCTTGTCTTCAGCTTTGTTTCCGTGTGCTTCGACCCGAGCTAGCCCCACCTAACTGATGTGGGCGACGTAGCTCGTAGGTCTATTCTGGACTGCCGAAAAGTGGCTTACGAGATCCTTGACAATGTCTTAGCGGCGATATGCTCCGATGCCGCCGACATTGTGATGGCCGAGGGAGTGGAGGCGGTGGAGAAGTTTGTCGCTGACGACCAAGGCGGGGCAAGACCCCTGGCCCTCCCGAGCATGGTGAACGCGCCAGAGGTGGTCGAGCTTCAAGACTCGGACGAAGAATCTGCGCAAGGAGGCTTGAAGCCCCCGAGCGAACAACATGTTCGGGGCGACCTTCCGCTGCCCCCGGGCAAGCAACGGGCCGCGGAGGGCAGCGAGAAGACCCTGAGCAAGGAGCTCGCTCAGGGAGGGAGTGAGGCGCTCCATGGCGATTCCCCTGCCCGGGGGGAAGCTTCGTCGTCCCCGAGCGGTCCGCCCCTTTTCAGGGACTCTGGGCTTGAGTGCCCCCTCCTGCCGAAGTCCGGAGAGCTCCAGGCGGCCGCGATCTTTGAGCAATACCGGGCGAACCTGCGCGCCAACGTTTCCGAGGTAAGGACGTTCTGGTACCACCCCGACTTTCCTTCTTTGGATTTTGCGGGGGGAGCCTTACTTAGGGTATTTTCCGTCCGCAGCTTCTTGCTAAAACCCTGAACGACTTTGAAGAGGTGCTGATCGTCCCCGACTCCGTGAGCCGCCTTTATGAAGAAAGCGAAGCTCGTGCCGATGGGCTGGAGGAGAAAGTGGGCGAGCTCGAGCAGGAGGTCGCCCTGCTTGAGCAAAGACGCCTCGAGACGGAGCGCAGCGTCTCCGAGTCCAAGGAACGTTTCCTCGTGCTCGAGCGGGAGCTTGAGCAAGAGAGGTCGGGCTCTCGCCTGTGCAAGGAGAACGCTGCTGCCGCCGAGAAGAGGGTGCTTGCGCTCGGGCAAGAGTTGGGACAGTTGAGGCAAGCCGCCGGTGCGTCGGAGAAGGACCTTGCCCTTAGCCAGGACCGAGTCCGTGGCCTCGAGCAAGAGCTTCAACAGCGGAAGGAGCATGCCCGGACCCTGGAGGCCAGGGTGGCCGAACTCGAGGGGTCCAGTGAGGCCAAGGAAGAACTCGAGCGGTGGAAGCGGGACGCCGGCCAGCTGGAGAAGGACCTAGCCCTTAGCCGGGAAAAGGCTCTTGGCTTCGAGCAGGAGCTCGGGCGGGAAAGGCAGCGTGCCCAAAGCCTCGAAGCCAAGGTGGCCGAACTGGAGCGGGCGGCGCGGGCTACCGCTGCCCTCGCCGACCAGGATAAAGAAGAGATCGAGCAACTCCGGGAGGAGGCCAACGAAGGTCGCGAAGCCCGGCGGAAGGTGATCGATCTCCAGGCCAAAATCGCCGATTATAGGCAGAAGCTTTCCTTGGCCTTTCGAAGCGATGCGCCCATAGGGTTGTATATATTTTTTGTTTCGGAAAATTTTTGGGTGGCGACGTCTTGAATGAAGATTCCTCCTTGGTCGAGTGTAGTATTCTGTAGCGGGGCCTTTTTCTTTTTCCTGCGAAAGATGACCGCGAGATAGACGTAGGTCGGGTCGATGCATGGGCGACACGGGCCAGAAGTAAGTTTCAAAAGGAATGACTTCGCGTCGTAAGGTGATGCTCGACGGGGAGCAACACCTTACGGCGAGTAGTGCCTTAGCGATAAAAATACGCGAGCTCGGGAACTCGCTTCCATCCAGCCCCCGCTGCGAATGATGCTCGTGTACCAAATTGTGAGCACGAGTTGGTTCGCAGGAGAGGTGAAGGAAAACGCGCGGTCCCTCCGACCAAAGAACGGGCCTGTGCGAGCAAAAAAGCGTGGGATAGGTCGTTGGAGGGAAAATGAGCGTGTGCTGAAATTTGTTAACGCTTAGGACGCGCGTCCCTAATTTGCGGGTGTTGTTCGTTTGAAGGGAGGGCACGTGGGCGATTGAGGAAGTGTGTAGTGAGCAGCACGCGCAAGCCGAGCTAAAAGTCGGACCGACCGAAAGGGTGTCTGTTTGCGACTTGTATCACGCAGCGAGTAGCTACTGCGGACCAAGGTCGGCGTATCGAGACCGAAGCCTTTGGTGGTGCACGCGCAATCTCGTGGCAACAGGATGAAAAGGGTACCGGTCGGATGAAAGCTGTATCGGTCGAAAAAGTAGGGACGTGGATTTACAACATAACGTAAACAGATGATGAGTTTAGACATAGAACTTGCGCAGCTGGTCGATGTTCCACGAATTGGGGAGCTCGCGACCGTCCTCCATGGCAAGGCGGACAGCCCCCGGGCGCGTCGCTGAGATGACCGTGAACGGTCCTTCCCATTTGGGGGAGAGCTTGTTGGTCTTGGACAAGTCCTGAATTCGGCGTAGGACAAGGTCGCCAACCTGCAAGGGTCGTGGTCGGACTGTCTTGGCTGCGTGCTGGCGGAGTGCTTGTTGGTAGACGGCTGATCGGAGCTGTGCCTTGAGGCGAGATTCTTCGGCGAGATCGAGGTCTAGGCGACGCTCACGACCTTGGTGAACGGTGTCGGCCAAATGGATCCTTGGGGATCCAAGGACGATTTCGGCGGGCAAGACGGCCTCCGCACCATAGACGAGCTGGAATGGTGTTTCGCCCGTAGCTCGGCTTGCTGTGGTGCGCACAGACCAGAGGACGGAAGGAAGCTCGTCCACCCATGACCCGCCTTGTCGGGAGAGGTCTTTGAAGACCCTTTTCTTGATGCCCTGGAGTATTTGGCCGTTTGCTCTTTCGGCTGCTCCATTGCTCTGCGGGTGAGCTACAGAGGCGAAACAGATCTTTGTTCCTATTTCCTCGCAGTAGGCTTGAAACAGCTCGCTGGTGAACTGAGTGCCATTATCTGTGATGAGGCGATTGGGTACCCCGAAGCGCGTCACCACGCTGCTGCGAAAAAATCTCTTGGCTGCTTGAGCCGAGATGGTTGAAACGGGCTCGGCCTCGATCCACTTAGAGAAAGTGTCGATAGCCACGAGCAAGAATTTGCAACCCTTTCGACCACGGGGGAAAGGCCCGAGGATGTCGGCCCCCCAGGTCGAGAATGGCCACGAGAGTGGGATGGTTTGAAGCGCGTACGCTGGCTGGTGGGACTTACGAGAGTGGAATTGGCACGCCTGGCAGGTCGCCACGATCGCCCGAGCGTCGTCTAGCGCTGTTGGCCAATAATATCCCAGGCGAAATGCTTTGCTCACGAGCGTTCGGAAAGACGAGTGAGCTCCGCACATCCCTTCGTGGATATCTCTGAGAAGGAATTCGCCCTCTTCTCGAGATATGCACTTGGAGAGGACTCCAAGTGCTCCTTTGCGGTATAGGGCGCCCTCTACGAGCTTGTAGACGGAGGATCGCCTTTTCAGCCGGGAACGCTCGGCTTCTTCCTCGGGTAATGTCCCATGGGTGAGATACTGGATGAATGGCGCCATCCAATCTGCGTCGTGCGCGAGGAAGGAGACGTTACCGCACGTCCCTTGCGCCTCCTCTACAGAGGGAATGGAGGGCTTCGCAGACATGCTCGGCGGCGCCCGGGCGGGGCATCTGGTGGTGCCTCCTCTGAGAGGGATGGAGGGCTTGTGCAGATGCTCAACGGCGCCCAGACGGGCGAACAATCTGCGAGGAACCGACCTTAGAAAGATGGTCGGCCAGGAATTGTCCTTCCCGGGATGTAGAGTACTTCGAAATTTCTAAAGTACCGCTCCATCTTCCTCACCTCAACCAAGTAAAGCGCCATTGAGCGATCGGAACACTGATACTCCTTGTTGACTTGGTTGATGACCAGCTGTGAATCACCTTTCACAGTCAGTCGCTGGACTCCGAGCGCCTTGGACGCTCGGAGTCTGGCCAAGAGGCATTCATACTCCGTCGCATTGTTTGTTGCGGGGAAGTGTAGTTGAATGACGTACTGGAGCTGTTCCTTGGGGGACACGATAACGCCACCCGAAGCCTTTCAGCTCGGGACCCGTCGAAGTACATGGTCCAGCGACCGGCCTCAAATTCGTGGTCCTTGGTGGCGGGCTGGGCGGGGTTCGTCCATTCTACCACGAAGCCCGCTAGAATCTGAGATTTGATCGCGGTGCGGGCAGAGAAGTGGACATCGAACTCTGCGAGTTCCATGGCCCACTTCGCTATCCGACATTGGCGTCAATTTCTTAGGATCTCCCTAAGTGGAAAGTTGGTCGGGACAACGACCTTGTGAGCTTGGAAGTAGTGGCGCGACTTCCTCAAGGCTCTGACGGCGAAGTATAAGAGTTTCTGGACCTCAGGGTAACGCTCCTTTGGTCCGTGCAACACTTCGCTGACGTAGTACACCGGGCGCTGCGTCCCTTCTCGCTCTACCGCCAGCACCGCGCTTACGGCCTGGGGCGTCGCTGCGAGGTACAGCAAAAGCGGCTCCCCCGACCTTGGCGTGGCCAGGATCGGAGGGTTGGACAGGTACTGTTTCAGCTCCTCGAATGAGCGGTTAGCTTCGTCTGTCCAAGTGAAACCGTCATGCTTGCGGAGCGCCTTAAAGAAGGGCAAGCCGCGCTCCCCCGACCGAGAAATGAAGCGGCTTAAAGCGGCCATTCATCCGTCCGGTTTGAATCTCCTTTACCGAGTTTGGGGTCACATTCTTTCGATGGCTTCGATCTTTTTCGGGTTGGCGCCGATGCCTGCGGCTGATGATATACCCGAGCACTTTATCGATTTTACACCGAAAACGCACTTTTCGGTTAAGCTTTATTCGATGCCTCACGGAGATTACAAAAGGTCTCCTCGAGGTCGGATATATGGCACGAGGATTTTACTCTTAACTACGATGTCATCTACATATACCTCCGTGTTCCGCCTATCTGCTCCAGAAGGTCTTTTGCATCAATTACTGGAAGGTCGCCCCGTTCCTCGAGACCGAAAGACATGGTCGTAGCGTAACGTCAAAGGCGTGATGAAGGAAGTCTTCTCCTCGTCCCTCGAACAAAGCTAATCTGTGATAACCGAATATGCATCCGAAAGCTCATTACAGGATTCCGCCGTCGCCCACCACCGGTCGATCGCCAGAGAGGGAAGTTGTCCTTCGCATGCGGCGTTTAACCCAAGGTGGTCGGCGACATGCGCCCATTTGCCCCTTCTTCTTGGCGATCACCGGATTCGCCAACCACTCCGTGTGCGACCTCTCGACGGCCGGCCTTGAGGAGCTTTTGAGTTCTTCCTGATGATTGCCTGTTTCTCCGGGAAAATCGCTGAGCCTCTGGCGCCTGAGTCTTTGTCGGTCAATAACCGACACAGGCTCGATCACCTCCTTGGGACCGGGCATATCGGACGGTTCCCAAGCGAACACGTCCGAGCTCCGCCGGAGGAAGGTGATGAGCTCGAGTTCCTATTTGGGGTCTAAGGAAGACCCCAAATGGAGGACCTTGGTCGGGTCGGCCTCGTCGAGAGGGACCGCCTTGGTTTCTCCTTCGGGCTGGAGGGTGACTTTAGGCCGGGAAGGTGCCGGTGCTTGGTCGGGGCCACGCTGGGGCAGCTGCCCGACCATGTCGAGGGACTTCTCATCGCAGCTCAGGGCCGCCCTGTGGTCGCCCTTCACGGTGACGACGCCTTTGGGTCCGGGGACCTTTAGGCAGTGATAGGCGTGATGCGTGGCGGCCATGAACTTGGAGAGGGCCGGCCTGCCTAGGATGGCGTTATAGGCCGACCTGAAGTCCACGACTTCGAAATTGACCAACTCGGTCCGGAAGCTCGCGGTGTCCCCGAACGTCACAGGCAAGATGATCTGGCCCAAAGGCTTGATCGAGGTGCCGGGGACAATCCCGAAGAACGGGACAGCGATGCTTTTGATCTTGGAACGAGGGACCTGCATCTCGTCCAATACCGAAACGAATATGAGGTCCAAGGAGCTCCCGCCATCGATCAGGACCCGGCCGACTTTTGCGTTGTTGATGGTTGGGCTCACGACCAACGGGAGCTTCTGGGGTTTAGTCATTCCAAGGGGACAATCATCCTTGGAGAACATGATGGGCAACTCAGACCATCTGAGCTGCTGTACGGGGGGCCTGCCATGGGCGATGTGGCCGACCTCCCGCGCGGCCTCCTTCAGGTCCCTTCGGGACTTATAGGCCGAGGAGCCCCCGAATATGACGGCGATGTGGTTATGGGGTTCCTGGTAATCCATGTCGTCGTCGGCGGCGGCGGGGCCTTTGCCTTTGCTGCTCTCCCCCTTGCTTGGGAGAGTCGGCATGGGGCCCTCGCCCTTGTAGAATTTCTCCAGGCGATATGCCCAGTCCTCTGATTCTATGGAGGTCGTGGCCGACCACCGATGGAAGCGAGGCGAAGCGGCCGCCGTGGGGCGCCCTCCTCGCCGTGACCACGCCCTCGCGCCCTTGGTCGTCTTCGCCTTGGTTGGCGTCATGTTGGCCGTCGTCTGCAGGCGCGCCGACCACGCCACGCATAGCCGCCGAAACTGCGGAGCCTTGCCGGCGTCGCTCGGCATGCGACCATGTCCGACACGCGCAATTTCTTCTTCTTCTTAACCTTCTTCTCCGATGAGCTGGGGGTCTCTTGCTCGAGGGCCCTCCAGCCGGGCCGGTGGCGCTTGCCCTCATCGAGTGCTTTTTTCCATTGCACGGCCGTCGGCGTTACAGAAGCGATCGGCCATACTGAAAGCGATTCGTTGGCGGCAGTGTCGGGTTGAATCTCAAGTCTTGCGTGAAGCGGACGTCGCGGACCCCGAACTTGAAGGCCCGGACCACCGCTTCGTCCGAGATGCTCGGGATGGAGTTCCTTACCTTTATGAACCTTTGGACGGAAGTCGCAGCTTTCCTTGTCCGTTTGGATGAGCCGCCGAGGTCGCGCTCGTTGCGGGCGGTGTAGCAACTTTGAAGTTCGCCATGAGGGCCTCCGAGCCGCCTCCACGAACGGATCGATCCCTCCTTCTGGTTAAAGAGCCAAGTCCTGGCGGAGCCGTCGAGGACCGTGGGGAGGTAGTTAGCCATGACCCCTTCGTCTCCGCCGGCCGCCAAGATGGTGGTGGAGTAGATCGAGATGAATTCGTCGGGATTTTGGGTCCCGTTGAAGCGCTCGATGTGGCCGGGCTTGAATTTGCTCGGCCACTTGACGTCGCGGAGGGACGCCGAGAAAGCCCGGCATCCGAACGCCGGGCCATCATGGCGAATTCTCCGGGCGTGACGGTCGTGGCGACCGGGACCCAAGCGGTCCTTGGCGCGCAAGGTGAGGCGAGAGAACACGCCATCCGCGCGCGATGGCGCGGGTTCGATGTGGAACATACGGAGCGCTCACGGGCAGGCCGGGCATGTCCGTGAGCCCGTGAGGCTGCCCGGGAAGTACTCCGAACATCCTCATGGTGTTGACGCTGCTTCCCAGGGTTCCCCTGAGCAGGGCATCGGGAGGCCCTGGGCGAGGAGTGGCGTTTTACGTTCCGGGAAACATCCCGGGGCCCCTGAATGCCGGGGGGTGCAGGGGGCCCGATGTCGGCGGCAAGCTTTTCCATATTTTCGGCCACGAGGGCCCCATGGCCGCCAGTTCTGGTTAGCGGTTTCGGAGGTTGCGCATGACCATCGCCATGGCGCTGAAGTCGCTCGGCGCTCGAGGAGCAGCGGAGGCGACCTTGAAGGGCGGCGGCGCTCGTACTCCGGGGAATGGTAGCTGGTGTCCTTGCGAGCCCGGTCTCCGGCCCCGGTGCTAGCTCCGCCACCGGGTTGGTGGTGGACAACCGCCGGATCCACGCCCGGGGAGGACTCCGGGTGCTCCTCGCCGTCGTTGTGCCGGCGAGGAGGGGGCCGGAGACAACCGTTCCTCGTGGTCGTCCTCCTTCCCGCCATGCGAGACAGCGGCGGAGGACCAGACCGCCGCGGCGACACCGAAGTGGTGTCGCACGACGCGTCCCTGGCTGAAGCTTGAGATGGTCGGGGTAGTCCGATCGTCAGATAGGTCGCCAGATTCATCTCGCAAGCGAGGGTATCCGCCGCGAAGCGGAGAAATGCTCTCGTAGCTGCGGCCGCCGAAAGACTCCGGTTTCGGTGTGGCCTACGGATCGGCCGCACCACCCATGCCGCCGCCGGCGTAGTATTCGTCGCCGTCCTCCACGTCGTCGAAGACGCAGAGGTCTTGGTTGTCTTGCGAGTTTGGCATCCTCAGGGATCCCTTGCAGAAGGACTTCAGCCGATCCCCATGGACGGCGCCAGCTGTCGACGATTCGGGACAGGGATCCCTCGCCGAGCTTACTTGTTGAATGAGGGATCAACCTAAGGCCCCTTTTCCGCCAGGGTTATCGTCTGAGAGTATGCCGAGCAACGGAACGAAAGAACGCCCGAGCGGCAACGAGGCACGAAGTCGTTTTTATGTCAGTTCGCCTCTCACGGGGGAGATAATAACCCTACGTCCAGTGATTGCACTAGTATGTGAAAGTGGGTTACAATGCGCTAGCTCGGGAGGCGCTGAACGATCCTAAGGACTCCCGTAAGCAAGCGTGGAGTGTAAGTGTGTGTAGTACAGAAGGTCCAACCCTCAGCACATGGCGGGAAGGGGTATTTATAGAGAATTACAGGAGACAAACTACATAATGCGTGGGGCGCTCCACTGTAGAGGACGCCTGCAGCATAGTCGCCGCGCCACCCGCCGGGTACCATGCGACGTGGGTACAGGGATCGCAGTCCAAGGCGGCGCAGACCGGGGCAGCGCGTATCCCGGGCGCGCGATATCCCGCGCCGCTGGCATTAAATGCCACGTCGCCTTGTCGTGGCCCCCCGAGCTTCATAGCTCGGGGCCGGGGCACGCGAAGGTCGGGCATGGACGCGTTGCCCGGGCAAGGGGCATGGTCGGCTGGCACCGGGCTTCGATGGTCGTCTAGACGCAGTATATCCAATCCCCGACAGAAAGAATAAGTCGCGACTATATACTAGTAACGTATAGGGAACGTTTAAGTTGTAATAGTGTTATAGCGTATCCGAAGTCAAGCACTACATATATACACCGGTGTAGAATACATGGCAATGCCAATGTATATCAATGCTTTCTTTGGCTCGGGTTCAGTGGCGTATCCAGAAACTTAGAAAGGATGAGGCTAAACTTGAGACCTCCAAACTAATATATATATATATATATATATATGCTATTGATTTCAGTTCCATTTGTTCCATTTAATTTGATAATTTTGTTTCACTCCAAGTTTGGGAGCTTTGTAAGACGCAGTTGTGTGCACTTTGCGAGACGGATTTTAATCCTTAATCTAAAAATATATATATGTATTAATATATATATATATATATATATATATATATATATATATATATATATTTTTTTTCGTAACATAGAACATGATGAGAATGATATATATAATATAAAAATACCAACACTTATCTAACAGTCACATATAATATAAATACGTAACATTACAAAGAAAAAAAATGTACCGATCATTACTTTTTAAAGTTGATAGTTGATATTTACGGGTTTTTATGTTTTGAAAATGTTGCAAAATATCTTCCATATCTATCTTGAAAAATATGTCTCACTCAATATAGCATACCATGAGATCATTTAACCAGTCATCACTTATCTTATTACGCAAATCTGTTTGATAATCTTCATTGCAGAGAAAGCCTTTTCAATTGTAGCTATGCCCACAGGTAAAACTAATGCTAATTCAATAAGTCTGTAGACTAATGGATAAACAACATGCTTTTTTGCTTCAACCATCATCACCGCGAGACTAGTAAGATCATCACAACTTGAAAATTCTTCTCTTCTTAAGTCATCAATGAATAAGTCAAGTTGTGCTTCCAAAACCACACGATCATATGATGAGAAATCATCTGAATAAATCTTTGAAAACCGAAGAAGCCTACCATGTTCAAAATTTGCAAATGAATCTCTTGGGTCTAGACAAATAATGCATCTCAAAAGCTCTATCGAAGATTCACTGAACCGATTGTTTAACTCGGTAGCTTTCCTAAATTTGTAGATGAGTTTTCCCTAAATTTGTCTAACTTAGGAGGGGGGCACGGGTGGGGCTTCAGCCCACCTATGCCCCCTGTAAATACGCCACTGCTCAGGTTCCACACCGAAACAAACCATTCTAAAATTCATGATGTTACCAGGGACAGGTTAACTAGAATTAGAATTTAGTACAACAAAAGATATCTTCTAATATGGTTTTGTGTATTATAGTATATAAAAGTATATATTCATGTTGCATTTTTTCTGTTTTCAGAAGCATCTGCTCTGTACACACCGTCCTCGAAGGCTGAAATATATGTACACCCCTAAATTATCCACCAAATTTGTGGTCCTTAATATGTTCATGCTATTCTGTCACGTCACATCGATAATTTACGTTTCATAAGACTAAGGCAGACTAGGAAACCCGCGGCGATGGATATGTTTGCATCAAAATTTGGTAGGTGCGGTTAAAATCAGCAGTTCGAGATCAACGGGATATGGACCGGACAAAGATTGAAGATATTTAGAAACGAAAGAGATTATTAAGGAAATAGAAGTCGATATGGATTCTACTTTCAAAGCGTGTTGTAATAGACCGGAGCCGGTAAAGAGGACATACAATAAAAAAATCAATCAGCCAGCACTGTATTTTCATCTATTTTCTGTCGACTAGGAGTAGTTTTGTAGTTTAGCTTTCTTGTAATCCAATTTTGATCAATAAAGTTGTGTATCGCCAATTATTGATCTTCGTCGATTCGCCCTCAGATTCAATTTACTCTGATTTTGTTGCACATTGCCTTTTCAGAGTCGATCTACCTCTACCCTCTAGTTAACCTTGATCGGCTAATTGGATTTACCAATTTTGATTTGATCGGCTTTTAGCTGATCGGATTTAAGCCAATTGCTTCGCGAGATCAGCTTTGAGCGAATTTCACACCTTCTCCTTACTGATTGCAAGGTCAAATCAGTTGGCATGCTCTGAACCAGGTGTTCGTTTGGTGTGCTGTAGCCGAAAACCTTACTTCAAGTTTTTGGCGCCAACACACTTTTGGCACGCCCGGTGGGACACGAAAGATGTCTTCATCAGGCAAGTCGATTCCATCAACCGACCTCAACACTGAAGCCATAATCGTCCCCACATTGGACAATTTGACCCCAGAGCAACGCAAAGAAATCGAAAATCGAAAAACTACTTTGGAGGAGATGATGTTGGGTTGCTACTAGAAAACCCGATGTGGGGTTACCCAGAAGACTGCCTTGCCGGCGCTGAACCCTCTTAGCGACGTAGGGATCTCAAGTGACCTGGTAAGACAGTACATGCCTACACAGACCCCATGGCCGGTAGCTTCACAGACCAGCACTACCGCCAACCTAGGCCTGTAGTGCCGCCTGGCCGGCACTACCGCTCCTACAAGACCGGTAGTGTCGCCTTTGACTTGACAACTCTCAAATTGCTTCTATTTCACAATAGAATTCAAAAACAAACTTAAAAGTAAGCACCACATGCTTAAACACTATCAATAACTTATCACAAATATGAATAGACCTTTATATGGTCTTTCACATATTGTGGCCATTTCCTGATTAGATGAAAACCACCCAAATAATTCTGAAGTGGGGTGTCTCGTTTATATTCATAATACTCATGGTCAAGGAGGAATTCCAGCTCCTCCCATGACACCTCTATGATATCAGCCTCGTTCCACGACTTGTTTATCAACTCTTTTGTCTCGTCCCTTGACCTCCACAAAGGCAACGGCAAATTGAGATCAAAGAATATTTTACTTTCAAATTTCTTTGGACAGCTCAATGGCTCTGAAGAGTTTGTTGTGCGTTGAGGAGTCAATAGGACTTCTGAATTGAAATGGAACATTTTGACCTGTTGAATTACCACAGATTAGATCTGAATTCACTTTGTGCTTTCCATCAATCGTAAATAAAGAAAGGATGGCTTACAATGTAGTTTCATGTCTGCATTGAAAATTCATCTTTTAAGGGTAAACATTAATTAACACAATATGAATTTTCCACATGTGCATGTGGGTACGAAAGCAGATCCGGTGCAGTTCCTACAGAAACTGTAACATAAGTAATCCCTAAAGGCGCAAATCATCCGATCTATACGTCAGACGGTCCGGATTCACTAGTAGAAATCTAACTTTTACCGAGTGTGAAATGTAATGGTCTACGGGCCATCGGGAAAAAATAAGGTAGCCGACGGTGCATCTTTTTTCCGACGGTAGAACAAAAATAGACGGCTATTAAAAGATTTACCGATGGAGCTTACCACAAACCGACGGTTGGTAGAAAACCCTCAGTCATAATATGAAATCACTGAGAGAGCACAATAATTACTGTGAGTGCAATGCTAACCGTCGGTCATTACAAACAATCACCGAGTGGAAATACATTTAGTGTGTGTGTAAAGATAACACTCGGTTATTGCAATGATTTGCAAACGGGGTACAACTTTTAGTAAGGGTACAAATCAAACACTGGGTTATTGCAAAATTCATACGAGGCTGGATGAAGGTGATGTATATATGAAAAATGTAGCTCTCATTGAAATCTACAACTTTGTAGTTGACTACTTTTTCATTTAAAGTCATATATTTGACTAAATAATTGATAAAACATCATGAGAACAAGGGTTAAAAGAAGTACATGTCTTACTTCCAGCAAGAAGACAGTTGAGGTGAGTTGGTTAGGAGGGAGAGGTTGTGTTCAAGAGGTTGTGAGTTTGAATCCTAAGCATCACATATTTCTAATTTGAAGATAAAAAATGTTCGACTTAAGGGATTGTGGTGCAAACAAGTTGTGAGGTTAGTCCCCAGATTTGAAATTATTTTTACATTTTTCACAGAAAAAATCCCACATATAGTTGTAAGAAATTACTGGGGGTTTCTATACCCCGTCAGGAAAAAAAACTCTCACCCATGTATTTACCGAGTGCTATGAAAACCCTCGTTAAACTAATAACCAAGGGTACCGTTGGGAATCCCAAGAATGGCCGACCATGAGTGGCCGAGGGGAAGTTATCGACGGTTTACGCTCGGCCATATACATGGCCTACGGTATTTTGTAATGACCGACATATTTTTCACATTCGGTAAAAGTTGAAAATCTAGTAGTGATTGGCTAAAAATGGGATGAACAAAGTTTTGTTACAGTATCATTAACAATTCTTTTGTACAGTAAAAAAGATTTGTACAGTATTTTTGATCGATCTAGACCGTCTAAATTCGATCGGATGGTCTTTTAGAGACTGCTTAAGTTGCAGCCCTGAAAAGACTACTTCCTTAGCCACGTGCTATCATCGCCATCACATGTGCCTTGACATTGAAGCAAACTTTCAAAATTCAAACCACCGCCCCATCTTGTAATCACTGAATATGTCTTGCACACATCTTGAGGCACTGTTAAGGATTAAGGTAGTGTATGTACCGCATGTATACGTGATTTTGCATTTTTATAATTAACAGCATGAAAGTCATATATTTTTCACTCCTTAGGCAGGATGGGAAGCCGAGCGATGTACTTCTGCATAAAGTGTTTTTTTTGTCTTTTTAGTCGTGCAAACTTATGAATTTTAACCATGGGGCACCATTGTGTGTTCAATTGAATAATTAGAACAGTCATGATATTTTGTACTATGGTGATAAACGTTGTGGCAAAAAAACAAAGTAGAAAAAAAGATCTTCATAAAAAACATACTCCCTCCACTCACAAATATATGTCATTTTGGATATCAATATGGTCTCTAAAACATAATTTAATCACTAATTTATATTGTAATATATTTAAAAAATCTAATAAAATTATAATATTATGAAAGCATTTTTCGAGACAAATCTATACATATGATTTTCCATGTATCCAATTTACATATTTAGAAAGATATTAGTAGTCAAAATTCCGAATATTTAACCATACATATGTCCAAAACCACATGTATTTGTGATCGGAGGGAGTATACAGTACGGAAGGCTCAATTACTCTAATACAACATTTGACTTTCATGGATTGCTATAACATTATCTAAAATGTAACTTTGTTTGAAACATAGCAGTCCACTATACTTTATCACACCATCACTCATCGCTAACTTATCTTCTACAAAGCAGGTGCCAGGTACTACTTAGGGGCTGTTTGGTAGGGTTTTAGATCCCAGCTTCACTTGAGATTTGAAACTTGTAGGCTAAAATAAAGTGAATTAAGTTTATATTTTTGGCCTAAAATGTAAACAAGATGATCCATTTAAATGCTATTAATGTACTCACAGCTCCAGCGCCACGGATCTGATGGAGCTAAAGCCCTACCAAATCTGCCGGTCCATCACCCGCACCGTTGGCTTCTTGCTTCGACTTCCTGGTCCGACGGTGTTAGAGTATAAAGCTTGTGCCCGGTCTAGTTAGTTTAGGCTTCATTGCATTGCATTGCCTAGGTCCTTGCATGAGCTCTCTGTCTGTGTCTTGGCCATATGCATTCAGTTGAAGGTGTTGCGGGATTAGCTCGCACGTTTGAGTCTTGCGCCATGGTCAGGAAGCACGTCGCACGGTCATGGGATAGATGTGGTCAGAGATGTGGCGTGAGAAGCGCTCAAGTGCGTTCGTGTTTCCTTAAATTCTGTTGTTTTCGTTTTAGTATAAATAGCGAAGAAGAAACCCGAAAACGCTGCAGCTTCATCGCAGCACATATTGCTTGTGTTCCAGTCTTTCTTTCGTGTGAGTTTGTGTGGGTGTTGTTCATCCTTCTCCGGTGTCGGTGATCACCGGGAAACCTGCAGTCAGACAGCTCGTCCGCTTCGCTAGATCCTCCTCACCCTCCAATCGGACTCCTGTTCCGTCTTCTTGGACGTTCTACGTCTCATCCCCTTCGCCTTCGGCGACGACGAGGACGAGGACTTTTTGCGTCCGTGGCGATGGGCGGGTTTAGGGGGATTCCGGCACCGCGGCGACGTTGGGGAGCAGCGCCGATGTAAGTTCACGAGAACGGTGAACCCCCGTCGCGATCGCCTTTCATCTCCATGGGGTCGTTGGTGACCTCAGCGCCTCAGCGGCGAGGCACAGCGGGTACTTGCGGATGTCGTAGCCGGCACCGGTGTGGAGCACCTGGTACTTGGGAATCTCCACGGTGATCTTGCCCAGCATCATCCCCATGGTCGATGGAGGCGAAGTGGCCAGTAGGCGAGCTAGCTAGTTCGAACGTAACGAACTTTTGAGCGGCTGGGTAGGCGAGTGATTGGCTTGTCTTGGCATCCTGCGTTGAACCTGGGGTTTAGGAAACGGCGAGAGATTAGGCTTGTGTGGACGAGGTTGGAGTATGAGCCGTGGCACGAGATTCGGCTTGGAGTGCAAGCTCGGCGATATTCGATACCTCATACCTGTGGTATTTTTGATTTGAACGTCTGGCCCATGGTGTGGCAACCCAGCTCTAGCTTGAACAACTCGAAACCAATGGGCTCGACCCCGGCTCGGCCCGAGTTTTTCTTGAGTAACACGTGTCATGAAAATGCGGTAAATTTAGTCCATGCTTGACACTACACCACATGGTAAAGCTACATTGAATTGAGACGCGATTTATTTTGTAATTGATCCATCCAATCATGTAAGGGGATGTTCGCACGCGAACTGGGCAGGATCACAAATTTGCATTTTTCTCACTAACAGTTCCGCTACTTCAATTCACACCCTTGCCGTAGTAGCTCATGGACAAACCTACAAGTCTATCGAAAATTAAACGAAAAACGTATAACTTAAACGGCACCGATGAAAACATATATAGCTTTATTCAGAACTGGAAGCTTAAAACATGACAAATGGTCGAACATGGATAACATCAGAGACACGCACGTTCGCGCGCATATGGATAGACGAAAAAATAGCATAAAACTGGTACATGGTACTTGAATATGGACACGTCTCCCACACCCAATCTCTTTTTTGGTTCTACGAACTTGTCAAGGACACACGCAATCTGTAGGCTACGTTCAGTAGCACTTCGGATAGTCAGCGGGAGGTGGAGGGAGCAGATTCGGGGCCGAACCGTTGAGCACCTCGAATACCATCCCCAACCCCAACGGCAGGTGCTCGTCAAAGTGACAGTGCAAGAACCACATACCTATATAATTTGGTCGCAATTGATTCAATCACAACCGTATTCACAGATATGAATATGTTGCTCGGTGATCATCATCATAATTATGAAACAATCAATTGTGCACGCACACTCACCTGGATTGTTCGCCGTGAACCGGATCATGGCCCACCCGCCGGCCGGCACGGCGACGATGTTGCGCACCTGCGGGTTCACAAGGTTGTACGTACTCTTCATCCTCGGGTCGAAGCGCCCGAGCCCATGCGCTAGCACGAAGAAGTTGAACCCGTGCAGATGGATCGGGTGGTTCTTGGCGCCAATGACACTATTGTACCCTTCATTCTGCAGCATCACCTCCAACACGTCGTTGTAGTTCACCTTCTTCACCGAAGTGACCTTCCTGAGCACCCACACCGGCGGCGGGGAGCCGGGGAAGTCCTCGGAGTAGATGTCCGGGACACCCTTGAACAGCGCCTCGAGGAGTGAGAACTTCTTGGAGAACTGGAATGAGTACCTGTTCATGGGAGCCACGAGCGCGAACCCCTGGCATTTTGTCTGGTCCGGAGCGCATGCCGTTCCGTCCAGCCCGAACGAGACGAACATGTTGTGGTCAACGGTCTTTGGCAAGGCGGGGTCGCCCGGGCGGACGAGGCCGGTCAGGGACCAGTAGAATTTGACGGCGGTAGCGGTGTCAGTGTGGGACGGCATGGACGGCATGGCCGCTGGGGCGTAGTCCGGCACGCCCTTGTACTTGAGGATGCCCATGGCGATGGCGGTGTCGAAGGGCGGCTTTGGGACGGTCTTGCTGTCGAACACGTGGGCCGCCATGAAGTACCGTCCCGGCGGCGCTGAGGTGGTCATGATGGCGTCCACCGTCTGGCCCGGCGCGATGGCGATAACGTCCGTGGCGTATGGTTTGGTGTAGCTGGCGTCGGCTGCGACGACGGTAAAGGCGTGGGCGGCCACCTTGAAGAAGAGCTCGACATTGGGTGCAGCGTTGATGATGCGGAGGAGGTAGGTCTTGCCATACTCCACCTCCACTTGGTACATGCCCGCGCCTAAAATCATACATAGATATATGCACGTTGAGATGTTTGGTCACATACGCGCGAGGGCTGTGGTTTCATGAATTGAGAATTGATTTCTGCACTGTACCTTTGCATGGAGTCTGGTCGCCGGGCAAGCCGTTGATGGTGAGCGCGTCTGATTTGTCCGGTCCTTGGCCTGTCAAGTACCCATCGTTCTCCACATCGTCCACATTTCTGTTCCACCATTCGCCTGCCAAAGAATTGTACGCAAAAGATGCAAGCACTTCGTAACTAATTAACGCGGTACATGGTTAAAATGTTACGTGTATCATGTATGTTTGTTGCGCACATACCTAGTAGGATTGGGATCTCGTCGTACGGTTTTGGAAACGGGTAATCACTCGGGCCGTTTCTCGGCTTTATGATGAGCGCGCCGTAGACAGTGGCGAACGCACGGGGGGTGCGCGAGGGGGCTAGCGCACCCCCTCTTCTCGTCGCACCCCCGAAGCCCATAGCAAACATGCTCCAATTTTCTATGGCTATTAGGCGGCGGAGCACCGGCTGCGGCTACAGATTGAGGAGGACGACGCTTGCACGGGTGGAGGCAGGGGAGTGACTAGAGCCGAGCCAGAGAAGAGGTTCGACCCGTTCAGGGTTCGGTCGTCCACTCGTTTGGGTGTGGTTGCACCAAATCGCACAACACAAGCCAAATAGACTCGAACCCAGCCTCAAATCAATCCCCACTCTCCTGTTTGTCCATTCCCCAATTCTCATATTCAATCCCTAATTGAGCGAGAGCCGAGACTCACCGGATGCTGGAGGCGAGGAGGTCTTGTGCGCCGCGGTCCGTGGACGAGTTGAGTAGCCGAGGAGGGCCCGCTGCCACAGCATCGCGGCTTCAGCCACCGGCCCATTGGGTGGACTGCGGAGGGGCCGAGGAGGAGGGCGGGCTGCGGCTTGGGTCGGCAGGCCGCCGAGGCGCCGATCGCCGCCTCCCACTTCCATCTGGGTGGCGGTCGGCGCCATGGCGGGCGGGCGCGAGGCCGTGAGCCATGAGGGAGCAGGCCGTGAGCCTGGGTGGGGCCGGCCACGAGCCACCGGGCGGAGGCGAGGGAGGAGGGCGAGGAGCCAAGAGTGACGGGAGGAGGAGCCAGAGACCAGAAAGTTGAGAGAGAGAGGGTGCGAGAGAGACGAGGGAGGAAGGACCGGCCGGTGAGGATAAGGTAAGGAGGTGAGTTTTTATTTTAATTATTGATTAATTAGTAAATTGTAAGTACTATAAAATTATCATCAGATTGTTGGTTGATTAGTAAATTTGAACTATTAGTTCATTTAATTATCCGCTCATTTGTTCACTAGTATAGTGATTAGTAAATTTGAATTATTAGTTTATTTTAATTATCCCTTTATTTGTTCACTAGTATAGTCCCAACTTATTATAGATGTTATAAAATTAATTGTAGATTCATTTACATTTGACTCTTGTCTATTTACATTTGAATTTAGAGTGTTAAGTATTTTGAATTGTATGCGTTTTGGTACGATTCTTCTATGTTCACTTCCTAGCACCCCCTCCTTTTTAGTGCTGCGTACGCCACTGGCCGTAGATGGTGGCCCGGAGCGAGGAGTGGGCGTGCCACCACAGCGTGCCCTCTGGCACGATGTTGAACCGATATGTGAACGTGCGGAAGGTTGTATCGAACACTGTGTTATCATGTTTGCCCGTCGGCCCAACCACTACGCAACTGAAATATGCCATGCCTGCATCAAATACATGAGGAAAGGAAACAGGAAAGCTCATCAATATATATATGACATTTTTATTATATGTATGTTAAATATAAAATGTATTTTATTTTAATGTAAAATTAGTGCGATGTTCGCTCTACATCCTAATAAATATGTAGCTTTATTCTACATGTATAAATTGAATATAGTGTTTAGAGATAATAATTAAGGATAACTTAGTCATGTTCAATATTTTCTTGATCTACCTATTAAGAAAAAAAATATAATTTATAAATTTGGTTGAGAGTATTTTGTAAACGAACAGAAGACGAAAGCATAGTTTGGTTTGCACGCAGGCGATGGGGCTTTTTGGTTATCTGCCATTATCATATTTATTCGTTAAAATGCCACTCGGCCCACCGTCATAGACACAGAAGGTCCCACATGTCATTGAGACAGGAGTGGCATTTTAACGAATGGCAATATCGGGGGGCATATTACCAATTTTTTCGTCGGTGCGAGTGTGGCTGCCAGTCCGCCATATACCATACGTCGCTGCGCTCTCGCATGGGCCACTGCGCGTTTCTCGGGATGGCCCTCGGCCACGAGCGTTTGATTGGGCTTGGCGATGGCGGCAGAATGGCAGCGGTGGACTGGTGGCCGGCGAGCGCTTAGGCTACACAGCCGAGCTGAATGGCGTTGGCGTGCCTCGGCCGGAGCTGCGGCCGAGCTAGTGGGTGGGTGGAACTGTGGAAGTCTTGGGCTTTTAAATTTTAAGCCAGGTCGGCCGGGACCAGGTAGGGATGGTAATTGTACCTGCGGGTTCGGGTATCTGCGGGTTTTGCACCCGATCGAGTCGGGTTCGGTTTTAATTTATACCCGTGGGTTTTTCGGTCGGGTATCTGAAACGTGTTCGGTCGGATTCGGTTTTAATTTTCATCCGCTGGATGACGGGTACCGTAATACCGCACATACCCATCGCAATTGCCGTCGGGTTTCGTGTACCCGCCGTGTTTGGGGTCGGATTTCGTGCCACCGGTTCGCCGGGTTTTGGGTTCGGGTTTCTTGTCGAGTCGGGTGTTGCAAAACCTACACCCGACCCAACCTATTACTACCCATACTACACAAACCCGTTGGGTACCTGTCGGATTTAGGATACCCGCCGGGTTCGGGTTTGGGTATAGTTTTTTACCCGATAGGGTGTTGAATTATGATCCAAATTCAGAAGAAGGCTAACTTCTGTCGGAGCGGAGCGGAGGCCCGTCGCCGGGAGGCTATGTTGATTCAGATTATGCTGCTGATTTAGACAAAAGAAGATCTCTCACAGGTTATGTGTTCGCAGTCGGGGGATGTGCGTAAGTTGAGAGGCTTGTCTGCAGCCTACAGCTTGCTTTATTAACTATGGCCGAGTACATTGCGCTTTGTGAAGCATGCAAAGAAGCGCTTTAGTTAAAAGGTTTGTATGCTGAATTTTGTGGAGATACATCTTGCATCAATTTATTTTGTGATACCAAAGTGCCATATATCTTACAAAGGATCAAATGTTTCATGAGAGAACAAAGCACATTGATGTCAAATATCATTATGTCCGTGATGTTATTGCAGAGGGCGGACTAAAGGTATGCAAGATTAGTACTCATGATAATCCCGGCCGATATGATGACTAAGCTGCTTCGTTGTTAAGTTTGAGTTTTGCTCAAACTTAATTGGTATTACTGCTTAGCCCTAGTGGTCCGTTTGGGTGTCGGCACCTGCTTTTGCTATCCAGAAGATGTATACAACATTCATGCTACAAGACTGAATTTGTCTCAAAGTGGAGTTTGTTGAATTATGATCCAAATTCAGAAGAAGGCTAACTTCTGTCGGAGCGGAGCGGAGGCCCGTCGCCGGGAGGGGAGGCTTGGATCGTTTTATTCTTGACCTAGGTCATTGCCTTATAAATTTTTCTTGTAAGCCGTCGCGAGGATTTACTCCGGCGTTTTGTAAACACTCCCGAAAATAGTGAAGTTTGCCGACCGGTGCCCGTGGTTTTTTTTTCTTCGCATTGGAGGGGTTTTTCCACGTTAAAATTCTATGTCCTGATCTGTGTTGGTTTGATCTTCTTCGTTCTTATTTGCGTATCGATTTATAACATAGGGTATTCGGGTTCGGATCGGGTTTTTCAATTCAGGATTCAAGTCAGGTCAGGTTTTATAAAACTCACACCTAACTCGATCAGTTGCCATCTCTAGGACCAGGAGCACCACGTAGTATAGCACTATGGCGCAGCCTCGCAGGCAGGAAGTGTGGCCCAGAGAGATCGAAAGCAGGTTGCCAAACAAAAAATTCAAAAAAGAGACCGATGATTAACCGGTACTTTACTTACCAATGGATCGACAATGGATACGGCGAATCATTCACGACGAGGACGACCAATGTATCGCCGTCGTTAACCTCTATGGTTGGCCCGGGCAATTGCTGGTTGACAGTGTATATCACACTGTTCATACAGAGCTGAGAGATCATCATACTTTTTTTTCGGCAGCGTTTTATTTTTTAAATCGTTGAAATAATGAGCGAAACGACTGAAAGAACACAATTTTTTTTCGCGGCGTAACACGTTGCGCGTGTCGTTTTTCGTAGAATTTTTTTTTCGGCGGCGTTTTATATTTTAAATCGTCGAAATAATGAGCGAAACGGCTGCAAGAACACAAAATTTTTTGCGGCGTAACACGCCGCGCGTGCCGTTTTTTCGTAGAGAAAATTCCTTTTTTTTCGTCGGCGTTTTATTTTTTAAATCGTCGAAATAATGAGCGAAACGGAAAAAAATAGAGAGATAGAGTTGTAGAAATATCTCTTTCGACGAATTATTTGAAAAATATTGGAGACCGAGCTGAAAAACCGCGGTGGGGAAAAAGTCTAGAGGGAAAAGGGTGAAAAATTATTAGAGATGACAACCTTCTTTTGTCGAGTCTAATACTCTACGCGTTGACCGAGTAATAATACATGGTTTAAAAAATATCAGAGATCGAGATAGGGAAAAAGGCTAGAGCTAGAGCTTCGAAATAATGAGCTAAACTACCGAAAGAACACAATTTTTTTGCGTACAGAACACGCCATCGTTTTTCGAGGAATTTTTTTTTTTGTGCTTTTATATTTTAAATCGTTAAAATAATAAGCGAAACGGGGGAAAAAATAGAGAAATAGAGTTGTAGAAATATCTCTTTCGACGAATTATTTGAAAAATATTAGAGACCGAGCTAGAAAACCGCGGTGGGGAAAAAGTCTAGAGGGAAAAGGGTGAAAAATTATTAGAGATGACAACCTTCTTTTGTCGAGTCTAACACTCTACGTGTTCACCGAGTAATAATACATGGTTTAAAAAATATCAGAGATCGAGATGGGGAAAAAGGCTAGAGATAGAGCTGCACAAATATTCCTGGTGACGAAAACATTTTTTCCCGGAAAAAACGGAGAAAGGACTTAGACGTAAGGAGCAAGGACCTGTTTGTTACGTTTTTGGACCTGTCCGCTATCCTTAAAAATTAGAAAAGGGCTTGTTCATGATTTGAATTTAACGGGAGTTTTTTTTTCCGTAAAACGGCGCACGAGGGACCGAGCCGCCGACTCGGCTCAAATGCGTGAGGTGGGCGGGACTCTTCCAAGAATAGGAGGGGTATTATACGAGACATTTCTACAGAATACCTACTACAGAGTTTAATTTCAAGCTAGGACTGTCTGAATCACCCATTCATGCACCTATCGTTTTTTTCTTCGGAGAACCTTTTATCCATGTTCAATTTGAACACACTCCAAGAGCATGCATCCGTAGGTCATATATGTTCGCTGTCACTCGTCAGCTTGCAATGATTAGCTTGTGCTCAACTGGACCTGAATTTTCTCAGAAGCATTATTGTTTTCTGGCAATGGTAGAAAGAAAGGAACAGACGTATCTTCCAAAATAACACGTCCACACACCGTGAAATCCTAGCTCTTATCAAAGACGAGGCCAAGCTTTGAGAGATGGCTAGAGCAAAACGATTAAAAGAGTTAACAGCAAGGGCAAACAACACCAAGTAGAAATCAATGCCCAGCTATTTCTAGTCCCCCTAGTCAATCTCTCCTGTAAAGAGTGTCATCCTTTCCACCACAAGCGCAGCTTTTGCTACCTGTAAAACATCTGTAAATTATTTCTATGCCCTTCTAATATATGCCCTGGCAATTGCTGGTTTTCCAAAAAAAAAAGTCACAGTTTCTTCATGCATGCCTTAACATTTTGCATATGTTCTTACGTATGTATGAAGCGTATGCCCTCGAAGTCTTGGTTGCAAAAGTTTTTTGCTTTAGTTACCGTGTTCTTGATTATTTTTACTAGTACACACGACTTTAATTGCTTCATCCTACTCTGATTTGCCTGATGTTTTCTAAAGTAATTTGGTAGTTTCACGAATTAATCGTGACCTAGACTTGGCGATCAGGAAATCCATTTTCCCCCATGATTCGATTACAGGGTGTCTTTATTTGTTCAGACGTACTAACGCAAGCTTATGAGATCATCAGACGGCACAAACAACTGCATCCAGGCAGACGAGGGCAATGTGGTACCACTCGCCATCTGCATTTACTAGCCAGTGAAAAGAACAGGTGGTTGACTAACGAATGGCTGTGAACAGAAGAAGGATTTGGGGAACAAACAAACATGGAAGCGACGGATTGACTGAGAAATGTGTTGCTTTCTTTACCTAATCATGTAACTTGTCATGTCAAGATTAGGTATAAGAAAGCAATGGCAGGCAACTAAACATCTTTATCAATCAGGCCTTACCAATGCTCATATGTCCACCATTTAATACATCAAATACTCATTTTAGACAAGTTAATAATGCATCAAGTAATTGAAAAAGGATTAGTTTTGGGGAAAATCAAGGATTTGCCACTCTAAAGAACAGAATTTCATAATTTACCACCCAAAACAATTTTCTCAATGATTTGCAACTCCAAAGATTGAAACAGTTGCACTTTGCTACTCAGCCCGTATTAGTGCATTTCTTAATTTTTTTTGCTCGAAATCACCGGTGAAATTCTCTTCCTGCCTCCGGACTTGGTTTCAGCCAGACCTGACTCCCTGTTCGAGCCAAACAGGCTTGGACGGTTTGACAAAAAAAGTTCCGACTCACAACCCGGTTCCCCTGTTCATGTAGGACCAAATAGGCCGTAAGAGGGCTTGGGTGAATGACTATTTAAAATTTTTCTCCAAGTATTCAATTATCTTTTTTACTTCAGTAGCTATCGAGAGCTATGAAGATCAAGACAGAATTTTCACACTGCAATCAGAAGATCCAAGCACCCACGAATAGCAAGATCTTCACACCTACTATGAGAAAGGTTTGACGGCTGTCTCTAGGCCGGTCTGATCACCGGCAAGAAACTGGTTTGACAGCCGACTGGTGGCCGGGTCTAACCGACAGAGAAACTGCGGTCTAACCGTTTCTTTGCTGATAGACCAAGAACATTCCAAACTCAACTCTAAAACTTGTCCAACTTTTAATCTAGAGAATCAAAGCGCACAAAATCTAGAGAATCAACTTTTTCTCTCTTGAACTCTGTCCTTACTTGTCTTCTTCCCCTCTTCTCCTTACATACGTTATAGGTTCACAAGAAACCCTAAACATAGGAAACAAAGTAGATTCCATCCACTCTCTCTTGGGCAAAACCCGATAACCCGACACACAACAATTTTTTCACATGCTCACGCTTCTCAAAGCAATGTCTTCAACCCAACCTCCGCAAGCCTAAATCTACCATCTTATCCTATGTGAAATCTTCTTGACCTAAATTACTTAGGCCAACACCGTGGTTTTACAAACCACCTCCATCGCAGTTTTGCAAACCGCCTATTTTATCGGTTTTAGGGGAATTACTAATTTGCCTTCAACCAACTTCTCTCATATTTCCGTCGCCTCGAAGCATCACCTTTCATGTGGGCCCAATGACTCCTCGCTAAGCTTCTCGTGTGTTCGGATCCACCAAACTTCTCACTTGCAAACAAGCAAAGCCACTTGACGCGTCACATGACCTTGACCACTTGTGCCTTCCACCGTCCTTGACCATCTCATCTGGTTTCCTTGACTGTTCTAGACCTTTGTTCTCCTAACCAAGTCTCGGTCCTACATCCATTTACAATAATTGACTCCAAACAACCTATACAATAATAAACTAAGCAACTGTTTTTAAGCATAAGTTCTTCTCAACTTGACCACAATAGTCACAAATATGCAACATGCATTCTATATGCACCGAGAATACAACTCAACACACCCCTGATGATCTGACTATAACCGGTCAAACTGCAAGGGCCAATGTGACACCGCTTGCACTAAGCCGGTCAAATCACTAGCACTTGGCTAGTCTGACCACTTTGGCAAAGCCAGTCAGACCGCCACATCTTGTTCAGTCGGACTGCAATACCCAATTCGGCCTGATTGCCAGCTACTATATCCAATTCGATCTGATTGCCAGAGTCTGAATCTCATCTAAAAAATTGTTAATTACTCATCAAAACACAAATATGATCACCACACGGTCTCACAGTTCGACCACTCTTGATTCACACAACGAGGCAAAGGTCAACGACAGCCGCTGAGAGGTAGGCTTGGATGGTGGTGCGGCAAATGTAAACCGAGGTAGTGAGGTAACCGAGGGTGTCTTTATTTGTTCAGACGTACTAACGCAAGCTTATGAGATCATCAGACGGCACAAACAACTGCATCCAGGCAGACGAGGGCAATGTGGTACCACTCGCCATCTGCATTTACTAGCCAGTGAAAAGAACAGGTGGTTGACTAACGAATGGCTGTGAACAGAAGGATTTGGGGAACAAACAAACATGGAAGCGACGGATTGACTGAGAAATGTGTTGCTTTCTTTACCTAATCATATAACTTGTCATGTCAAGATTAGGTAAGCCATGTCAGTTTCCTGTTTGAGGACAAACAGGGACGTGTCGGAGGAGGATGCGATGAAGCCGAGCTGGCGGATGTATGTGGCGAAGCGGTGGTACCATGCGCGAGGTGCCTGTTTTAAACCATAAAGGGATTTCTGAAGGAGACACACATGGTTAGGGTGAGCTGGGTCCACAAATCCGGAGGGCTGCTGGCAGTAGACCGTCTCGTCAAGGGTGCCGTGGAGGAAGGCATTCTTGACGTCAAGTTGGTGAATCGGCCAGGAGCGTGATTAGGTAAGCCATGTCAGTTTCCTGTTTGAGGACAAATAGGGACGTGTCGGAGGATGATGCGATGAAGCCGAGCTGGCGGATGTATGTGGCGAAGCGGTGGTACCATGCGCGAGGTGCCTGTTTTAAACCATAAAGGGATTTCTGAAGGAGACACACATGGTTAGGGTGAGCTGGGTCCACAAATCCGGAGGACTGCTGGCAGAAGACCGTCTCGTCAAGGGTGCCGTGGAGGAAGGCATTCTTGACGTCAAGTTGGTGAATCGGCCAGGGCGTGATTAGGTAAGCCATGTCAGTTTCCTGTTTGAGGACAAATAGGGACGTGTCGGAGGATGATGCGATGAAGCCGAGCTGGCGGATGTATGTGGCGAAGCGGTGGTACCATGCGTGAGGTGCCTGTTTTAAACCATAAAGGGATTTCTGAAGGAGACACACATGGTTAGGTTTGTCTCTTCATGCATGACCCACGGGAGCCCCATCTCGCGCTCATTAAGCGCATCCTCCGATATGTCAAGGGCACCCTGCATGCTGGTCTGCACATTGGCCGTTCGCCAGTGACCTCTCTCACCGCCTACTCCGACGCCGACTGGGCCGGCTGCCAGGACTCGCCGTTCTCGTCTACGCTCGGCATCGATCTCCTCGGCGACAACCTCGTGTCCTGGTCCTCCAAGCGTCAGACCACGGTGTCCCGCTCGAGTGCCGAGGCTGAGTACCGAGCCGTTGCCCATACCGTCGCCGAGTGCTGCTGGCTTCGCCATCTCCTTCAGGAACTTCATGTTCCCCTTGCCTCGGCCACTGTGGTCTACTGCGACAACGTCAGCGCCATTTACATGTCTACGAACCCAGTACAACATCGGCGGACCAAGCACATCGAAATCGATATTCATTTTGTCCGCGAGAAGGCCTCCCTCGGCGAAGTCCGCGTCTTACACGTGCCATCATCTCATCAGTTCGCCGATATCATGACTAAGGGTCTCCCAACCCAGCTTTTTCAGGAATTTCGGTCCAGTCTTTGCGTCCGGATTCCTCCCGCTGCGACTGCGGGCGGGTATTAGAGATTTGATTGTATATATTAGGCTTTCCCTCTATTGTTATTTCCTGCCTAGTTTAGCTCCTCTAATTGAGGCTTGTAATCTCTCCCTTTTGGGTTTCATATAGAATGCCACCCCTGCCTTTGGCTGTGTGGTGATTGTGCCATCCATTCTACAATAAGAAAGCAATGGCAGGCAACTAAACATCTTTATCAATCAGGCCTTACCAATGCTCATATTTCCACCATTTAATACATCAAATACTCATTTTAGACAAGTTAATAATGCATCAAGTAATTGAAAAAGGATTAGTTTTTGGGAAAATTGAGGATTTGCCACTCTTTTTTTTTTGAAGAAAAGGCAGGAGCTGTGCCATGCATTTGATAGGGAAGAAAGGAAACATGGGAACAAGGGAAAGTAGCAGAGGAAGAGCATTTGGAGTCTTTACATAATCATTGATCATGCCAGGAAATTGAAACGTCCACGGTATAAGGTCATGTCGTAACCGAAACCGCAACATAAGCACAATGCCTGTTGACTCCTCTTCTGTCGGACCGCTCTAAAGAACAGAATTTGATAATTTACCACCCAAAACAATTTTCTCAATGATTTACAACTCCAAAGATTGAAATAGTTGCACTTTGCTACTCAGCCCGTATTAGTGTAATCTAGATCTTTTCCGATGGAAAGAATAAGTCGCGACTATATACTAGTAACGTTAGGAAACGTTTAAGTTGTAATAGTGTTAAACGTATCCGAAGTCAAGCACTGCATATATACACCGGTGTAGAATACACGGCGATGTCGATGGATATCAATGCTTTCTTTGCCTCGGGTTCCACACCGAAACAAACCATTCTAAAATTCATGATGTTACCAGGGACAGGTTAACTAGAATTAGAATTTAGTACAACAAAAGATATCTTCTAATATGGTTTTGTGTATTATAGTATATAAAAGTATTCATGTTGCATTTTTTCTGTTTTCAGAAGCATCTGCTCTGTACACACCGTCCTCGAAGGTTGAAATATATATACACCCCTAAATTATCCACCAAATTTGTGGTCCTGAATATGTTCACGCTATTCTGCCACGTGACACCGATAATTTACGTTTCATAAGACCAAGGCAGACTAGGAAACCCGCAGCGATGGATATGTTTGCACCAATATTTGGTAGGTGCGGGTAAAATCGGCAGTTCGAGATTAATGGGATATAGATTGGACACGGTTTGAAGATATTTGGAAACAAAAGAGATTATTAAGGAAATAGAGGCCGATACAGATTCTACCTTCAAGGCGTGTTGTAATAGGACTCGATCGGCCGATGAGTATAAAAGATGGACCAGGGCCGGTAAAGAGGACATACAATAAAAAAAATCAATTGGCCAGCACTGTATTTTCATCTATTTTCTGTCAACTAGGAGTAGTTTTGTAGTTTAGCTTTTTTGTAATCTGATCTCGATCAATAAAGTTGCGCATCGCCGATTATTAATCTTCGTTGATTATGCCCCTAGGTTCGATTTACTCTGATTTTGTTGCGCATCGTCTTTTTAGGGTCGTTCTACCTCTACTCTCTATTTAGCCTTGATCGACTAATTGGATTTATCGATTTTGATTTGATCGGCTTCTAGCTGATCGGATTTAAGCCGATTGCTCCGCAAGATCAGTTTTGAGCGAATGTCACACCTTCTCCTTACCGATTGCAGGGTCAAATCGTTTGGTACGCTTTGAACTAGGTGTTCGTCTGGTGTACTATAGCTGAAAACCCTACTTCAAGTTTTTGGCGCCAACACACTCTTGGCACGCCTGGTGGGACACAAAAGATGTCTTCATTAAGCAAGTTGATTCCACCAGCCGACCTCAACACCGAAGCCATAATTGTCCCCACATTGGATAATTTGACCCCAGAGCAACGCAAAGAAATCAGATAAAAAACTGTTTTGGAGGAGATGATGTTGGGTTGCTACCAGAAAACCCGATATGGGGTTACCCAGAAGACTGCCTTGCCGACGCTGAACCCTCTTGGTGACGCATGGATCTGATGTGACCCAGTAAGTCAGTACATGCCTGCACAAGCCGAGTTATCGGCTATGATCGAGCAATCTGTGCATCATGCATTAATTAATCAATCATCGGCTTTGGTCACAACCCTCAAGCCGATGATAGCAAATAGCGCGAAAACTATTGCTCAAGAGCTGGCTTTGTCTGGGAGTCTGCTTGATCCGCCGCAAGCGCTGCCAACATTCATGTCTATTCAGTAACGCAAAACATCAACACGGTGAAAATGTTGGCTCCAACCCCTTCACTAATGCCGACTCAATCTACTATGTCATTACCTGGCAACCCTCATTCTATGTCATTACCTAGCAACCCTCATTCTAGCAGGATCACACATTACCAGGAGTATACTAATGCCACAAAGCTGAATGTGTTGGCTAATTTGCCACCGTCGACTCCGTTCCACGTCTTTCCATAATCGGCTCCGCAACCGATTGAATCTAATAGATGCTCTCAACACCATGAACCTATCCCACTTAGGAATCTGATTCCGCACAGAGTAATAACTTATACAGAATCTTTTGTCCCATTGCCAAAGCCGCCAGTTAGGAAAGCCGATAGATACGACCAATTTGCTCAATATCAATCGGCTTGATCCAATCGGCAGCCCGAGCTTGCACTCGGGGGTAGGATGCCAGTTATGACCATAATTGGCACAACCCTAGTACTGTGTCGGCTAACAACGTCAACTGGGCTGACCAGATTTTTACTGTATTAAGAGATCAATTCGGCTTGTAGCCGAAGGGTAGAATTATCGGCTATAGAAAGCCATACCCTGATTACATAGATCGCATGCCTTATCCACATAATTTTAAAGTCTCTGATTTCGCCAAATTTTTTGAAGATGATTCGGTCACCACCCTGGAACACATCGGACGCTTTATTGCCCAATGTGGCAAAGCTGCTCAGTTCAACTGGTTGAAAATTAGATTGCTTCCATTATAATTATCAGGAGCTGCTTTTACCTGGTTCACCAGTTTGCCCTCAAATTCGGTCTACTTTTGGAACGATTTGGAAACCCGATTCCACGAGTACTTTTTCTCTGGTAGTTTGGAACTCAAGATTTCATATCTAAATTCCTTCCATTAGAAGTTCAGAGAATCGGTAACTGATTACATTAAAAGATTTAGGGAAGTTCGAAATCGGTGCTTTAGTGTTACGTTGCCTGATAATCAATTGTATGATTTGGCTTTCCAAGGGTTGATTCCCCAGCTTAGGGAAAAATTTGGCGAGCAAGAATTTACTAACCTAAGTCACTTGCTCCATCGTGTGTTGGCTCAAGAAAGTTGATACCCTGAAAATAGGGGCTTCAGGGATAAATTTAAAGTACATGGTAATAAGGAAAAAGGAAAGGTTAATATGGTTGATTATTGTTCAAGTGAATCCTTTGATGACGATGAAGCAGAGGTAAATGTAGCCGAATGGGTTAACGGTTCACAAAGATCCCTGGTCTGTTCATGGCTTAAGCCGACTAAGAATAAGTCGGAGGTTAAATACGCATTTCACGTGTCCAAGTGCGACCGTATTTTTTAATTGCTGTTACAAGAAAAAATAATACGATTACCTAAAGGACATGTCATACCGTCCGCTGATGAAATAAAAAAGCGAAGGTATTGCAAATGGCATCACTCTTTTTCTCATAATACTAATGACTGCAATATCTTCCGTCAGCAGATCCAGTCGACTATTGAAGATGGTCAGCTAAAGTTTGCAGATGAGCCGACCATGTAGGTTGGTGTCGACCCATTCCCGATCAGCATGGTGCAATGCTCACGAAAAGGAAAAGAGCCAGTATGCGACGAGGAACCACAACGGACTCGACGAGTCGATATCCAATCCAGTTCGAGTGGTGGTGAGACCCTCAAGATAACAATCGACTCATTACAAATAGAAGTCGATCAAGATGGCAAGAACTCAAGGACCATCAAGCCAAAAAGGAGATCCGCAAATTGGCAGATGGTACAAGGCCGAGATATCACCACCACGAAGGCCGATTAACAGGTCTAAGCCAACATTTTCTTAATTATTGGAGAAATATGAGAGAATGAACAATCAGCTAAGACAACATTCTCGTTAGCCAAATAATATTGTCGGGGATTGGGTACTCTCGATGAACGACGTTTGTATCTTGGCGACTGCCGAGCATACCCATGCTCGGGAGGCGTCCCCAGGAAGGCTCCTCGGGCGGCCCGACCTCCGTTGAACTCTCCCCCGAGCAAGCTTGCTCGGGGCCCGTGACCTTGGGACATGGTCCGCCGAAGGAACCTCGGGCTTCTCCCAAAAGCCAGGCAGAGTCCATGAAGACGACGTGGCATTTAATGCGAGGCGGCTCGAGGGGCCGCACACCCGGCTTTTGCGTCGTCGTAGTCTACACCCACTGTACCTGACGACGTTGCACCCCGACAGAAGCGTGGACAACAGCTCATACGCCCAAGATCTGATGCCGCCTGTAATAAATGCTATGTCTCTTGTAATCCCCTATAAATACCTCCTCGCCCGAAGGGTTGGGGGACGACTTCCTCTACTGTTCTCACTCATACACGGAGCTTGCTATGGCCTGCCTGGAGGGTTTCCCTTAGAAACGCCCTGGGCTCCCCAAGCAAGCGCATTGTAATCCACCTCTGCATAACTAGTACAATCACTGGACGTAGGGTTATTATCTCCCCTGCGAGAGGCCCGAACCAGATAAAAAAGACCCCCCGCTCACTGTGATCATCTTGGCCACCTCGTTTCATAGCTCGGCAGGCCCTCAGATGCTATACCCCCCGTGAAAAAGGGGCCTTAGTTTGATCCCTCATTCAACAAGTAAGCTCGGCGGGGGGCCGGTTCCCGAATCGTCGACAGCTGGCGCCGTCCGTGGGGATCGACTGAGTCCTTTCATGAGGAATCCCTGAGGATGCCGAACTCGCAAGACAATCAAGACCTCTGCGTTTTCAACGACGTGGAGGACGATGACACATACTAAGCCAGCGATGGCGTGGGTGGTGCGGCCGACCCAGAAGGCCACACCAAGTCCAGGAGTCTTTCCCCGGCCGCCACAGCGCGAGAGCATTTCCTCCGCTCGCAGCGTGACACCCTCGTTAGCGAGGAAGAATCTAGCGGTCTCGGCGGCAGCCCGGGAGGCCCCGACCGTCCCGAATGCGGCCAAGGGACCGCGACGGATGGCGACACCTCGGAGTCGCCCTCGTGGTCTTGGTGCTCCCGTAACGTCAATATGGCAAAGGGAAGAGGCCGACGAGGTCCGGCCTTTGGAGACCTCCCATCGTCACCAGCGCAATGCCGACGAGAATCACCCGGAGTTGTCCCGGGCGGGACCACGACAGCCGTCCGTCGCGGTCGATGGGAAAGCGGGCGCGGGATCGGAGACCAGCCCACGAATGGTCCGGCGAGCACCGCTCCCCGGAGCATGTGCGCGATCGTCGCCCGAGGTCGCCCCCTGCCGCTCCTCAGAGCACCGAGCGGCTGCGCGCTATGGCAACGGTCGTGCGCAGCTTCCGGAACTTCTCCGACCACGCAGACCTGGCGGCCATGGGGGCTGTCGTGGCTGAGAATCTGGAGAAACTCGCCGCCGACATAGGGCTCCCTGGGCCCCTCGGCGGAGAAATGCCCGCAGTGTTTCCTGGGATGATAAGCACCATTCCCCCACTCGCTCCCATCGTGGCGCCTCCCGAAGCCCTGCTCGGGAGGGCCGCCGGAAGCAAGAACGGTACCGCGAGGGTGCTCAGAGCGGTTCCCGGATAGGCTCGGGGGCACGCCCCGCCCGCTCACGAGCTTACCGAATGTTCCACCTCGGGATAGCCCTCATTGCGCCGGCACGGGGATGTGTTCTCCCGCCTCGCCCTGCATGCCAGGGACCATCGGGGTGCCGACCGCCACGATCGCCGTGCCCAGAGGGGTCGCCACGATAGCCCGATGTATGGGTGTCTAGCTTTTTCAGCGTCCCTCCGCGACGTCTCGTGGCCGAGCAAGCTCAAGCCCGGCCACATCGAGCGATTCAACAGAACCTAGAACCCGGACGAGTTCTGTCCGATCTACACCACCATTCGGCGTATTCCACCCGCAGTCCGGAGGATGCGAGCCGGGTTTAGTTCGAAGGAGGGCGTCTTCGCGGTCAGCTAAACCTAGAGGGCGAAAACCTAGGGACTCCTACGAAGGATTCAAGCGTCCATGAGCTGCGGATGACACGAAGATTTTACCTGAGTTCGGGCCCCTTGGCTCGGGTAATAGCCTTACTTCTGCTAGATTGTTTTTGAGAAGGTGTCAAGCTAATACAAAGCTCTTGAGTTATAAGTTCTTTCCTCTCGAATGCCCGTCCCTTTTCCCATGCACCGGAGGCCCTTATATAGGCGGGCTAATGGGAGTAGGTAAAGGGAGGTCATCATCTTGATCTCATACATTTACTACTCCTTCTGTCTTTGTCCCGTTCCTCGGCCTCATTAAATGCTTCTGCGTGCCTTTGCCCTATCCGCGGATGGGACCCCTTTGCGACAGTAGGTGAGAGGCGTCGAGAGAATGAGCTTATTGCGAAAACCCTTGCGGTGATAAGCTGCTATGGCGAACTGCTTGTTCGACATGAATGCAGTAGTGGAAGGAGCCTTGGCGGCCACCGCTCCACCTCTTTGCCTGCGGCGGGCGTCTTCGCCCAATCGCCACGTGGGTGGCGCGGGCGGCGGCGTGCTTCGCCCACGCTCGCCCGGCGCCACGTGGACCGACGCCAGAGCGTGGCCGTGATCGCCGCCGGTTGCCCGAGCCGCCCGCGTAAGGCGGGCGGAGCCAGCGAGCGTGCTTCGCCCACACTTTCGCCGGCGCCCACGTGGACCGACGCTGGCGGCGTCCGGATCGCCGCCCGGTTGCCGAAGCCGCCACGTAGCTAAGCGGCGGCGTCTTTCGCCCACTCTTTCGCCGGCGCCACGTGGGCCGGCGCGCTGGCCGGGGGGCGTGATTACCCGCCCGGTTGCGAGCCGCCCGTAAGCTGGGCACGGCGGCGGACGTCTTCGCCCACGCTCGCCGGGCGCCCGTGGGACCGGCGGCGGCGGGCGTGATCGCCCGCCACGATTGCCGAGCCGCCCGCGCGGATTATGCGTTATCGCGGTGGAGGGTACCCTAGCGTAAATCTGCCGACAGTAGCCGGGCTGTCCTAGAGCGCAGGCCTATGACTCCTTTTTTAGAACCTTCATTTAATGCACTTAATGCTCAGCGCGCTCTTGGGCAGGGCCACTACTCATGAGGGTACGACGCCCGGTTCCGTAGCGTATCCTGCGATTTTCCTTAGGGCCAAACGGCGCATAATTACGCTTTACGCGAACGCCCGGCGTGGTATGCGCATATATAGATGCATCTGTATTGGCGGTTTCCGCTATACATTTTCTTGCGCACTTTTGCTTTCTTGTTCTTTTCGCCTCTTTTCCCCAAAGCTCTTCGTCTTCTTGATCCACCATGGTGAACCCCATTCCGCCTCTCTTGTTGGCGCCACCGCGGAAAGCGGATGGGGATCATCGCGCGGAAGGCACCTTCCGACACCGTCCGGGGACATACGCCCGTGTGCCTCTCCGACGAGATCGTCCCACACACACAGGCCATGATGGCGGGCCTTCTTCCACCCTTTTCCGAGTTTTTCTCACCGTCCTCCACTTCTCGAAATTCATCATCTTCATCTCACCCCAACTCTATCATCTTCCTCGCCATCTTCGCACACCTCGTGAAATGTTCATGGGGGTGATGCCGAACCTTCCTCTCTTCCGCCATTTCTTCGTTCTGCGCGCCACCAATGGCAGCAGTAGTGGGGAGTTGCTATTTCGCCGGGGCGGATGGCCTCCCGCTATATTCCCTTCAAAGACAGTCAAGCGGAGGACATGGCGCGGCGATTAGTCAGACATCGGGGATAGCGTGCAGAATCGGCGCTCGAAGTGCCACGGGCCAGCGCCGCCGAACCGGAGCTTCGCCGGTTGAAGAAGGCAGCGAGCTCGCGCAATAACAGCCAGCGTCGGCGGTGCGGGGCCGCCGGAAACGGAGGCTGGTAGCCGGGACTACGGCGGAGGATCGGCCCTCGCCCGGCGCGTTAAGCCTTCATGGCGATACATCGGCGACAACGACTGACAGCGCCGTGGCCGGCGTAAGTCCTTGTCTTCTTCTAGTTTCCTTTAAGCACATGTTTTCCTGCGGCTTCCTACCAACCGACCGCCATCTTTTTCCCTTTCTTGCCACGATGCGAGGGCAACTTTGAGCCAAACTGGGCGGTGGCTTGCCGTCTTGATCTTCTCGGTCCCAAGCACGCCCTTTTTCCGCCCGGGCCTTGCCGCTGTCGACCCGGAGCACGGCGGGCGCCAGGTCGTCGGTTGCTCCGCCGATGGACTCCACAGGGCGGCCGTGATCCCGCCCGTGGCGGCTGGTGATCGAGGACATGCACGCCGCGGCGATCAGACGCGAACAGCGGCCATTATTCGCCGACACCACGGGCTCGGACCCTAAGAGGCAGCCCGCGGACAAAAGCACGCCACCGCCAACCCGCCGTGGCGATACCCTTCAAGGGACAGGGCACAGGGCGCCCCCTTGCGACTTCACCTCCGCCGCCGCCGCCTGCGACACGGCTCGAGCCTTTACCAACCGTACCTTCTCCTCGCGCCGACAAGCTGCGGCGCGCTTTCAACCTTGGCGCGGAGCCAGTGCCACCGCTCAGCAGTGGCCTCACGCTCCCGACGGCGGCTTACTTGAGGCGCCACCAGGCGGCCCCTCGAGGCGCGCCAAGGTGCCAACACCCGGCGCCCAGAGACAGGCGGAGGCCTCTCTTGCGGCGCCTCCGCCGCCATCGCCGCCCAGGCGGAGACACTCCGCATGCCAGCCGCCGGAGGTCTCGCCCCTCGCCATACTTTGCCGCCCCAGCACCGCCGTCGAACTCTTCACTCGGGTAGCGACATCGCGCGGCACTAAACTGCCGTTCTTGCCGCCGCCTCGGGCATGGTGCCCGAGCAGCTCAACAAATTGCCTCGGTGGCTGGCGGTGGGCCGAAGTGGGAGAGGGCGGCAATGAGCGGCGCAGAAGGGCCAACACGACCGCAATGCAGCAAGGTAGCGGAACGCAGACGAGACAGGCGAGGGGCCGAGGCGCGCGAAGACCTCGGAACAGAATCTTCGGTTGCGCGCAACCTCGCGATCATCTTTGAAGGCGTTCAGCGCACCAAGAGTGCACAGAACCCTTAGGTGTGACGTTGAGCGTGCCTGGAGGACTCGGCGCTTCAATTTGCTCCCGCGACCAACGAGCCGCGGGCGCTCGAGGACTCCCCGCCGCCCTAGCCGCTCGCTCCGCCCGCGAAGGACGCCCGTCGCGATCATGGCCGCGACCTCACACGCTTTCTTCTGCGCCCGGCCAGCGCCGCTTTGATCCCATGGCGGTGGTACGGCGGCGTCGAAGGAACGCGCAGAAAGCGGCTCGGTAGGCGCTGGTGCGCGTCTGCCGGTAACACATGGCTGAGATCTTTGCGGGTGGAGCGGCCGGCCATGGATATCTCCACCCCTCGGCCGCGAAGGTGGGGCGGACGATGAACTTGACTTTGGCGAGGGCGAGGAGTGAAAGCGACGACTTTCTTCTTTTTGTTGCTACATCGATGAACTGCGTCGGAAAGACCTTGGACAACTTTTGGATGAATTTTAGATGTTTAATCGTTATTCATGTGTTTGCTTATTTTCGCATGATTGAATCCGTTACATTTGCTTGTTAGATGGCGTCATTAGAAGCTTAGGCAAAAGCGCTTTTAAAGGCGTCTAAATTAGGGTAGCGTTTCTAAGTCTGCCAAATTATTTTATGTGCCCGTTCGCGATCGCAAGCATAGATTCTGCGGACCACATAAAGCGTGGCGAAAAAATGGCCTTAGGTCGAATAAGGAGCGAGGACCTGGACAAGGCCCTAGCGTCAAGTTTAGCGAGATTATATGCAAGTTTTGGCCTTCCGAACTTAGACCCGATGATCGCCGAGAATGCACCGCAGTAACGTGGCGAGGCGACAAGTTTTGGAAGTGCCCTTAGGCGGCAACACTCAGCGGAGCGACTCAGCGGTGCTTCGCAGAAACCAACGGCGTCTGAGCCGTGCGAGGCCGCGGTGCCCAATGACACTCGATAACTTCGGCCTCGCCGGACGTTAACACTTTAGCACATCTTCTTCTATCATACGGAGCCGCTGGTCTCCAACGCTTGCGACAATCACGCGTAGCTCGACCCATCTTAGGATATGATCGTAAGGAAATGGCCAAAAAATGCGGTATAGAGCGCTTATCTTGTTTTATATGTCGCAGGACAAGGAACCGGAGCTACTGGCGGCGAATTAGGGCCAGGCGGCAACCCCCAAGCAGCAGGCGACCGAGGCCGCAAGGCGACCAGCCAACTGAGTGCGCAAGCACCTTTTGCCAGGCGGCTTGGGCAGCCGAGGCGGCGACCCCAAGCCAGCTGGGCGACCAAATAAGATGTAGGGGCTTTTCATGAAAGTAAGCCAACACTTTTATGCTTACCTGCGCGCCTGAGATGACTCTGGAAAGGTGAGCAAACATCTGGAAGGGCATCGCAAAATAAGCCCAAAACATTCTAAGTTCGGCATGAAGTGTCTGGCCCGCCTTGTTTGGATTCTAAGTCCTTGTGAACTGCCGAAATCGAGCCATGACGCCATGTGCCATGCAATGAGTTTTTACGGGGTGGCATCGGCCGATGGTGCTCGCGGTGACGACGGTGGTGCTTGAGAGCCATCCCGAGTGTGCGAGCAGCGTCGAGCACCGTACCCAGCCTTGATCGCCGCGGGCTAAGTGTACCTGGCAGCAGAGATAGCCATGGATTTCACGAAGGAATTAGCAAACGCCGCAGAACCGGCGACATATATGCGCATAAGCGCCACTCAAAGCACAACAAAAGGAGCGATAATGGTGAAGCAAAAAAGCTTTCTAGGCAACAACCTCCTTTGATCGCCCGGCTGACAAACCGACCAGGAAGAGGGCGTACCTCGAGGTGGCCGGAGCAAGTCTTTGGTACTACTAATTCCCTTAAGGATAGAACTTTCGCGATAGCTCAATGTTGTAGGAGTTCGCGACTCCTCGCCGTCCTCGATGGCTAATCGGACCGCCCGGGCCGAGATCTGAACCACCTTGAAGGCCCTCCCATCGGAGATAGCTTATGTAACCGGCATGCGTCTGAATTTTATGTAAGACCAGTGCCCGATGCCAGTGCTCTCGAGAGACCGGGTGGCGTGGTATCGCTGAGCTTTGAGCTGATAGCAGGCGGCGCAAAGGCGGCCCGATCCGCAAGACTTCCTCGGGAGGTTAACCTCTTCTCATGGAGATCTTCTTGGTCCTCTTCATTGAAAGCGAGAGGCGGAGAGCGGCGGCGGCTTCGGAGGGGAGAACGCGGCCGGCGCCATACACCAAAAAGAAGGGTGTCTCGCCCGGTCGCATGCGGCTAGGCGTGGTGCGGCGACCACAAAGATAGCGGAGTTCTTCCGTCCATCTTGTACCCGCTTGTGGAGTCGATCAAACGCCCTTGTCTTGAGGCCCTTTAGTACCCGGTAGCGTTGGCGCTTCCGCTGACCATTGCTCATGGGATGGGCCACAAAGCGAAACATACCTTGGTGCCCATCTCTTCCGCGAAATTCGAAAAGCGCTACCGGTGAGCGGGTGCCGTTAGCGGTGATGATGCGATTAGCGACTCCAGCGGGTGAAGATCCAGCGCATGAACTTAACAGCGGCAACGCCGTGATAGCCCGCCTTGCCTCGGCCTCGACCCACTTGGTAAACTTGTCGATATGCGACAAGAGGTGGGTGAAGCCCCACAGCATGAGAACGGACCCAGAGATATCCGGCCCCGGACGCGAACGGCGGAGGCGGAATGGTTTCTGCGAGCTTGGCTTTGGTCGGTGGGTTTGCTGGCGAAGAACCGACAACCTTGCGTCCTCACCGGCTCGCAAGCATCTCGAGGGCGGTAGGCCAATAAAATCCTTGGCGAACGCCTTGCCGACTAGAGTTCGGCGGACATATGGCTCCCTGCGCCTCCATGGATATCGAGAGGCGGTGCCCCCCTCTTCCGAAAGTGATGCACTTGATGAGAACCGTTTACGCTCTGGCGATATAGGTCCCCACCTACGAGTATAGCACTTGGCCTTCGTGCAATCTTCTCGGTGAGGCATCATCGTCGGGGATCACTTGGTCTGCGGGAAGGCGGGATAGGGTCCATCCATCGATCTTCCTGCCCAAGGGTGGCGACCACTCGGTGCTTTCGCCTGGGTACTCACCCAGGCGAGCTTTCCCCTGGTCTTTGCCTCGGCGAAGACCGCCCGTCTTCCTCCCGGACTGGGGGGAGGCGAACACGCCTTCCCTCCCTGAATTGGAGGTCGTGGCAGGCGGCACCGCCTTCCCTTTGAGCCGGAGGCAGCACAGACCTTGCCGTCATCCCCACTGGACCGGGGGCATGGCAATGACTATCATCCCCACAGATCGTGGGCTGCGATGGGCCAGTCGCGGTAGTCTTTCTTGAAGACCCGGCCGGAGCAGAGCCCTTGAGGATGCAAGTAGGACAAACCGTCCGCAAGGTGATTGTCACGCCGAGGACATGAGTATACCCCAGGACCTTCAAAATGGCGCTCCATTCTTGGGACCTCTGCGGTATGCCCGCCATGGTGGGGTCGGAATATTGGAACTCCTTTCGTGCTTGATTAATGACCAGCGAGTCTCCCTTGACTTAGAGCGCTGATGCCTTGCCGGCGATCGCGCATGCCCGCGTGAACCTTCATATTCACAATGTTGTTGGTGGCCTTGAATTCGAGGGCGACCACGTCTTTGGAGGGTATCACCGGTCGGGGAGACGGAGACAACCCGGCCCGCGCCTTCGGCCTAAAGGATCCATCAAGAATAACGTCGAGGAAGGCACGGTGCTTCTTCGGCCGAAGTGGCGAGAGTCCACTCGGCGATGAACTCCGCCAACTTTTGACTCTTGATAGCGGTGCGGGGCACGAATTTGATGTTGAATTCCCCGGCTCCGACCATTTAGCAATCGGCCTTCGGCTTCCACGATTGTGGAGGATTTCCGCAAAGGGTAGGCCGTGACGCACGGTGATTTCGCCCTTGAAAATAGTGCCGCGGCTTTACGGGCGCAACGGGACCGCATCTGATCATCTTGAGCTTGAGGATACTGAGTTTACGCTTCATGCAATACCTTCTTGATGTAGTAAACAACCTTCGGGCGCCTTCCTCTCCGCGACCAACAACTGCGCTTACCACCTCGGGGTGGCGGTGATATATAAACAAAAGGCTCACGTGGCAGAAACCAGACCGGGGAGAAAATCTTGCTTGAGTCTTCAAATGACCGAGCTTCCTCCGTCCATTCAAAATGGTTAGTCTTCTTTAACAACTTGAGCAGTGGCGAGCCGCTCTCCCAAGCGGGCAATGAATCGCCCGAGGAGGCCAGGCGACCAGCCGAACCTTGAACTTGCTTGAGTCGCCTTGGCGCTTCATGTGCTCGATGGCGCTATCTTGTCGAGATTGGCCTCGATGCCCATTGGACACCCGAAACCCAACAACTTGCCTGGAGAGCACACCGAACACGCATTTTTTACTCGGGTTGAGCTTTAAACAATTCTTAGGAGGTTAGCAAAGGTCTCCTCCAGGCCTGGATCGATTCTTCACTCTTTTAATCTTCACGACTAAATCATCAGCGTATACTTCTAGATTTACGCCTATCTGAGGCGAAAGGTAATGTGCATGTACGTTAGTAAGTGGAACCAGCATTCTTTAAACCAAAAGCCATCCTTACATATGATGAGACTCCATAGGGGTTACAGCGGTCTTCTCTTCATCTTCTAGTGCCATGCTAATCGATGGTACCCAGAATGCACGCATCCAAAAGCACAGACAATTCACACCGGTAGTGTGAGTCTATGATGAGGTCGACCATGACGGAGGATAAGGATCCTTGGCGAGGCCTTGTTGAGGTCGGTGAAATCGACACATCGCCACCTCCGTTGGATTTCTTGGCGAGCACGCAGGGTTGGCGAGCCACTCGGGATGAGAGACTTCTGACTATTCTGGCTCGGCAGCTTCTCTACCTCCTCTCGAATGGCGTCCTGCCGCTCGGCGCCTGCCTCCCGACCTTCTGCGGATTAGGCGCCGCGTCGAGGCGTTGCGGTCGGTGCTCGATCACCTCCACAGGGACCCGAATCATGTCGAGCGGTTGCCGGGCGAACACGTCTCGTTTGATGGAGGAAGGTGGCGAGCGTCTTCTATTGGCGCCGAGGTTGGCGCCAATGTTGACGATCTTCGGGGTTCGCCCCACTCAGGCGACCACCTTTACCTCACCGGCGAGCAAGTGAAGCTCTGGTCGGGCTGAGGGCTCGGAAGTGGCGTCGGTGCGGCCGCGCCAAGTGTACCGGCGGATCCCAAGCACGCTTGTGGCGGCGCGAGACCTCCGACCTATCACGTTGATGACAATGGGGCCTCCGGGCCGACATCTTCACCATCATGTAAGCATAGTGGGTAACCGCCATGAATTTGACCAACGCCGGTCGGCCAAGCAAAGGCGTTATATGGGAAGTCGAAATCGGCCTCGAAATCCACCATCTCGGTGCGGTAGTTATCCTTTTCCCGAAAGTGGCGGGGAGGCAAACTTGACCCAAGGGAACAAGCCCGCATGCTGGGGCTACCCGAGAACGGCGGTCGGGCGCGAGATCTGTCGCGGGATCTGCGGCGCCATGAATGCCGAAACCGACGGGAGGTTGATGGAGCTGCCTCGATCCATCCAGACTCCCCTGACCGTACATTCCGGACCGTGGGTGCTACCACGATCGGGAGATGCCCTAAGTGAGGGTGCCCTCGGGGTGGTCGGCCCGGTGAAGGTGATCGTTTGCTCGACCATTTCGGTGTCGACCGTCCTCGAGCTCGGCGCCGTGGCGTACTTCCCTTTTCGGCCGTTTATGGCGGCGTTGGAGAATGGTGGATGAACCACCATGGATGTGCGCCCACAGTGTGATCCGCTTTCTTTGAAAAGCGGTAGGCGGGATCTTCATCTTGATCATCATCGGTGGCGCTCATGGCGCTTCTCCACCATCCTGCCCACGACCGGCGGTTGTCCAGGTCATAGGTATTGGTTTTATGTATTAGGCGATAGGGCTCGCCCTCCTTTTTGTCGCGGCGGTCGTTCCCACGACCGCGCGGCGGTCATCGCGCCGATCACGGCGATCGTTACGCCGGTCACGGCGGTCGTCGCGCGCTTCGCGCGATCATCTCGCCGATAAATGGCGGTGGCGCTTCGGGCTGAGTCTCCTTCGTCGTCGCGCTCGGCGGCCAGAACTGCTGGCCTCCCCGCCTCGCGCTTCGCGCCTTCTTGCTCGCCGGCCGGAACCGCCGAGGTTCGGCCTGCGTCCTTACCCTTAGCCACCCGCCAGGGCGGTAGCCCCTAGCCTCCGCGACGCGCACACTTATGTGCGAGGAAAAAACTTCGGAGGTTGAGTGATGGTGCAGGGTGGCCATCTTCTCCTTCATCTTGCGATCGCATCGCCCCTCCTGAAGCGATGGCGGTGATTGCTCGGAGATGTGGGGAATGGTATTGCGGCAATAGCCAGAACCGCCCGGATGAAGTCGCGGCGACTCCCTTCTCTTGCTCCGGGCGTGGAGGTCATCCTCCACACCGGGCTGCTGCTTGAAAACCCTGAAAATTGGCGACAAAGATGTGCGCACAACATTCCCACAGTGCAAACCCTCTGGGAGATTTACTTGACGAGGCGAGCGAGAACCCGTCAAGGCCGTTGGGAGGTAGTTGGCCATGACCCTTCGAGATCCGCCCGACCGCCCACACCATCGTCGTGTAGATTTGGAGGAACTCCTCACGGGTTGGTGGTGCCGTCATATTTTTCTATGGTGCGTGGGCGAAACATCCGGCGAACCAGAAGCCGGCGGGCGCAAAGAGAAGGCACGGCACCGACGCCGTAGAGGAGCCGAGCAGCTCATCGAGGCCGGTCCGGAGACCGTGCATGGGGCGTGAGCGGAGGTGGACCTCCTCCGGTCCGGGGGTGAAAGCCATGAGGGGACTCTCATTGCCGGCCGCCACACCTTGCCATGGCGGCGCTCTTGGTCGGGTGGCGTGGCGACGACCACGGAGGTCATCACGCATGCCACGGTGGCTCTCATCAAGGTGAGCGGAGGTCCCCAGTTCCTCGATGAGCCGGGACCCGAGATTGCGTCGCCCTTCTCGGACATTGGCCCCGGCGCCTGTCGTCGGGCGGTGGAGGCTGAGAGCGCCACTGGCGCCTTAAGCGTCAAAATGCGGTTGGTACGGTGGCGAAAGCCCGCTTTCGGAGTTGGGCGCATCCACGAGGCGGCGATGCTCCGCGACCCGCAGAGTGGCGAGAATCTCTGCGAACTCCACCGGAGGTGGTCGAGAAACACGCGGCGTGCAAGTTACGGGCGGTGTGGCGCCTCCAAAACCGACTGCGGCGCGCTGACTGGTCCCGGCTCTGCGAGGCAGCTGCGCCGCCTGCGGCGGGTGAAACGATCCCTCGGCCGTGTGCGGCCGAGGCGCCTTGGTCGTCGCTTCGCCCCGCGATATCACAGTCTTGAGATCCGCCATCTTCTAATGCACGAGCACCTTGAACGCGAACACGAAGTCCGCCGGGAGTTAGCCGGAAAAAGCCAACCACTAGCCCCTACTCGGCGCCCTGTCGGCGTATTCCACAGCAGGCCGGAATCTTGAGCAAGGTTTAGTTCGGAAGGGCGTCTTGGCGGTAGCTAAACCTAGAGGCGAAACCCAGGGACTCCTCGCGAAGGATTCCAGCGTCCATGAAGCTGCGGATGACCACGAAGATTTTACCTGAGTTCGGGCCCCCTTTGGCTCGGGTAATAGCCTTACTTCTGCTAGATTGTTTTTGAGAAGGTGTCAAGCTAATATAAAGCTCTTGAGTTATAAGTTCTTTCCTCTCGAATGCGTCCCCTTTTCCCATGCACCGGAGGCCCTTATATAGGCGAGCTAACGGGAGTAGGTAAAGGAGGTCATCATCTGATCCTCATACATTTACTACTCCTTCTGTCTTTGTCCGTTCCTCGGCCTCATTAAATGCTTAGCATGCCTTTGCCCGGTCCGCGGATGGGACCCCTTTGCGACGGTAGGTGAGAGGCATCGAGAGAATGGACTTGTTGCGAAAACCCTTGCGGTGATAAACTGCTATGGCGAACTGCCGTTCGACATGGTGCGGTAGTGGAAGGAGCCTTGGTAAGCCACCGCGCTCCACCTCTTTGCCTGCGGCGGGCGTCTTCGCCCAAGCGCCACGTGGTGGGCGGCGGGCGGCGGCGTGCTCGCGCCCACTGCTGCCGGGCGCCCGTGGACAAGCGCCAGCCGTGGGCGTGATCGCCCGCCGGTTGCCGAACCGCCCGTGGTGCGCGCCCAGGCGGCAGCGTCTTCGCCCACTGCTGCCGGGCGCCCGTGAACGGCTTGGCCGCGGCCGTGATATCGCCCGCCGGTTGCAGAGCCGCCCGTAAGTGGCGCCGGGCGGCGAGCGTCTTCGCCCTTTGCCTCGCCGAAGCGCCCGCGTGGACCGGCGCTGGCGGCGGCCGTGATCGCCGCCGCGATTGCGAGCCGCCCGCGCAGTTATGCGTTATGCGGTGGAGAAGGTACCCTAAGCGTATAGTGGCGGCGAACCGCCATTTTGGCTGGGGAGATGAGGCGTCATGGCCAACTATCTCCCCACGGTCCTCGATGGCTCTGCCAGGACGTGGCTCTTTAACCAAAAAGAGGGGTCGATCCGCTCGTGGAGGCAACTCTGTGAGGTGCTCCGGGCTAATTTTCAGAGCTGCTACACTCGCCCGGGCAGCGAGCGTGACCTCGAGCGGCTGATCCAGACCGAAAAGGAATCTCTGCGACACTTCGTCCAGAGGTTTATCAAGGTGAGGAACACCATCCCGAGCATCTCGGACGAGGCGGTTGTTCGGGGCTTCAAGTTCGGAGTCCGCAACGTCCGCTTCACACAAGACCTGGAGATCCATCCCAACATCACGGCCAACGAGCTATTCCGTATGGCCGACTGCTATGCAAATGCTAACGAGGCGGTCCAGTACAAAAGGATGCTGGATGAAGGCAAGTTGCCGCCCCAGCCAGGCTTGGAGTGCTCCTCAAGCAAAAAGCACTTGGGCTCTGTCGAGAAGAAGATCAAGAAGAAGAAAAGGTCGCACGCGCCAGGCGTGGTGGCCGCCGTCGAGCGCCGCCCGCCGCGTGCTCCGCCAACTTCGGCGACGACGAGCGGCGAGGTCGGCGCGCCCGCGTAATGACCAAGATCGCGATGACCAGGGCCGTGGTGACCAAGGTCGTGACGACCGGGGTCGCGGCAGCCAAGATCGTGAAGAAAGGAGCGCACCTTCGGGCGACCGCTTCTGCCCGCTCCATCAGGCAGCCGGCCACAACCTCCGTAATTGTCGGACCTGGGCGTACCGCCTGGAGAAGTTCTACAGCGGTGAAGGCCCCATGCCCACTCTCCTGGCCAAGGGCGAGAACAGCAGGGGCAAAGGTCCCGCGGACAACGACGACGATGATATGGGTTATCAGGAGCCACACAACCATATAGCTATCATATTCGGGGGCTCCTCGGCGTACAAATCTCTCCGGGACCTGAAGGAGGCGGCGCGGGAGGTTTGCCATGTCACCCAGGGCAAGCCGCCTGTACAACAGCTCAGGTGGTCCGAGCTACCCATCACCTTCTCCAAGGACGATTGTCCCCTTGGAATGACCAAGCCACAGAGGCTCTCGTTGGTCGTGAGCCCGACCATCAGCAATGCCAAAGTAGGGCGAGTTCTTGTCGACGGCGTTCCTTAGATCTCATATCCGCTACGGTCTGGACGAGATGCAAGTCCCTCGGTCTAAGATCAAGAGCATAGCCGATCCGTTCTTCGGAATCGTCCCGGGCACCTCGATCAAGCCTCTTGGCCAGATCGTTTTGCCCGTAACGTTCGGGAGCCTCTCCAACTTTCGGACCGAGCTGGTCACTTTCGAGGTCGTTGACTTCAAGTCGGCCTATAACGCCATCCTAGGCAGGCCGGCCCTCTCCAAGTTCATGGCCGCCACACATCACGCCTATCAGTGCCTGAAGGTTCCTAGGCCAAAAGGCGTCATCACCATCAAAGGTGACCATAGGGCGGCCCTGAACTGTGACGAGAAGTCACTCGACATGGCCGGTCAGCTACCTCAGCGCGGCCCTGACCAAGAGCCGGCGCACTCCCGGCCCAAAATTACCCTCCAGCCCGGAGGAGAAACCAAGGCGGTCCCCTTGAACGAGGCCGACCCGACCGAGGTCTTTCATTTGGGATCTTCCTTAGATCCCAAATAGGAACTCGAGCTCATTACCTTCCTCCGGAGAAACGCGGACGTGTTCGCCTGGGAACCGTCTGACATGCCCAGAGTCCCAAGGGAGGTAATTGAGCATAGGCTAGCCGTTCGGCCTGATAAGAAACACGTGCACCAGAAGCTCAGGCGTTTCTTCCCGGAAAAGCAAGCGATTATCCGGGACGAACTCGACAAGCTCCTGAAAGCCAGCTTCGTCAGGGAGGTCGAGCATTCGGAGTGGCTGGCAAACCCAGTCATCATCAAGAAGAAGGGCAGAAAATGGCGCATGTGCGTCGACCACACCGGCCTCAACGCTGCCTGCTGAAGGACAACTTTCCGCTGCCCCGCATTGACCAGCTAGTCGATGCAACGGCAGAATCCCAGGTGATGAGCATCCTGGACGCCTACTCGGGCTATCACTAGATTAGCTTATCCCCTGGGGATGAGGTAAAGACCTCCTTCATTACGTTGTTAAGCGTTACGCTACACGACCATGTCTTTGATGCGTGGAGCAGGCGACCTTCGGTAACTTAATCGAGAAAACCTTCCAGGACCAGATAGGTCAGAATTTGGAAGTATATGTAGATGATATTGTGGTTAAGAGCAAGCTCGCCTCGGGTCATGTATTCAACCTCGAGGAAACCTTCTGTAACCTTAATAGGGACCGAATAAAGCTTAATCCAGAAAAATGTGTCTTTGGGGTGAAAGCAGGCAAGGTGCTCGGTTACCTTATCGGACCGCAAGGCATAGGAGCCAACCCAGAGAAAATCGAAGCCATCAAAAGAATGCGACCTCTGAGCTCTGTAAAGGAGGTCCAAGCCTTGACCGGGCGTATGGCAGCTCTCAGTCGCTTCATCTCTCGGTCGGGCGAGCGCGGGTTGCCCTTTTTCAAAGCGCTCCGCGGGCATGAGGGCTTTGCCTGGACGGAGGAGGCTAACCGCTCCTTCGAGGAGCTAAAGCGGTTCCTGTCCAGCTCTCCGATCTTGGCCACGCCAAGATCGGGCGAGCAGCTCCTGCTGTACCTCGCGGCGACCCCCCAAGCCGTAAGCGCGGTGCTCGCGGTTGAGCGAGAAGGGACGCAGCGACCGATATACTACGTCAGCGAAGTCTTGCACGGGCCAAAGGAGCGGTACCCTGAGGTCCAGAAGCTCTTATACTCACTGCTCGTGGCTTCGAGGAAGCTGCTATTTTCAGGCTCATAAAGTCGTCGTTCCGACCAACTTTCCACTTAGGGAGATCCTAAGAAATCAAGACGCCGGCGGCCGGATAGCGAAGTGGGCTATGGAGCTCGTCGAGTTCGACATCCACTTCTCGGCTCGCACGGCGATCAAGTCACAGATCTTGGCGGACTTCGTGGCGGAATGGACGAACCCGGCCCCGCCCACCATCGAGTCCACCGAATCTGAGGATGAACACTAGACCATGTACTTCGACGGGTCCTGAGCTTTGGCGCTTCGAGGGCTGGTGTTATCTTGGTTTCCCCTCGAGGAATCGGCTCGATCGTCGTCCAATTACGCCGCGCAACCAACAATGCGGTGGAGTCTGAAAACCTCTTAGTCGGTGCGAGCATGCAAAGCGCTTTCGAGTTCAGCGACTCCTTTGTGAAAGCGATTCCACGGTTGGTCGTCAACCAAGTCAACAAGGAGTATCAGTGTTCCGATCACTCAATGGCGCTTTACTTGGTTAAGGTAAGGAAGATGGAGCGGTACTTCAAGAATTTCGAAGTACTCTACATCCCCAGGAAGGATAATTCCTTGACCGATCATCTTTCCAAGGTCGGTTCCTCGCAGATGCCCGCCCCGCCAGGGGCGCTCATCGAGCATCTGCATAAGCCCTCCATTCCCTCTGTAGAGGAGGCAACCCCAGATGCCCGCCCTGTTCGGGGCGCCAGTCGAGCATCTGCGCAAGCCCTCCATTCCCTCTGTAAAGGAGGCACAAGAGACGTGCGGTAACGTCTCCTTCCTCGAGCACGGTGCAGACTAGATGACACCATTCGTCCAGTATCTTGCCCATGAGACACTGCCCTAGGAAGAAGCCGAGCGTTCCCGGTTGCTAAGGCGTTCCTCAGCTTACAAGCTAGTCGAGGGTGCCTTGTACCGCAAAGGGGCACTTGGAGTCCTCTCCAAGTGTATATCTCGGGAAGAGGGCGATTTCCTTCTTAGAGACATCCATGAAGGAATGTGCGGAGCTCACTCGTGCTTCCGGACGCTCGTAAGCAAAGCATTCCGATTGGGATACTATTGGCCAACAGCGTTAGACGACGTTCGAGGCGATCGTGGCGACCTGCCGGGCGTGCTAGTTTCATGCCCGCAGGGCCCACCAGCTAGCGTACGCGCTGCAGACCATCCCACTCTCATGGCCATTCTCGACCTGGGGGGCTGACATTCTCGGGCCTTTCTCCCGTGGTCGAAAGGGTTGCAAGTACTTACTCGTGGCTATCGACACTTTTTCCAAGTGGATCGAAGCTGAGCCTGTGTCAACCATTTCAGCTCAAACAGCCAAGAGGTTCTTCCGCAGCAACGTAATGACACGCTTTGGGGTCCCCAATCACCTCATCACTGACAACGACACTCAGTTCACTAGCGAGCTGTTCCAAGCCTACTGCGAAGACATCAGAACAAAGGTCTGCTTCGCCTCTGTGGCTCATCCATAGAGCAGCGAAGCAGCCGAACGGGTGAATGGCCAAATTCTCCAAGGGATCAAAAAGAGGGTCTTCAAAGACCTCGCCCGGCACGGTGGGTCATGGGTGGACAAGCTTCCTTCCGTCCTGCAGTGCATGCGCTTCCACGGCGAGCGAGCCTCTGGGCGAGCGCCCTTCGGCTCGTCTATGGTGCCGAGGCCATCCTACCCGCCGAAATCGTGCTCAGATCCCAAAGAGTACACCTGGCCGATAGCATCCACGAAGGACGCGAGCGTCGCCTCGACCTCGACCTCGCCAAAGAGACGCGCGTAAAGGCGCTGCTCCGATTCGCCATTTACCAACAAGCTCTTCGCAGGCACGTGGCCAAGTCAATTCGGCCCCGAGCCCTGCAGGTTGGCGACCTCGTCCTACGCTGAATTCAAGATACGTCGAAGGCTAACAAGCTCTCCCCCAAATGGGAAGGTCCATTCACGGTCGTCTCAGTAGCACGCCCGGGGGCTGTCCACCTGGCGGCGGAGGACGATCGCGTGCTCACAAGTTCGTGGAACATCGACCAGCTGCGCAAGTTCTTTGTCTAAACTTATGCTCCATTTTGCATCCTGTAGTAGGTCTATGGTTGTTCTTTTGGAAAAACGCAAGATCGATTCCCTCGCCCACGTAAAGTCTATTACCTTTAAGATTTTGTGAATTTATTCGAAGTCACTGCCAGTTGGTAAGCCGACCAGCCTCGCACAAGGGTATACTTTTCTCACGATCTTGGTGATGAGACGGGCGTGTTGGGCAAGATCAGTCATTCCAAGCTTTTTCCTACTCTAAACTCGGCCCGGCGCGCACACAAACGACAAGATACCGCGACTAACACCCAGTCACTGAAACTCTCCACCAAAGGCTTTAGTCTTGTTAAGCTGACCTTGGTCCGCAGTAGCTCTTCACTACGCAATTCAGGCCGCATACAGACACCCTTTCGGTCGGTCCGGAGATTTAGGCTGGCTCGCGTGTGTTTGGTCGTCGTGCACATTGTCGTGTAACCGTGCGTCTTCCTTCACCTACGACCATACTCGCAACTCAGGGATATGCGTCCTAAGTGTTAAGAAGGTCTAGGCCTTGCACGCTCCCCCCCGACCAAGACCATGTTCGCTGCTCGGAGAAACCAGTGCCTTGGTCGGAGGGGCAGCGCGTGCTTCCCAACTCTCCTGCGAATTAGCTCGTGCTCGCAACATAGGTGCACGACCCTCATTCGCAGCGGGGGCTTAGTGGGAGCGAGTCCTAACTTACCGTCATAGCATTTGTCACCTGTTTGAAATCTTTTCTTCGCTTATTTTGGATCCACGCCATTCTAACCTACGCTTCTATCCGTCTACATCTCACTATCTACCTCGTGCTCGTTGCTTGTAGAAAACAGCTTGGAAGCACAAAAGGAACATTATAGAAAACGAATAGCCTTCGTTTGAAGGAAAATGCATGTTCCATTGGCATCATCAAAAGTTATTCAACAAACATTAAAAAGAAGAAGAAAACGTATGCCCTCTACGCGCTGGGCTTTGCTCCTAAGTACCGCGGCGAAGTTTCTGCCTTAGGTCATCAATTTTGGCCTCAAGGTCTATCACCTTCCGCTGGGCGTCGTGACCCTCGCGGGCTTCTTGACGGAGCTGCTCGACCTCTTCGTTGCCTTGTTCGGCAAGGTCAGCGGCCACTCGTGCAGCCCGCTCCAGATCCGCCACCTTCGTCTCAAGGTCACGAGCGTGCTGCTTCCCTCGTTCGAGCTCTTGCTCAAGCGCGAGAATCTTCTCCTTGCCCGCGGAGGCGTCATCCTTGGCCTGGTAGGAGCGCAGCTTTTCTTGCTCAAGCTCTTGCTCAAGCCCAAGGCTCTTCTCCTTAGCGTTGGTGGCATCCTTCTCCGCCTGGTGGCATCTATGTACAAGCAGGTCGTCCTGAGCCTTGAGGTCGCCTACACGCTGCTCGAGCATGGCTATCCAGGCCTCATGCTCAGCGTGCATCTGGGCCACGGTCTCGGGGAAGACCATTGCCGCGTCAAAGTCCTCCAAGGTCTTTTGAAAGAGCTGCGGGCAAAAAAAATTCAGACACAACTTCTAAGGACCAAAGGAATAAAAACTGCAACGGCTTCAAGAGAAGCATCCTCACCTGGGCAACGCTCGCGCTGAGATTATCCCGGAAGTGCTTAGTAACTTCGCACACCCGAATGTCTTCAAGCTTCGGTAGGGGCCCGGGGACTTCCCTGGAATCCTTCCAGGAAGATAGGCTGGTCGAAGACGACGAATCTTCCCCCTGAGCACGGGGTTCGACCTGGGGCACCACGCGTCCCTCCTGAGCGGCTGGCCCGCTCAAGGTCTTCTTGCTGTCCGCCCAGGCATGTTGTTCGCTCGGCGGCAGCGGGGCATCCCCCCGAGCATGCGATTCACTCGGGGCGGGCGTCGTTCCATCCCGAGCATGTTGTTCGCTCGGGGGCTTCGCGCCTTTATCCCAAGCAGGTGATGCACTCGGAGACCCCGAGACTTCCTGGGTAGCTTTTTCGTCCAAGGCCGCTTGGTCGATCTTCTCCCCCCTTCTAAGTTCTCTGTGCTGGGGGAGCAGGAAGCTCGCCCTGAGGACGCATTCCCCCCGGAGCGGGGGGGTCCACCTCGACTTGGTCGACGGTGAGGAACTTGTCCACCGCTTCTAGACCCTCTGCCATCACAATGTCGGCGGCACGGGCAAGCTCCGCCTCTACGACGCGATCAAGGAGCTCGTCAATTATTTTGCGACAGTCCAGAAAAGCCCTACGAGCTATTTCGCCCACGTCGGTAGAGTGGGGTTAGCTCGGATGAAGGATACACGAAACAAAGAACAAGAAAATAAAGGAAAAAACAAAATTCAAGGCTCACCCTCAGCTGGGTCCTCGCCGTCATCCGCGGATGGGTCGACCACCACCGCGACCACAGGGTCAGTTTCCTTCTCCGCGGGGTGGCTGATCTTCGCTGGGGGGGTCAACCTTCTCCGTGCCAACCTCCTCCAATGTCTTCGTCGAGCGCTCGCGCCTCGCGGCGAGCGGCTGCGTGTCTTCGTCAACGACCGCAAGGGCCCGGGCTTTGGTAACTTGGTCGAGCTTGGCTTTTACCTCTGTGAGCTCTTTCTCCAGAGCCTTCTGACGGGCCTGCACCATTCCTTCAGTCAGTCTCGCCTCCGCTTCGAGATATTCTAGTTCCGCCCGATCGTAGTTCTCCATCCATCGAAAGTTGGGATGCCTTTTTTGGAGTTTGATCGCGAGTCGTGGAGGAAAAAAGTCTGCAGAATCGTCCCCGCTTGATGTTTATAGGCGGAGAAGTCGAGTGGACAGGAAAACCGCTCCACCTGTTCACGAGCTGACGTGTGGCGGTTCGGTTTTCGAAACTGCCCTATAGCGGCGCGGTTTCCAAAAACTGTCAGAGCCGTACCTGCAAGGCTTCGCGGAGAAGGAACCGTCGTGACTTTTCGCCTCCGCTTTCAAGCGCTATCTCGGCCGGGCTCCGACCACACGCGCTTAGCCTCGCTGGAGCGCGCTCGTCCCCGAGCTATATCGCTCGGATGCCACAGCAGTTCTTCGCCGCGAGATTTCCCCTCCCCGGCCCAGGGTTGCCCGGATGTTGCGATAGCTCTTCACCGTAGGGCTCCAATCCCTTGCCAGTGTCTGAGGCTTAAGGTGGAAGCCTCTGCAAGGCATTTTTCCCCCTTTAGCCTCGGGGGCTAGCTGTCGGGGATTGGGTACTCTCGATGAATGACCTTTGTATCTTGGCGACCGCCGAGCATACCCATGCTCGGGAGGCGTCCCCAGGAAGGCTCCTCGGGCGGCTCGACCTCTGGGCCTACCCCGACCTCCGTTGAACTCTCCCCCGAGCAAGCTTGCTCGAGGCCCGCGACCTTGGGACATGGTCCGCCGAAGGAACCTCGGGCTTCTCCCAAAAGCCGGGCGGAGTCCACGAAGACGACGTGGCATTTAATGCGAGGCGGCTCGAGGGCCGCCGCCCGACTTTTTGCTAGTTATAATCTGCATACTGTACCTGACACGCGTTGCGCTCGGCAGGAAGCGAAACAGCTCCGCCCGTCGATCTGATGCGCGCCCCTGTAATAAATGCTATGTCGCTTGTAATCCCCTATAAATACCTCCTTGCCCGAAGGGTTGGGGGACGACTTCCTCTACTGTTCTCACTCATATACGGAGCTTGCTACGGCCTGCCTGGAGGGTTTCCCTTAGAAATGCCCCGGGCTCCCCAAGCAAGCGCATTGTAATCCACCTCCACATAACTAGTACAATCACTGGACGTAGGGTTATTATCTCCCCTGCGAGAGGCCCGAACCAGATAAAAAAAACCCCCGCTCGCTGTGATCGTCTTGGCCACCTCGTTTCGTAGCTCGGCAGGCCCTCGGACGCTATACCCCCGCGAAAAAGGGGCCTTAGTTTGATCCCTCATTCAACAAGTAAGTTTGGCGAGGAACCGGTTCCCGAGTCGTCGACAAATATGTATTGTCTTGAGAATCTAGAAAGAGCGCATCGGAGGTGTCCTTTCTGGCAATTCTGCTGGGAAAGAGGGGTGGCGCTACCTACACCATACTCTTGCCTAATGGAGCATTACCTCCGGGACGATTGGCCTAGGCAATCGGCCAAGAACAGGCTGTCCGGGCCAATTCGGGACCGTGCAGGAGGAACCTAGTGCTACGGAAAAGATCTGGCTAGAAAAGTCCGTGAGCCGATCGTACCTAGACCAAGGTGGTGCCCATCGGATCTTAGCCGATCGCAATGTAGACGGCTTCAAAGGCTAAGGACCCAGGAGATCAGAGAGGCCGAACAGGAAATACTAAGGGATCAGGTGTTCAACGAGATTCGGTAGATCAAAACTGTGAAAAAGGAATGGAGGAGAAAAGACCAAGTTGAGGAAGAAACTGACTCGACCAATGACTTGGGATCGCCCATGATTCGGGATGACATGCCTCCAATGGACATCAATATGGTGTTCACATTGTTAGCTGAGTTCAAGATTAAAACGGAATCGGCTAAGGAAACCTTTGCTCAGTTGTATCTGGGGACTCAGGACGTAGTCTTTGAGAAGCCACGTGTCGCTCATTGGCATCTGAAGCCACTGTATCTGAAAGGGTATATAAATGGCAAACCGATCTCCAGAATGCTGGTAGATGGAGGAGCTACCGTCAACTTGATGTTGTATACCACCTTCAAGAAGTTGGGTAAGTCCGACAAAGACTTAATCAAAACTAATATAGTTTTGAATGACTTCACAGGTGATCCTACCGAGGCCAAAGGCATCTTGGTCACAGAACTAACTGTCGGTACAAAACTTTGCCGACTGCCTTCTTTGTTATTGATGCCAAAGGTAATTACAGTGTATTGCTCGGACGAGACTAGATACACGCAAATTGATGTATACCATCGACTATGCATCAACTGCTCGTCCAATGGAATGGAGATGAAGTTGAGGTCGTCCCACCCGATACATCGGCCCACATTGCAATGTCTAGTTCAGATGCGAATTAGCCACATGAAGAGGCCAAATGTATATCGGGCAAGGTATTTGACGATTGTAATTTTATTTGTATCGGTAAAACAGTTGTCGGCGTATTCCACGGACGGGCCGAGTCTCTGAGCCGGGTTTGGTTGATGGGGGCGTCTTCGCGGTAGCAAACCCTAACGAGTGAAAACCCTAACGACTCCCACACGGAGGATTTCGGAGCCTACAAACTAAGATGACACAAAGATTTTACCCAGGTTCAGGCCCCCTCTCCCAGGGTAATAGCCTTACGTCCTGCTAGATCTTTTATAGAGTGTTTGAAGCTAGTACAAAGCTCTCTGGTTGCAAGTTCTTCCTTGGGCTCTCCGATTGATCTCTTGATCGACCGATCCCCCCTCCCCATGCACCAGAGTGCCCTTATATAGGCCGAGCCAACTCGGGTAGGTAAAAGGGGGGTCATCATGCTGATCTACATATATTTATTACTCCTTCCTGTGCCGTCCTGTTCTTCCAGCCTCATTAAATGCCGACGTATGGCTTCGCCCGGTCCGCCCGGGATGTGACCCCTTTGTGACGGGTAGGTGTGAGGCGTTAGAAGAATGGGCTTGTAGCAGAATTCCTTGCAATCAATGGACCTGACATAGTAGGCCTGCCTCTGACATAGTACGATAGGGGAAGGAGACTTGGTAAGCCACCCGCCCTTTGCTGCCGCCAGGCGCCACGTGGGCTGGGCGGCCGGCGGCAGGCGTCCTCGCCCACTGCTTGCCCGAGCGCCACGTGAGCCGACACTGGCGGGCGAGGCGTCTTCGCCCACTGCTGCCAAAGCCGCCACGTGAAATTTGGCGGCGGCAGGCGGCAGGCGTCGCCCACTGCTCGCTGAACACCACGTGGGCACGCTTTTGCGTGGCGGAGAGGGTACCCTGGCGTAAAGTACGCCGACAACAGTGTTTATGCCGATCAGTGTCAAGCCAGTCACATTTGATCAGCTAAATGAGGTTTTGCGCAGATGGGGTCAAAAGTAGTGATGAAGGCACTACAAGACAAAATACAGGGTTATCGGGAGATAACCGATAACTACGAAGCCATTGAGGATTTTCAAGAAATTGAAAAGTTATGCCAAGGTTTTACTTATACCAATTTGCTTGAAGAAGTTGACACAAGGGAAGGCGATAGAAAGAGGCTTACTTTTATTAGTGCAAATTTAGATGTAGCATACAAGGCGAAGTTGGTGGAAATTCTTAAGAATTATAAAGATTGTTTCGCTTAGGAATAATATGATATACCTGGTTTAAGCCGACAGCTTGTTGAACATCGGCTACCTATAAAGCCGGGATATCGGCTGTTTTAAGCAGTATCCCCGATGTTTTAATTCGGCTTTGTACAATATTATTAAAGAAGAAATAGAGCGATTACTGGAGGCCAAATTCATCAGGCCTTGCCGATACATTGAATGGGTCTCCAACATCGTTCCCGTAATGAAGAAAAATGGTAAACTCCGAGTGTGTGTAGACTTTAGGAATTTAAATAAGGCTACACCAAAGGACGAATATCCGATGCCAATAGCCGATATGCTTATCAATGCTGCATCGGGTAATAAAATCATCAGCTTTCTTGATGGAAATACCCAATATAATTAGATATTCATGGCAGAAGCCAATATACCTAAAATCGCCTTCAGATGCCCTGGTGCTTTAGGGTTGTTTGAGTGGGCGGTTATAACGTTCGGCTTAAAGAACGCTAGTGCAACTTATCAGTGGGCTATGAATTTAATATTTCATGATTTAATCAGCCATATCATCAAAATTTATATCGATGATGTCATGGTAAAATCAAAAGATAACATGCAACAGTTTGCCGATTTAGAGAAAGTTTTCCATCACATAAGGGCGCACAGCCTAAAGATGAACCCCTTCAAATGCGCTTTCAGCGTGTCGTCTTGACAATTCTTAGGCTTTATGGTCCACGAGAGAGGGAGTGAAGTTAACCAAGAAAGGGTTAAAGCTATAGCCGAAACAAAGCCGTCGATGTGCAAAAACGAGTTGCAAAAGCTGGTTAGCAAAATTAATTATCTGCGGCGATTCATTTCAAATTTGTCAGGTCGTATTCGAGCGTTTACCCCATTATTAAAATTGAAAGATAATCAAGAGTTTATTTGGGGAGCCGATCAGCAAAAAGCCTTCAACGATATCAAAGAATACTTGATTAGTCCTCCAGTGTTGGTCGCACTGCAGAAAGGAGTTCCCTTCAAGTTATATATATATTAGTTGAAGAAGAAACTATTGGAGCGATTTTGGCACAAGAAGTCGACGGTAAAGAAAGGGTGATCTTTTATTTAACTTGACGATTCTTGGATGCTGAGAGCAGGTACCCTTTTGTGGAGAAATTATGTTTATATTTGTATTTTGCTTGTATGAAGTTAAGGCATTTCATTTTAGCATCGACCTGTAAAGTAGTCTGCAAAGCCGATGTTATGAAATATATGCTGTCAGCACCAATTTTGCAAGGTCAACTTGGTAAATGGGCTTATGCATTAATTGAGTTCGACCTATCATACGAATCGGCTAAGGCTGTTAAAGGGCAGGTCATAGCTGATTTCATAACTGGATGCGAGACCACTGCCGATCTAGTTTTCATTGCCCCTTGGTAGTTGAATTTTGACGGATCAATATGTTGAGAAGGTGATGGTATCGGTGTAGTACTGATTTCACCAAAGGGACATAACTTCGAATTTGCATTTCAGTTGAATAGCCGATGTTCTAACAATCAAGCAGAGTATGAGGCATTGCTCAAAGGCTTACAGCCGTTAGAAACTATCGAAGTAGATGCTGTTGAGGCTTATGGGGATTCTTTATTAGTCATGTAGCAGGTCAAAGGAGAATATCGATGTCATGACGAAATATTACTCAGATATTTAGAGCAATGTCTTGATATAATCGGCTCGTTCACTTCATTTTTCATTGAACATATTCCTCAAGAGATGAACAATAGGACTAATTTGTTGGCCACGTAGGCATCAGGATACAAAGATTTTAGTTGATATGTAATGCCTGAATCGGTTGATAAAGCAATAATGTGTGCTGATGCCACCAATTGAAGGACTAAGATAAGAGAGTACCTAATTGATCTATCAAAGCCGATCGAGCGCAGGGACAAGCAACAGGCATTGAAGTATCTTGTATTGGATGGAGTGTTATATTATCGAACAATGTAAGGGTTACTACTAAGATGCCTTGGATCCGGTGAAGCTAAGGCAGCGATGGGTGAAGTGCACGAAAGGATTTGTGGATCTCATCAGTCGGCTCACAAATTGAAATGGATACTTAGGCGCACAGGGTATTTTTGGCCAACAATGTTGGAAGATTGTTTCCGATATTACAAGGGATGTCAAACTTGTCAGAAGTTTAGTAATGTGCAACTTATCCCAGCCTTGGCTTTACGCCTAATTATTGGCTGTTTAGAGGATGGGAGATAGACATAATCGGTCAAATATTTTTAGCTTCTAGCAAAGGCCATAAGTTCATTTTGACCGCAACAGATTATTTCTCTAAGTGGGTAGAGGATATACATCTTAAGAAAGTTACAAGTATTGAGGCTATCAGGTTTGTTAATGAGCATATTATCCATCGGTTTGGTATCCTACAGACTGTCACGACCGATCAAGGTACTATGTTCATGTCTGAAGAATTTTGGAATTTTGCCAAAGGATTGGGTATCGGGATACTCAATTCATCGCCTTATTACGCTCAGGCTAATGGACAAGCTAAGTCGTCCAACAAAGCCTTAATTAAGCTAATTAAGAGGAAAATCGATGAAAAGCCGAGGAATTGACACTTGACGTTATCGAAGTCGCTATGGGCCTATCGGCTAGCATATCATGGTTCAACAAAACTTTCACCTTATCAGTTAGTTTATGGCCAAGAAGTCGTTTTGCCTGTAGAGATTAATATTGATTCAATGCGAGTGGCCATGCAAAATGGTTTGTCAGCTCAAGATTACAAAGATTCAATGCTTGATAGTTTGGATGACTTATTAGAATTGCGTTTATCTACACTGAATCGGCTTAAGAAGAATAAGATGAGAGCTGCAAGGGCATACAATAAAAAGGTTGTGCCCAAATTTTTCAGTGAATCCGATTTGGTTTGGAAAACTATACTATCTGTTGGCTCTAAGGATAATCGATTTGGTAAATGGTCTCCGACGTAGGAAGGACCGTACAGAATAAATCGGCTTGTTGACTGAAATTCTTACATACTTGAAATGTTGGAGGGAGCTGTGTTGACTAAGGCGATCAATGGGAAATACTTGAAGAGATACTGTCCTAGCATATGGATTGGATCTTAATCAGCTATAGTAGGGAATCATCTCACGAACCAAGTAATTTGTTGGAATTAACCGTGGACAAAATGAACATCAGCGTTTAGTCGGTTAAACAGCCAACTAAAAAACAAGTTAGGTGTTACAAAAGTTGTTTCAAAAAGGCCAACTGTGCCATAAGTATTACATGGGAGGTTTATAGGCTGGAGCCGGGAAGCCTTGCTCCCAAAGCCGATAGTGCAGCAGCTACCTTGGCGATGGTTTCTTGAATTTCGTCGACAATCTATTGGTCCGCTTTGGCATTGCCTGGCACAGAAACTATTTTGGCCGATTGATCCTTGACCTTCGCCACAGCCAGGCCAATCTCATGCTTTTGGTCTTGCAGGGAAGTGGCCGCTGTGGTAAGCTAGGTTTGCCCATCAGCTAGTTGCTTGTGCAGGTTGGCTAACTCCTCTTCTAGGATCTTTTTGGACGATTTTAGTTTCTAAATGCGAGCCTTGGTCGATTTAAGAACCAGAGCGTTTTCGTCAATTTTTTTCTTCTTGGCCTTGGCATCTGCCACCAGCTTGTCAAGGATTCGCCGATCGGCCTCATGTGCCTCCCTCTGAGCGATCCTAGATTTGGCCACTTCAACCTCCACTTTTTTGTTGCTAAGTGGCAGACATTCAAGAGGGCGCTCATGGCCTCAGGGGGAAATCAGCTTCTACGGCGGCCATGGCGTCTCTGAGGGGTTGTGTGTTGCTCAGTAAATCGGCTTCGGGCTGCATCACTTGGTGGAAAAGCTTATTCAATCTCTCTTGCATGCCTGGCGCTGAAGTGATTGCAGCTAATGCCTCCATAGAAACTTCAAGGATTTTCTTAATATTGGCAGGGTAATCTTCTGTTGCTATGATCTTTGGGTCATCCAGCTCGTCCAGGGTGAAGCCCAGTAAGTCTATTGGGTTGGACGAGGCTTGAAGGGGGGTTGTTGGAGCTAATGGTATCGACTGAGGAGACAATAGCGAAGCCGTTGAAGATGTACCTTGAAGGTTGGCTAAGATGTTGGCTACTTGTGCTGATACAATCATCTAGAAAAACAAAAATGAATGATAAGTCGACCCATAGTCGTGCTTTGCTTAAAAATTTATTTAAAGTGACTTACCCCTCCAACGACCGATGCGTGCAGGAAGCTCTCCGCACTGTGCTCCTAAGGTTTTGAGCCCTTGGCAGGAGCCTTGCTAGACTTGGCCTTCTTCTTTTTTGGAAAGTAATCGGACAAGGATTAGCATCATAAAGGAAGAATTAAAAGTAACCATTGATCAAGATATACATACTCGGCTGCTGCTGTCTTTCAATCTCTGACAGCGAGGGACTTTGAATTCCCAAGGTGCTGGAAGTGTAGCCTGTAAGGCCTATCGACTGATAAGGCCTTTTGATGGGGTGGCTACTGCTCGATGGACCCAAGGCAACCTTCTTGCCAGTCGCCTTTGTCTACAAAAAGGAACAAGTTGATTAGTAGCCAACATAGGAAAAAGAAAAGGAATCATTCAAAAGAGTCGATACCTTTCTGGTGATGTCTACAGAAGAGTTAGTGTAACTAGAGGAACTATAGTCCTAGCTTGAGTCACCATTAGAGACTACTGTAGGCTAATGAAAGTTAGGAAGAAATTTACTGACAATGGTCGACTGAGTCCTGTCTAGGTAAAGAGCTTCCGCAATTGGTGACCAGCAAGCAGAGAACTGACCCGCTCGACAGGAGTTTAGGAAGAAATGCGGCAAGTTTTCAATCTGAAGCTCGTCGGCTATCTCCAAGACGATATTTGCTACGATAGCATTGCGTACTCTGGCTCTAGGCTGAAGCCGATCTAGCAGTTGGAGACTTGGAATAATTTGGCCGAAGCCTAACTGCTGAGTGTAGACCGATGGATGATAGAACTTGTATGATGGCTGAAATGTCTGATTTCTGGTGTTGAGGCCGACGTGAAGTATGCTTGGGAAAATAAAATTTTGTACAAATCCAGAGTTGATTGGGGCATCAAGGAGCCATCGGTCTCCAGATGAAGGAAAGATGGGTACTAATAGTTAGCCACACTACTATAACTGAAGGGGTCTTGTTGGCCAAAGTTCACACTATCCAATTGAAGAAAAAATGACAAATATTTTCTCAAGCCAATAGGGGAGATTTTTGTCTCATTCCCTGAACATATAATATATCTATCCCCATGAGATCGACTTGCTCTAAACTAAGGAACTGTATTTTCTAGGGTATCTTTGCATGGGAACACCGTGTCTTCTGCAGGCTCCGAAACCAAGGATCAGCTAAATAAGAAATACAGCCAGATCTGAATAAACCACAAGGGTCCCCTATATTGCCGATGACAAAATTGGCAAAACCTGAGAATAGCCGACTCCTTATGGTATACATCATTTGGAAAACTGCACTGAGCAACATTTTGCCTAGGGCAAGTCGACGCCTATCGACATTTGGAAAACAGGTTTCCCGTCGAGCTTACTTGTTGATTGAGGGATCAACCAAAGCCCTTTTTCCGTGAAGGGTTTGCGTCCGAAGAATGCTATCAAGGTGCGATGCTCGAAAGGACAGTGGACAAGGAATTTTTATACTGGTTCGGGCCTCTCTTGATAGAGATAATAACCCTATATCCAGTGATCTTACTATTATTCAGATTCTTACAGGAAAACTTGTGTGCGTGCTTCTTGATGTTGCTTGCCTGTGTGTCTGTGTGCATATGTCTATCTCTCTTTTATGCCGATCTATCAGTGGGGTATTTATAGGCGATTGAAGTAACTACAGCCGAAAAATGCGCCATTACTTCGCTCGAACGTGACTGTAAATGCACCCTTGATTTTCGCCATGCCGTGTCGTGGACATGATGGACTCAGATCGTGGCATAATGGTCTTAAATCATAGTGTAATTATCGCCACGTTGTCATTATGGGCCGAGCACGACCTGCTGGTCATGCTCGGGATCTTCCCTCAACTCTGACCGACTACTGCGCACTCCCGAGCAAGCATGCTCGGAGATCTATGGTGCATGCTCGGGAACGAGCCTAAGCATGGTCGGGGCGGAACTACTACCCGGACCATCTGAGGGTACTTCTTGGGGACACCATCCAAGGGCATGCGTGGTCGGCCAAAAATCGACCGCCGGGGTATAATAGTATTTATAGAAATTATCCAATCCCTGACAACGCCCATCCACTAGTCGCTCTGCTACCAATTGGTATACTTGCGTCAGCCTAAGAGATGCCCCATAGAACAAAAATCTATCTAGCCACAAGTTTAAAAAGGCGACGTGCTCCTCGTCCGATACTAGCCCGTTCACTTTATTGTTATTCTGAATGTACTTGCTCCATCCTTCACCTTTGGACTAAATCAACTTATATCTTGGTTTGCCGCTGTAAGTCGATATCTTCTCACCATCAGGCCTGAGGCAGCACAATTGGGCTACATCGAGAAGGGTTGGACTGATGGGGCCAGTCCAGAACAAAAAGGCATTGAAAGTTTCCGACCAGAAATAGCAAGCCGTGGTCACCAAGGGTTCGTTGGCTTCTAGATCGGCTAGAGAAAGAGGGAGACACTCCGCTATGCCCATCCTTTCCCACACCTCTCTTTTTTGGGCCGACACGCGAATATACCAAGACCTCCACCCCTTGAGTGCTGTCAGCCAAGCTCTGAAGCTCTTGCTCCACTTCTCCACATTATAACCAGAAACCGATAGTGGGAGTCTAGGGATTTCTTCATTTATGATTATATCAGCATCTAAACTCCCTATCAGTCCTAAGTAATATTGATTACCACTATCAAAAATCGGAATAAGTACCTGATTGGGGTCCATTCAGTCGATTTGAGGGAAAAGCCGATTGAGTGCAGTGGAAGAAGGAATCGGATGATCGAAGAGCTTGGAAGTGTAAAAAAGATAGTGGGGGCCGCATATTTATAGCACGGTGAAAATTTTGAAATGGCGGGAAGAATTTTTGAAGTGACGCATGCAGTAAAAATGCACCGAGAATTTTACAGCGCCATTAATGCAGCGGTTGCTAATGGAAACTTTCTGTTAAGCTGACGCCGGACAAGCCGATGGTTAGGATTTTTTGAATATAACAAGTTATCTCCTAAAAATGGGGGAGATATGTTTGCACAAAAATTTGGTAGGTGTGATTAAAATCGGCAGTTCGAAATCAACGGGATATGGACCGGACACGATTTGAAGATATTTGGAAACAAAAGAGATTATTAAGGAAATAGAGGCCGATACGGATTCTACTTTCAAGGCATGTTATAATAGGACTCGATGAGCCGATGAGTATAAAAGATAGACAGGGGCCGGTATAGAAGACACAATAAAAAAATCAATCAGCCAGCATTGTATTTTCATCTATTTTTTGTCGACTAGGAGTAGTTTTGTAATTTAGCTTTCTTGTAATCTGATCTTGATCAATAAAGTTGTGTATCGCCGATTATTGATCTTCGTTGATTACGTCCCCAGGTTCGATTTACTTTGATTTTGTTGCGCGTCGCCTTTTTAGAGTCGATCTATCTCTACCCTCTAGTTAGCATTGATCGACTAATTGGATTTACCGATTTTGATTTGATCGGCTTTGAGCGAATTTCACACCTTCTCCTTACCGATTGCAAGGTCAAATCGGTTGGCACGCTCTGAATCAGGTGTTCATCTGGTGTGCTATAGCCGAAAACGCTACTTCAAGTTTTTTGACACCAACAGGATAGTACATACACAACGCAGTAGTGAGTAGTGACGATGGCAATAAGATCGGTACTTTAACAAATAAAAAAATAAAAAATAAAAACGAAGCAAATGGGCAACAATGTCGTAAGATACATGACTTCGTCCTTTGGCGACGAACTGACGACCTCCAGCTAATGCATGTCTAGCAGTTTATCTCAACGGGGCAAATTCAGTTGGAATTTCAAGCAAGCCAGCATCGTGCACTCAAATCATAGTATATTATAGTATGTACGTAAAAATGTGTACTCAGTCAACGGATCTGAACTTCTTAAGTTTGACCTTTGATATTTACGGCTTCCCCCGGATATATAGGGGAAGAAAGTGAACGTAGTTACACCAAAACAAATTCATGTAAACATTCATTCATAATCATGTACAAAAACAAACGAACGAACAAAGAGCACACCTTTCGTCGCTCCTCACATAGTTTGCACACACGAACAAATCTGAAAATTCATGATGATCACGCATGACATGTTGACGACGTCACGCTAGAAACTTGCAAGTTCTAGCATGTCGGCAAATCAGCTGGCGGCGGTGGAAGGATCGAGCCAGGCGTCGTTCCATTATCCACGGCAAACACCATGCCGAGTTCCATCGGAACGTGCGCGTCAAGGTGGCAATGAAAGAACCACATGCCTACGTCAAATTCCAAATTAGCACAGTTATTTTAAGCCACTATTAGGCCTTAATAGACTATAAGAACGGTACCTGGATTGTTGGCGACGAACCGGATGACGGCCCAGCCCCCGGTCGGCACGGCGATGGTGTTGCGCGCCACTGGGTCGACCAGATTGTAGCCGCTCACGTTGCCCGGGGTAAAGGTGCCCAACCCCTGCGCCAGCACGAAGAAGTTGAAGCCGTGGAGGTGGATCGGGTGGTTCTCCGACGGGAAGGCGATCGGGTTCTGCAGCACAATCTCCACCGTCGAGTTGTACCGGAGCCTCCTCACCTTGGTCCCCTCCGTCATCGGCGTGCCGCTCGGCGGCGCGGCGTCCGGGAAGTCGGCGGTGTAGACTCCCGGAGTGCGGTTGAACTGCGCCTCCAGGAGGGACATCTGCGTCGGGAGGCGGAACGACACGCCGTTCATGGCTGCCGCGACGGCGCTCCCGGCGCAACTGGTTTGGGTCGAGTCGCATGGCAACTGGCCGAGCCCCAGCTCGATGGTCATGTTCACGTCCACCTTCGACGGCACGGCTGGCGCGCCGGGCGTGGCAAGGCCCCTCAGCCCGACGTAGAAGGAGTTGGCTGTTTTGGAGTCGGAGTTGGTCGGCATGGTTGGCATGGCAGGCGTCGCGGTGCCGTTGGTCGACGTGACGTTGTAGCGCAGGATGGCCGTGGCGGTGGAATCGTCGGAGGCGGCCATGGTGGACGGGGACAGGGTGTCGTACGCCTGAACCGCCATGTAGTAGCTACCGGGCATGGCGTTGGTGAAGATGAGCGCGTCCACGGTGTTCCCCGGCGCGAGCACGAGCGTGTCCGTGGTGTAGTTGGCGGTGTAGCACGCGTCCACGGCCACGACGGTGAAGGCGTGGCCGGCCACCCTGAAGAAGAGGTGCGTGTTGAGGCCGGCGTTGATGACCCGGAGCAGCACCGTCGAGTTGGGTTCCACGACCACCGTGAACGTCTCATCTACAAATCAAATGTCAAAATTTGATTTTTTTTTACCGATCAGGGTAAGTACATTTCGCCTTGAGCAACTCTGTTTGTTACTTAAGAATTTACCAACTGTTGTACATACTTGCACATTGGTAGAGTTGGCCAGTGAGACCGTTAACGGTGAATGCATCGGACTCTCTGGGAAGCTGACCGGACAAGAGCGCGTCCTTCTCGACGTCGACGGCATTCCGGTTCCACCACTCACCTATCCAAGGCCTCATCCAGAATCAGGGTATGCCAATAATTCCCCATCAATGTACAGTAAGAGGATCGACGCTACCAAGCACGATGGGGACTTCTTGGTCCGGCGTGGGGAAGGGATAGGAAGAACCGTTTCTCGGCTTGATGATGACAGCGCCGTACACTGTCGCGCGCAGGAAGGAGGCGTGGGCGTGCCACCACAACGTGCCCTCCTGCCCGGTGACGTTGAACCGGTACGTGTACGAGCTGTTCGGCTGAATCGGGCACTGCGTCACCATGCTCGGACCGTCCGCCCAAGGCGTCAGTAACTGGAGTATGCCATGCCTGTCAAGTTTTCCAGCACCGGCAATCATACATGGTTACGTTAGACCAACTCTGACAGTCAAGTGGTTAGTGTCAGGTACTGAAACAATTAATTTTGCAAGAGCAGAAGACAGCGTGTAAGACTGAAAACCACTGCGTTCTCCTAGTAGAACGCTAACCTTGGTTACTTTTTTGTGCGAGCTTTTTTGGCTATACTTTGTTGTAAACTTGCAATGGGACTTCGTCATATGTACATTTGGCAAATATTTAGATGAGCTTTCCTACAGCTAGCGGCTGTGCCTCGACAGGTAGGGTGTCCTTTTCAGAACTTTCACTTTCGGCTTTTAGATATAGATATATATGCTTAAAACGAATCAGATAAACTGACTAAATTACCTATCAAACGAACACACCCAGGATCCAATGAAGTAGGTAGATAGCGGGTCTCTCAGGCCATCTTACAAGTTACAAAGACTTGATGTTTCTCAAAAGGAAAAAGAAATTTAAAGCGACTGGAAGTTTTCTCGAGTTGAAGTACTAGGATTTTACCAGTGGATGGTTAAGTTGTATGGTGATCCGTTGATAACATTGACGATAACCGCGTCTCCTTCGTTCACTTCTATCGTCGGGCCTGGCAGTTGCCCGTTCACCACAAAAATGTCAGTGCTGTTGCACAGCTGATTAAATCGCGTACTTGCCACCTAATAACACCATTACAGAGGAACAAGTCGTTAGATAAGGCCTATTGGATTGCAGAGAACAGAGGTCATATCACATACAAGAAACCGAACACTTGTCACAAAACGATCAAATTAATCTACAGTTTTCAGGTGTATGAAATCTCCTATTTTCCAGACATTAGTTGATCCTGAATTCCTGATAGCGAGTGTACTTTAGGTACTTAACAGCATGAACTTAGCTTATGTAGCTATCTGATTTGAGACTTTTACCAACCTTGGAGGTACTAAAATTTACATTGAGATAGTATCAAGAGGTATCAAAAGTCTCATCTGATTTATGTCCAAGCTCCTCTTCTTGTGAAAAACTTCTACTTTCAAAGAACTGATCGAAGGAGTAACTCATATGCACGGAGAGAAAGAGAGAGAAGTACTGTGAACGTGTAGTTCGCAGTCGCCGCATCTGCCACCGATCCGGCAAGAAGCGCGAACGCCAACAACAAAAACTGCATTATGGAAGAACACCAAGGTCGAAGAGCATTCAGCAGTGTCGTAGAGGGATAAGGAAAGCTTTCTTGGTAATCTTGGCCAACTTTTATAGCTTAGTCTTCAAAGAAACACGATAGGTATATGTACTATAGGAATGCTTTCGGCACTCCACCAGGAATCGCTTGCGTAGGATTGTGGCATATTTATCCATTTTTTTGTGATAGCGACTTAAAGCTTCTAGCGATAACACACGCTTATAATCTAGGTGTTACTGCTCCAAATTATTTTATGTGGCCTGATCAAAATGATAGAGAAATTAATGCCACTCGTCCATTATCTGGCTATTAACTTGTCCATGGATAGCTTTATTGCAGTATCAAATTCCTGGCCTATCCAAAAGAGCAGCATCAAATTCTCTTTCATGGCTAGCATTGCCGAGATGTCTGCAAATGCCATTTTCATCAGAATCAATAAGTTTTACCTTTGGACACAAGATATATAATGTTCTGACAAACTATCAGGGTTAACATACAAGCTAGATGTGCAATAGGCAAATCATGGCCAAAAAATTAGCCCCAAAAAACATTTCAAAAGGAACTAATCGGATGCCTCAGTGTGTCACCGACTGCTCCCTCGTTTGGGTCAATAAAAGCATCTCTTAAAGACGAGATGTAACAAAAGTACCCCAGGCCATTTGCACCTGAACCAGGTAGCCCTAGCCAGTGATGAGTACTAAACGGGGAATAAGCTAATTAGACAATAATTTACTCCAACATTCAACTATGCCCACAAGTTTGGTCCCAATAGTTGAATTTAGAGAACGTTTTCATTGATATGCTGACAAGTATGCGATTATATTCCCTAATCCCTATATGTACTCGACCAGGAGGTATATATGTCCTACGGAAATGGTGAACAAAATACAGAACAAAAGAGAGGATTCTGTACAAATTTTGTCTTCTTAAGCAAAGAATGTCCTGCTTTGCCGAAGGAATTCCCAGGATGGATGGGTACGGCCGTTACTTCAGGGTCTAGATAACCAAGCGGCATATCTGGCATAAGATGATAAGAATGACACAAAAAGAGAAATGACCTGAAATCATGTGGTAGGTGATTATGTAAGTCTATCTTGACTAGGTGATCATGTAAGTCTATCATGAGCTGTACATAGCCAATCGTTTATTACAATGTTACAATAGAAATGATGTCAATAAAATAAAACCAAATACTGTTAAAAGTTGCAACATACCATCATGAGCATAAAACATGAAAGTACAGAGACTTACATAGCCAATTTATTAAGAAGTGCCCGGAACAACCTGAACTGTAACTCAACATTCTATTTGTGAACTGCGAACATAAATCACTAATCTTTTACTCCCTTCGGTCACAAAAAGAAGCTATTTTGAGTTGCATGCAGTCAAGCATTATAAAGTTTGGCTATCAATATCTTTTTGAATATTTAGAATCGACATATAGAAATGATGCGTGTAGAATTGTCTCAAAAAGTACTTTCAAATATTATAATTTTAGTAGATTTTATAAATATATTATAATAAAAAGAAAGTGGACAGAATTTTATTTTGAAGACTGTATCGATGCTCAAAATGACTTTCTTTTGTGGCCAGAGGAAGTAAAACGAAAAGATCCACATTTAATATTAGTCTCAAAGTTACATGTCCTAAGCCAATCAAGATCAAATTAAAAAGAAGAGAAAAATCTATGACAGGTGCTTCTATACATTTTTACTCAATACATGTTGTACAAATATTAAAACAAGCAAAAAATTAAGTAATCACTATCTACCTTTCGTTTATCCTTTAATATTTATACAACTTTCAAAAAGAGATGCATAGAAGCACATATCAGAATCTAAAATAAAATATTCTCCTGGCTTGGTTTTTAAAAATTCTAAATTAAAATAGTAATAGATGCCGATGATGCAATCAACCGGGCAAATCGAAATATCGCAGTATATTTGTCCTCAAAATTATCGAAGTACACAATTTGTAAATTCATTGCCGTTCAAAGCCTCTTACATCCATTCTCCACCCTATTCCAGAACTGCAACTTTCAAGAATCCTTAGCAGTTAGCACTGCGGCAAGTCTGGGGGCGGCGGCGGCAGCGCTGTCTTTGGAGTCGGCCCGCTCTCCACCTCGAACACCATCGCCAGGCCGATCTGAAAGTGAGCATCGATGTGGTAATGAAACCGTAATTGCGTATTCTACACCGCATCAGTACGTCACCGCTCCGCATCCATCAAATTGCTTGGCAGTGTCTAACGCTAGGCCCGGACAAGCCGACGCCCAAGTTAATATTTCCCTCTCTGTTTCGGTAGTGGAAGAATGGACCAACCCAATCCAGTCGAGAGAAATCAGGCAGCCCAATCTTCTTCTTCTTTTAGTTTTTATGGACTCGGAATGATGTTGGCGACGTCGGTCCGATTGAGGACGCGCAAATATTTATAGATTTCACTAAAATTTTCATTGAATTAAAACTTCACCTGGAGTTTTGACTTGGTACGTCGAACCAGGTTTCATAAAGTCCGATCTCTCTGTGAGGTGATCAACAGTCCAACCCATATTGTTAACCGCAAGTACATATTTAGCAACTTTTCTATGTTACAACCATTCGTTTATGGTCAGGCAACGCCTTCGTAAATCGTAAGCCATGTGATCATGTTTAAAATATCTGACATGGAATGCGTAGAAAATTCTATTGAAAAACGATCGATATAGATAGATTTACCGGGGTTGTTGGCAAGGAAGCGGATGACGGCCCACCCGCCGGTGGGCACGGCGACGGTGTTCCGCTCCTGCGGGTTGACGAGGTTGAACTTCTCGTCCGCGGCGCCATCGTAGTTGCCGAACCCCTTAACCTATCATATTTTGCCTTTGCACGATGTCTAAGAGGCTTAGTTTTATGGACATGATACATTGTGCCCTCAGTTCATTGTTTTTTTCGAAAGGGCAGCAAGAGAATTGCTGTAAATTTTATATAGAAGAGAAAGAGGGGGGTTACATCCAGTTTTTTAAGGAAAAACCGGGAGAAAAAACCTCACAACACCACATGATCTACGAAAACAGGAAAACACCCCACTTAAACCAGCCAAAGGGCCGAAAAAAGGAAAAAACAAGCACAAGCTAATCGACTAGAAATTAAATCGGAGCCAAAAACTTCGAGGACATAGCAAAAGTACGGTTAAGCAGCGCCTCCTTAATCACCACCGCCACCTGTTCCGACGTTCTAGTTATCCCCTGGAAAATGCGCTGGTTTCTCTCTTGCCATAAATTCCACCACAAATAAATAAGTAAACCATCGAATTGCCGACGTCTTTCTTTGTCAAACTGAGATCTTAGTGTCCGCCACCATGTATATAACGAGCCATTACTGTTTAAATTCTGGATCCGCTCCAATTTCCCCCAGCGCAGGAGGAACCCCCATACTTGTTTGGTGAAGGGACAATCCCTACAGAGGTGGATTGCCGTTTCTGGAGATGCATTGCAAAGAGTACAGATGGCATTGCATGGCCAACCCTTCTTAAGCATATTGTCTGCTGTTAATATTTTGTTGTGGAGCAAGGTCCAAGCAAAGAAGCGGCATTTAGGTTCGGCGTGCGCCTTCCATATAGGACAGATCTTCATCTTGCAGTAAACGGATTGGAATTGAACAAGGTATGACGACTTTGCTGAATATTGACCATCAGCAGTCCATCGCCACCTTATCTGATCTTCTGCCGTGTCATCTCTATTAATTCGTTGTATCGCTTCAAAGAGCGCCACAAATTCCTTAATTTCTATTTCCGAGTTCACCGGCATACAGAACCGGATCCAGTAGTTATTTGACAAGTCCTGGTAGGCCGATATGTTCTTTCTGCGCGCTGTTCTGAACAGATTCGGTGCAATGTTTTTCGGTGCTTGTCCTTCCACCCAATGTGATCTCCAGAAGTCTACCAGCTTGCCGTTTCCGATCGTAACAATTGTTGAAGCATTGAAGAGAGACACATCTACTTTGTCACATGGTAGATCAAGGCCCGTCCATGCCCTTTCCTTGCATTTCCAACGGAGCCACAGCCACCGAAGTCTAAGAGCCCTGGCGAAGCGGTCTAGATCTTTGATCCCAAGACCCCTTTATTCTTTGGCATACATGTCACCGGCCAATTGATCAAACAGTGGCCCCCACTGCAATTTTCAGGTTCTCGACCCCTCCATAGAAAGCTTCTTCTGATTCTATCAATACATCGAATCAGCCACTTTTGTGCGGGGAAGACTGTGATCGGTGCTTGTCCTTCCACCCAATGTGATCTCCAGAAGTCTACCAGCTTGCCGTTTCCGATCATAACAATTGTAAAAAAGTGAAATTGGTAGGTCCCACCGGGATTCATTGTAAAAAAGTGAAATTGGTAGCCCTCAGTTCATTGTGTGGATGTTATGTTGCATATCTGTAATACACTAATATTTGCTTGTTAAATCTGTGGTTTTTGGCTGCAGAAGAGGAGGACCGCATTATATTGGCTGCTCATGCAGTTCATGGGAATAAGTGGGCATCTATCGCGAAGCTTTTGGTTGGGAGAACCGACAACACAATCAAGAACCACTGGAATTCTACTCTGAGGCGTCAATACTGCACTGGTGGCCAATCCGCACAAGTTTCTGCCGCAGAGCAAGCTATTCCAGAGATGTCCAGGGCGGTATCAGAAGAACCTTGGCCATTAGGGGATCTTAGTTCCTTCAATGCTATTGAAGTAAGGCAAACTCCTGTGCAAACAGTAACTGAAGTTCTGTTGAGGCATGGCAAATTGGAGGTAACAATTTTAGCACTGAAGTTGTCGACACACCCTACCTGGCCCGACCAGTTCCAAAGGTTGGTGCTTTCAGACCGTGCAATCTAGGACCTGCTCAATCAATGGAAAAGGAAGTGTCAAGCTCCATCTTCAAGTTTGACTCAACCATTCAAGCTTTCAAAACTGAAAATGGGATCAGCAAGTTTGTTGATCCTACATGCTTTGCAGTTGAGGTGCCAAACAAAATGTGGGCATGTTTGCTGCAGTGCTCTGGAGCGACCTGCTAAGGAGTCATTGCTGGGTCCTGAGTTTAATGAGTTCGAAGATCATCCACCAATTTTGAATAGTAGTTTTGCTTCATTGCCATAACTTAGCAGCATTACCTGGGTGAAAAGTGGTTTGCAAAGCAGTGACACCACCAAGTTATTGCGGTCTATTCCACCAGCCTGACATATTAGGGCAATAGGTATCATTTTAATTAGCATGCTGGAATATTTGCTGTTGTTTGTTATATTCAGACATAACGAAGTCAAACTGTGGTTATAATCCTGAGCTGTGTCTTTGATAGATGGCATGGCATGTGGCACTTGCAGCTCTTAGTATATATTTCTTTCAGGTGCTTAGAAACGTACATTCGTACTGCATCGTGTTATGTTCTGCTTAGGTAATTGGACACGTCTGTCGCGTTATAGAAAAACTATGAGGCATTTCTAATCCTAATTGCATTCCATTTCCAGTGTTCCCTGTGAATACTTAGACATGTTACAAATAGAATGAATCTTTCAGTTATGAGAAGAGAATACTATGCCCTATTGACAATTATATGCCAAGTGCCACATAATGACTTTCTCTTCCTTTTAATGGCCCGTGAAATTGGTGTTATTTGATGTTGTTGTTATCACCACATGATATTTGATTAAAATAGAAGTAAATAACCTAAATATTTTGATAATGGACTGATCATGTCAGGGAAAGTATATTGAAATTGAGCTTATTTCTAACAGGAAGCCCAAGGAGTAACTCCATGGAAGAAAAGGTGGTGTCACTGTACTGTTATGGTACATGTGATGCAAATCAACTGGATTGCTAATTTTAGGGCACATACTTAACTAACAATAGAACAGTGCTACTGTACACTGTAATAACAGAGTAACTAAAGGAATGGTGGGGTATCGTATTAATTAAAATGTGTAAACATTATGTCAGCCTCCTGGACTTGCACATATGTTCAGTATTAATTAAAATGTGAAAACATTAGGTTAGTCTTTATGAGAAGTATTTTTGTTATTTTTATTACATCTGCATGAATATCCCCTTTTTAAAGTTAAAATAGATTGTTTGGCTTGCACAATTGTGCGGTGTGGCACTACACAAACTCCAAAATTTTTATAACTCAAATATTTGACTTGGAGTATATCTTAATGAGAGATGTTTTCATGATTTAAGGGACTTTCATATCTTTTCAGTTTAATTGTTGCCAATAACATCTAATGGTTGTGAATTGTCGTAATTAGGCCCCACCAATCGAGGCCTTTTTTGTATGAGAATTTGTAGGATTTTTTCCCTTTTTTTTCTGAAAGCTTTTAACCATCATCCGCTGTTATTATATGATTGTAACAGAATAAGTAGATCTGCCTGCTCTATGTGCATTTAAATTCATTTCTTATCTATTACTGCCAATGTATATCTTTATTTCTTTGCAGTAACATGTTATATCTTTATTTCTTTGCAGTCACATGTTAGTAATCTTGCAATGTTCTATCTTTTGCTTTGCATAAAGTCAGTGTCTTAATGAACATTCCATCTTTTAGAAAGCATAGCATAGAAATCCAAAATGATGGTGGTGGCAGCAACTGTAGTTTCATGTCTCTGTAGTGTTTCTCTATGAGCTATCTTTGTCAGAGATCAGGTTTCTTTCAGCGTTACTGTTTCTGCTGTTGTCTGTCCTGGTAGGCTTGTGAAAAGCTAGATTCCTGTCTTCCAAATTACACTTTGAATTGTTGAAGACAACCAGGTTCTTTGCCTTGTCTTCATTGCAGTTTTGGGTTATACGAAGTTGGAGAAAAGATGTTTTGGTAATCTCTTTGTGAATTGTGATAATTGGTTAGTACAATCACTATCGGTGCTTAGTTGGTTGGTCTTGCTTTCTTGAGTTGGATATTCTGCTTTGCAATTATTAAGATAGACCAGCACTTGCTATATTCCCGCTTCTCTTGCTTTCAAGTTTCCATTTGGGACAATTTCAAAAAAAAAAAAGTTTCCATTTGGGACTGTCTGTTGCCCTACTCTGATCAATCTCATTCATAAATGCGAGCTTGTATACAATAACCTTGTTTTTCATGACAACGAGTAATGTCTGCCGAAAAATAGAGAATTTTTACTGTGCACTACCATGGTAGTATATAGCGGTAGTAGAAATTAAATTTGACCGTCGATTTGTCGAGGGCATTCTGGTCTTTTGGTTTGGGGTCAGGCGGTCTTGAATGCCATTTTGCTCAATTACCATTATACCCTCCACAAGACACAGGGGTTGAGTCTTGGCTCGAAAAATTATTTACCATTATACCCCTCCACGGGTTATACTACTCATACTACACATGGTAGTATAGTCAAATCTAATCTAATCTCAACCTTTGGATCTAAAGAAATGGACGGACCATATTCATTCTTGTGTATTGTAAAAGAGCTCGAAAAATAAACTCTGGCCTGTATGACAGTACCATTGAACATTACCAGTGGATCTAAGGTTTGCTCTATCTTCAATGGTAATTTTCCTTCATCCTTGTGCCTCAAAAAAAATTTTCCTTCATCCTTGTAGCCCTACTGTGATGCTTACCCATACTTGCGTTCTTTCTGAGGGATGGGAAGCAGTTGCTGCTACTCCCATTTTGTACTACTTGGCACTCTTTGTTGTTCAATCGTATTGTTTATCTCACATCGTTTTTCTGACAGGGTCTAGGGTGTATCCTTTCGTTTATGGACCTGTGCTGCTTCTATCTGTATTTATGGTGTTGCTGGAGCTTTCATTTGCCTCTGACCCTAGATCTGGTTACATAAAGACTGTACAGGCAGCTAAACATCAAATTATACAAGCTTCCCGGGAGCTCTTGTCTGTAGTTCCTGTAGAGTACTAATGTGATGGTCCTAGTCATTTTTATGGTTCCTGCCTTAGCCGTTAGGGTTAGGTCTCCATAGGCATTTGGTAGACAAAAGGTATAATGCATAAAGGCTAATTTTAGAGTGCTGGGCCAAGCAAGTCTTAATGAATGCAGTATACTGCATGGACTGCTTCTTTGTTAATGCCTGTAGTGGGAGGATTGGCACCTAATCCATTGTCATTATCTGTCTTGAGATCTTCAGATAAGGCATGATGTTGCTTTAGGGGAGAAAACTGTCGAGCTTCTGCTCCTTGCATACAGGTTATACAATCTTTTGCAAGATGAAAGTTGCAGCAACCTGATGCTTGTCAAGTTGTCATCAGCTGGTGGGTTACGGGGACCCTACTCTCTCAATTATAGGATATATGATCATGTGCATGCTGATATAAAGATTTTGTACTTCATGGGGCCGGCCATGGATGCTGAATGGAAACAACTCGACGCATCGAAAAATCCGGTGCAGTTTATTGCTCTAGCAATTAGATATAGACTGCTACTTAGGCAGGTTTGATGGTGTTGTGGGGGCAGTTGGGTTAGTTTTTGATCTTGCCAGCCTCAATGATTTGATTTCCCAGGATTCCTGCCTGCCTGTTTGCATGTGTTAGTTCAGAGGCAGCATCTGCAAGCACGCTAGGATTTTTGGGGTCGTGGAGAAGCCATTGGTACTTTCTCCGCCGGCTCGGTGCTCTTCATCTTCGTTTCGGTTGGTTTGTTCTGGGTTTTGTGATGAAGATCCTAGAGTCTACTCTTCCCGAAATGGTCTCGATAGGGTTTTGGCTGTCTTGCCTGTAGAATCTTCTGCTGCTATTTTGCTATTATATTCTGGATCTTCCGAATCGAATTTGAGCTGTGGATGGCCAAGGCCACGGCGCCATGCTGCGAGCGGAGACTGCGTCGAATGATGATGGCATCTGCTCTTACAGCGATGGAGCCAAGAAAGCCGTCGCTTTTGGGGACACGACGCCAAGATCTACGAAGAAACAGTGGCAGTTCAGTTCACCCCCTTTCTTGGTGCAAGCCCTTGCCGATGCGCACCTCTTGTCCCTGATAATTTAGAATCCTCCTCCTTGGGTTAACGCGACGATTTTGAGCGTAACCAAACTTACCAACCAACCCAAGTTAGACCTTCAGCTGATCGACGCCACACGGCACAAGAAGCATGCGTAGATAGCACCGTTCACCAGCCGGATTCGGCATTCCGTCCTTTTCTTTCGCGTGCAGTCCCAGCAGCTAGCGTTCTGCCCGCACTGGTTAACCATACGTACAATCGCATTTTATCTGACAAACTTCTTGCGCAATTCATCCATGCTCAGAAGAAACGCTAGCTTGTATGCTTGAGGTACTACTACTGACTGATAGTATGTATCATCTTTCCTGACAGTTGACACAAATCTCTTTCTCTCTATTATGTGGTGATGTCGAATTGTGGATATGCCGATGCAGCGACAAATACCAGACCAATTTTCTAAGAGAGCAGTGCTTCAATACTTTCCTTTCTAAAGTATAAGTTGCACAAATCTTGAAGCAAGTAAAGCGATAAGTAATTACTATCTACCTTTCATCTACCCTTAAGCCTGTGTGCCTGCCGTACGCCGCGGTTTCCTTCGATATGGCACAGTTGACCGTGGGTCAAACATCAGGCAATGCATTTATGCATCTCGCCGTACAGGCATATCCTTAGAAAGAAAGTACTTTTTGTATCTTCCAGAATTCAGAATTTGGCTGCTGGAATCACGTGAAAGATGGCTGGAGATGAGGAGCATCTGATCCATGGCAAGATGCATGAGAGAGAGATGGCGAGTGCAGAGCTATCCAGTCCTCCGGCAAAGCAGATGGGGAAAGGAGCGGCAAAAAAAAGAGGATTCTGAGCGCGCCCGGCCGACATATCTCGTGTCAAATCATGTCGCGGTTGAGAGACAACACTGGTGGCAGTGTAGAGCCGAAGAAGGTGGTGGCGCCAGGGTTTCAATATTCGTCGAAATTTCGGATTTTGAATCTTTACAAAATCTAAACTATTGATCAAGTAAAAAAAATTACAAATTTTGACATTGCTACAGTAATTTTATTTTTTTGGGCAAAATTTCATGAATTTTGGCCGGATTTTGAACTTTTAGAGTCGGATTTAGTCCAATAACCCATAAGAAAGTTATCTTCTATGAAAATTTGTTGAAAAACCGAATTTTTTAAAGCATTTTAAAATTTTGGTAGAAATACTGTTAGATTTTCATTAAATTGTACAAGCTTGATAATAAGCTAAAAATTTTATGGTACTATCTTGAGCAGTCCAGGATCATACAAAAAAAATTTAGAATAATTGAACTTCATTTGTTATCTTTAAAAAATCAAAAACAGAATGAACATAATTGGGATAATTACCTTGTCAGAATTTTACAAATTTTCTCAAGTGTGATCATGTTCTAAAACTTTTATGAGAGATTAATAATTGCCTTAGTACCATTATATAAAATTTTCAAAAAAATTTAACTTTGTTTGTTTGTTCAATCAGATCTATATAATCACTGAACTTCATTTGTTATATTTTATTTCAAAAATCAAAAAGAGAAAAAACATAAATGGTATTGTGCCTTGTAAGAATTTTATAAATTCAGTGGAGTGATTATAATTCAAAATTTTTATGAGATATTAAGAATTTCCTTATCACCATTCTATAAAATTTTCATACATTTTAAACCTTTTTGATTACTAAAGCACATATATGTATTGATCATCGGGTTTTTATTAGAACGTAGCACTATCAGAATTTTTAAAAATTATTTAAGCATAATCATCATCTAAAACATTTATATAACCATTAATGCTACATCAGAATCATATAAAAAAATTTCAAAATTTTATAACATGGTTTGGACAATTTTTCATTTTATTCAAGTTTGCTGGTAAGCCTTTTAACAGGATAGTAGCATTGTTCGAATTTTCAAAAATTCATGACACTTGATAATCATCTAAAAATTTTATGAGAATATTATGGGTGTCAAAACCATGGAATTTTTTTTTCAAAATTTTATAACCTCGTTTGTTCCAATTTTCATTCGGTTTAAACTTGGCCGTCAACGTTTTATCAAGACAGTAGCCATGTTTGAATTTTTAAAAATTCCTCAGATTTGATAATTATCTGAAATTTATTTCTAAATATCATCAATATGTCAGGACTCTCCATAAACAATTTCAAAATTTTTCATCATTGTTTAACCCACTTTTTAGCCGGTGCAAAATGACCAAAATTTCGGCAATTTCGCCCAAAATTTCGGTAAATTTCGCCAAAAATCGGATTTTTTTTCGGTGGCAAATGGACTGGATTTTAATTTTGGTTTTTAAATTTTGACCAAAATTTGTCCGAAATATCAAAATTTCGCCAAAATTTTTTATTTCGGTCATACCCGCTATTTTCCCCAAACGAAATTTCAATCCCTAGCGCCAAGTGCCAAAGGTGAACTGCTTCACTAAAAGCTTCATCCAGTCTAGGTGATGATGGGTTCCCTCATCAAAGGGTAATGCCTTTTAGCGCAATGGTTTATGATTTGGTGAAGTGAACAAAAGAGATTTAGTGCAGAGAACCAGAGTCACAAAACTGTCGGAAACCACTTGAAAATTACAGTTTTCAACCATATCGAGCCGGTTCGAGATTTAAAACCGGTCGGTAAACCGATTCAATTAAAAAATCCAAAAAATTCAAAAAAAATTATGCGACATAAACCAGTTGATAATCGATAAAAATCGCTCAATGAAAATCGAGCAAAAATCATTCAAAAAATCAGCTATAAGAAACATTCAATTGGCTGGTTTTCAATGAAACCGGTTAATTTTTTATTTTTTTAAAAGAAATTGATTTCTTAACCCTTTAGTTTTTAGCCATTTTCGACTTGATATTCCTGATTTTTGAATTTCATTTTCGAGCAATTTTTTCAAAATCGATATTGTGAACCCTGCAGGAACATGGTGAGGGTGAAAAAGGAAGTTCATGCAAATGTGCTTGGGTAGCCTTGTTGGCTAGCTACATACAGGGTTCATGCAAATGTGACTGATTTGCAAATCCTTAGAATAACATAGATTGCCGTGAATTATAACTGTTGTCTACGTGGTCTATATATCAGCAACAGTTTAAATTAATTGGTAAAATCTTATCATGTAACGGGAAAAAAATATAGCATTAATATCAATGCAAGGGCTACCCAGGATACAAGTGACACTGAAAAAATTAAGAGAGCAAAGCAACAAGACATGCATTTCCATTTTTTTTGGTACAACCTTGTTGTAATATCCTTTTCTTAAGGGTGCTTTCGTGCATTTTAAGTGTCGTATGCTATATTTTGTCTTAGAAGTCCTTGCATCAGCCCTTGCATCAGCTTTACAACCAGGCGCTAGTACATGCAGTTTCTTTAAATTCAGTGCATGTTTATATTAGAGAATAAATACAACCCGCGGTAGCTATATTTATGTACCAGCTACCCGTTGGATACCGACAAATGCTCGAGAGTACATCATTTGACAATGTTGATAATCTATAACCTAGCCAAAATATATCTTTTTTTTTCACCAACCCCACTTTATCATACCCTAATATTTGATTAAGGCCCATTTGGAATGCATAAATTTTACAGAAATTTTGAAAAAAAATCATAAGAAACAATTCACTTCCCGTATGAATCATAAAAGATTCTGCGTTCTAAATGGGGCTTAAGAGTAGAGGAAAAAACTCATAAGATCAATAATAAACAACATTCCAAGCGGGGCTTAGGTATTAAAGGCGATAAAAATTGAATTGTTCCCCCTCAAAGCTATTTTTCATCCACCAATCGGGAACGTTGTAACCACAGCGCATTAAGCTTAGACAACAAGAGTTATATGATCAAATATAGACATCATTTTGAACATAGAATTTTTATAGTAAATTTTAGAAATTTTATAGAAAAAAGTTTAATTTCTGTAGTAATTAAAGAAAATTCTCATGTTTTAAACCAGACTTAAAATTAGGGAAGCAACGTACACATGCTTTTGCGCATCCAATGTTTTCCCTTCCAATTCAAATCAAAATATGCCCACAAAATCACAAAAATGTTGATATTGCTACACACTACTAGAAAGTGCCTTGTCATCTTACCAATGCGGACTTGGTTATCCCAGCGAAGTTTAAATTATATCATGACATGGGCTCAAAAATTGGAGTAAGAGTATCTCACATCTATCCATCCTAGTTTTGCATTGTAACATGGTCATAAACCTTATGGATGGTTTGGAGTAGCGACCTTTGAGTATGCTAGAGTGGAATTTCAGATCTATCATTAAAAAGCAACTCCTTCGATTACTTCACTATAAACAAATCTATTGGAAAAAAAGGTGCACAATTCGTTGGATAAAACTCGTGATGAGAATACTAAATTCTTTCATGCGTTTGCCACTGAGTGTTACAGAAGAAATACAATCACTCAGCTAGTCACGTCTGGTGGTACTATTGCTATAGGGCATCATGGAAAGATGGCTGTTTTATGGGACTCTTTCAAAGATAGATTGGGAACAGCTATTCTACCATTAATGCTTTTTAATTTACAAGAGTTGATCTCTTCTGTGCGTAGTATAGAGACCCTCATGGCTAGGTTCACTACTGACGAAGTTGATAAACTTGTGAAGGACATGCATATTGATAAAGCTCTAGAGCCGGATAGTTTTAATGGTCACTTCATAAAAAGATGCTGGCACATTATTAAGTATGATTTCTACAGGCTTTGCAACAACTTTTACAACAATAAAGTTCAGCTACAAAGCATAAATAATTCATTTATTACTCTAGTCCCAAAAAAGCCGTCTCCTGAAGATGTAAAAGATTATTGATCTATTTCTTTGCTCAATTACTCTCTCAAGTTGTTGACAAAATTACTGGCTGATCGATTGCAGAACAGAATCCTACATTTAGTTCACAAAAACCAATATGGGTTCATCAGGAATAGAACAATTCAAGATTGACTAGCATTGGTTTTTGAGTACATACACCAATGTCACCAATCTAAGAAAGAAATCATAATCATGAAGTTAGACTTTGAAAAAGCTTTTGATACAATAGAACATACTGCCATTATTGAAGTTATGCAAAGTATGGGTTTTCCTGAAAGATAGATAAATTGGATAAAGGTCTCACTCAGCTTAGGCACATCTAAAGTACTACTAAATGGAGTCCCAGGAAAATAATTTCAGTGTAAGAGAGGAGTCAGGCAAGGTGATCTGCTATCGCCTCTCCTATTTGTTTTGGTAGCTAATCTTCTGCTATCAATAGTGAACAAGACACAGCAAAGAGTAGTTTTTTCTTTACCGATCCCTGCCTCATTGGACAATGACTTCCCCATTATATAATATGTTGATGACATACTAATCATTATGGAGGCAAGTGCTCGACAACTCATATGTTTAAAAGCAATTCTCAGCTCTTTCTATACTTCTATAGGTCTGAAGGTAAATTATAATAAATCATTTTTGGTACCAATCAATTTTCACGAAAGGAAAATTCAATTTTAGCATAAACATTTGGATGCCAAATTAGAACTATGCCTTTTACTTATCTGGGCTCACCTTTGGAGACTTCAAGATCAAGAATAAGTGATTTCTCACCATTAATGGACAAAATCGAGCAAAGATTATCAAGCTATGCTTCTTATTTATCGTATCGAGGTCGTTTGCAAATGATTAACTCTAATTTGTCAACCCTACCAACCTACTATCTATGCTTATTAAGAATTCCAGTAACAGTGATCAACAATATTGATAGAGCAAGAAAACACTGTTTGTGGCATGGCTCTGATCTCAACAAAAAGGGAGGAAATTTAGCGGCATGGGAACTTGTATGTAGGCTAAAGTCCAAAGGGGATCTTGGTGTTATTAAACTTCAAACCCAGAATGAGACACTTCTATTGAAAAATCTCCACAAATTTTATAACAAACATGATCTGCCTTTGGTAAATTTGATTTGATCAACCTATTATAGGGATAAAATCCCTCAGTGCTCAAGAATTCAAGGATCGTTCTAGTGGACAGATGTCATGAAATACATCAATTCCTACAGAGCTAGAGCTATGGTCGTTGTGGGAACGGGGAAAACAACATTATTCTGGACAGATATTTGGAACCACAATATTTATTGCCTCATATTTCTAGTCTTATATAATTTTGCCAAAAATAAAGAAAGCTCAATCTCACAGTTTATTCAGAACCCTGGTATAAGACATAACTTCAATCTACCGCTCTCTAATGATGCCTATCAAGAGTACAACTTGTTAATTGATGACATCTAAAGATTTTTACCCATGAACAGTTGCTTAGATGTTTGGTCTTACATTTGGAATAAAAACATATACACATTACAAAAGTTCTATCAACATTCATTTCTTGCAATGGCTGCACCAAAATCTTTTAAGTGGATTTGGCAAAGTAAACATGTGATGAAACTCAAAGTGTTTGCATGGTTATTATTTTTGGACAGATTAAACACTAAATATTTGCTTTATAGAAAACATTTTTATATGAAGGATGGTCCATGCTGTGTCTTATACCAAAATCAACATGTAGAAACACTTAATCATCTATTCTTTAATTGCTCCTTCAGCATCACATGCTGGAACATCATTGGCATACTTTGGGATACTAAACAGGATATTGTTCTAAAGCTAGAATGTTCCAAGACCAGCTTTAAATCTTTTACATGTAAATTATTATTATTGCAACTTGGGAAATATGCATGGGAACAACAAAAATAATTGAATATTTTGAGACAACAGATCCAAGTGTATCAAACTGAAAAGGCTATTTATGAATGAACTTACTCTGCTTGTGCATCGAGTAAAACTAGCTACACATATTATCTTGATTTTATTCCCCAGTTTGGGATTGTAATTTTACCTTTTAAACTCCTTACATAATTTTTTGTCCTTTTTCCTACCTCTTTCGTTCAAAAAAAATCATGAAATGGTAACTTTTCTAGCTTAGTGTATGATATTTTTAGCAAATTTGACCGCCTTATAAATGAAATTGCAAAAGTAGCCCATACCAGTCTACCATAGGTGCCACGTGTCGGCTCCACGTCCTTCCACACTTGGTTACGGAGCTACTTTTGTAATTTTATTTATAAAATAGTTCGATTTGCTAAAAAAATTACTAGGTAGGTAAGAAAGTGATTTCCAAAATCACATGAGACTAGGGGTGAAAACGGGACAGGAAATATCCGCCCGATCCGATCCCGAATCCGTTTAAAATCCGTACCGATGTTATCCGTATCCGAAAAATCCGATGTAATATGGGTTAGAATATGGGAAGAGCAATATCCGATCCATATCCGAAAAATCTCATGTAATATGGGTTAGGATATGAGAAAAGCAATATCCGACCCGATATCCGGTAAATATCCGACCCGATATCCGGATAAAATCAATTATTCTTCCATTAATTTGGTTCATTATTGGATAGATAGAATAGTTGTTTGATACTGGCACTAAAAAATACTACTTTGTTATTAAGCGTGAACTTCAATAAATCTATCAACAAACAAATAAAGTGATGACATAATGTTTTTACCTAAATTGATTTGTTCAACTTATTTGATAAACTTCTTTTCTATTCAAATTACTGGAATTAGTTGAGTCACTAAATTGCACCTCTAACTATCCTACTATCCTACGTTGAAATAATTATGACTTGAAGCTAATGTTGTAAGGTTAATGCTTCATTCGTTCTTTTACGTACACAATTATGTACTATACTACTATCCAATTATGATATCCGATCCCGACTCGAATCCGTTAAGTATCCGCTCCGTATCCGAATCCCGAATAATCTGAATTCATATCCGTATCCGGGACATCCGTATCCAACTCCGAATTCCAAAAAAAATATGAGTTAGAATACGAAACAAGTAATATCCGTCTATATCCAACCCGATTTCACCCCTACATGAGACTGTCTTCCTCTTTCTACTACTCCGGCCCCAAGGAAGGATGCCATAGGCCCATAGCTACAGCCTACACCATTTTGAGTGCGACTCGCCGACTCTTGACTTGTTCTCTCTTCCCCAGACAAACGCACCAAGTATTCTTTTCCCCTTCGCTCTTTCGCCTAACTCTTCTTCGGTTTTGGAACTCTCTCACACACTGACACACACCTCTAATGGTTTACCTGCATCGCTCTGCGGCTATGGATCAAGAAACCACTTAAAAATCCAATCTTTTAGCCACCTGATGCCTCGTCGGTAGGAGCATATTTCAATTCTCTTTTAGAGCTTAGAATCTACTGGCTTTGGATTCTTCTTGCGTTGCCGCTTCTCGTGATCGGCCGCATTGTGTTGTGGGTGGCTGCTCTGGGTTCTTGGGCGCTGCTTTTGGAGTGGCATGCAACTGCAAGAGTGATATTTAGTGAGCGCTTTCGGCGTTTCTTGTTTGCTTGCTTCCTTATTTGCTCTTGTCGGGATTTGATACCGGAGGAGCAATTTAAATGTTCGTTTCCTTTTCTTCAATTTATTTTTTGTAGGTTTCTTTGGTTGGTTTCTACCTTGGAGAAAGTAGTGTTCATTTCGTGGGAGTAATGGTAAACAGCGGCGAGCAATCGGCGATCGCTGCCGCTACCGAGCCTGGCGTGGAGCAGGGCCACCTCGGCAGCGGCGGCGGGAGGCCACTCGCGGAGGAGAGCTCGGACGAGGAGGAGGGGAGCCAGTGCTTCTCAGACGCGGAGGACCGGTCGTGGCACTCGCACTCCCGCCAGGACTCCGCCGCCCTCGAGGAGTACATCTCGACGTGCGCGTCTGTCCGCTCCGGTGCCGGCGCCGGGGATGGGGAAGGCGAGGGCGCGGTCGGGCGCGGCAGGAAGTCGTGCGTGTCGGAGTGCTCCATGGACGACGTCGACCTGGAGGCCGGGCTGGCCGAGATCACCAAGGCAAGCCCTGACAAGGCCGAGAGGAACTGCCGCATCTGCCACCTCGGCCTCGAGAGCGCCGCCGCCGAGTCTGGCGCCGGCATCGTGCTCGGCTGCTCCTGCAAGGACGACCTCTCCTGCGCCCACAAGCAGTGTGCCGAGACCTGGTTCAAGATCAGGGGCAGCAAGTAAGCCCAGCTGCTGCTAATTCCATCATTCACTTCGGATAATTACCATTATCTGTTCATGTTATATACCACTGAAATGAAAATATTTGAGCAGTACTTCAATGCTTTCCCTACCGATGCAAGCTGTATAAATCTGAAAGCAAACAAAGAAGTTATCACTATCTACCCTTTGCTTTAATATTAGTATAACCGTAAAAAAAAAAAGCATGAAAGCACCTCTCAAAATATTTTACTGTGTCGCGAGTTCGGTGTAACTGCAAACCTGCCATTGTTTGTTTAGGATAGACGCTTTTATGAAAGATAATGCACTTGGGTGTATGAACACGTGATTAAGGAATCTTTAGTAGGAGCTAGTGTTTTTTCTTCTTTATTTAGGTAGGTTATAAATGTTAAAAGGAGATGAGGGAGGAAACGGTATAGTAGAGTATGATTAACTAGTAGGCTATAGGGAAGGCTTAGGAATCCAAATATGGTAGAACATTGAAGAGGATAAAGTTGGATTCCTTCTTTTGGTCTGCCTTTTCTTGCAGATTCTTGTGTTATTCTCTTGATCTCCGAAGGAGCAAGTGTTGACCTTTTTCTGTCTGATCTTTATGACATGCCTTTGTTGTGGTGGTCTAAAGGGGTTGCGCTATTATGTCACCTTCCACTAAAAGAATGTACTTCATGAAAATTGTGGCCAACAATCATACATCCCTGAAACTCACTGCATTAAGTGATTAAGGTAGAGTGTTGGAGGAAGGGGGTTCCCGAGTGGAGATTCTACCACATAAAGTTTTTTCTTGCAATTCATTTAAGAAGGTTGAGAATTTCAGAAGTGAGCAAATGTTGCAATCAATTTAAGAAGGTTAAGCAGCTGCTCTTTTCAGTATTAAACATTGCTCACAAGCTGATTAATTCAACTTATTGTTTCTGAGAGTGGCAAAAGATTGTCTTTACCAGAAAACGAATGCTAATTAGCCAGAGTATGAGAATTCTCTTTGACAATAGTAGTAGTAAAAATGAAGTGGGAACAAAAATGAAGGTGAATGCACCAGGTGTAAAAGGATCCTATTGAATTACATATGGTAAGCTGCATAAGATGCACCATACTTTTTATTTTTATCTATGCTCTTGAAATCATTCAATGCGCATGTAGAACCAACACACATGAAAATAACTTTGAAAAAAGCTATTATCTTTAAGCAACTACAATGATGTGCCTCTTTGAGTGCAAGATTTCAAGAAAAAAGAAAGCAGCTAGGGCCTCTTTAAATGCAAGCACAGAGATGGATGGGCAACCTTCTTTCTATTTGAGTACGTATTTTCAACTGTCTTAGTGTACACTGCTGTTCTAGTTAGGTCTATATCAGTCATTGTGCCTACAAAAACAATCTTTTATTTCTTATGTGATTTTATTACATTAGAAAATGTTTAGGTTGACAATTGTTAAATGCTAGAATCAGAGTACTAAATGTAACAAAGGTCTTCTTCGCAATTTCTGCATAGAAGGGGATATACTATGAAAGTGAGATCCTGTTCTTATGCATGGTACCGACAGAGGATTCTCTTGAGCACTCAGTTATCACTTGAAATTGAGGCAGACATCTAGAAATATTTAACTTTGGAGTTAAGATTTTTATGAATAGCTTGCAACTCAACCTCAGCACTCGAATGAGAAACTGTTGTCTGCTTCTTAGTTTTCCAAGCAATGAGTGAACCACCAAGAAAATCACAGTAGGCAGAAAGAGACGATGATCAGAGTGATCAGTAGCCCAGATAGCATCAAAATATGCCTGGAGCTGTAAGGAGCTAGATAGTGGAAAGAAAAGACAGTGAAAGATAGTTCGCGAAGATATCGTAGAACACAAAGAAGATGACTATAGTGGAGCTGAGTGGGAGCAAAATAAGGTGGACAAGATAGCTCGCCGGTGAGAAACTCCCAAAGACATTGATCACGCATGTGAAGGCGCATCTGTAGAACCTAGTCTTGATAATTGAGACCGGTAAAGATAACTGGGCAGCAAGAAACAGAAACGGTGCCCGAGGAAGAATCAGAAGATGATATTTTTTTAGCAATCTGACTGAGGAAGCCGAATTCCTCTCCTTCCTCTGTTTTGGGTCCGGTAGTGGAGGCCCAGAGAGTGGAGGCGAGGTTGCTGGGGGGCTAGGACGGAGATCAAGCATGGAACCAGCGCCAACAGAGAGGGAACAGTTAGGGCAGTGGGCCCCAGGATGGGGGCGGGGGCCTAGGGCGTCGACTCCACATCCTTCGTCCAGTGTGGAGCCACGCGCATGGACGACGCGCATGCGGTGTTGGTCTCATGATCCAAGCCACGGAAGTGGGAGCAGGCTGAGAGGTGCGGCTCTAATGTGGCGGCCTAAGGGGGCTAGGCGACAAGGGAGGGGGGGATTGACCAGGGGAGGTGCCGTGGGAGGCTGCAGAATCCTCGGGCGGGAATAGGAAGAGCGATGGCGGTTGACCAACAAGGAGAAGGTGGTGGATGGTGCAAAAGCAACGCCGGTGAAACCCTAACCCTAAACGAGCTCTAATATCATGTTATGAATAGTACTTGTATTCATCATAAGGCCAATAGACCAAAATATGTACTTGTACATATGGGTACAAAAGGAAAGTCTATATAAGACAATACAGGATACCATCGATCTCTATACAAGGCAATCTAGGATACTATTAATCTCTGTAGAACGCAATATAGGATATTGATATGCAAAGATGTTTCAGCATCTTGACCAAATGACAAACATAATATTTATGCGACCTCTTAAAAACTGATCTGTTCCTTGATGAGTTGAGATGAAATTGGACTTATGCCCTTCCAGTGCTTATTGTGCTTTGGTAGTAGCTCAGCTGAAATGTTGTTGATTTAACAAAGTTACACCATGTTGAAGTTTTGTATCATCGCTACTATCCTTGTATTGCAGAGGCGTAAGAGACATCGACTATCAAATGTGTTCTTTTGTTGTCATACAATGAAACTGCGTTCCATAATTTACTGTTCAAATATAAGCATAACCTCGTTTTGTCGTTTTGCAACTTGAATGTGGAGAAACTAAAAAGCTCCATCCTTTGTCTCATTGTTGTAGGATCTGCGAAATTTGCGGCTCAACTGCATGCAATGTGGTAGGTTTTGGTGATGCGGAGTTCATTGAGCTGTGGAATGAGTCGGGCAACACTGCAGCTGCACAAGCAAGAGCCAATGAGCCACGGAGGTTTTGGCAAGGGCACCGGTTTCTCAACTTCCTCCTTGCCTGCATGGTGTTTGCTTTTGTTATTTCTTGGCTCTTTCACTTTAGTGTCCCTGGCTAGCCTTGTTGCATAGAGCTGTTAATAAAAGCTTGAAAGCCATTGTTACTTGTAAAATACTGTCTAGTATCAGAAAAATGAGAAAAAAGCGCAGTGGGCTGAACTGAACCGAAAATTTGAAGAGAGGTGGTCTCGCAAAGAATGGTGTTAATTTTGTAGAAAGTTCGTGGTATTACATCCAGCAAAAAAGAAGGCCGTGCTATTTGGTAAAGATTGGGACATGGTGCACTTATGTAGTCGATGGTGGAGATGAAAGCAGAGAATGGAAAGATCTCACATGCTTCGTCACTTTATGCGTGGCTTGAACAAGTTCTTTTTGCTAATGTGCTTATTAAATGTTCTCCATCTGCTTAAATTTTTCTTGCAATTCAGAAGGCACATGTTCCATACACTCGGGCCATCTGAATATCTGATCAACTATCCCTGATTTCTCACCCACCTGGACCATTGTTGTTCAAATCCCAATCAGACAACCGAGAAATGTGGAACTGCGTAATGCAAGGTAAGGGCTTGTGTGGAAGACAGAAATTTCACATGATTTCGTAGGAAACAATATTAACTCCTACAGGAATCCTCCGTAATTTCTTGTAGGATTCCGTCTTGTGAACAATCTTGAAGCCCTTAAACCCAATCTGTGCTCATGAGACTGCGCCTTGTTTATCCTATATATTAGCTACTTGATGGAATCGTTTTGTCCAAGAAGGAATTGGCGACGTACCCAGGTAACGTCAGTAGAGAGATTCTGCTAGTTTAAATGACCAAGTTTGGTATCGGAGTAATCGCATAACGTGCGGGGGAGTGCAGAGAGCAACATGCAGCTTGCGGGTTTCAAGGAGGACGCAATCGCCCGAGCTACAATTCGCCGTAAATTGCAGGGTATTCTTCATGTTGGTGCCGTTGGAAAGGCAAATAAATTAGTAGTACAAACCCAGAAACCGCTTCTTCAGATGAACTCAAGTCCATAGGTTTGCTCCTTAACTCTTGGCAAGGTTACGAATGGGAGGCGCCGTCTAACGTTTTGCCATGGTGTTGTCTCTTGCACGTCCCATGGCAGCAGTAGCAGAGCCATCAGCTGATCAGCCACATGTCGCTCCACAAGCTGTACATGCCATTCCGTGCACTCGGCCATGAGCCTTCACCGCTGCACATGGACCGATGGACGCAGCGAGCGAGTCGACCGATGCATACTACAATCGTACACGCATATTGGTACACGCAGCGGATGCGTGTGCTTACTTAGGCTATTCTCAGTGCATTGTATCTTATCACAATATCTAAAACTGCCATGTCATATGATATTAAGGAGATACAACTATCCCAATGTATGGTATCATGGATTGTTTTTTAGTCCCCCACAAGATAATTAAATGCTAGATGCGTATAAGAGTATGAATTGTGGGCCACTTAGATGATTCAAGTTTCAATGTCTATGATTTCATGCCTAAGTGGTATCTTCCTCAAGATACAGCTTTCTTCTCTCCCCTCTTAACTCTCTTGCCACATCATCAAAAATGCTTATGTGGCATGCATTAAATGGATATGTTACCATGCACTGGGAATAGCCTTAAGGCCATTGGTACACCGATAATAAATAATATGCCACGTTATATTTTAAATAGATTGGAAGATAGTAAAGGAAGTGAGAGAAAAAAACAGTATCTTATATGAAATACTATTTAAACTTGTAGACTAATACATTAGAAATAACTAGAAACAGTTAGAAATACCACTGAGATAAAAGATAGTATCTAACAACTACGTTGTGCTTCGTACTGAGAGAGAGTGTGTACATTAGGAGAGAATATTCGCATTAAGAGTATCAAAAATATATTTGATATAAATTTGTTATTGAAAAATCACTATTTTTATATGATAATATTTATCCTTGCTGACGGTCGTAGACACTATTAAGCGCCCTTATCCCTTCGTCGCACGCGCAGACGAGCGCTTTTGCTTTAGAGCGCCGTGTCCGCGAGGCACCCACCCCGTGAACCCAGTGAGTGGCCTATCGTCACGCTATTCGAACTGCCCAGATGAACATTCAAAGGTGCCAAACGAGTCACAAATCACAAGCAATAATGACCAGTATGACCAATCGGCATGACTTATCCATGAGAAGACAAAGCATTAAACTCCTCAATATATACAGCGAGTAGGGAAGGCAACTGGTCGGATCAGGTGCGGGTTTTACAGAACCCGACTCGATTCAAAATTTGAATTGAAAAACCCGATCCGAACCCGAATACCCTATCGGGTAAAAAACTATACCCGAACCCGGCGGCTACTCGAAACCCGACGGATTTGTGTAGTATAAGTGGTAATAGGTTGGGTCGGGTGTGAGTTTTGCAAAACCCGAACCAAAAACCCGAGCCGAATCCGACGGTACCTGAAATCCAACATCAAACCTATTGGGTACTTGGAACCCGACGAGTACCCGATGGGTATGTGCGGTATTCCGGGTACCCGATGGATACCCGCGGGTGAAAATTAAAATCCGAACCTGACCCAAACCATTTCAGGTACCCGACCCAAAAACCCACGGGTAAAAATTAAAACCTGAACCCGACCCGATTGGGTACAAAACTCGTGGGTAAAATTGCCATCCCTAACAGCGAGATCAAATTTTGTTTCCCATTTCAATTTGAAAGGGTCATCCCAAATCCTAAATGGTGTGTGTACATAACTGGAGAATCGATAATAGGATGCAAAACTGTAGCAGCAGCAAAGTTCAAAAAATTGTTGAAATCTCGGCCGAGATTTGGGATTCCACCTAAGACGGTATCCAATCAACTGAGATTCAAAATACCAGCCAGGTAAAAGAATTTTAAAAAATTAAATTAATGTAGTAATATCGGAAATTTCGCTAAATCTTGCTAAAATCTCAGGTTTTATGGCCAGATTTGACCAAATAACCATTAATAAAGTCATCTTCTATGAAAATTTGTTAAAAACCAAATTTTGAGACATTTAAAATTTCAGCAGAAATATTGTCAAGTTTTTATAAAATTGTACAAGCTTAATCATGATCTAAAAATTTATAGTACTATCTTTAGTAGTGTAGGATCATACATAATTTTTTTAAAATAATTGAACTTCATTTGTTATATTTAAAAAATCAAAAACAGAATAAACATAATTGGGACAGTAACCATATCAGAATTTTATACATTTTCTTAAATGTAATCATGATTCAAATTTTTTGTGAGAGCTTAAGAATTGCATCAACACCATTCTCTAAATTTTTAATTTTTTTGTTTTCTCAATCAAATCTATGTAAACATTGAACTTCATTTGTTATATTTTAAAAATCAAAAATAGAAATAACATAAATGGTACAGTGCTCTTGTAAGAATTTTATAAATTCACTGGAGTGTAATCATAATTCAAAATTTTTATGAGATCTTAAGCATTTTCTTAGAACCCTTCTGCAAATTTTCAAAAAATTTAAACCATTTTCTATTGTTAAAGCAAATCTATGTATTGATATCAGATTTTTATCAGGACGTAGCACTATCAGAATTTTTAGAATTTCTTGAAACTTGATCATCATATGAAAATTTTAGAAAAACATTAATGATACGTCAGGACCATCCACAAAAATTTACAAAATTTTCTAACATGGTTTGAACTATTTTTCATTTAGTTGAAGTTTGTCGGTAAAACTTTTATCAAGATAGTAGCACTATCCAAAATTCATGAAGATTGATCATCATTTGAAAATTTTATAGGAATATTAGTGATGCATCATAATCATGCACAAAATTTTTAAAATTTTCTAACATAGTTTGTTCCATTTTTCATTCAGTTCAAATCTGTTGGTTGGCGTTTTATTAAGACAATAGCAATGTTTGAATTTTCAAAAATTCCTCAAATTTGATAATCATCTGAAATTTTTATGAGAACATCATTGATGTGTCAAGAACCTCCACAAAAAATTTCAAAATTTTTCGACGTCATTTGAGCTATTTTTCACTCGGTGCAAATTCACAAATTCACCTAACTCTAGGCAAATCTCGCCGAGATTTTAGGAATTTTAGCTGTTTTTCCCAATAGAAATAAAACTGGATTTGAATTTTTGTTTTTGAATTTCGTTTGAGATTTACCCGAAATTCTGAGATCTCAGCTAGATTTTGGATTTCGATCACCAGCGAGATTTCATCCGAAAACGAAATTTGAATCCTTGAGCAGCAGCCTGAGAAAAGCCGCGAGATTCTGATTCTTTTACAGTTTCTATCACTACTTCAGCCGCGCCTGCACCTATTCATCCTTGACCATATACTACTACCATAGGAGTGCAGAAGAAAATGCTGCGGCAGGCAGGCTGAGAAGCCTTTCATCATACAGAGGAATCAGGCAATTTTTTCCCCCCAGAAGAATCCCCTGTCGATGTGAAAGACAGGCACCCAACAAAAGCAGCAGCTGATCATGTACCATTGGGAGTGGCATCAGAGAGTGCGTGGTTGTTGTCTTCGCCATGCTTTCCGTTCATCTGCACCCGTTGTCGCTGGAAATAGTAAGGAACAGATACATTAGGAAAATGGCAAAAGAGCACAATACTGCAATCTATATACGAAGTCCCAGCATCTGATGATTTGGGGTTACGTTGTGTTTGGACTAGGCCGTGTGGTATATTTCATATTTATATAGAATATCCGAAAAATGTAATTGAACTACAAATCTAGAACATGGGAGGTAGTTGATAAATGCTCTATAATACCCGATCAGTGGAATCAACAGTGTTTCCATTTAACAACTTATGGAACTCATCCTTCATTTTGTTGTCCTTCTCAAGCTTATGGAGCTCTTCCTTAATCCTGCCATCTTTATCTTTTGCACTTACTGGAAGCAAAGATAATCCACTTGTACGATCCGGCATTTCTGCAGAATTGGCAGCAAAGCTTGTTACAAAATGCATCATACAGAAAATTCTATATGATTCGATGAGGCTAAAGGGGGTACCTGGCAGCTTCTTGTCAACAAAGAAAACGACCAAATTGACAGTATACCTGTGGGAAAAGAATGTGTCAGAAGGAAGGCAGATGCCACTGCAAGATAATTCATGTCAATGGAATTTTATCCTACCAAGCAACAACAACATCCACGGTGTAGTGCTTGCGGGAAGCAATTATAAGAAAACTCTGAATTATAGCCATCAGCCAAGCAAAGAGCTTAATCAACCTAGAGAAACAACATCCACCAGTGAAACTAGAGCATGTGATCAGGGTACCGAGTTGGCACGCAACTGATACAAAATTTAACCCACAGATCATAAACACAAACACCCACAGACACATAAGCACACACACTAGATTTCAATACCTGTTTGATCCATATTTATGGTATGTACGCACAAAAACAAGAGTAAAGATCATGTGAGAAGAAAATATCAGATCGCCACAACCAAAAAGCACTCCACGAGGAACTGCAAAGAATAATATGAAAATCAAGAGAATGTTCCACTCACAACAGCCAACCCAACAAATGAAAGTCTTACAGTTGATCAGGAGCACTTCAAGTACATTATTGGGCGGTGGAAGAGTAGCCAGTTTCGAGCCCTATAAAAGCAAAGGTAAATGGCTTCAGTAGGCCTTCATGACATGCTCTCATGAATGACAGTATGGTGAGAACTTAAGGTTACCTCACGACAGTGATAATTTGGACCAGGAAGCTGAGTGGAATAGAATGTAATAATCCGCAAAAACTGTGAAGCCTGGAGGGAGAAAAAGGATCACTTGTTGGAACGTGCATATAATTATATACACAAAGAAGTTAAGACTTAGGACAACCGCACTTACAACTAAAAACGCCAGCACTCTGCGCCAGAGTAGAACAGTGTAGAAACGTTTGCTATGATAAATAAAAGGGTGAAAACTCCACTGTAATACCATGAATAAATGGTCAAAGCTCATAATCCTAATATATGATCGAGCATTATAAGAAATAGCATCAGTAAGAAAATTCTGTGAAAGATGCATAGAGGAGTGAAGTATAGAAATGACTTGGGTATAATCCACCACAAAGAAGTATATTTGACCAATGCGACATCCTAATCTTACAAGAAAATGGTATAGCAAATATCATCAAAAATAATGTTTTTGGCATTAGAGATGGAAAACTCAACTCCACCTGTGTAGTTTTTATACATAGCATGTCCCAAGCTAGGAAAAAGGAGGGGGGTTGTGTTAGGCTTGGCGAATTCAAGAAAAACTTCTAGTACCCAACCAAAACAAACTTAAACATTACTCACTAAGTGGGAGCTCCAAATTCCCATATGGTAGTTCATACTGTAGATGCCAGTAATTTATCAGACAGCAATCCACTGACACATTGTCTTCATTCCGCAAAATGCCACCGAGATAAATTATGCAAGTTTCACATATCAACCTAGATAAGCATCACTTCTCATATTAATTCTCAGCGAGATTGGCCTTCAAACTGTGTTGGTTACTTCTCAATACTAGCCTGTGGATTTTTCATTTACATTTTTACTTGTTCAGATCCCAAGTCAACTTATCCCAGTATAAGAAAAGGACGTCATAAAATATGCAGACACTCTTTGTAACAATAAGCAACAAGTAGAGACACAAGTGGGTCACCTACCAACAGAAAGGAAATGAAGATGAAAGTGAACACACTCTCACTAAGATAACCTTTGTCTTGCCCGAGCTCCTAAAAATATGAGGAAGTGTCGTTAGTGGCAGAAAAAAATCAGTACCAAGCATTCTTACATGATATGAACTGAACTATAAGCAGATGGCAATTGGCATACCGGAAGGGCCAAAAATCCCAAGTCTTGGAGTAGTGGCCCAGGATGATGCAGGTAATGTACTCCTCGAGCAGCCAGTCCATGAATGTACTAATTATAGGTAAAATGATTGCATGAATCTCCAAAATCATCCATTAATGAACTGATAAAAATATGTTAATAAGAATTTTAGAAGACGATGAAGAATAATGAAAAGCCAGATATTAGGATGTTTCCACTCTATCAAAAAGAGAACCTGAATAAATTACAAGGAGGAGAAAAAACTTATATTAGCAGTTGAGGCAGATAGCCAAGACATCTCAGACATGGATATGGCAAAAGGCGCATTACCCAAAGTTATAAGGGATGCCAAAGAATATTGTTGTGCAATTTAATTGAAGTGTCGAGAGATAGGCAGCACTTTTGTTTGAATGCGTGCATCTCCTACATTTTAAGTCAAGCTAGCCAAAGGATGTTACATGTGCAGCATCTCTAATGAGGTCTAGAGATGCTATTTTTCATTGATTTAAATCGTGGGCTATAGCAGCACTATAGCGGTTTTTGCCCTTCGAACACTAAACTATAGCACAGATGTACCTTATTACAGTTATAACCGCTATAGCAGAAGCGGTCTGCTATAGTGGTTAGCAGAAATAGTGGCTGCTATGCTTTATTTTATAATTATTTTGGCTTGTGAACAATTGTTTGGTACATTAATTGTTTAGTTAGAGTTTTTAGCTAACTAAAATTAGTTTTTGACACAAAGAATGGAAAAGAAGGTATTTCATATGTTCAAAAATAGTAAAAAAAAACAATAGGGCCTTTAACCTAAGAATTTCATTTGAAAATCTACAAAAGATAACTTGATCTTGGGATCATTTGAGTTTAAATATTTGGTACTTGAATTCTAGATAAAAATTTTAGATACTTTTACATTTTATATTCTATTTCAATAAATGAGGATTACTTTCTAGGGTTCAAAAAATCACTATATACATTAAATTCAACTTTTAAAAATTTTAAGCTTCAAAATTATTTTTATTTATGCTAATAAATCAAGTAAAATGTTTTAGATTTTTTAAAAATAATTTATTTATATTTTTAGATTTTAGGTTGGACATATCATGAAAGTGTTGTAAATTTGCAACTTTATAGTCGCACTTTGTTTTACATTTTTGTTATAAATTTTTCCCTGTTCATATCCTACCTTTCCTAAAGATCAGCTTCGGCCTCCGTCGCTTTGAGCATATTTTCATATCAAAAAAATATTGCATTCGGTCCTTTTCAAAATTACAAAGTCCTTCACGATTTTTGAGAGATGAAGATTTTTTCGTCAAATTCGCGTTCGGTCCTCGTCGCCATTTCTGAAAAGAACCTCCGTTAGATTTAAATCGAATATGCCCTTTTCTAATTTTTAAGGATAGCGGATAGGTCCAAAAGCGTAACATTGTCCTTACTGTTACGTTTAGGTCCTTTCTCCGTTTTCAAAAATGTTTTCGTCACAAAAATATGCGTCTCTATCTCTAGACTTATTCCATCTCGATTTCCATCTCGATCTCTAATATTTTTAAAGCGTGTATTATTACTCAATGAACGCAGTGTTGACTCATAAAAATGTTGTCGTCTCTAATAATTTTCGTCCTTTTCCTCTAGACTTTTTTCGCGGTTTTCATTTCGACCTCAATATTTTCAAATAATTAGTCAAAGTAGATATTTCTACGATGCGTTTTGTTTTTCAACCGTTTAGCGTTTCCTCACGATTTTTTAGCAACGGCATGAAAAACCAAATTTTCAGCGAAAACAATTCGCGATATCGCATGCTATCCTAGTTGTATTCTACATAACATGGAAAATAATAGAATTAGCATATTTTCGATAGTACCATCATGTAGCATAGCCTCTGCAATAGCTTCCACTATTCACTATTGCTTTTTTTTTTCCACGTCACCTCGATACCGCGATAATCACGATTTAAATCATTGCTATCTTTGTTTCCTAATAGTTTTCTCTAGGGTTACCATTACAATGAAAAGCAGCAAAGGACTCTGAAGATTCTTGCATGATTATCCAGAGCATTCTCGGAAAAATCATTGATAACAGTCTACACCTACATATTGTCCGCACGAGCATGATTACATGCAGAACAATAATAGTTTGAAGGAGACTTCATGCACAAGAAGAAATGCCGAAGTAACCGGATAGCTAGTGCAATATGATTTTTGAAAGAATTCAAGACATAAATTAAGACTTGCAAAATCTAGACAAACATAAGAGGCAATTTATCTAACATATTCACAGGGGGGCACCAACGTGCTAGTTGTCTCAATGCAGGGAAACTAGCGGAGAAGACACAAGGCGACAATTTAGCCACACAACACAACATGTATCAAGATATATTGCATTTGACCCTGGCTCCAGCTCAACCAATATTTGAATAAAGAGCTACCCACGCTTCTACTACTTTCCGTGTGAATTTGCAGCTATTGCACGCAACATGCAACATATATGATAATCTTAATACTGTATATACTTTCCATGTGAATCTGCAGCTATTGTACACAACATCCAACATATCTCACAAGCTCTTAAGTCTTAATGCTGTATATACAGAACACACATAACAGAATAAATTTCACGCCATACATCCTTCATTCCTTCTCCCATACTCACCTCCTGATCAACAACAAATCGACATACATATAAGAGAGCAACTACCACACGCTATACCGTTGGGAATCACTTCCAACGGTATAGCATGGTTCATTCGGTTCGCGGGTGAGTTTCAGTACCAGATTTCACGGGTAAGTTTCATGATGTTTCACGGATAGGTTTCATGGGTTTCATGAGGTTTCAAGTTTCATAAGGTTCGTATTTCATTAAAAAAAAGTCTCATAGATAAGTTTCAACCAAAGATTTCATCAGACAACACAATGCTAAACTTTTTTTAATGAACACGAACCTTATGAAACTTGAAACCTCATGAAACCTATGAAACTTATCCGTGAGACATCATGAAACTTACCCGTGAAACCTGGTACTGAAACTCACCCGCGAACCTAATGAACCGTGTATACCGTTGAAAGTGATTCCCAACGGTATACCGTTTGGTAGACTTTCTGTACATATAAATGTACAAACAGATAGTGCTCGTGCAAAGGTTCGCTCAGCCACTGCCTTAGCACAAACTGAGGCGTGATTTAGGACACTTAGTTCAATCAACTACACCCCAGGACAAACTCATCATAGGATTCGTACCAGCACCCAAATCTAACACTAAAATTAGCAGCAATTATATAATGCAGGGCTAACTAAAAATGCAAAAGAAAAGGGGTGAAATATCTGCGACATGAAAATTTTGAAACGGCCAGAAGATAGCAGTGACAACTAACAGAAAACACCACAATCTGGTAATTATACACACGGAAGACAAAATTTAACGAAATTAATTAGGAGGCTCACCTGAAACACCAATCCGGCAAGGAGCAAACGCCACTTCTCGAGCAGAAGCTGCAGCTCCAGCGATGTCTCCGCGCTCACCTTCCTGCATAGCTGCATAGACACCAATCGAAAAAAGCTTTACAAACGATACCTAGAATATGGAATGGGGGCAAACCCACAGGTACCAACGAATCGAGACCTTGGTAGCCTCCCGCGCGATGTAAATCGCCATCGCCGCAGCTCTCGCTCCCCGTACGCCGCCTGCTGCTACCGCCTGGCGGGCTCACACCCATGCTCCGATCCGCACATCACTGCTGGGATCGCGGCATCTCGCGCCGGAATTCGCCACCTCGGGACCGCCGCGAGATCGCGGCCGCCGCCGACGACGAGTGGGCGACGGCCCGAAGCGGCTGCTTGGGGGCGTCGGCGAGGGGAGGTGAGGGGCCGTGAATGCAATCTCCGGCGACGCGACGAGTAGGATGGGTGGTCAGGCCGCCGCTGAGGAGTCACGCGGCGACGGCGTCGACGGTTTGAATCGGGGATTGGAGGGTGGGTTCCGGTAAAAGGGGGCAGGGGAGTGGGCGTTTTGGTAAAAGTGGTGGCCTTAAGTAACTGACCGCTTAGAGCGGAGTAGTTGCTCTCACAGTCACTCGCGTTGATTTGGCGTTTTGGTAGAAGGCAGCAGCGTTGCGTTGATTTGGCGATTTGCGACGTTGCTCGCTGTGTACTGTTTTTACTGAAAAAAAAGGCCTATAAATTAATTTTGGATTACAAACGTGCATTACTATTTCTTGTACATGTGAGTGCCATTTAAATAAGAGCTTTCTGAAATCATAAGAGTTCTTATTAGAATCGTCTCTACTCTCTAGATGTATACATTATTATACGAACTAAACATTCAAACAGAGTCGGTTTCAAAGAAAAATGGAAGCATAATGCCGTAAGGCGAATGATTTCGGCGTTTTGGTGCGGGTAGGGCTGGATATCGAGCCAACTCGACTCGACTCATTAAACTTGTTAAGATAACAAGCCAACTCGACTCGATTCGTTTCCTTAACGAGCTGAAAACTCAACTCGGCTCGACTCGTTAAAAACTCGAGTTGGCTTGAGTTAGCTCGTTAAGCTCGTTATGATGCTTGTCGGTGGAGGAGAGGAGCACAGTGGCGGCGAAGGTGTGGGAAGTAAGGGCGAGGGTGGAGACGCAGTCAAACTGGGAATTAGGGAATTGCAAATGTGAAATGGGGAAAAAGAATCGGATCTGAAGGTTGAAGGAACGGGTTAGGGTTACAGACTTATAGTGTTTTTTTTTACTCGTTAAGCTCGTTAGCTCGCTTGTTTAACTCGTTACCTTAACGAGTTCAAAACTTAACTTGACTCGACTCGTTAAGAATTGAGTTTGAGTTGAGTTTTCGAGTACTTGTTAAACTCGCGAGTTTCGAGTTTTTTTTCCACCCCTAAATACGGACCAATAGAGCTGCAGGCAGTACAGGTTTAGGGTTAGGCTGTTTGTGTTTTGTTGATATGGTTGGTTGAGCCCGTGAACTGGGCAAGACGTAGCTGGACGTCTGGGTCCCGCCCGTCTCGTGCCCTTGACCCTGAATCCCTGATGTAGCTTTCCTTCAGCTCAAAACGAATTTCAAATGCTCATACTCAACATCCTGCAATTCAATACGTTTCCAAGAATTGAGCAGTGGACCACTCCAACACAATGTTCCATAATTGCACTCAATTGATTCCCGCCTTGAGTAGTGTCATTCTAGTGAAATTCTATTGATATTTTTTGAAAAGTTGGTGGTTGCCATATTCATATTTTTGTGTTATTATATATATGCACCAGGATTGTTGTGGTGTTTTCTAGTACCCACAAAAAAGCGTCATGATGAAAATTTTCGTCACAAAACATTCGTCAGGTGTCATCTAAAAAAAGTAAGAAATATTTCTTCTTTTAGGTGCCCATATTTGGGGATGGCGTATATGAAATTTACAACAACTAGTATGACCTTTACGTGCATCAGTACATGCTGATATAAACAAAAGCGCACTTCAATTGCTAGGCAAATGCGAAGTCTCGGATGCATCGATTCGCTATCTATCGTTGAAAATGAAACGTACAATTATAGAGGCCGGTGTCATCCTCCTCCTCCCCCAGAGAATCAGAACTTTACAAAATCAAAATCTGTCAGCATCGCTTATACCTTATCCTGTGCAAGGTTGGCAAAAAGCAGATGTTCTGTCGACGCCTCCACGGCACACAACCGTCTGGATGATGCAGAGGCCACCGACTTTCAGAAAAACATTGAACTTATCGACACCATTGTTTAATACAAAGCTAACCCGGAACATTCGAAAGGAATATTACCAGGTAATTTTTATTGGAGTGGGGGAAGAAAAGGCAAAATCCGAACGCCATGCGATATAATATTATATATATATACGCTGCTTCCTGGAAGAGGCGACAGAGTGGGTCCCACAGCGTCATACAGAGGCCCGTCCAGACCAAATACGCCGAAACTGCTGGCGACGGATACCCACCCAAGTGATGTGGTCGATGAATGATCCATGCTACTACGAGACAATTGGATGACAAGTGCACGTCTGTACCTACCAACCAACATGTGCATTTGCTATCTATCTTATTCAATACGGGGTGGCACGCAACAGCGCTTCGCACACATGACAACGGCGTGAATAAGGGAGGGAGGAGTGCTAAACTTGTACGCGTCCGGCGAGGGAAGGGGAGGGAAGGGAGCTTGCAGTCGCAGCGAAGCAAACGCAAATGGACAACACAAACGCGACGAGAGCCCACGCCCAGAGGGATATTTAACTATTTGCCATCCTTACGAGTGGCCACTCTTTAAATGTCAGTTTTAGAATGTTCAAATTCTGCATTCGCTAACGGAGAAAGAAAGATCTACATTTTTGGCTTTGGGTGACGTGTACGCACGCCTCCCTCGCCACCAGTGGATTTTGCAAGAAAAAGACCATGCTGCCCCCATTTGTCTTGTTCCTGATGTGCTTGCTCAAGGAAAGTATGTTCCTTCAGTTCTTAATTTCCACCAAAACACACTCTTAATTTCCTTTCTGTCCTTTCACTAAACGATGCCACCACCACAGGACGATCGACGCATCGCTGAATCGTGAATATATCATCATCAACTACAGTAACAACAACAAACGAATCAATCTCATTCTCAGATCGTTAATTCGATCGCTATGTATGTGTGTATTGTACCGCCCATGAGAACGACCACTTGATCGGTAGATTGACTCGGAGCGGGGACCGTCGGATCTCGCCGTCGCGCCGGTCTTGACTCGAGGTCGGTGAGCTGGCGAACGAAGTCGGCCAATTTGTCGAAGAAGCTCTCCTGCTCTGCTGCGAAGGCCGCCACTTTGCCCCTCGTCGTGTCGTTCTCACACCAAAGACGGCGTCCGTCGCAGCAGCCCCGCCTGGCCCAAAGAAAGTTGCCGGCACGGTTGTCGAACGCCGACGCGAGCCGTCATCGCGATCCACCGTCGCGCTTCCGACACGGTGCCGTTCGCCGCCGAAAGCACGCCGGATCGGCTCGTCCGCGTTCATGGAGCCGTCCACGGGACCATGCTCCCGTTCGCGTCCGTCCGGAAGCGATCGCCGAACGTGTTGCAGTGCGCCGACCCGATGGTATGGCCGCCTGCACGCGGCGACACACGACGATGTACTTTTGTGTGAGATGAAACCTCGTGCAAGGTAGTCCAATGCAGTCTACTCGAGCAGGTTTACCAGCGTATGTGTGTCTGCCTGTCTAGCTAGCTACCTGAGAGGGTGACGAGGTCGTCCATGGGAAGCTTGAGCAAGCAAATCAGGAACAAGACAAATGGGGGCAGCATGGTCTTTTCCTTGCAAAATCCACGGTGGCGAGGGGGCGTGGCGTGCCACGTCAGCCAAAGTGGCAAAAATGTAGCATCTTTCTTTCTCCGGTGGCAAATGTGTTATGGACATTCTAAAACTGGCATTTGAAGAGTGGCCACTCGTAAGGATGGCAAATAGTTAAATATCCCACGCCCGGGCCCAGAGGCCGCGGTCTTTGCCCAGATGGGCGTCCGCGTCCTGTTTTAGTCGACCATGTGCGTTGCAACAAAAATTCAATTTACAATAAAAAAAATTATTTACAAAGAGCACTAACAATGGTAAAGGTGGGTAAATAAAGAGTAGTGACAAAGATGGTAATTTTTATGAAGTAACGTGGGAAGAAACTCTTACTTTATATAGTAGAGATTGGATAGTATCAGATGGAAAATGAATATAGATTTTCTCTATTGGATACTAATACAGATTTGGTAGTTTACTATTCATCAAATACAAATATGGATATAAATTATTCAAATATTCATACGTCAGATTATCTGGATATTTAGGTTCACAGACTCGACCTAGGCTACTCTTTTAAGTCAAAAAGGTTTTTGAATTTTAAAATTATTTTTAAATTTAATTAATCTAGAAATAAAGTTTCAATTATTAAAATTGGCAAACTAGCTCTAAAAATTATGAAATTTTTTGGGAAGTTCCTGACATAATCTATCATTTAAAAAAAGTATTTTAAGGATCAGCTATAAAATTTCAAAATAAATTCAAACATTGTCGTTAACAGGAAAAAAATTTAAATAAGTAGCTAAAAATGCATAAAAATTCATGAATACATAATTTATTATTTTAAACATAATTCAACAAAGAATATAAATCTTAGGTCATTACATATTCTTCATGAATGTTTGGATAAAATAAATTAGTTATGTTTTTTTCATTTTGTGTGTATAATTTAAAGAGTTTTCATGTTCCGATAAATATGCATGACCCTATTTGTTTCGATTCGTATTCACTTCGTATCTGTATAATCATTATTCGTATTCATATTCGAATTATCCATATTCGCATCCACATCCGAGAAAAAAATTTGAAAATAAATATGATAGAGCTATTACCCGTCTGTATTCGATCCATTTTCATCCATATATGTATATGAAGGGAAGTTTTCGCACACATTCTCACCGGTTTTCAAGTCAATACGAGGGCACTTCCAACACAGTTTCTTTGATATGTCATCTATAATTAATGGTTAGGCAGAGAGAAGATTAAAGAAAAGAGATATAAGCTATTTCTTGTATGAGAAATAACTCGGGTACACAAATCAAAGAAAAATACAACAAAAATATGCATTGGTGAGAAGAGGGTTTTATCCAACTAAATTATATGTCTTGTATGATATTTATTTGATATTATTTTTGAATTTGTGTTAAGATTCAAAGAGTTAAAGGAATAGTATTTAGTACTATTTATTGATGATATGAATATTTTTAAATGTAACTATAGAAATTATGTATTAAGAGCGCCATGGTACGACCGTGAAGTGAAGAAGCAAAAGCTGTCTCTCCCTTCACGGCACACTTCACCTTTCAAATCTACCATGTACTTACTGTACGAGGGGGTATCATGTGCAAGCGTACGAAAATTTCGAATTCCAATGCCATGGTCCAGCCTAGTACAGCGGAGGTCTACTTCACCGGCTATCACAAATGCTTCCTGCCTCCTAAATTTGTTTGCACTGGACACACACCAAATCCATTGCGCAAGAAAAATGCGGCACATTTTCCCCAACCTTTTTGACAAACGAAAGGGCAGATTCTTAATTTGAATTTCTAGAAAGTAGACTGAAAAGGCAAGGCTATAAGACATGAAACCAGCCAACGCAGTTTTATGAGAGCAACTACCACACGCTATACCGTTGGGAATCAATTCCAACGGTATAGCATGGTTCATTAGGTTCACGGGTAAGTTTCGCTATTAGGTTTCACGGGTAAGTTTTATGATGTTTCACGGATAGGTTTCATTGGTTTCATGAGGTTTCAAGTTTCATAAGATTCGTATTTCATTAAAACAAAGTCTCATAGCTAAGTTTCAACCAAAGGTTTCATCGACAGACACATACTAAACTTTTTAATGAAACACTAACCTTATGAAATTTGAAACCTCACGAAACCCATGAAATTTATCCGTGAGACATCACGAACTTACCCGTAAACCCAGAATGAAACTCACCCGAACCCATCGAATCATGAGATACCGTTGAATTGATTCCCAACGGTATACCGTTTTCTAGCATTTCTGCAGTTTTATTACCTACATCACTCGCTTAGTCACTCTCGAAGTCCTTGGTCCCTATCCGAACACTACCCAACAAAGCTTTGTACATCACCTGAGGAAAAGCTCTATCATCAGGTGCCAATCACCACGTCGTTTTTGTCACCCGGTAGAGCCCCATCGCACATGTTGCTGGTGAACAAACAGTCCTCGGAAAACAAAACGCACGTCAATGGATAACGAGAGTTTTGACACGGCGATGATTCCTCCTGCCCGGTCCTGTTGTGTCGTCTGAGCTGAGCAAATATACTTCTGATAGCGATCGGCTCACCAAACGGCCATCATAACAGGGAGATGATCCCTCTCCCACGACCTCGTTGTAGTAAACGTGGTATTAGCAATTTTTGGTTACGTTAATTCCAAATTTAATAAATAATCAGTAAATAATATCCCCATATGAAATACATAGAGACAGGAGCATAAATTAATAGATACTAAGGCACATATCAAGGCACAATGACCGCTCTTGTAATTCAAGTATTTAAGCATGGCAAATGACAATGAATAGCTAGTGGCATATAACTAACAATATAACTTAAGTTGATGAAATATTTGCTCTCAGATATCGGTTTGCCTCAATTAATAGGCCTCCTCACCACTAGGGACAAGATCACAAATTAATTTGTGACAATCTTTCTAAACAGTACTACCAATTTCAGATTTCACACTTGCCAAAAGTTAATAAGATAGCATCAATTTAATTTATCACTCTAACAATTCACATATAACATATACTATTCCTATTTTCATATTAACACCCACCAATTTTGCAAGAATAAAGAGCATATATTGTGAAGATTTAATCAACAGTAAACAGTAGGTGTATTGAACTTTATTTAGAACATGTAAATTGAACCGAATAAGTGAGTTAAATAGGCAAGCATCAATTATAATAGTAAACTGACTTTATTGTTACAAATTGCCTCGCTGAGTCCAATCCTCACTGAGCATTAGCCACCCCAATATGCAAGATCGCCAAGATAGATAAATGTCTAGCTTTGCACAATGTAAGTAAATGACAGAAGACCAAATATACTCACAAAGCACAGACTCACGGTCAGTGTAACATGCTAGACTTGTCAAAGATGATGTCCTAGAAAACAATATTTTCGTTGTACTGTCACAGAAGCACCTGTGAAGCTTTCGAAGAAACAATGCTCTAAACCACCAAGTGAGGCAATTCACTGAGTATTCTCCAGATGCAACCAAAGCCGCATAGAGCCACATAATCCACTTCTTGGTCACGAATAGACCACCTCGACTAAGAACAACAAGCCATGAAGGACTTACTCCACAAAAAAGGCAACAAGTCACCGAATACCAAAACCACCGCATAAGCAAACACGGTTAGCACAAAGGTTCGCCAACTGAGAGCATCAAGAGTACCTCACTATCCACGGAGCACCTCAAACTATCAGCCGTTGTCATTGTCCTTTGGTCACCACGGGTTACACACAAAAGCGGCATCCATGAGGTGGAAGGAGGACAAATTGGGGCCTGGTGTTGGGTAACCGAGGATCTCGCCAAAGCACTACCAAAGAAGAAGAAGAAACCGAAGGTGGATTAGAAATCAAAAAGGAGGGGAAAAATCATGTCGTTCTACACTCTACCGAGGAACATGCAATGGCGTATCAAAAACTTAGAAAGGAGGAGGCTAAAATTGAGACCTCCAAACTAATATATATAATATATTCATATATATATAGTATTTTTTCAGAACATAGAACATGACAAAATGATATATATAATATAAAAATACCAACACTTATCTAACAGTCGCATATAATATAAATACGTAACATTACAAAGAAAAAAAACGTACCGATCATTACTTTTAAGAGTTGATAGTTGATATTTACTGGTTTTTATGTTTTGAAAACGTTGCAAAATATCTTCCATGTCTATCTTAGAAAATGTCTCGCTCGATGTAGTATATCATGAGATCATTTAACCAGTCATCACTTATCTTATTACGCAAATCTGTCTTGATAATCTTCATTGCCGAGAAATCCCTTTCAACCGTAGCTGTACCCACAAGTAAAACTAATGCTAATTCAATAAGCCTATAGACTAATGGATAAACATGCTTTTTTGCTTCAACCATCATCACCGCGAGACTAGCAAAATCATCACAACTTGAAAATTCTTCTCTTCTCAAGTCATCAATGAATAAGTCAAGTTGTGCTTCCAAAACCATACGATCATATGATGAGAAATCATCTGAATAAATCTCTGAAAGCCGAAGAGGCTTACCATGTTCAAAATTTGCAAATGAATCTCTTGAGTTTAGACAAGCAATGCATCTCAAAAGCTCTATCGAAGATTCACTGAACCGATTGTTTAATTCGGTAGCTTCTCTAAATTTGTAGATGAGTTTTTCCTAAATTTGTCTAACTTAGGGGTGCCACGGGTGGGGCTCCAGCCCACCTACGCCCCTTAAATACGCCATTGGGAACATGGACCTAGGTTTTTTAAGGAGCTTGGGAGGAGGAGGAGGAGCAACGACTGTCGAAGGAGAAGCTCGCTGTCGCCGCTCCCCTCTCTCCCTCTGACTTGCTCTTGTGGGGCTAGGGCACCGAACAGGGCTTTAGCCCCTCCAACTGGCCGGTTAGGCTGGCTCGGCCACATGGACCTTGTTGGCCTAATAAGCCTATTTTTCTTTTCAGAAATTTGGGTGAAACCCTATTTCACACATCAAACCTGTCCAACCTGCACTGCTTCATGGTGATGTGGGGAATGAGTTCTTATACCTAAATGACTTGCTGTCCCCTGCTGAAGAGCTTGATGATTGGCCAGAATTCTTACCAGCATTGAGTCATCAATAGAACAATATGGATATTGAACAGATCAATGAAGAACAGGATCCCACTACTTTTATCTCTTCATGTGGCCTCTTCAGACTCTTCAAATGCCTTAGTGCAGGGAGGAATTCATGCAATGGAGATTGTCCCAGAAGAACCAAATGGCAATCTAGATAGCCAAGTTCAAAACATCCTACCAGGAGATGCAATTAGGTGTGGTGCAAGTTTTATCCACAGATTGATACGAATGAGGTTGCTTTTTCAGCAGGCTACTCTTTCAAGCTTCTGCCTTTGGTTCCTACAGTGGAGGACATCTCAATCAATTCAAAGTGCCTGAATTATCAGACATGGATGGTTCTGAAAAAGACCTGGCAGAGCCACAGCAGAACACAGAACAGGCTTGTACTACTGAAGGTCACAATTTTTGGAAAAAAAAGCCTACAGATGATTGCTTGGCTCAGACAGCGGTATCAATACCTAAAAACTTGGCTGATTTCTTTACAGCCATGCTTCTTTCTCCGAATGATTTTGAACGAGCTAAGCATTTACTTTCTTCTAAAGCTTGGGAACACGTTAGTCAGTTTGAGACTCAGCAGAGCAACAAGAGCAAGAAGGATTTCACTTTGTCTCTGAAATGTCCTTCTAAGTTGGTCACTGTCTATTGCTTGGAAACAATCCCTGAGGAAAGTTAACCAACACAAGGAAGTTAAGTGCTGGACTGATCACAACACAAGGAGGCCACAGGCACTACTGATAGCCCAAACATGAGCTACCAAGTAGATAAATTTTCAAAGGCCTTCACTACCCCATGTTTTGCAGATAAACATGATTCTGAGGCATCTTCCAACACTTCAGCATTACATCAAAAGAAAAGGAGAGTGATAAAGACAACTTTAGTAGAAACTGAAATCAAAAGAAGTCTAAGACGTAAAGATCAAGATGGGGTTTCAGGCGTATGACATGTGTTGACAAATACTGTCTTGCTTGTTGTGCAGTTCCACCTCATATCTATTTAATCAATAACGTTTGCACAGACTTCTGCAAAGTGAATCCTAGTGATATCACTATCGAAAAGCTTGTTTCTAAAGCCAAGAAAAAGAAGAATCATGATATAAAACAAAAACAAACACACAAGAAGGACAAGGAGGACTAGTAGATCAGTACTGGATGTGGTCTATGTGGTCTTACGCTTATGGCATTTACGAGCTGTTTTGATTAACATCTTTTATGTAATAATTCAAACCTCAAACTCATGGTGATGATGATGCCTCTCAGTACTCTATTTTGTGATTGGATGTTGCTGGATATCTTAAGCCTGGTCGGTCCTCACGGGCTGATTAGCTGTGCGATTTTGACCCTGGTCCCAAATCTAGGCCCTAACATTTCCCTGTGGGTTCTTTGTACCTCTTGTGTTGAGATGGCTAATTCACAGCTGTTTGTTACCAGTCTAGCTTGTCTTTACTGGGCAGCCAGTTCTTTTCCAGATTTTAGTAATGAATAGAAAATGGAAAATTTTAAACTGGAATGTTAGAGGTTTGAACTCTAACAAGAAATGGAGTGCCATTAGTAACAAGATTGGAGTGGTTGTGCTGTAATCTGCTTTCAAGAAACCAAAAAAGAAAATATTGATGCAGTTTACTTAAAGAATTTCTATCCAAGAAGATTTAACAAGTCTGCTCATTTACCCTCTGTTGGGGCCTCTGGAGGTTTGCTTATTTGCCTGGAACGATTCAGTCTTTAATGGTAACCTGGTATTTCAAAATGACTTTGCCCTCTCAGTGCAATTCACTTTTGTTCGCTCAGGGCAAAGTTGGATTTTGACAAATTTATTTGGACACCGTTAACCATAACCCAAAGCAGAATTCATATCTTGGTTCAGTAACATCCAAATGCCAGATGATGTTGATTGGTTAGTGGTGGGGGATTTCAACTTTATAAGATCTCCAAATGGCAGAAATAACCCCCAGCCGGGGGATGGATTTGGGGTTGGATAATGACATATTTGTGTTCAATGAGACCATAAGCAAACTCGGTCTGGTTGACCTGCCACTCAAAGGAACAACATTCACCTAGAGTATCATGCAAGAAGTGCCTCTTCTGGAAAAATTAGACTTACTAGAAATGGTAGCGTGCTATTGCACGCTGTGCTGTGTGGACGTGAAAATAGGGACAGAATGTAGGTAAGGTAGTAAAGATGTATATAAATGTTAAGGCGAAAGGACCTGTTCATGATCTGTAGAAATATCTCTTTCGACGAATTACTTGGAAAATATTGGAAACCGAGGTAGGGAAAAAGTCTAGAGGAAAAATGGTGAAAAAATATTAGAGATGGCAACTTTCTTTTGTCGAGTCTAACGCTCTACGCGCTCACCGAGTAATAACACGTGTTCTAAAAAATATTAGAGATCGAGCTGGAAAATCGAGTTGGGAAAAAAGTCTAGAGATACATGCTTTGAAAAATCCTATAGATCGAATTGGGAAAAAAATTATAAAGATACAACCATGCACATATTTCTCACTTCGGAAAATATCAGAAACTGAGTTACGGTGAAAAAAATAGAGACATAGAGTTGTAGAAATATCTCTTTCGACGAATTATTGAAAAAATATTGGAGATAGTCTAGAGGAAAAAGGGCGAAAAATTATTAGAGATGACAACCTTCTTTTGTCGAGTCTAACACTCTCTGGCGCTTCTTAGAGCAATAATATCGAAAACATTTTTCCCGGGAAAAACGGAAAAAGGACCTACGAAAGAACCGGAGCTCGTGCTGAATTTGTGGAATTACGGGGTATTTTCTGCAAAATAATTGGCGAAAGGACCTGTTCATGATCTGTAGAAATATCTCTTTCGACGAATTACTTGGAAAATATTGGAAACCGAGTTGGAAAACTGAGGTGCGAAAAAAGTCTAGAGGAAAAAGGGTGAGAAAATATTAGAGATGACAACTTTCTTTTGTCGAGTCTAACGCTCTACGCGCTCACCGAGTAATAACACGTGTTCTAAAAAACATTAGAGATCGAGCTGGAAAATCGAGTTGGGAAAAAAGTCTAGAGATACATGCTTCGAAAAATCCTGTAGATCGAATTGGGGAAAAAACTATAAAGATACAACCGTGCACATATTTCTCACTCCGGAAAATATCAGAAACCGAGTTACGGGGAAAAAAATAGAGACATAAAGTTGTAGAAATATCTCCTTCGACGAATTATTGAAAAAATTGAAAAAATATTGGAGATAGTCTAGAGGAAAAAGGGCAAAAAATTATTAGAGATGACAACCTTCTTTTGTCGAGTCTAACACTCTGGCGCTTCGTAAAATAATAATATCGAAAATATTTTTTCCGGGAAAAACGGAAAAATGACCTAAATGTAAGGAGCAAGGACCTATTTGTTATGTTTTTGAACCTGTCCGCTATCCTAAAAAATAAGAAAAGGGCTTGCTCGCGATTTGAATTTAATGCGGATTTTTTCCGTAAAACAACGCGGGAGGGACCCGAACGCAAAAAAAAATAAAAATCTTTCCCTCACAAAAAATCGCGAAGAACCTATCCGTAATTTGAAGGAACGGAGAGGCTTTCTCGCAAAAACGCGCAAGAGGACAGGTGGCCGGCTGAGTACTCGGCAATTCCAGTGGAAGTGGTTCTATATTCTTTACATCCACTAATTGGACTTTGAGCAATCCAAATACAATGGCACTCCCCCTGGGTAAAGCCACTTCAGACCATGTGCCATGTATTATACAAGTTGGTACTTCTATTCCCAAATCTCATCTTTTTAGGTTCAAAAACTGTGGCGACCAACATAATTAGCCTGGGATAACAACAGTAACACTGCCATTACACTAAGTTAATTATGCGAATCTCAGTATAGTAGCTAACAAAATATTAGGCAACCCAACACTTTATCAAATACTATATCGTAACATAGATTCCAAATACAACAAAAATATATTACAACTATGTAATTACCCTAACGACCCGCCAAAACGGAGACATGGTTTACTAAACCCCATAGTCTTCCTGGTAATAATAATAGTAGTCGTCCTCCTGTAGGTCTTGATTCTACGTACAATCCTCACCCCACGCCTCGTAGGTGGATCTACAGGACTCATTTTCTAAGTAAAGGGGGATTTAAACAAAAGTAAGTACAGGAGTACTCAGCAAACATTATTAGCAAAAATGCAATAGATGAATTTTCCTTCATTTCCAATCCAAGTCCATCTAATGATCACCTTTCCTAAAAATCTATTTTTACAAAAATTAGGTTTTTGGTTTTCTTAAAGGGTTGTATATTTTAATTTCTGAAAATAGCTATTAACACTCATATATGAGGTAGACTTAGCTTTCATAGCCTCCAATCCAAAAGACATGCATGAATTCATGATTTTACCCTACGCAGATTTGTATCACTTTACCCATAATGACCGTATCCTGTAAGGCCCCAAAATGTTTATCACTAATCCAGTATTGGATCTCCAACCCTGTTACTTGAGTTGGGGACACCTATCCCAGGCTGTCTCACCAGACTCGTAGCTAGCAGTTGTACTCTGACTACCCATCGGCGGTAACTCTACCCATGGCTTTAAATATACCGCCACTAAAGTTGCCTACTCCTCCGGGCCTACTTGCATATCTCAGAGGTGCGTACTAGATTTCTTATCCAATGTGAAGAATCTAATACTTTTATAGAATAATCTCTTCTAACCGATTTCACGCACTATGGTTAATACTAGATTTACGGCTCTGTTAGTTGTTTGACCTTATATCATAGCTTATATAGAGGACCCCAGCATGACAATCCTTCTCATCGGCACCCTCTACCAACCATAAATAAACATACACCAACGGCTTCACTCGTTGGATGAGCTAATCAGAATAGCAATATCCAATTATCAACCCATCAATACAATTCTCAATCCATACTTTCCATCCGCATCCGATTTAAGGTTTCAATTTGTAATATAAGTTTTCCAATGTAATGGTGATATGTGTAAGTATATAAAAGCATTTGAAAACATTTAATAAAACAATGATCAAAGGAAGCTTGCCCGGTATAAAATCGGAATGTACGGCCTCGTTCGAATTTTGGAGCTGGTGGTCTGGTTGATTCAGTTCTGGTCCTGAAAATCATAGAATATTAACTCTATAGTAATTAATTTGAATGTCTTTTATGGCGTCCAACCATTTCCAACAACTATAATCTTATTTAGATGAAGAGTGTTAATTCCTATTTTTAGATGTTCATGCATTTGCAAGATTTATATAACTGTTTATCTCATTGATCATGGTTATCTACCATCTTTTTTATTTTTAGATGTAATGCTAGATGATTATTTAAACTAACCACGGTTCACGACGATCAACCCATTTCTCTAATTTTCCCTCTCGTTTCTTTTTCTTTTTCTCCCCTTCCTTCTTTATTTTCTTTTCTTGTCCTACCCTCATTTTTTTTCTCCAGTTCGCTGGCTCTCTTTCCTTCTATTCTTTTTCTCCTCTCCAGAGCCGAGCTCCTCTCTGGCATTTCTCTCGGTTCTTCTCCTTTCTCTTTTTCTTCTTTTCTACTCTCCTTCCTCCCAATCTACTTCCTCTCTCTAGTCCCCTCCTCTCTCCCCACTGGCCCCGGGGCTCGCTGCTTTTTCTCGGCTCATCGATCTTTGGCCTGGTTGCCGCCTAGCTCCGGTCTCGCCCTCGGCTCGACTGCCCACTCCAACTCCTGGCTCGGCCCAGCCGCTTCCTCTCTCCCTGGGACTCTACTCGACTCGGTTTGGATTTCTTGGGTTCCTACTGTATTTGCCATTTTTGTTGCGTCTTTGCTTACAGTGAGGCATTTGGTTGGTCTCCTACACTCATTGGATCACTAAAAAGGTAAGTTTTGTGGCCTGTGATGATTTGTGCACATATATACTTGTGGGATGGAGGTATTGTAGCGATACTGGCATTCAATCGTACTCCGAGGAGTACGGGATGAACCAGGCACGCGCAAGGCAGCCCCTCTCAAATGCTACATTCTGGGACCACTAGGTTTTCACTTGATCTAATTTCTATTTACTCAATCTACCCATCTATGCATCCTACATTACTAGTATTGCTATTACTCTAATTGTGCACCTGAAGGAATGGTTTCTGTGCACTGGAGGTTGATGGTGTTCATGTGGGTTTGCTGGTGAGGGCGATGAAGTGGTGGCCGAGGTCTCGGTCTTGATCTGGGCTTCTCCTCTGATCTCCCTCCTCCTGGCTTGGCTTCGGTTGGAGCTCCTTCTGGCTGTGTTCTTCCTGGCTTCACCTTCCTTGCCTCAATGCCTCCCCTCATTAGCTTGCTTCGGCTGGCTTTTTGTTGGAATGGGAAAAGGGAAGTGAATGGCTGTGCTTGGCCTGGCTGCAATGGTACTAGCTATAAGAAATGTCCATATCATCTATAAATAGCATATTGACAACCTCTTCAATAGATTAGCTATAGCATTGTCTATAAAATTAAATATTGGCTCACATGTAATAGATAATAAGTGCTTTGGAATCAGTTATAGCCTGACTATACATTAGTAGCTGGTCTATATCTCCTCATTTTCTCTCTTCCACCTAAACAAAATGCTAAGATGGCACCCTTATAGCTAGCTGAAGTGGCACCATTGCACATGCCCTTACTGCTTGCTCTTTGCGCTCAGTTGGAAATGTAGCAAGGGGACATGGACTGGCTTTACTTGACTGGAAGTGTGGCAATGGGGGAGGAATGGCTGTGCTCTGAGCTGGTCCTCGGCTGTGGTGAAGAGAAGGGTGGGTCTTTTACTTGTTACTATAAGGGTATATTGGTCATTCTCATTAACTTATGCATAACATTGGTTATTAAGTTAAATTGCCCAATATTTTCTTGATTAGTTGCTTAGTAATTTTATTGGTTTAATTTAGATTTTCGGGTCCTTTTAAAAACTACTGGATGGAACACCCAGATTTCAAGAAGATAGTTGCCCATGCCTGGCAACAGAACACGATGCATGCTGGGGATAGTGCGAAGAGAAAATGCAATATTTGCCACTCCAAACATTGCCTCTTCAATTTTTGCCACTCTAAACATCATAATACAATATTTGCCACTCTAAACAATTACCACTCCCATATTTGCCATTTTGCTTAACTAATCTCATTTTCTCTATTTCTAAATTAATTTGGGCTATGGAAATAACCGTTCTACCCTTGCTTCCCTAGCTATTCAGGAGGGCACTGGAATTGAAAAGATCACGGAAGGCAGAGACGGTGCGAGCCACGCGAGCCGTCCCAGCGCCATTCTGAAGCGAGACACCCCGGCCTTCCGAGCACCGCTCTTCATTCTGGTACATTTTGCATGTTTTAATAATCTCCCTATTAGACATACTTGAAACACATATAAAACTAAGAATATTTAATGGCATATTCATAAAAGAACTCTCCGCTCTTCATTCTGGTACATTTTGCATGCTTATGAGGACTGTGTTATTCAAGCATGTTTCAAAGCAGCTTCTGTTCCAATGGAAAGAAAATCTCCAGCCTCATGTACCCACATTTGACATGTTCTGATCAACTTTGTATCGGCAAAATGTTACATTCTGTGAGCCTTAGGTCATACCTCTTGAGCTTTTATCTAGATCTTATACTGTTTCATAGGTTGCGTCATGTTTTGTGGTGCGGATTTTCTTATGATTAACTTGTAGTAAATGTGCACTACACATAAACTATCACCATCTTGACTTATTGAGGCAATCCTGTTTGGAGGTAATATATCGCCTCGACAGATTGGCTTGGCTGCGCCTATTGAATATTTTTTTGAGTGAATTCTTGATCACTTGAGCTATGAAGCAATCTAATCTGGAATGTGAGTGCTTCTGATATTTTTTCTATCCGTGCATCAGTCGTACCTTCTAGCATTCCCAAACTGACTATGCGGTAAATGCTTTTGATTATGCAATACATCGCCACTTGCTGGCCAGCACAACTCATCCTCCATGCCCTTCTCCTCTTTCACATGGCGTTTTGTCACCGAGGCAGTGGCCTTGGCTGCCCAAGCAAGCTCATGGGTTCTCTTTCCAGTGCCCTCCTGATTAGCTAGGGAAATAAGGGTAGAACGGTCATTTCCATAGCCCAAATTAATTTAGAAAAAGGAGGAAATGAGATTAGTTAGGCAAAATGGCAAATATAGGAGTGGTAATTGTTTAGAGTGGCAAATATTGTATTATGATGTTTAGAGTGGCAAAAATTGAAGAGGCAATGTTTAGAGTGGCAAATATTGCATTTTCTCTTTTAAGAACTACTGGATGGAACACCCAGATTTCAAGAAGATAGTTGCCCATGCCTGGCAACAGAACACGATGCATGCTGGGGATAGTGCGAAGAGAATAACTTCAAAATTCAAGACTTTGAGAAGGATTTTGAAAGGCTAGGCCAAGTAGCTACTAGCTATCCAAGCTTTCCAAAGCGATGTCAAACACAAATGTAATTATTCTTCTATTAGATACTCTTGAAGAATTCATAAATCTATCAATTGAAGAGGAATGCAAGGGCCATTCTAAAAGACCATCTCAATCAGCTGCTCAAGAAACAAAGAATCTACTGGAAACAAAGAGGCACAGTAAAGTGGGTTAAATTTGGGGATGAAAATACAAAAAAATTTCATGCAGCAGCAACCATCAGATATAGAAGAAACCATATTGCAATATTGATAGGACTGGATGGGGAGGATGTAACTGATCATGATGCCAAAGCAGCACTACTTTGGCTAGCCTATAAAGACAGATCAGGTTCATCTGATCACCCAATAATGCACTTCAACCTTCAAGAATTATTGCACTTCAGTGAGGACATCTCCTTAGAAGAACCTTTTTCCTTGGAAGAAATTGACTTGGTTGTCAAGAATTAGCACCATCCTTGGGGAGTTTCATCTCATCAGTTTAGTTCTTGGGAACTCTAACATGCTTGGTAAGATGCAGACAAGCGAGGCATGTGGTGAGCAAAATAAGCAGGCAACTTCCAAGCAGAGATACATGCCATGACGGAGGCGACTTGTATTCGTATGTCGCAGGTAAAAATTCCATTTCAATTGAATGGTACTTAATAATATGTGATCCAGTAAGATACCACCTGCTGCCAATATCACAATTAGGTCTTAAATTGTGTATATCTTATTGAGACAGTGAGGGCTATTTTTATTTAGCCACAATTTTAGGATTGTATGTAGCTAGAGGGAACCCTAGACCTTCGGTGCAAGCAGGTAAGGCAGGGGAGGGCAAAATCGGAAGAGCGTTTGGACAAACATATGGAAAAGAGGGAAATGCGGCAAAATGGCAAATAATAAATGAATTGGATGCCACGGTGGCATAATAATTGCGGCGGTGAATGGAGGGCAATTCAAAAGTTGCCATGAATTGAGTGGCAAATATTGCATTTTCTCTTTTAAGAACTACTGGATGGAACACCCAGATTTCAAGAAGATAGTTGCCCATGCCTGGCAACAGAACACGATGCATGCTGGGGATAGTGCGAAGAGAATAACTTCAAAATTCAAGACTTTGAGAAGGATTTTGAAAGGCTAGGCCAAGTAGCTACTAGCTATCCAAGCTTTCCAAAGCGATGTCAAACACAAATGTAATTATTCTTCTATTAGATACTCTTGAAGAATTCATAAATCTGTCAATTGAAGAGGAATGCAAGGGCCATTCTAAAAGACCATCTCAATCAGCTGCTCAAGAAACAAAGAATCTACTGGAAACAAAGAGGCACAGTAAAGTGGGTTAAATTTGGGGATGAAAATACAAAAAAATTTCATGCAGCAGCAACCATCAGATATAGAAGAAACCATATTGCAATATTGATAGGACTGGATGGGGAGGATGTAACTGATCATGATGCCAAAGCAGCACTACTTTGGCTAGCCTATAAAGACAGATCAGGTTCATCTGATCACCCAATAATGCACTTCAACCTTCAAGAATTATTGCACTTCAGTGAGGACATCTCCTTAGAAGAACCTTTTTCCTTGGAAGAAATTGACTTGGTTGTCAAGAATTAGCACCAGAAAAATCCCCTGGTCCTGATGGTTTTAATGGTGGTTTTCTAAAAAAAATTGGGACATTGTTAAGGGAAATTTTTATGCCTTAGTTGAAGATTTGCATGATGGGACTCAATCTTAAGAGCATTAATAGTTCTTTTATCACTCTTGTTGCTAAGAAGGACCACCCAATTTCAGTAAATGATTTTAGGCCAATTTCATTACTAAATAACACAGTGAAGCTGCTTACTAAACTTCTTAGATATTATGCAGTATAAGGGATTTGGACCTAAGTGGATTCTCTGGTTAAAGCAGATTTTGAGTACAGGAACTTCTTCCATCCTTCTTAATGGTGCGACAAGGAGACCCCCTATCTCCTCTTTGTTCTAGCACCTGACTTGTTGCAATCTATTATTAACATAGCCATGCATCAGAATATGATCTCATCACTTCTACCCCTGACAGTTTCCCCTAATTTTCTAGTAGTGCAATATGCAGATGATACTTTGGTTACTATGCCAGCCTGTGCAAAGCAACTTTTCTGCCTAAAAGCTCTGTTAATTACTTTTTCTGAGTCTACTGGTCTCAAAGTAAATTATCACAAATGGAGATTCTCACAAGCAATTTAAATTTTCAGAAGAGTAATGAGAGAAGATTAACAAGCTGTGCAAGCTACCTATCCTCCGGAGGAAGATTAACGATTGTTAACTCAGCTTTTCTTTTCTTTTCTTCCCATTTTTTACATGTGCTGATTGAAACTACCAGCTGGAGTCAATGAACAAATTGGTCAGTATGGAAGGCATTGTCTTCGGAGAGGCTCATCTCAAGTAGAAAATCATGGGCCATCTTTAGAAGCCTGAAAAAAAGGTTTCTAGACCAAAAGCACAGGGGGGATTAGGAGTTTAAAACTGGCAACACAAAATGATGCTCTTCTGGTGAATAATTTACACAAATTTGTCAACCATGCTAATCTGCGCTGGGTGAAATTAGTATGGGAAGTGTTACGGATAGAACGGCAAAATAACTGGAGGTAACGTGGAAAAACTCTTGTGAGAAAAATCGCGGAAAACAATCTACTATAATACTTCAAGAATTATTAGTACACGGTATTGATTTATATAGGCAAAGAGTCTAAGTTGTGAAAGAATTGAACTAACAACTATTTAGATAAGATCAAAAGATATGTCAGTTAGAGATATTTGAGTCATCTCCAACAAACCTCCCTTTAACTTAAAATTTATAACGAAATTGTTTTCGAAAAACCCTAGAGGGTAATAAAGCACTATGAATCACAAGTGTGTTAAAAGTTTAAAGGACTACTAAACAAGAAAAACTCGAACAGTCAATTCAAACACTTATAGTGCGAAAAATTATAAAGGGTATAAAAGACTGAAATAATCTTATCCAAACGCTTCTAATAAAGTAAGATTGAGCAAACCACCAGTAGGTCGAGAGAGACTGGAACAGTCAATTCGAACACACAACTATAACAAAGCAGACGAAGAAACCTTGATCTTTAAAGATTCATTGATTCATAACTCCAATAAAGTCTGAGTCTATGTAACTGACCTCTAAAAACAAACGCTCAATCATCAAATGACACAAGCCAATGCATCACATGTGGTGCTTGGTAGATAACGAAGAACACTTAATATGTATTTTTGACATGCTCCACATGGAAGATAAAACTCGGCAAACTGTCTATTGAAAATCCATAACGTGTTTGAAACTGATAAAAAAATGTCAATACGAAGAAACATTTTTGCGCTATCAATGGAGTATAAATGCAGTAGACCCTTCATATCGAGCAAAGACAACAAAACGTTGTTGTAGTATTTACGCAGAAACAAACTCCTTGCACTTTAAACCTTCAATTTAAAATGACATTGGAGCAAAATCTTCACTAAAAAAACTCCAAAGAGCATAATGCTATCAACAGGGTGTCATCAAATTTCAAATTAATGTTGCCAAAACCTCTATAATGGTCGCACAAGCAATCCAAATTGCAACGCATTCAAGCGATGAATAAAATACCAAAATAATGATGTTGATGATGAAACACCAAATTCCAATTAACGGTGATAAAACACCAAATTTAGTTATCTTCTCAACTGACTTTTTTTCATTCTCCAAAGAAGACGATAAAACGTAAAAAAAACCGACGAATGAAACGTCAAATAAATTGGCAATAATCCCAAATGATAAATCGACGACGAAACTATTGAGTTGCATGCACCAATCAATTCATCCAAAAGCTTAAGCTGATGAGGAAGGATGGGCCGTGCTTTATATTTCCAACACTCCCCCTCACGTGGAGGCGCCTTGGGCAAAGACTCAACACGTAGAATAGGAGCGACGCTAAATTGCGCCTACCAGACTCTAACTCGAGACCTCCTAGCTCGATACCATATTGAGTTGCATGCATCAACCAATTCACCCAAAAGCTTAAGCTGATGAGGAAGGATGGGCCGTGCTTTATATTTCCAACAGAAACATCGAATACATCTTCAGTGATAAATTCCGCCTAAATTGCAATAAATTCCGCCAATAATATGCATAAAAGCATTAATTACAATGAATGAAATCCCCAATAATATGGGCACAAAATAATAGACATAATGATATAAACTGTGCATTAATATCCGCCGATAATAAGCACAAAATAATAAACATAAATTGTGCATGAAATACTATTAGTAATAGACATAAAAGCATAATTGCATAAGAAATTCGCTAATAATAATAATAATAATAATATATGCTTTATAATGCACTTCGAATCGGCGAGAGAGGCACTGGCACACGCCATTACTTTGTTTTTTTGCGAAGCCCCTCTGCTCCTCCAAATTACGGATGGGTCCTCGAAATTACAAATAGGTCCTCCATGAAATTTTGTGAGAGGAAGATTTTTAAATTTTTTCGCATTCGTCCTCACAGGTATTTTCGGAAAAAGACCCCTAAATTCAAATCGCGATATGCCCTTTTCTAATTTTTCAGATAGCTAACAGTCCAAAAACGTAACAAATAGGTCCTCGCCCCACGCTCTAGGTCCTTTCTCCGCTTTGGATGGAAAAGTGTTTTTAGCCACCGTAAATATCTCAGCATCTCTAAGAAGGTTGTTATCACGCCTAGGTCCTTTCTCCGTTTTGCCCGGAAAAAATGTTTTTGTCACCAGACATATGTGTGCAACTCAAAAAAGGTTGTCGTCGCTAATAATTCTTCACCATTTTCCCTCTAGACTGTTTTCCCACATCGTTTTTTCACCTCGGTCTCCGATATTTCCCAAATAATTCGTCGAAAAATATATTTCTACAACTCTAGCTCTTTGTTTTTTCCTGGTGAATCTGTTTCGCGGTGTTCCGCAGAGAAATATGTTGAAAATCGCGCCAAGGCTGCTTTTGGTCGATTTTTCCCTCAGCCATAACAACACGGCGTGCAATAGCACGCAACCTTGCCTAGTAGTAATAACGACGACGATAAAAGGTGATGATGCTGCCGATCAACATTGGCATTGTCACAGCCGATCTTGTCACGTCTGACAGTCAATTTTAACTTGTGCTGTGTGTTGTCCACGTTTTACACTACCGAGGTGCTGCTTGCACTGGAAAACTTGCATATGCTGGGAATCGTGTACAGGGACTTGAAGCCGGACCAAAAAAAGCAACTCAACAGAGCTTTCGGATGCCAATGAAGTCCGATCTGGACTGGTGCTTCTCTCGGCTGCTGCGTCACGAGCGCAAGACTCGGGTCAAGGAGAGGCGTAGGCGCAAGTCCTTCAGCCGGGCGAGCAGACCGGTGCGGTCGGCGCACGGCAAGAACGGAGGGCGACCGGATCGGGCGTGGCCTTCACGAGCCTACGTGGAAGCACGCTGGCCGAGATGCGCACCGGCGTGGAAGGAGCGCGAAGGCCGACAGTGATGGCGGGAGCCGGCCGAGGTGCGGATGACCGGCGGTCGTAGATGACGATGAAGGGCGCCAGGCGGACGGAGGGAGTGGCCAGCCGATGGACGTCAGCGGGTAGCCGGACCTGCAGAGGCGGAGGACCGGCAGTAGCTAGAGGGGCGCGGTGGCCGGTCGAGGCGCCGGAGGCTGGACGACGGCACACGATGAAGGACGTGGGCAGCAGTAGATTGGAACAGCGCTGTTGCCATGTTGGCTTACATTGGAAACCCTAGACGTACCGTTTACTAGGAAATAGCACAGTAAAATAATTATATACATTATTTAACGTGAAAAAACTTTTTTAGGAAAAATTTATGGATAACAATTCACTATAATGATATAAGGATTATAAGTACAGAGGATTGGTTTATATAGTCAAAGAGTTTGAGTTATAAAAGACTTTGACTAACAACTGTTTAGATAGAACCAAAAGATATCTTAGTAAGAAATATTTGAATTATCTCCAACAATACATTAAATTCTTTTCAATACAATGTATCAGACTAGCTAGTATTTTTGTATGCTTCTTCCGATAGTAGAGTAGTAGGAGTACCTTCAACAAATCAATAGTTAAATCTGATTTCATATAATCCGATGTAAAATATCTCGTGGAAGAAACCCTGCACCATCTCTTTCGGCATTGTCGTTTTTGTGCAGCCTTGTTGGAACTATGTATGCCCAACTCGCAATTTGAATTTGTTTGTTCATGAAGCATTCAGGACCTCAAAGAGAATTTAGCAGAACCATTCTACATGGAGATCATCATACTGACATCTCGGTGCGTTTGGCTTGTCAGAAACAAGAAAGTTTTCCATGGAGTTGAACCAACTTTTAAAGCTTGGAGATAATTATTTAAGAATGAGTGCCATGGTTATCCATAGAGCGAAGGCCAATTACGTTCCTTACATCCCAGAATGCCTTAGCAAACAAGCATAATATCTCAGCTTCACTGTAAATACATTTTGAACTGTATTTCCTATTTAAATATAAATATACACAGTAGACTTCATTCCTACAATCCTACTCCACAGTTTAACCCTAAAAACGTGTTTCGGCAGAGATTTTTTTTGTTTCGAATGTTGCTTTGTAGAAGCTCTGATGTTCTTTTAAAATAGAAGAGCGTCAAAGCAGGGCTGCGAGTCCATAATTTCGGCCTCGGCTCGGACGCCTAGTTATGGCCCATGACTGTGATACCGTACCATCCCATTGCATAATGAACCATAAACTCTCGAGTCTCTAACCCGGTGATTCGTGCCGTTTCGAACAAGAGTCGTGTAATTCCATCACAAGAAAGTAACCAGAATCCTCTCTCGAATAAAGAGAGAGAAGACTAATCAGAAAAGCTGGCCTAATCACCGGGCTAGGAAGTATTCCACCTTTCGAAATATATAAATAATGATCTTACTTAGAAAAAAAAGTTTATACGTAGATTTAACGAGATTTTTTTTACTATACTTCTGTATATTCTCTCTTAACTATATGTATTTATTCATTACTACCTACACAAATTACTATTATCTCTTATCTTTTAAGACAATTAAGTAAAGGCATTTAAGTTACTTTCTCTCGTATTTTTCTCAATTTCATCGTAACGTTAATCAATGCAAAATCTGCCTTATATTTCTAAACAGAAAGAGTGCTCATAAATATCCACCACACCACACATCCACACCGCAGCAACGCCAGCTTACACCGCACAAACGCACTTACGCACCGACACTTTCCATGTGAAGCATTGGACTAACGTGGGCTATACAAATTATATAAATATTAGAGTATAAATAAAAGATAGATAATAGGGAGGTGCTTTCGTACTTTTTTTATTTTAAAATTTATATAACTTGCATTAGAAACTTACAGACTTGAGAGCTCGTGGAGCAGATGCCTTTTTACCTGGACGCACATGAAAAACCAATCCATGCACCTTGAGAGAGAAACAAGTTAAGCATTTATCAGGATATAACACTAGTACTGACAGACAGATACAGCACAAAGCGTGAACATCAAGTGTGCATGCACGTACGCGCGCATCGAACGACCGACCCTGCTTGCGATGTACGCATCGGATCGGGAATATACATTTCTTCTTGGAGGTTCATCCCAAAGGCAGACATGGGGCGAACCTGGCACGACCGGCCTATCGATAAAAGGCTAACCTGTATACGCATGCACTTAGTTTTATAAATTTGTTCGAGTCAAATTTGAAAAAAAAACGTTGAGCCAGAAAAAAAGGCCTAGAACTCATATTGATGACTGGTGAGCTGCCAAACGGAGGATCAGGGATACCTAACCTAGGAGTAGGAGGAACCAGCTTTTCCGCTTTGTCTTGCCTATGTGTTTGTCTCGGCCTCCGTTGGAGGGAAATTTCAAACGATCCAAAATTTCCACATGGTTACACAGAGCAGAAGCTTGAGGGACCAAGCGACAAATGGCAGCTATTTGGCTTGTACTTCTATACCAGTTACCACAGTATGAATTGAATAATGGTAGTACTAACTACTAAGCACAATCCTCCATTTGCCTTGCAAACGTAATTCGCTTTTGTTAATTGTTGCAGTAGTTAGTTGCCCAAGTCTCCAGGACTCCAGCCATGTGTGACATAAGCGGAGAACTAATCATGCTTGAATCTAATTGCTTATAGTTGACTATGCATCTGACAAAATGTAATTAACTATACATAAAACCCGCCTCTGCCATTTCAAATTTGTAGACACGCGCTCCAGTGTCCAGTGCGTCTCCATCCAGGTCGAGATCAGGTCTCCCAGACTATCCATTGACCCGCCAAAGCATATTGAATTTTGCGGTACTACTACAAACGCACACCTCTTTTTGTTCCCTTCCCGCTGAATCGCCTTGTATTCTGCAGATTGAAAAAAGTACTACTACTGAAGTGGGTCTCAGGTTCTCAGCTCTGGGCAACGTAACTGCAGTCCGGACCTCTGACTCTCTGAGCACTACTCGATGCTTGGAACGGGTGAAAAACTGGTAACGAAGGGGCAGCCTGGGCCGAGTGCAACACGCAACCGGCGTGACAACGAGCCGAGACCAATCTAGGGGGGCCGACGCCGTGCCGGTGCCGGTGCCCGGTGCCACCACCCGGCCGCTGGCTCTCGGCAACGTGACGGCCACATGGGAGCCGCTTGCACCAGCTCGGACGCAACCACCTTTCCACCGATGAAGGCAACCCGACACCGGAAGCCTTCCTCGTACCCTACCATCCTACACAGTAGAAGTACCGCTCTGTGCGGCAAAACGAAATACAGAGGGGAGCCGCACTCCAGTTTCCACCGGCCACAACATTTTCGAGGAATCTGAAGTAAATATCTCAAACATTGCACATAAAACAGTTGAATTCCCGCAGAATTTTTGGCAAAACTACCCCATTCTAAATGAGGCCGGAACGCTCTGCAGGTGATTTAAGAATTTAGGTTCCTACTAAGAAGTGGGATGAGAACCTACAAAGGAAAGAAAGGGCAATCCAGAAAGGAACATTGGGGGGCATGCCACAATCCGAGTATCTGATCGTGCCATGCTTGCTACACTGTAAGGATACGAATCAGATTACGATTTTTTTCCTCTTTGCTGGAAAGGCATCACTGACGAACAAATTTAACTCACCCAACTTTTGATCTGAACAGAACCCGAGGTTACTTGGGACGCGAGGGCCGTGCAAACACGTTGAAACAAATCGAAAGGAGTTCGGCGCGCGCGCCACACAAAACGAAGGCAACCCATTGACCGGGTCAAACGCCCAACAAGCCATGACTCCGCGCAACAAAGACGATGATGGGAAACAGAGTAGCAGACAGACGAGGCAAGACGGAATTTCCTCCCCCAAAGCGCTTCTCATGATCTCATCTCTCTGACGTCTGGCCACGGCCACGCCGGCTCGCTTGGATAGGGACCAATAAAGATTCAGAACAAGTCGTCCCAAGTTCCCAACTCCAAGAGAGCAGCCGTGTGGAACTCGCAAATAATGCAGCAAAAATTACAGGGGTTGAGTCGGCTCAGATGCGTCACTGTCATGTGGATAAATGACATGGAGCCATCGAGATGAAAGATCCCCGGCCCCAACCAGGGGCAGATTCTTCGGAGTTAGATGGTCCGTTAGTTTCGACTGCAACTAATTATACAATAAAGAAAGAACATACCACCAAATTAAGCAACTAGACGTCATATATTAGACTTTTGCAGCTGAGGTAGAGTAGAACAAGTGGAGTGCAACCACCCCGTTTACCTCTGTCCCTCCTCCTACTCAACATGTAACCACTGAACTATACCACTCAACCGAATCATGTGCTAAACCAAAACAACCAAAAAGAAGTTAAGAGCGAAGAAACAAACAAAGATTACAGGAATTAAGTGGATATTCTTTGGTTACCGCAGAGGCATTCCTTATGCATGAAGCAACCTATGCAAAAAGGATGCAAGAGAGACAGATGTGGCATGGCAACAAATGAAATCCTTATGGTAACCTGGAGATCTTATTTCTTTCTTACAAGGCATCATTCCAAACTTCGGATAATTTTTTACCCAATCATCAAACTAACTGGCTACCATACCTCCCAATTTCTCCAAAAGAACCACTTATTACTTCAACCAAATGCCACCCCAAAGGCCCAAACAACCTACGAGGCTACGAGAGCCATGTATTTCTTCTCTTGTTCATCTGCATCCATCACCCACCATCCAAAATAACCATTATATATCGCCATAAAAAAGAACACCTAACAATGATGCTACCGCCACTGCCTCCTACTTCTAGCCTAACACCTAGCTAGCACTAATTATAGCAGTAATTTTTCTTAAATATAATCCAATAAGATGGGGTTGGAACAGACGATGCATCTTTGCGGAGAGTAATTTGCAGCCTCAATACGTCCATTCATGGGGGAGATTGACTTCACGAGCAGCGGCAAGCGGCGGGGGATGAGCGACGGCGGCATGAAAGTGGTGCGCGCGCTTTTGGTTCGCAAGCAGCGCGTTGCTCCGGCTGACAAGCGCATCTGTGAGAAAACATAAGTCTGAAGCTTTAATGGCCAGAGATTTGCGCAAAGAAACATCATTAATGTTCTTGGCAATAGTATTGAGCAAAATTAATTACCGTGATCGAGAACAAAACCAGCGGGATGGCAAGGACGGGCACCGAGGTCTTCGACGTTGAGATTAAGCGCCTGCACGACGCGCGCCGGAAGAAGAACGGTGGAGCAGCCTGAAGACAAGCAGAACCACAAGAGTTTAGCTAAAAATACTAGGGGTCTCACGCAAAAAAGAAGGTAAAAAAATAAGAACAGAAGCTGTAGCGCAGGGCGCACCTGACTTCTTGGGCTCGGCGGCGGCGTCGGCCTGTCGGGGGATGAACACGCCGGTGCCGGTGCACTCGCGCTTCGCTCCCGGAGGGGTGAGGAAAACGGCGCTCATGCCGGCCGCGGATGTAGCCTGTCGCTGGGGCTTCTGCAGTGGCTGCCAGGCCGAAGAGTTCAGCCCAAGCGGCGCACCAACGCCAGTGGTTCGCCGAGATCCGCCCCGGTGCGTGCCCCACGCCACCGCGGCCGCCGCGGCCAGCTGCTGCTCCCGATGTTGCTTTAACAGCTGCTGCTGCTTCAGGAGATGAAACTGGAAACCGAGGACCCAGCCGAACAAAGCACACCGTCAGGGAACAATCCCAACAGAAACAAAGCAGAAAATGCTTGCACGCCGTGGTGCATTAAAGGAGGAACTCACACGAGCCGCTTGAACCTGGCGCTGGGTGAGAAAATGATTCGGCGGATAAAGATACGTTGCAACGGCGGCCTTGGGGGCCGGCATCGGGGGAGAGGGCTTCCTCGCCGGCGGCACGAAGCCCTGGCCTTGGTAGGCAGGTGGGTTACTAGGCACCGGGATGCTGTTCAAGCGCAGGCAGGCCACTTGCCCGGCCGCCTCGTACAGCATGTCCCAAGGGTCGGCCGGCTGCTGCTCCAGGGGCGACGACGGCGGCGAGCTGACCTGCGACGTCCCCCCGTTGGGGCTATCCTCCCCCGAAGCCGGCAGCCCGCACAGCGTCGACTGCGGCGAACCAGCCATCACCTCCGCCTATCAAAGAAGAGAGAAAAAGCAATCAGATGCTTCCAAATCACAAGCGCAAAACAACGGCTCCCCCAAACGAGGAGAACAAAACAGACAACGAACCTTGGGAAGGGTACTGTTGCCGCCGTCGCAGTCAAGGAGGCCAGCCATGCGGCGGGAGAGGCCGCCGGGCCCGTCCACCTCGTCGCGCTCGCTCTTGGCTGCTACGGCCGCCTTCTCCTCGGAGAAGAAATCGTCGTCGAGGAACTCATCCGGGAGCCAGAGATCCGCGCCAGCGTGGGGGCACTCCTCCGCCATTCCGTCCAAGAAACCCTCCTCTGCTGCAAGCGTGGATGGAGCAACCACCCGCCAGAATATTATAGGACGCCTGTGGCCTCAAATTGCCGCTCGAGGAAGAAATAATTATAGCCCGCGTCACGTACAGAGTGATTGATGTCTAATACTCCTCTGCTTTGTGTGACACGAGTGGGGGTGTAAAGGCAAAAGCGCGAAGTATCAGATATAATATTATCTCCCGAAAGGCGGATGGACGGAGGGAGGGGAAGCGGCGGGGGGAAGAATGTCCAAGGACGGCGAGGCGAGGGAAGGGGATATTGAGCGGCTGTGGATGTGGAGGGCAAACACCTTCTCGTCTTCCTTGGATCTGTGGGTGGTTTATAAAGCGGGGGTGGTTTATAAAGCGGGTGCAGGGGTAATACCACCCCAAACATCGGCCTCTGACCCATCATAGTAAACATTGCGAGGCCTACACGCTATCGAGAGAAAAGTGATTTTAGAAGGCCAATCTTAGGGGTGATATTTTCACAATTTTTTCGAGAGAGAGATATATGGAACTTATACCAGAGATTACACTAGTATTTTCTGATTCTCGTGTTGTTGTATGTGTCATTCATAATAGCCAACATTTTTTTGCAATGTGAGAGGGTAATATGTAGTACCTTTTAGAAAAGTGAAGTACGTAGATATTTCGTAGGAAATAAAACATCTATTCTTAGTTTCTTAGGAAATTCTGTGCGAACCCTGCATTCCAGATGGTACCTTCGAGTTTTTATGTTTTCTTATTACGGCAAATCATACCCGGTTGTCATTCCCCTCCGTGTCCTCCCCAACAAATGTCATGCAAGGTGCACCTACCGACTCCTCCATTATATGGCAGTTCAACAAATGTGTGACAAAACCACATATAAACGGCATACAGTTTCCTAAAGTTTTAATGTCCAGATCAAGCCGCGCGATAGCAAAGCAATCCAAGAAGGCGCTCAACTCAGTGTTACAAGTGGTACCGTTCGGTTTTGACGCGGAGAATAGCGTGCCAGTTCAGTAGTTCACTCGATTATTCGGGAAAGTCCTTGCAAAACGGATGCAGTACGAATTAAATTGGTCGACTAGCGTACGCGAAAGAAAAGCGCAAACGCCACGAGACTCGCGTCGGACCAAAATTTAGCAGCGCATTTAGGCTCTCTTGGGAGTTACGGACGGATTAAAAAACTATTTTTAGTTTATTGTACTGTAAACTAATTATAGTTGATGGCTATGTCTTTTCTTATTATACTGTTTGACAAACTGGCTATTGCAATTGTAGCTTTTAGGAGCCAACCAAATGAAAAGGCAACAACATAGCGAAGTATAGCAACATTCGAGTGGAAGGTGACGTGGAGGCAACGAGACGAGATAGCGGAGGTCGAGAAGGCAGAGCGACCGAGGTGGGAGGTGGACAAGCGAAGCCACAGCTAAAAAACTCCTCCTCAACAACTTCAGCTTTTGAGGTGCTTCTGCTGTGGCTTAGATTCCTAGCTGCTTTATAGCCATGCTGTTTGAAGATGCTTTTGGTCCAAAACTGAAGCATAGCTCTCCAAACAGACTCTTAATTCGTGAGCTTCTCTTTAAAGGGAAGAAGTATGGGATGGAAAGGCGACAGTTTTGTGCTAGCAGCGGGTGACGCGCTGGGTACCACGGCGGCTGAGTATTTCTTCTTATTATATAGGCCATAAAATATTAAAAAAATAGATTTAATACATGTCTGTAGAAAATATAAAGAAAAGATAGATATTTATTAGGGATAGAGAGAGAATATCATACTAATTTTACATTGAATATAAAATAGATTTTATATTTATAGACAATATCGTTAAGAAAAAGCCTTATAAACTTTGCTGGATGTGTACAGCTCAATCGGAAGCCTCGCCTGATCAGTCTTTTACATTTTTTCCATATTTAGTTGTCATTCTAATAAAATTGTAAATTTGGCCTTCTTCTCAATCATAGAAAGAGTGGAAAGCGACACATGTGCCACTTACCAAGATATGAGACTACTATAGATCCACCTACCACGATATAAAAATGTGGTATGTATCTACCATTGCTTCTGTATTTAAGAAGAGATCAGATTTATAATTTTTATTTAATAGAAATCAAACTTGTAAAAGAAATAGACAAAGGGTCAAACATGCTAAAGCTTCGAAGAACCGGAGCGGGGTCGGCCGAATGGCCAGTTCGGAGAAGTGGCGGATGCGCGAAACGGGGGAAAATTTTGTATTTTATACAAAAAAACGAGCCGTATTTACAGAAATATACAACATTCTCGCGTATTTACAAAATCTCCATCAATTTCAGCGATGTGAAAAGGGAAACCTCAATTTCAAGAAACTCAGATTATGAAATCGGATTTCGTGTTTTCAAAATGCGAAATTGAGGTATTTCGCAATTTCAAAAACCGAAATCCGGTATTTGCAGTTTGAAATTGTGAAATTGAAGTGGTTTTGCAGTTTGAAATTGCGAAATTGGACTGGCCTCCTGTAGAAACAACGACCACGATAAAAATAAAATAGGACTCTAACGGTGTCAAAAAATTTTGAAATTTTTTATGGAGGTTCCTGATAAATCAGTTATATTACCATAAAAATTTCAAATGATTTTAAGATCTGGGGAATTTTTTAAAATTCAAACAATACAACTGTCCTGATAAAACGCTGGCCAACAAGTTTGAACCGAATGAAAAATGAAACAAACCACGTTAGAAAATTTTAAAATTTTTTGTCCATGGTTATGATGCATCACTAATATTCCCATAAAATTTTCATATAATGATCAAGCTCTATGAATTTTTAAAAATTCAGACAATGCTAGTGTCCGATATAGCAAAATTCAGACAGTAGCACTGTCTGAATTTTTAAAAATTTATAAAGCTTGATAAAAATTTTATAGGAACATTAGTGATGCATCATAACCATGGACAAAAAATTTCAAAATTTTATAGTCGACAACAACTCATGTTATGAACACTTAAATTATTTGTTGAACATATATAAAGGCACATACACCGAAAGTTCAGATGATAAAATAAGCAACATATTAGATTATATTACAAGGGCATTACAACAGTGACGAAATTGCTTGACGAACTAACTAACGAAAGCACTGTTTGTCATGGTGGAATAACTTCAAACTGCAAAACCACTTCAATTTCGCAATTTCAAACTGCAAATACCGGATTTCGGTTTTTGAAATTGCGAAATACCTCAATTTCGCATTTTGAAAACGCGAAATCACTGATTTCGCAATAAATTGAGGTTTTGCTTTTTCACATCGCGAAATTGATGGAGATTTTTGTAAATACATGAGAATATTGTATATTTCTGTAAATACGGCTCGTTTTTTTGATAAAATACAAAAAATTCCACGAAACGGGCGGATATGGATAAAACGCAGCCGAACATTCGCCGGTGGCTCTGCGGTTCAGGGGCCACCTCCGTAGGGCGGGGTGTGCAGCGGTCACCGCTTGGATTGGGACGGACAAACCTGTCAAGGGTAATTGTAAAATTTTTCATCGTACTTTTTCCTGCGGTGCCAATGCAGCAGTCTCTGGATGGTGGAACGTGTAGGAGCCGTCCCCCTCTAATACGAGCATTGTAACCTTTTTTTTTGTCGAGGATAACGATGACGGAGGGGAGCAGGAGACGTGGTTTGAAATGAGTATTTTCTCGGATGCCTGTGAATCACCCCTTCCCGGGTGACGTGGCGGAGGGAGATTCCTGTATCACCTCGCTGTCCGGTGGGCGCCGCGCGAAGAACAGCCAGCCATGCTGTCCCTCTCTGACGGCGCGTTGACTCGTCAACTGTCGTGGCCGACGAAGCGCACCAGGCTCGGCTGCCACAAGCCACTCTACGCGGTGAAAAGAGCTATATTGGGGCGCTGAATATGCATACAGCGACGGCGGAGCACTGCTCCGGTGGGGAAAGCGGAGCGGGAGCGCTGCTGTTCAAAGACCTAGATTGCCTTACGATATTTCCCCATCTAAACTGTTTAGAAGTTATGCTCTTGCCTTTGATACCGATATCCATAGAACATTAACACCTGTTGTTATTATGGATTTTTTAGCTACTAATTCCCGTAGTTGCGAAGCAGCGCTCCTGCTCCAACCGAAGCAGCGCTCTTGGACTGTTGCATGCGCATGCAGCGCTCCGACACCGCTGTTTTCACTTTCCACCATGTGCCGCACTTCTAGACTGTAAAAAAAAAGGCTACTTTTGTTATTTCGTCACAACGCAAGCTAGTTTCGTAATTAAATTTTTTTAGAAGAGCTAATACAGTAAAAAATTTCGCCACCAGTTCTCTTTGCCTTTATTTGAGATAATCCCATAATTTTTTTTACATTATGCTCAAACCTAACAAATTTTCAAAAATTATGATAGTATTACTTCAGATTTCTCGGACCCTAGAGCGTGTGTTTGTACAGATTACAATTTTTGATTGAGCAACTAAAATAATTTTAAATGTTTTGAAACTTTTATACAAAGGTTAGGAAATTCTTAAACTCTCATAAAAATTTTAGATCACGATTGTCAGCGTACTCTGCGATGGGTACCCTCTACGCCGCACAAAAGCAGTCAACAAAGCAGTCAACGTGGCGGCCCCACGTGGCGCCTGGCGGCGGCGAAGACGCCTACTGCCGCCGCCAAGAAGACAAAAAGGTGGTGCGAGATAACTTCCTCAAGTCTCCTTCCCTATCGTCTGCTTCGACTAGCAGAACTGCGGTGTCGATCTATCAATCGCGAGGATTTCGCTATAAGCCCATTCCTCTCGACGCCTCACCAACCCGCAAAAAGGGTCATCCCGGGCGGGCGGTAAAGCCATCGTCGGCATTTAATGAGCTGGAGAAACGGACAAAGACAGAAGGAATAATAAATGCATAAGGATCAGCATGATGACCTCCCTTTTACCTACTCCCATTAGCTCGGCCTATATAAGGGCCTTCTGGTGCATGGGAAAAGGGGACGACGAGTCGAACAAGCAAGAGTTCCGCAGTAGAGCCTAAGGAAGAACTTGTAACTCCCAAGCTCAGACTGCACTCTGCTTTCCAAACACTCTCTAAGTAAGCTAGCAGGAAGTAAGGCTATTACCCACGGCAAAGGGGGCCTGAACCTGGGTAAAATCTTTGTGTCATCCCTAGTTCATAGACGCCGGAATCCTTCAAGGGGTCTTTAGGTTTTCACCCTCTAGGGTTAGCCACCAAGACGCCTTCTTCCCAACCAAACCCGTCCTCAGACTCTGGGTGCTGTCAAAGTGAATACGCCGACAACGATCAAACTCAATAAAATTTATAAAATTCCAACACGGTTACTACCTCATTTATGCTCATTCCGTTTTTTTTTATTTTTTAAGTATAACAAATGAAGTTAAAGATTTTTTTGTATGATCCTTAGACATATGAAGATGGTACATAAATTTTTTTATAGGATGATAAGGATTGTAAAATTTTGTAAAAATCCAACAGTATTTCTACCGAAATTTTAAAATATCTAAAAATGTTTTTTCGACAAATTCTCATAAAAGATCACTTTGTTAAGGGTTATTGACCTAAATCTGATCAAATTTGGTCATCTAAATTGAATATCCAGATCAAAAAACCCGAGATACCGGCCAAGATTAGTGAGATCTTGCCCCCCCCCAATCACTGTAGCATTCTCTTTTTTTTTGAATTTTTCAGTCCCATCGACATTCCTACAAACCACACAGATCTAAAAACCGAGATAGTGGCGAGATCTCACATAATTCCGATGATATTTCTATCCTTCGCCAGCCCGCAGGCTCCCACCGCACGCGGCAAGGAAGGCCCCTTCCCCGTGCTTCCTTCTGCCCGGCCAGCCAGTTCTGCACAGAAGTTAGTGCACACACACGAAGAAAGCACTGTCTTTACATTGCATGCAAGTATGCAACTATACTACAAAATGTAGCAGAGTTTTACTGGCACGTGTACTGCATGTTACAGTAAATGTAACCGAGTAGTTAATGACAAGCATCCGTGGTAGCAGTCGTAGTAACCCATTTGAAGTGATGCTTCAATACTTTTCTTTTTAATATAAGTTATACAAATTTTAAAGTAAACAAAAGGGTAAGTAGTCACTATGTACTTTTTATTCATGCTTTAATATTTATGCAACTGTACAAAAGAAAAGCATAAAAGCACCTCTCATCCATTTGTGTTTACATTCTTGAGGTCTTTTTCATCCTTGGTCAATGTACCCTGGGTTAACAAAACCGAAATTCAAAAACCGTTTCAGTTTTCATGGTACAGTTTTCGCAAAGACCGTAAAAAAACAAAGGGTTAAAAAATTGAAAATTTTTGGAAAAAGTTGATTTCAACGAAAACTACGGTTTTTCACAAAAAAACCAACCCGACCAATTGAATGTTCTTCGAAAACGGTTTTGAGCGGTTTTTCAACGGTTTTCGAACACATAAATTTTTTCAAAAATTTTAAAATTTTTAATTTTTTAAAATTAGACCGGTTTACCGAGCGGTTTTGAATCTCGAATCGGAACAGTAAGATAAAAAACCGCAGTTTTCAAGCGATTTTCGTCGGTTTTATTAACTATCGATGTACCTGGTAAAATAAGTTGGATGGTGTAGTGTAAAATTTGAGTGGTCACACTTGCACTATGGTCATTGCTCCAGGTCGCTCCAATTCCAACCCACAAACTTCGTAGGAAGTGGTACTCTCTCTTCGCTCATAAATACAAGTCATATAATTTACATGGTTTTGTTTATAAATATAATTTTTCAGTGTAGATTTGATACAGTTTTTAATTCTCTCTCAACCATATACAATTATTCATTATTATCCACATAAATTACTATCTCTCTCATCTTCTAAAACAATTAATATATCTTATATATTTTTCAATTTTACCATAATCTTGACCTTTGTGCAAAATCAAATACCGTATATTTCCTGAACGGAATCACGGATAGAGCAACTGCTGTCCCAACTTTGTGTTGCAGCGAAAGTTTAGAGAGGTTCCCGCCCAAATAGGAGGAACGCAGCAGCGTGCCAGCGCCCACGCTCGAGCCTCCATCCCATCATCGGCTTTTCAATTCGGAAGAAAGGCTCTGTGTTGACAACTGTCCGGCTGTCCCTAACAATTGTGCCCTGCCGGACTGCAGAATGTCTTCTTTGCGATGCAAGAATTTCATACGACGCTACCGTAACCAGATAGTACTTACAGTCCCTGGTGTATATTCTCAAACGGGGCATGAAGTTGAGACTTCAGCAGCATGGTGGATGTTCAATATGGGTGTATTTGATTGTCTGTACTATCTTAGTTTATTCTGTATGAGTCATCTAGATTAGTTTTAGTCTGTATAAGTTGATATAAGTTGAGTTGTTTGGTTGCTTGTTTATATTTCTCACGGGTCTGCATTAGAGTGAAGATCAATTTCTGTGTTTCCTCCATCTTGCATGAGTGAATGCAATTACATCCACCTAACCTGGATGAACAGGAAACCAAACACGTGTCTAACAGATACGGTTGTATCCACTTATGTGATTCAGACACCATGCAGGCAACCAAACACGTGTCTAACAGATACAGTTGCATCCACTCATATGATTTAGACACCGTGCAAGCAACCAAACACACCCTACGTGATTGTCATTGAGATGCGCCAACAATTAACTACGCAAGCCCAATTCAAAAAAAAAAAAACATAGTCAAAACAGAAGGTTACTTCCATCACTTCTGTACTATAAAGCCCAATTAAAAAACAACATAGTCAAAACAGAACTTTACTTCCATCACTTCTGTACTATAATTGACAATATATTCTAAACTGATCTTAACATGTTATCCATACAACTTTTAACATATCCCAACCGGGGATTTTGAGAATAACCCCCAAGTTGAGAAGTCCTTTGATAATTTACCTCATATGTGTCTATGATATGTGAGTTCTGAACCCATATGTCATAGACACAGAGAAGGGCAAATCATCAAAGCCACCTTAACTTTAGGGCATATTATCAATTAGTTCATCCCAACCACTCAAGGTATTTTTGTAGAAAACCCCCGCACTCTATCTCGTGCGTTGGGGAGTCTGTCATATCTTCATTTGCGTTTAGATTTGGACGATTCACATTGAGAATTGCATGAGCGACACCCTAGCCTCATAGTCGCACATCTGAGCCCTTCCTCATGCCGTCACCGCGTCATGCGGCCCCCGCCCAACACTCCCGCCCTCCCGCTGGCAAACACCCCCCGCCCTCCGCCCCATCCATTGGATAGCCGCTCAGAGCTGCCGCCATAGGGAGGGCCCGTCGGCCACTGCAACCCACGCGCAAGGAGGCCTCTAGCTGGAGCTACAACCAGTGTGTAAGTGGAGGTGATGAAATTTTTTCCCTTCTTTTTTCTTTGTGGAATATGGAATATCAATAAAATGTTGATGAATGATGATGCTTTTCTACGTTCCCTTGATGCCATTTTTGTCAGATGATTGGTAGTTATGGTTTGTGAATTGTGGAATAATTGGCTATGGTTTGTGAATTGTGAAGAGTCGAAGATTACCATCTACTACCATGGTTGGTAGCATGTGATATTTTGATCTATTTTTTCAAAATCAAGAGCTATTTGAATATGATCCTGATTGGACTTTGAAAATTCAAAGTTGAATCAGATAGGACCATTAGTTGCCTTAATGCCCAATGCATTGGTGTTCATGTATGGCTGAACGAATGGCATTACAATTTAATGTTGGCTATTGTTGTGATAATATGCTCCCTTTTATGTATTACAGGGATCTAAGAAATCATGGTCTTTCAGGATCACTTTCCGACAGCATTGAAAATTTGACCAGGATGAAAACCATGTAAGATTGACATAAATTAAACCATGTGAACCAAATGAATGAAAGGGCTAGGTATTCTGTCTAATTTTGTCCCTGAATTTTGTCTGCAGCTATCTCAGTGGAAACAAACTCTCAGCCCCATACCTGACTTAAGCAGCATGCACATCTCTACTGCATTGTAAGCTTAATGCATGCTTGACTTGTTCTTGAACCATTCATTCTAGGATTGTTCTTCTTCATGCTAACTTTCCTATATTTTAAAGGGCATCTTGATGGCAATCAGTTCGGTGGAGTGATCAAACCATCACTGGGAAAAGGCAACAACCTAAAGGAGAAGTAAACCTTTAAGTACTCAATCTCTTTTTGTGGTGTTTATCAGACAGTAAATGCATTACTTTCTTTGCTCTGGACAACGACAGATGCCTGATTTGATTGCTACACTCTTTTAACATTAGTAATAGCTGTTTAGTTTCTCATCTAAGGCTTAATAAAATTCTGATTCCGCCGCCGCTGCCAGTCGGGTACGCATCCCATCCACACATGGATGGCAATCCTTGCAAAGTCCTCACGCCGTGCCTGCAGCACTTGTCCCGTTGCTCACGATTTCAACGGCCGTCCAAGCACAACAAACCTGATACTCGTATATCCACGTTGCTTGCCCCCGAAACATCAGGATCAGATGTATTACGTTCCTACGGCAACTCCAAACCGTTCGATCGTGGCATCAAACGCTCATCGTTGTGGATTAGAGCAGGCGACAGTGGCCTATGTCGCGCATTATGCGGCATGTATCCATGATTATCTGCCTATAACCGGGTGTAATGGTGCTTGATTGATGGGACAGGACTCCCGCTGTGCTGACACAGCACGCGGCCGGAGTTCTATGCTTTTTCCCCTCCCCGAAACACACATAGGAAGCCCCTTTTCTACCCCATGAGTAATTACTCCTTATATCATACTCCCTTCATATCACAAATACATGTCGCTGAGCAGTTTTCCAAAAGGTGCATGAATACATGTCGTTTTAGTTTTTCAAGAGCTTTTTAGTCTATTTTGCCCTCCAATTACTCCACGCTAAGCCAGTATGCATGTCTCTATTGTGATGAAAAAGTTGCAGCTGGTAGTACTCGATCCTGCTACCTCTTGGTAAGTGGCAAAAACCCCCAACCACCACGCCCAATCACCATTTCTACATTATTTCTTTCAGGTTCATTTAATAAGGGTAGACACGTCTATGGACCCCCTAATTAACATCATCTTGGTTGCTAACTATTGTCTAAAACGACATGTATTAGTGATATGGAGGGAGTATCTCACAGCGTATAGGGTATCTCGTGTGACAGAGGGTATGTACGTGTAGTATACGAGTATATAATATCATCTATGTGATATGTACATTTTTTTTAAAGGTGGTATGCATATTTTTTAGACATACTCCTTTTTATGGGTATATATAAAGGTATTTCCAAAATACACTAAAAATCATGGACTCCCTTGCAATTTTTTATATGGCTCACATTGGTGCATTTTATAATTAATGTATGAGTGTACCTAAAGTGATAAAGAAGTATTTCAAATTCGTTTGGGTGGTATCTCAGACGTGGGAGTAACTACTCCTAGAAGTAAAAGATATTTTTCATATATATATATATATATATATATATATATATATATATATATATATATATATAGGTATCAAAACCTCTCTTTTGGTGCAATCATGCAAACTCTAATCTCAGCTCTTAGATCCTCCCCAATGGCTAGATTAAAATTAGTGGGATTCCCCTAATCCACTTATAGCTCTTTCCCACAAAACCCCTAGAAACCTTTTCTTCTCCCCACTTCCTCCTCTTCAACCTAGCATCCATCTTACAGTATTTTTGTGCGTATAGCTTTGCTTGATCTTGCATCCATCCGCCCATCATCTCCCATCAGACGCTGTTGTGTTGTACTAGGCCAGATCGTTATAGTTCAAACCCCGTCCTCCCTTTCACCCCAACCACCGTGGTCGGACTCAGTGTCGATCAGTGGGACGAGTTATTTCATACGTGTTGTTGTTCTGTTGTGTTTTGATGCTATGATGATGACGAGATCCGTGGAGAGCATGCCGTGGCGGTCTTCATCTACTGCTGACGGCGGAAGCGAAGCTTCTGAAGCGAACAATGAGGCGGGCGATGGTGAATGGCACCCAAGAATCCAAACATCGGCAGAAGGCGCTGCAAACCCGGTAAAGCACCACGCCCCGCCGTCGTCGAGAGCGCGGCCGTTGCTACGATCTACACGACATTGTCGCTAGGAGAAGGAGGAGGACTTCTGCCAGAGAGCGCGGCAGAGATGAGGGCCTAGCCGACGACGAGGATTCTCTCGCGCAAACAACGCCGTGGAGAACCTCGTCCGGATGCTAGGTTGAAGAGGAGGGTGGGGAGAGAAGAAAAGGTTTCTAGGGTTTTGTGAAAAGAGCTATAAGTGGATTAGGGAATCCCACCAATTTTAATCTAGCTATCAGGATGGATCTAAGAGCTAGATTAGTGAGTTTGCATGATTGCACCAAAAGAGAGGTTTGCATCATACGCCGCCATATATATATATATATATATATATATATATATATATATATATATATATATATAACAACCCACGTACAAACAAATTTCCAAACTTTTCTCCTAACGAACAAAGTTGAATGGGCTAAAGCACTGTTTGGTACTCTAGCCCTAGAATAGCGTGTCAGAGAAAGAGGGGGGAGGGACAACGGCGACCACATCATGGGGGTGTGGCTTCCTCGCGTGCAGTGACAGCTAGCGGCTCCTCCGGTGGGTGTTGCTCCTTCTCCTCGTGCTTACGTGCTCCTTAAAACACATTCATGTTTCTCCTCGAGAGAGAGTGAAGAACGACATTCTTTTTCATCTCTTTTCTGATTTATAATCCATCTTCGATTTCTCCTTGTGATCTCGATTGTCAAATCTTTGTGATAACCGTGCTTGTTTACACGGTTGGTTCAATTGTGTGGTGGATTTGGTGCTCGGTGATTTGTTGTCTTTTATGTGGAACAAGTCCTTTTGTGGCTTGCTATTCTTGATCAATATGGTCTATTCCTGTTCAGAAAGAGGATTTTGTGCCTCTGTGCAACTTTGGTTGCATCTCGGGAATACTCGGTGAATTGACTCACCTGGTGGTTTGCGACATTGTATCTCCGAAAGCTTTGTCAGTAGCAGCGATATTGTTTTCTAGGGTATCATCTTTGACGAGTCTTGTATGTTACATTGACCATGAGTGTGTTCGTATATTTGGTCTTATATCATTTACTTACATTGTGTAAATGGCTAGACAGTCATGCTCATGTCCCTGTATATTTCAAATGGCAATATTTTTCGCTAGTTATTTATTATGTTTGGAATAGAAGTAACTAGCTGGATAAGCGTGTTACGCTGCGCCGGTTGAATTTCGATAGCATGTGCTCGAAAAAATAATAATTTCTTATTTTCGCAAAACCACCCACCGGTGAAAAATAGCCTAGAGGAAAAAGGGCGAAAAATTATTAGAGATGACAACTTTCTTTTGTCGAGTCTAATACTCCACGCGTTCACCGAGTAATAATACATAAACCTTCGATGAATCTGTTTTTTCCGTTTTTTTGTTTTTTTTGCGTTTGCTAAAAAAAATGGGTCGTTAGGACCCGTCGGCGAATCTATGGATCACTATAAATCTTCGGTAAATCTTCGGACGAATCTACATTTTTTAAAAAAACTCGCGGTCATGACCCGTTGGTAAATCCATGAGTTGCTATAAACCTTCGACGAATCTATGTTTTTTTTGTGACGAAAACATTTTTCCGGGTTTTTTGGGTGACGAAAACATTTTTTCCGGATTTTTTTGGTGACGAAAACATTTTTTCCGGGAAAAACGGAGAAAGGACCTGAACGTAAGAACCAGGGACCTGTTTGTTATTTTTTTGGACCTGTTCGCTATCCTGAAAAATTAGAAAAGGGTTTGTTCGCGATTTGAACCTAACGGGAGACTTTTCCGCAAAATACCGCGCCAGGGACCCAAACGCGAAGAAAAGAAAATATATTTGTCTCACAAAAAATCGCGAAGGACCTATCCGTAATTACGAATAAACGGAGGGGTTTTTTCGCAAAATGTGCAAGTGACAGGTGGAGCTCCGGTTTGCCTCCAATTCTTGCGGGTATAGGTGTTGTTATTGATTGATGAGTCGATGGTCTGTTTGTGTATTTGATCGTCTATCATTTATTTACATTGTGCAAATGGCTAGACAATCATGCTCACGTCTCTATATATTTCAAATGGCAATATATTTTTGCTGGTTATTTATTTAGTTTGGAATAGAAGTAATGAGTAAATTGTTAATACCACATTTACTACAACACTCAGCGTGACATTGGATATGCTGACTGGCATATGGATGGAGCTTGGCAGGCCAGGGACGGTCCAAGTCCGCCCGACACATTAGAGGGTTTGGCAGAGATCAGAGCTCGGCCGTGTATCCAAAAACGAAAACGACGATGCTGACGCGCCCGACCATTTGGTGTGCGCTGTACAAGACGACAACCTGAAGAAGACATTCTTTCTTTGCTCTAAGAACTCCCAAGCTCGGATCTTGAAATGATCGCTCAAATCTTAATCGAAGAGGCACAAGGACCAGAGGTCCAAGTACCAAAAACACTATTTCTGAACTATTAAAGCTTGAAAAATTTGTTGGGGTATAAATGAGGTCTAACCAAACTTCACCTACACTTGACCCGAAAAGGAGATTTCAGTGATAGCAAATGCAACATTCACATGATAATGATACATTCACATTTGAACCAAGAATTAAATAACATCTTTCTATTTTGTGATAATACTACTAATAGTTTATAAGGCGTCAATCAACTTCATGTGTCTCCGTGCCTTTTCTCTCGTTGCAATAGTATAAATGGGTTCTAGGCACTAAACGAAGCACGGTTTAAATGGGCCGACTTGAGTTCGCCAAGATAAGTCGGGCGGCCCGTCCGCACGGCACGACGGGTCGTTCGCCCGCATATTCCGGTCCGAACGATGGACCCGTGCGGACCGCCCGACCCGCACGATGCCCACCTCTAGATATGCTGCCGAACAACGGGAGCTTGGCAGGCCAGGGCTTTCATAATCAGAAAGAAACGTACGGGACAAGTTTACAAGAAAAGGAATCGATCGAGGGTAACGAAAAAAAAAAGCGATGGCTTCGGCGCGGCTGTCCCTCCGGCGTGGCCCATCCCGCCGCATGAGACGAGACGAACCAAACGCCGGCCTTCGTCACAAAACCAGGACGGTCGCGGTCATGTCCTGGCCCCACCGGCCACTTTTTCTCTTGCCTGAAAAGATCGGCAATGGCAACATTTTTTCTTTGGGTCGCTGGCTCGCTGCTGCCTTGTGTGTGCAGAATACAAATATTTTTCTCCTTAAATAATGCGCTGCTGCTTCCCTGGGTCAACGTTGCAGCGGACGGCATGCTGGCCAAGGCAGGCAGGCAGGCAGTCGGGCACGGATAGGCGTGCCGTGATCGTTGTTATCTTGTTTTTGAAGGGTTGATCGATGTCTACTTCGGAGATAATCCTTGTCTACCCCGCCGTATATATTTTTTAAAAACTATTCTCTTTTTTCTTCCCAGAAGACGCTATAAAAAACACATATCTTTTACCACATCCGTTATGTAACGGACCGCCCTTTTTAGGGGGGGTGCGTATGAATACCTTCACAGCTACCCAGGAATTTAGCTGTAGGTAACAAGTGTACATTGCCAGACATAAAGCAAATGCGAATATTTTATAGATAAATTAAGGG